>OY037013.1:3967202-5167202 GCA_955831195.1 Pilophorus perplexus | reverse complement strand
CGGGCACAACTAGATGGTAAACCAAGTATTTTGTCAAAATTTCAGATTTAAAAAAAAATTCCTACTGCCCAAAACGGCCTGGACCGCGGACGAACATTTCGGAATGAGAATGTAGACCTCTTGAAACGGATAATGTCAAATTTTGAGCCCGATCGGAGTCGCCGACCTCCGTCGCGAAAACATAGGTGTATTATTCCGAGAATAATAAACCAAAATGTTCTTACTTGTCGACAGCCTGAAACGCCTTCAGTTCAAATGTAGAGGGAACGCAAGCGCCATGATCGCTGATGCTTCATAAAACGCCCGCGAGAGAGCAGCAGCGGCCGGGAAGAAAAGGACGCCCCTCCTCACCACAGCGACACCATATTAACTGGACCATTGAAGAATGTTACAATGTCGTATTTATTATTCCTCAAAAATTGAGGAAACTCAGAAGTTTTTTCTTCCTTTCCCAAAACCTCAAGAATGGACAAAAGGTCTTCCTAAAATAAGAATTTCAATTCAACACAACTCACAACAGAACGATATTCAATTAAGAACCAATTGGGAGCCGTCTCGAGAACGATGTGGAAGGGGCGGGGCGTTGAGCGGCGGTGGGGGGAATCCTCCCAACTCCACGTCTATTAGCAAGAAATAAATAATTCGAGAATCTGAGCCAAACGTTACGCCCTACGGAAATATTTTCAGAATAGCAGCTGATAGACGTGACGCTAAGAAAAATGCATGTTTGGTGACATTATAGAGTTGTTTTACGTGCTGCAACCAATGGAAGCACTCTCAGTCGGACTTAGCCGATTCCGCAGCAGCCGTTCGGGTGAAGAAAGTGGCCCTCAGTTAGGTTGGCACTACGAGCCAATTGTAGACTGGGAACTGTGGTGGTTTTTTAAACGAAAACTGGTAGAGATATTTTGAAAATTTATTATTGTGGCCAACTGGTTTCCAAGTGGATTTAAACAAAAGCCTATTAGACCCTAATTGATTTAAGAAAAAATCATCATTTAAAAGGTTGAACAAAGCACCTTACCCTAAATCAGACGTACCTACCTACCACCAAAAAATGTTCTTACAATGTGCTACTATCGCTAATATAACAACAAGCCAACTGTTGAAGTTGAAGGAAAATTAGCTCAACTTGAAGTGAACATCCTGGAGCGTATTCCAGTGACCAATACTTGTTTTTCGGGGTTCCACCGCAAAACAGTTGGTTCTCCAATTTCAATTTTCACATCAGAAGGTTCAGGCAGGAACTCGTTGTTCGTCCCAGGGTGCAAAAGGACGTTCGGCAATATGGACGAGTCCTTCGTGATGAAATTTCCCGAAATTTTGACCCCGTGGAAGATGACTTTTCGAACTTTCCGGTTCCCAAAAAGTAAGTCGGCGTTGTTGTGAGCGTAAACGCCGCAAATTTCCAATCCGAGTTTTTTGGGTTCGGCGGGATGAAAAGATGTGACGTCGTGGAGGGCGACGGCTTTGTACGAAATCGAGTCCGTTAACGTATTTTCGTAAGAGATGTCCAAGTCGAAAGAACAGCATAACGAGGAATGACAAACTTTCTTTAGGAATTTTACTGAGGTCTGGTTAGTCGGAAGGTGAATGTCAGCGCTGGGGTAGGTGTCAAATTCAGGCTGGCTGATCGCCCCAAAAACTTCATCTCGCCCTTTGAAAAATTGCTTTTGGAAAGTGTCTTCAGGAACAGGGTGACCTGGCTCTGCAACACACAAAAACGTAACCCTACATGAGTAAAAAACCGAATTTTCTTCAAACGTCAATTTAAATTAAGTCACTTGGGGTGCCTTCCCTCTTTTCATGTTTGCTGAATCGAAATTTGGAAGCCTTATTTTCGCTACGTGGGCTACTCTTGTCCCTACACTTCCATGTAAGTGACTTGACTTATCTCCCATGGCTCTCGGTAGGAGCAAAGGGCAACATCAACAAAGGTTCGCAATCCGACTCTGTTCATGGCTAGGTTCTTCAGTTGATCACGGACTTTCCATCAGTTCCAGCCTCTGTCTCCACACCATAACCATGGCGCAGATGTGTGGAGGCAGATTATGTGACGCTCCACTATAAGAGTGTTGTATCTCCACACTGGCATGAAGTGTCGTGTTGGTCTGTAAGGCATTGGTCTCTTGAAGTGAATCTAATATCAAAGGTGATGAAGCTGAGTTCACATGGCGTAAAAAAAACTCGTCCATAACGCTTGCGTTTGGCGATCCGATTGACTGATCAGTTTTCCCGCACAGATTCCCTCCAATGAGGTCGATGTACACACTCATTATGGACGAGTTTTTACGCCATGTGAACCCAGCTTGAATAAACATCATCGTCGGAACCCTCTTACGGTCGTCGTATCACTGGGCGACCCCACTTGAAATTTCAACAAGGGTTGCTGGGCAACAGAACCGCGTTAGTGTCTAGTTATATTAGTCCCGCTGACCTGGCTCCCCAGATGATCGCCAGGGGAAGCCTGGTTCTCGGGTCCAATCAAGAATGCCCTGCGATGACTCTTTGATTACAATGAAAGAAAACGGTCAGTGAATGATAAAGCCGGCGGTGAGATTGGGAGAGCCTGAACATGCTTGCGAGAGAAGTTGGGTTCTTCCAATACCCCACCATTGGTGGCGATTCCAGTGACATTTGCGGTGGGCCGGCGAATTTAAATGTAGAGTATGGGCCATACTGTATGGCCCATGCAGCCACATGTTTCTTTACGGAGCGTGTACCCGATCCATCCCCACTTCCTTTTCTTTATCAGATGCAGATTCTGCTGCTATATCGGAGCTTTTCCTCTCTTCCTCCGAAGGTCTTAACTGGAGATAGTAGCGGGCCAAGAGATGCGGAATTGAAATCATGGAAATTTTCCGACTTGAAATCACGTTTTTCCCTGTATATATTGAGCTCTTACAAAATACCTTAAATTTGTACCTATTCAGCCCACCTGCAACAAGGAGGACAACCCCGCAAATCTCCCAACTGGTTGATGTTCCTTCCTGCTCACCCGGAATTACCTTTGGGGATGTTGGCAACGATGAGAGTGCTCGTTGAATTATTCGAAAACACGTAATGGGCCTTCGTCAATTTCCCATTTTTCCCCAGAATTATACTCGAGCCACCGGTTCCGGTCGTAACGAAGTTGGCTCCGGCGGCTAGAAGATTCACGTTGTTGCCGACCGCCCACGACCACTGAACTTGAGGAGCTGAAAATCATCGGCAATACTCAAAAATCGGTCGAAAATAACTCAGTTGTACTGAAAAAAATTCACTCACCGCTAAAAAACGGCATCACCGAAAACCACCAAGTGGAATAAATAAAATTGGATATTTTGCGATCCCTCACGTAGTTCAAAGCGGGCTCTTTGAAGAGAATGTCGAAACAAATAAACTGCCCAAATTTGACGCCGAAATCCGTTTCGAAAATGGCGTATTCAGGCTCCGCCGATGTGTCCACGTTTTCATTGAACAGATTAAATTTTCGATACCTGAAAAAAAAAAAAAAAAAAAAAAACGTCGAAGTTAACGAATGTTCAACGAGCGTGAATTCACATGGGGTGGAACGAGGACGGAAAGCGGAAAGACGGAACGCAATCTGATTGGATGTTTGGATCGCAGTTGAGAATTTTGGCCGCCATGTTGTCGGAGCGGGTGGAAGTGGAGATTTGTAAACCTTTTCCGACGTTCCGTCATTCCGTCGAGCTCCGCGCAAGCGCAATGGACTGTTTGTAACCGCTAGTCGAGGTTGCAATAATTTCGCGTCGATTTGGAAATATTATTGCGTCCATCCCTACATTTGATAAATTTTAACGAGGTCTTCAGAGATAGGTACAATGAATTTCAATGAAAATTTAATCGATCTTGGGGAGTGCCGGGACGAGCAATGAAGGTCAGATCAGGAGGAAGGTTATGATTCCGTCCATGGACCTGACATCTTGAGCTAACTGTTCCCCAATTTAATGCCACACCTCCTAAAAAATTAAAAAAGTGTCATCTAATAAATATCTCGGCCTCATCATTGATCACAACCAGAAGTGGACTAATCACCCTCGCCCCGTAAAAAATAAACTGAGATCATTAGGATACGCTGCCTACCAACTTCGCAACGTGGTGAATACTGAAATCGCTAGAATGATATATTTTTCTCTCATCCAGTCCTTACTCTCGTACTGCCTTCCCTTTTGGGGCGATGCCTATCAAACTCACATAGGTCCACTGATAACAGCCCAGTCCAGTTGACCAGATAACAGGTCCAGTTGATAGTCAAATCGTTATTTCATCTACCAAGAAGATACCCATCGAGTGAACTCTTTAAAAATCTGAACCAGATTCAGATTTTTAAAGAGTTCACTCGATGGGTATCTTCTGAAGAGTCCTGTATGAATACAGGACTCTTCATTTTGTTCACCAACACATCGATTTATTCCAGCCCACGACTAACCTGAGAAACACTCGTCACTAGCAAATTGCACCAACCTTTTTTCCGACTTACTTGCTAGCAAAATTCTATATTTTACTTTGGACCTAAGCTATTCAATTCCCTACCTTCACCTGAGTTGACTGACCTGACAGTTCCAAAATTTAAATTAGCCTTGAAACACTGGTTCAAATTGAACCAATACTCATCAATCCTCAATAATGATTAATAATAGTATATATTTTCTTCTTTATTTTTGTACCGAATACCTCATATCTTCAGTATAAATTATTAGCCTCTAGGCAGATTGATCTCGTCTAAGCCTGTAACTAACCCAATGGACGATTGCCCACACTCAGGCTCTGCCTTGGTGTGTTTCCAGCTGAAATGGGTATAATAACCTCCCATATCTTATATAAAGCAGCCACACTTGCATATGTATACATGACATTAAATAATTTAATTATTGTTGTCATGTAATTAATGTTATATTGAGTTGTTGTATCCATTTCTAACTGGAAAATAAAATTGTATTGTATTGTATTGACCTCGGTGAACCATGAAAACGCTCTTACGACTCCGCCACCCCCGCCACTGGTTTTCCCGATATTCAGTCCTTCCGGTTTCCGCCCTTGAATCGTGAATCTTACTTGTAATTACCTGGATATAACTGTTCCGTGTCTATCGAACACGACGTTACTGTTGTATCTCAAAGTTGCTTTTGACTTCGGATCCGTATAGTTTTCGTGGACATTCACCGCCAGGTAGATCTTGTACTTTCTGGCATATCCGGAGAGAGCTTGTAACGCCTGGAATTTTCGGTTGATAACAATGATTTTACGGGGAAACCATACTGAAGAATATATTTGCAACGTCGGATGTGGCCAGCACTTGGATGGGTGACCGCGTGAAAAGCGGATATCAGACAAGGATATCCTTTAGAGGACGGCTGACGACCGGTCGGTAGAAAATTCAGAGTAAAATTCCCTTTTTTTCCCAATTTTTTAATGAAGAATAAACGATATAAGAGGAGGAATTTGAAGCCTTACTGGTCATTGACAAACTAGGACTGTTTCGTGTTTGTTGCCTCAATGGAAAACAGGATGATTGTGATGCTATTCTTGGGTGAAGAATGGTGATGGAATTCTTGGCAATCGGAATGGGAGAAGAGTGGCGATGGAATTCTTGGCTACCGATCCTCCCAACTTCTCCTTATGAACATAAGGATACGGACATTTTGAAGAAGGGAAAACTCGGCCGAGCTGATGATGTTCGAATTTATTATGAGTAAGAGGAGATCGTTTTGAAATTGTTTTCCAAAAAGCAGCTCACAATGGATAAGTATTTCAAGTGATGAAGCAGACTATAATAGTTAATAATTAACAACTCCACCATTTACTTCCCTCACTCCCCACCGCTCGCCCGTACCACCCGCCCACTCAACCATAAATGCATATTACAACGAACCAGCACTCACCCGTTCAATTGCAGTACCGTAAACTGGGGCTATTTATTTAAGAATCGCGAGGCTACTTGAGAGACAGCTGTTTATTTTTTTTCATAAATTCATTGTAAAGGCAAGGATGGTCCTGGGACGTTGATCCAATTTTTTCCCAACGCTACTATGATGGCTACACACGCTAACGTGACTAATCAGCACACAACTGATAACGCCAAGGAGCTTAGAAGAAGAAGGTCTCTTCTAAGCTCCTTGGATAACGCATAGTGATGGCGGCTTATCACATTTTCCAGCTGTTTTCGTAGGTTAACGGCACGTGGTACAACTTCTTCCTGCCCAAGAGGATTCAAACATTTTCGGGTTAGTTCAACTATCCTATCTTTTCAAAGGATATCTTGGAGAGATTCTCTCAAAATCGCAGCTTTCTATCTTCAAAAATGGCGACGCTATTGAATTTTTTGTACAATGGGGTAATTTGGGAAAAAAACTTGGGGCAATTTGAGAAAGTGTTTTTACGCCGTTTTTTCACGTTTTTACTCCAGAAAATGGTTCGTAGCTATAATAGGAAGTTCAGCAACCACAGAAAAGGTACATCGTTCAAGCCATATTGGGCGTACACGGAGGAAATGCTTGGGCGGGGGGGGGGGGGGGGGGGAGGTGATTGATCACGTCAAAGACGGCTCTGGTTCTCGGTTAACGTTCTGGTTCTCTGTAGAGTCAAGACAAGTTTAAGTTTCATTCAAGTTTGGAAATATTATGGTGTTCTTTATAAAAAATGGAAACCTCTAGTTGGATTGTAGGGAGTCATTTTACTATTTTGTGATTGATCGAGTGATTGTAGTTATTTTGTGATTTAGAAGTCTGCTTTTGTGATCTATTCACTGTGATTTACATTACTTAAACGTTAAATGTAATAAAAAACACTTAAGAGAGAGAGAGAGAGGAAACTTAAACATTTGTTTTTTACAAATTTCATAATAATGTCCTATTTTGTCAAAACAATTTTTTAAACATTTGCGGTCACCTCTCAAGTACCCCTTGTGCGATATTAATTCAGAAATGCCGCAAAAAAGCACTATTCTCAAGTTACCCCAACTGTCGGGGTGATTTGAGAACGCTATTTAAAAAATTATATAAAATCCCCCATTGGGGGGATTTAAATTCTGATAACGTAGAAAGGTAGCCCAGAGGCCACTTTATCCAAAACCTTTTCGAGCCGATTGAAAAAAAAAATGTTTAGGTACCTAAATTTGCGTTTAAACGCGAAAATTTTCTCAAGTAGCCCCAGTTTACGGTAGGTATTTAGAAGCGGAAGCGATAGTTGTGAGTGTGTTACAATAACTACGGCTAAATAACTCATTACTTTTAGGTATTCCACCAGCCCTCTACGGAATCACCGAAAAACATACTCAGCGTTTCGTTGGTTTGACCCTCGATCTTACCATTATCAATCCGGGGGTCTGGGGGTGTCCCCCAGTACAAACGTTAATCTACTTATAACCGAACTAATACATAGTAAAAATGTGTTAAATATCAATAGTAGGAAGGTACGAGTATACTTATCGAATATTGATAGTTTTTCACGATTCCTACCTCGTCCCATGATGCGTTCCCAGCAGGAACCACTTTGTCCTCGGGGTCAGGTACCTCAAAAAACGTCGTGTAGTCGTTGATACCCACAAGGGAACATTCGGGGAAAACTATTATGTCTGCCTGAAAAACAAAATTATTTTTGTTTCAATAACTGGTCATTTCAGTCATATTTTGTCTATAGCGTTAATTTTTAGCGTACTAACTTTCTGGTCAACTGCAGTTTTGATGAAGACCTCGAAATTTCTTATGTTAGCCATCAAATTTTGCCTGGAGCTGGATAAATTTTGAATGACGTTGTAATCAACGACGGCTCCTCTGTAGTAATCTTTCCCCTGTAGACACACAAAGTTGGAGCACATGGCCCGATTCTACGTCAAAATTAGACGTATTTACCGGACTTACTTACCGAAGCGGTGGCATAGCTCAAGAGAACAAATCCAAAGAAACTCAACAGTGCCCGGGACATGACTAACGTTTATCATCGAGAGAGAAGCCAATTGGCAAATTATTCACGTGTCCGTGAATATCTCAACGAGGCGGTTTCTCACGCTCTTATAACCTATAGGTTATAATTAACGAAACACTGGGAATCGACGACAATCAATAATTGTCTGATATCCCCCCCCCCCCCCCCCCCCCCCCCGATCCAGTTTATCGTCACGGAATTTCATGAGCATGAGCTGATTGCAATGTAAATTCCTGTGAGGCTGTTTTGCGGTTGCGACGGAGGCCGACGCTGATCACGTACACACGTAGACTGAAATGAAGCTGATCAGCACGAGGACACTGTGACCAGTTTTCTTCTGCTTACTTTGATCCTGTGTTGGGTTGGATTCAGCGTGGTTAGGCTGTTATTTAATTTCTTACAAATACTTTGGTTGAGATACTTTGAAAATTTATTATTGTGGCCAACTGGTTTCCAAGTGGATATAAACAAAAGCCTATTAGACCCTAATTAATTTTAGAAAAAATCATCAATTAAAACTTCGCACAAAGCACCTTACCCTAAATTAGACGTGCCACGAAAAATGTTCTTACAAAGTGCTACTATCGCTAACAACAAACCAACTGTTGAAGTTGAAGGAAAATTAGCACCACTTGAAGTGAACATCCTGGAGTGTATTCCAGTGACTAATACTTGCTTTTCGGGGTTCCACCGCAAAACAGTTGGTTCTCCAACTTCTATTTTCACATCAGAAGGTTCAGGCAGGAACTCGTTGTTCGTCCCAGGGTGCAAAAGGACGTTCGGCAATATGGACGAGTCCTTTGTGAGGAAATTTCCCGAAATTTTGACTCCGTGGAAGATGACTTTTCGAACTTTCCGGTTCCCAAAAAGTAAGTCGGCGTTGTTGCGAGCGTACACGCCGCAAATTTCCAATCCGAATTTTTTGGGTTCGGCAGGATGCAAAGATCTTAAGTCGTGGTAGGCGACGGCTTTGTACGATATCGAGTCCGTCAAAGCGTTTTCGTAAGAGATGTCCAAGTCGAAAGAACAGCATAACGTGGAATGACAAACTTTCTTTAGGAATTTTACTGAGGTCTGGTTCGTCGGAAGGTGAATGTCAGCGCTGGGGTAGGTGTCAATTTCAGGCTGGCTGATCGTCCCGAAAACTTCATCTCGCCCTTTGAAAAATTGCATTTGGAAAGTGTCTTCAGGCACAGGGTGGCCCGGCTCTGCAACACACAAAAACGTAACCCTACATGAGTAAAAAACCGAATTTGCTTCTAAAGTCAAATTGAATGAAACAGGCAAATAAAAGTAGGCCACTTGGTGCCTTCCTTCTTTTCATGTTTGCTGAATACAAATTGGGAAGCCCTATTTCCGCTACGTGGGCTACTCTTGTCCCTACACTTCCATGTAGGTAAATGACTTGACTTATCTCCCATGGCTCTCGGTACCTAGGAGCAAAGGGCCTCAACAAAGGTTCGCAATCCGACTCTGTTCATGGCTAGGTTCTTCAGTTGATCACGGACTTTCCATCATTTCCAGCCTCTGCCTCCTCACGTCTGCGCCAGGTTATAATATATGTATTATATTATAAAATATGTATTATATTATAATACATAACCTGGCGCAGAAGTGTGGAGGCAGATTTTGTGACGATCCACTATATTATACTATCCAGATTATACTAGACGATCCAATCTTATTATGAGTGTTGTACGGCACCCTGCTGAACGGATGTTGATGGTGAACCTATTGTGCATGTATACATGCAAATATTGAGTTCCTAATTGATTAATAGGTCTAATAATTAGTTTTGTGTGTTTAGGGGAAGGCCTCCAGCGTAACTGGGATTTTGCCCCTGGTGTCTTTCGAGGAAGAGAAAGGGAGTACCTGAATACCCCTACCCAGGACATAACACGGGCGGCCGTCAACTTGCCCCCCATATCAACTCGCCCATCACATCAACTCGCCCCTCTCCAGAAAACCATCTACTTGCCCCAACAACGACACGGCAAATCCAACTTGGACAGTTCAGTTGTCTTGTCGTCTGAGTCTCGGCCTTCCAGAGCGCTTGGGGCTCCTTCTTCATTGGGCCTCTGCCCCTCCCCCCCCCCCCTTTCAATATGCTCCTCTCGTAGTATACTCTCATGGGCTTTTGCCGGTGCCACCTCCGACGGTGTCCAACGATCTGGATATCTCACCTGACCTCTCGGGCGGGATTTCCGAGGAGGAAACAGCAAACACGCAGGGGCCCGTTGTCAACGAGTCCATACTAAGTATGGAGTCCATACTAAGTATCCTCAAGTCTTGAGGATGCTACGCCAAGATTGGAAGCCAGGAAACCACCCGTTGGTAACATCATGGCTATAGAAAACATGATCGTTCATGACCTCTCGTGCTGGTTAAATCAGTTTTCTCCCGTTCATTCCGAGGATCTGCTGGACTGCTGGGCGAGTCAATGTGTCAAAAACAAATTGTGAACAGTAGGATGGGGGCGAGTAGATCGACAGCCCCTGAGGAGTTGTAATCTGCTGCCCTGGGGGGGGGGGGGGGGGGGGGGGCTATCAAGGCAGAATTCGGAGACCCGCGATCACCACACTGGCATGAAGTGTCGTATTGGTCTGGAAGGCATTGGTCTCTGGAAGGGAATCTGATATCAAAGATGATGAAGCTGAGTTCACATGGCGAAAAAAACATTCTAGAATTCACTGTGAATACGTTACATAACGCTTGCGTTTGGCGATCTGATTCACTGATCAGTTTTCTCGCACAGATTCCCTCCAATGAGGTCGCTGAACGCACTCGTTACGGACGAGTTTTTACGCCATGCGAACCCAGCTTGAGTCAACATCCTCTTTAGTTCGCCCAAGGTTCGCAGTATTTACCATAGTCAGTGGGCTGGCTACCCCAGACAAATTATCGCCAAGGGAGGCCGGGCCCGCTGACCCCTCTTACAGTCGTTGGATCTCCGGGCGACCCCCAGTTGAAATTTCAACAAGGGTTGCCTGAGCAACAGACTCGCGTGAAAATATTAGTCCTGCTGACCTGGCTTCCCCAGATGAAGTGAAGCCAGGGGAGGCCTGGCCCTCGGGTCCAATCAAAAATGCACCGCGATGCCTCTTTGATTACAATGAAAGAAAACGGCCTGAGAATGATAAAGCCGGCGGTGAGATTGGAAGAGTAATGAGTGGTGAACACGCTCGCGAGAAAAGTTGGGTTCCTCCTATCCCCCACCAACGGTGGCGCTTCCTGTGACCCGATTCCTGTGACCTAGCGGCGGTCCGGCGAATTTAAATGTAGTGTGGCCCATGCGGCCACTATTGTCTTCACGGAGCGTGTACCCGATCCATCTACATTTCCTTTTCTTTATCAGATGCATTCTGCTGTTCTATTGGAGCTTCTCCTGTCTTCCTCTGAAGGTCTTAACTGGAGATAGTAGTGGGCGAAGAGATGCGGAATTGAAATCATGGAAATTTTCCGACTTGAAATCACGTTTTTCCCTGTATATATTGAGCTCTTACAAAATACCTTAAATTTGTACCTATTCAGCCCACCTGCAACAAGGAGCACAACCCCGCAAATCTCCCAACTGGTTGATGTTCCTTCCTGCTCACCCGGAATTACCTTTGGGGATGTTGGCAACGATGAGAGTGCTTGTTGAATAATTCGAAAACACGTAATGGGCCTTCGTCAATCTTCCACTTTTCCCCAGAATTATACTCGAGCCACCGGTTCCAATCGTAACGTGGTTGGCTCCGGCGGCTAGAAGATTCACGTTGTTGCCGACCGCCCACGACCACTGAACTTGAGGAGCTGAAAATCATCGGCAATACTCAAAAATCCGTCGAAAATAACTCAAAGTTGTACTCTAAAAATTCACTCACCGCTGAAAAACGGCATCACCGAAAACCACCAAGTGGGATAAATAAAATTGGATATTTTACGATCCCTCACAGAGTTCAAAGCGGGCTCTTTGAAGAGAATGTCGAAACAAATAAACTGCCCAAATTTGACGCCGAAATCCGTTTCGAAAATGGCGTATTCAGGCTCCGCCGATGTGTCCACGTTTTCATTGAACGGATTAAATTTTCGATACCTGAAAAAAAAAAAAAACGTCAAAGCAATCGAATGTTTGACGAGCATGGTTTCACATGAGGTGGAACGAGGGCGGAAAGCGGAAAGACGGAACGCAATCTGATTGGCTGTTTGGATCGCAGTTGAGAATATTGGTCGCCATGTTGAGCGGGCGGAAGTGAAGATTTGTAAACCTTTTCCGACGTTCCGTCATTCCGTCGAGCTCCACGCATGCGTATAGATTGTTTGTAATAATAATAGACATTGTTTGTAACCGCTTGTAAAGGTTGCAATATTTTCGCGTTGATTTGGAAATATTGCATCCATCCCTACATTTGATAAATTTTAACGAGGTCTTCAGAGATACAATGAATTTCAATGAAAATTTAATGGATCTTGGGGAGTGACGGGACGAGCAATGAAGTTCAGATCAGGAGGAAGGTTATGATTCCGTCCATGGACCTTGGTGAACCATGAAAACGCTCTTCCGACTCCGCCACCCCCGCCACTGGTTTTCCCGATATTCCGTCCTTCCGGTTTCCGCCCTTAGTGAATCGTGAATCTTACTTGTAATTACCTGGATATAACTGTTCCGTGTCTATCGAACACGACGTTACTGTTGTATCTCAAAGTTGCTTTTGACTTCGGATCCGTATAGTTTTCGTGGACATTCACCGCCAGGTAGATCTTGTACTTTCTGGCGTATCCGGAGAGAACTTGTAACGCCTGGAATTTTCGGTTGATAAAAACGATTTTATAGGGAAACCATACTGAAGAATATATTAATCAGTCGGGTGTGGTCAGCACTTGTATGGGTGACCGCGTGAAAAGCGGATATCAGACAAGGATATCCTTCAGAGGACGGAAAAATTCGACCGTAAAAATGTGTTAATTGTCAATAAGCACGAGTATACTTATCGAATATCGATCGTTTTTCACGATTCCTACCTCGTCCCATGATGCGTTCCCAGCAGGAACCACTTTGTCCTCGGGGTCAGGTAACTCCAAAAACGTCGTATAGTCGTTGATACCCAAAAGGGAACATTCGGGGAAAACTATTATGTCTGCCTGAAAAACGAGATTCATACGAGATATAATTTTTGTTTCAATAATAACTGGTCATTTCAGTCATATTTTGTCTATAGCGTTAATTTTTAGCGTCACTAACTTTCTGGTCAACTGCCGCAATTTTGATGAAGAACTCGAAATTTCTTATGTTGGCCATCAAATTTTGCCTGGAGGTGGAGAAATTTTGAATGACATTGTAATCAACGACGGCTCCTCTGTAGTAATCTTTCCCCTGTAGACACACAAAGTTGGAGCACATGGCCTGATTCTACGTCGAATACAGGACTTACTTACCGAAGCGGTGGCATCGCACAAGAGAACAAACCCAAAGAAACTCAACACTGCGCGGGACATGACTGACGTTTATCATCGTCAGAGAAGCCAATTGGCAAATTATTCACGAAGTCCGAGAACATCTCGACGAGGCGGCTTCTCAAGTAGGCTGTAATTAACGACACGCTGGGAATCGACGACCAACAATAGTAACCGTCTGTTATTCCCCCGATACAGTTTATCGTCACGGAATTTCCTGGCGAATAGCAATTTTCCTACTAGCTTATTTTGAGTTTGTTGATTTTGTGACAGTTATAGCGCAAATTGTTGCTGAGGACAAGAAAGCAAAAGAGACAGCAAAATAGTGTTTGATGACAGTCGAGCATGAGCTAATTGCAATGGAAATTCCTGTAAATAGAACTTGTTTTATCAAAGCTACGTTTGCATCATCATGGGGGTTTTCTATGCCATAATATTCTATACATACTGACTTGTAACATTATTATACTGCCCAAGTCAGTCATAATTAATGATCAGTCATAATAATGGAGAAAGGTGGTCTTGTGCGGGGCGGCAGAAATCTAAGTGTGGTGCTTTTTTGAGGATGGTTGGTGTAAAAGTGATGGAAGAAATAAGCCGGTTAACCAAGCCCAAGCACAGCCGTTTATAGAGTACCTCCACGACACCTACATAGCGCCCTCAGCAAAATGTCCCCCTGAATTGTGGGCTTATAAGACGGCCGACCTCACACGTACTTCGAATGCCTGCGAAAGCTTTCATTCCCATTTTAACTGGGAGTTCAACAATGCACATCCAAACATATACAGTGTCCTTGAAGTTTTGTTGGCGGTCCAAGTTGATGGGTACGCTAAGATCAACTCCATCCAGGCGCAGCACACCCGCACGCCGAGACGAAAAAGAGTAAAGGCTCAAAGATGGGTCGAAAAAGAGAGAGAGAGAAACAATTAAATGGGATGCCTCTCTACAAATTTGTAAAGAAAGTAAGCTACAAGATGAGACCACATTTTGAAGATGAAGAACAGGAGGAACCAACAACGTAGACGACCCCGAATGATTTTTTCAACATTATAATTTTTGTTTTTTTCAAATTATCCGACGACATGCCTCCCACAGCATCACTTTTGTATATATATTTTATCATTTCGATGAACGCCCAATGGCGAGATTTTAGAATTAGGACATGTAATATGCCTCTCACAGCATGGACGATAACACAAATCCACACCTTCTCCGGAAGACGGTCCTAAGTCTGTGCAAGTGAGAAGTGTGACACGCTTCTGTCCCAATTTGCGGACGCGCTTCAGGAGACTCCCGAACCTGGCACCAGAAGAGACACTTGCCCGAAGCTGAAGAACTGAAAAGTAGATACCAAGGCCTCGCTCGTTACCTTCGCACTGAGGCCAGGGACGGTCGACAACGTCGCTCTCAGGGTGGTCTGTGGTGGTACACTTCCAAGGAAGAGTCAAGTTTGACTTCTAGGATTAAACTTGACCGTTGACTAACTTGGAAGTACCACATCAAGAACACCAGGTTCTGAGACGCATGATCGTATCACAAAGAGTGAGTCGCGGTGATACTAGCACAAGGCGAAGCAGACCGAAGAATGTAACGGGCGCGGGAGGACGGAGTCCACTTTCCCGTATGTACGTACACACCTTCTTCCGGGAATGGGGGGATTACCCAAAGTAGGCTTAGTCCCAAGTGTCTCTGATACCCTGCTTCTCCACCTGGAGATGCCCGAACTGGCTCTACCATCCATGTTATGACTGATCCATCGGTGAAGAAAACCAAGGCTCTGAGCTCAAACTTGGGTAACCCTTCTCTCCCCTACACTACTCCCTGACAGATTCCACCGTGAGAAATGCTCCATTCCCTTTGTTTATTGACTGAATGGGCTCTTGATTACGAAAGTTAAACGCGAGTTCCGCCAACCGAAAACGCGGAATTATTTTCGTCCGTTGAGTGGGAAGTCCCCCCCGAAAAGGTTTCAGCGAGTTCGGGGCTCGTTAAAAGTTAAAATCGTCAGCGGGTTTGCTCAGAAGTTACGAGGTTTGGGCCTGGGAAGGTGAAGGACCTCGGAAATACTGCTTGACCTACTCCTGAAAGTTGGGAATTTCTGGCGAATTGTCACAACACCTGCGACAACTGAGGGCCGTATTAGAAACTTCACGAGTCCTCAACACCAGACGTGAACGACACGAAACTGAAGAGATAGTGACGGCGGAGGCAGTTGGAACCAATTCTGGAAGTTTATGACAAACTGGCGTAATTGATTTCAAATGATCCTCAAGAAGTACTGGATTTGTAGAGTATTCAGGCTTTCAAAGCCATCAGGTACCTCGGCGTCATGCAAGACTGAAAGCTGAGTTTTTGGACCTGTATTCTCAATGCGGCGGACAAGGCAGAATTTGGCATGAAGAGCCAACACGCACGCCATATTTTCGCCCTCTTTTTGCGGCCTATTTTCGCGCCCTATTTTTGACCTCTTTTCGCGCCATTTTTGCCCTATTTTCGCTCTTCATCGCGCCCTATTATCGAAAAGGCGAAAAGAAGGAGGAGGAGGAGGAGGAGGAGGAGGCGAAAAGGCACGAAAAAGGCGAAAAGGAGGAGGTGGAGGCGAAAAGCCGTGAAAAAGGCGGAAAAGGAGGAGGAGGAGACGAAAAGGCGCGAAAAAGGCGAAAAGGCGGAAAAAGCGTGAAAAGGCGAAAATAGTGCTAAAATAGGGCGCGAAAACAGCGCGAAAATAGGCCGCAAAAAGAGGGCGAAAAGACGTGAAAAAGCGAAAAGGAGGAGGAGGAGGAGGCGAAAAGCCGCGAAAAAGCGAAAAGGCGAAAAGGAGGAGGAGGCGAAAAGGCGCTATTTTCGCCCTATTTCGTGCCCTATTTTCGCCCTCTTTTTGCGGCCTATTTTCGCGCCCTATTTTAGCACTATTTTCGCGCCATTTTTGCCCTAGGGCGAAAGCCTTTCTTCGCGCCCTATTATCGAAAAGGCGAAAAGGAGGAGGAGGAGGAGGAGGCGGCGAAAAGGCACGAAAAAGGCGAAAAGGCGGAAAAGGCGAAAAAGCCGCGAAAAGGCGAAAAAGGCGTGAAAAAGGCGAAGAGGTGCGAAAAGGTGAAAAAGGCGCTATTTTCGCCCTTTTTCGTGCCCTATTTTTGCCTTTCTTCGCGCCATATTTTCGCCCTCTTTTTGCGGCCTATTTTAGCACCATTTTCGCGCCCTATTATCGCCTTTTTCGCGCCTTTTCGCCTCCTCCTCCTCCTCCTTTTCGCCTTTTCGATAATAGGGCGCGAAGAAGGGCTTTCGCCCTAGGGCAAAAATGGCGCGAAAAGCCACGAAAAGGCGAAAAAGGCGTGAAAAAGGCGAATAAGGCGCTATTTTCGCCCTTTTTCGTGCCCTATTTTTGCCCTTCTTCGCGCCATATTTTCGCCCTCTTTTTGCGGCCTATTTTCGCGCCCTGTTTTAGCACTATTTTCGCGCCCTGTTATCGCTCCTCCTTTTCGCGTTTTTCACGCCTTTTTCGCGGCTTTTCGCCCCCTCCTCCTACCGTTTCCCGTCAGATCAGAGAAGTGAAGCAACGTCGGCCTGGGTGGTTAGTATCTGGATGGGTGACCGCGTTGGATCGAGCCTCCCATCACAGAACGAGCTTCCACCTCCAAGATGTATACGCCTCACCCCACGGTGGTGAGGAAAATGGGATTCCGCGAACAAACTCCCCAGAACGAGATCCTCCTAGAGAGGACGGCTGGGGAAATCCTCGACACCTGGGTGGTTGGACGAAAATTTCGTGCTGAAACGCCTTGTTCCTTTACCCATCTCAGTCAATCTTGAACCTCTCTTTTTTGACCAGCTACATTGATGTGGTGGAGGCATCCATATTCTTCCAACGTGCTCCCTCCTAATGTGAAGTATCAAAACAAGACAGAGGGAGACTCTGCGCTAAGAGCTTATTCCAAGCTCTAACGAGGGGTTTAGCTCGACTTGGCTTGACGCTAGCAAGACAAACGGCCTCCGGGAAAAGACGTCCGGGGAAATGGGGAGTATGAATCGAAAAGACACTAACGTTTGAGAAATGCACGACTGCATTGCGACCCCGGAGCTGATATCCCCTCGTGATAACGACGCAGCTGAAATATGAGCCGGTTAGCATTTCCTTGGCCTTTTCCCGCTCTCTTCGCAGAGCGAACTTATGTTCTTTATCAGGATCTCATCAGTCTCCCATTGGCTCTCCCACTACGTATTATCTCCCGTCCATGGAAAATCCTCATTTTTCGCTCATCTGTTCTTTCAATGCAGCGACCTTATGAAATCCAAAATTTGGGCCAACAATTAAAAAGGAAACTGCGTATTGGTATTAAGGAAGTGGATATCGGAGAAAAATTTCGTTATATCCAGAAAATACCGTTTTAGTAATTCGCTATATCGTAGAAAAATATCGATATTTCGACGTTTGCGGAAAAAATTTCCCCGAAGGGGGTCCTCCAGGAAAATATTCAAAAGCTCCATTTGTAGCCCCACGGTGGTATCGGATGAATCTTGGACCCTCGAAAACGGGCCCTACGTCCAAAAATACTACGAAAACGACAACTAACTCGACCCCATACCGGAAATCCTTCAAAAACGCCTCCCGCATCGCCCAGCCTTGGCAGAGTTTACCCTTTGTGGTTCTTTACGTTGCTCTAGACTTTGGCTCGGTTTACGAATGAGATCCCCCCATCCCCCTCCTACTCACAGTTCCCAACATCCTTTTTACTGGCCTTGCTTCTTTTTTCAGGTGGTTTCTACGCTCGTCAAAATTTTTCGTTTTTTTTTTTTTTCAATCAAAATTTTTTGACTGGTAGAAGTACCGGAGAATAAAGATGACAAATTTTTTGTAGTAGCTTTTTACTATAGTGAAGTCGTCAAAATTTTTCGTTTTTTTTTTTTTTTCAATCAAATTTTTTTACTGGTAGAAGTACTGTAGAATAAAGATGACCAATTTTAGGCCGCTCTATATATATTATTATATATAAGCCCCAACATGGGGAGAGGGACTACGAGAGCGGCCTAAAATTGGTCATCTTTATTCTACGGTACTTCTACCAGTCGAAAAATTTTGAATTAAAAAAAAAAAAAAAAATGAACGTAGAAACCACCTGAAAAAAGGAGCATAGGTCTATGTTCTGTAATGTTATCTTTCAGGACGTGAACTTGACTGTAACATTCCACTCCGCCGCCAGAGCGCTCTCATTTCAGTCCCGTGCACACTCTCTATATATAGACTAATAGGACTTGTATGTATATATACATGTGAAAAAACCTTTTAGTCCGCCGGAAGGACATTCTTCGGCAGATCTACAGATCCATCTTTCCCTGACAAAAACGACGTCCTCTCTCCCCACCATCTTCTCCCGACAGGCCGAACTTATCTGAAAAAGAAGGCCTCGCCGTGGAAAAAGAAGGGAGGGGAAGAGCCGGAGACGGAAGAAAAGAGATTTTCTGATGACAGCGTCACTTTATCAACCAGACCGCTGATGGAATCTCACGTCATCTTCTGTAAACAATCATCCCCTCCTTTTATCCCCCCAGTGTTTCCGAATCAGCTCTTTTTTTGCCCGTATAAAAGAGAGAGACATTTTCTCTCTATTACCCTTCGCCCCCGGTGCTCGACTATTCAATCTTCCCGTGTCAGAAGTCATGCTGTTCCTTTCATGTGACTCCCTCCGATAGAAAAACGTAAATGAGATTGACATAGCGTTTAGAGCCCTCGAGCTCATTTTTATACATTCAAATGGATGAAAACTATTTTATCATTAATTGTATTCTTCTAAAAGAAATACACAGCATGCAAAGCTCCCTCTGCTGTATTAGAGCCGCAACCCAAGGTGGAGGAGAATCATCATTATTCTAGGGTATTTTTACAAGTCAGGAAAATTTGAAAAATGTTAGAAAAATTCAGCAGGGCGAGTAAATTACAGGAAACTTCTGACAACACTGCAATTTTTAAAATTCTAGAAATACCTCGCAATAAAGATACGCAAAAAATTCACTCCTTCTCATACAATGCTCAAAATTTGAGCATTACATTCGAGCATTAATTTAATGTAAGAGGACTCAAAGGATGGCACAAATATTGTGTATTTTAAAGTTTGGCAATATTTTTAATTTTAGAAAAAAGAAAGCGAATAAACATAAATGATCTTTTCGCTGTTTTTTTTTTTTTTTTTTCTTCTTATCCTTGAAAATTAGGGGTCTATTCCAGTTTCCGAGTATTTAACCAGCTCTGCCATCCCTCTTCAAGGAATCAACTTAATACAACTTGAAAGTTAACAGACTTGAAACTTAACCCGAAACTCTTTTCCAAATCCTCACTTAACTCCTTCAGACGGGTTTTACACTCGCTAGACTTTGAGCTCCTTCAGGGAGGTTCAAAAGACGATAATTAGAGCCGGTAGGATTCAGATTACTTTGCCCCCCCCCCCCCCCCTACCGCGTCCGACGCGTCCATAAATAGCGCTAATGTTTTCCCAAGGATTACTCTCTAGTGGGTTTAATTAGTGGGTTTGTTATTAAATTAAGTCAGTTCCCTCCTCCCTCAGAGCATTAGGATTAAGCAGGAACGTATGTTCTTAGCTGTAATTGTTTTCTCCTAATTAATATTCCACCAGGATGAAAACCCACAGTGCACCCCCCCCCCTCCAAACGCCAACAACCACCACAACACACGTCCCACTGCTGGCTTTTACTGCAGCCGACTCAACCCAAACGATGTGAAGATTTACGCGGGGAAAGCGCCATTTAACTGAACCGGTCGCGGAAGTTTCTGAATTAAATTGCCAGCCTGATTTATGACATCCCCAAAGTCGTGTAAGTGAATACTTCATTCCCTTTAAACCCCCTTCGAAAGACGCTATCGACTCCTTGAAGGCTCTTTTTGGCGGGAAAGAAGGGAAATGCGGTACCTATTGTGCACTATTTACCCCAAGAACTGGATCAAATGGAAAAAAAAAAAAAAAAAAAAAAAAAAAAGAGAGGCTTAGTTAGACTAGGTAAGATTAAATATACAAAACACAAAATAAAATTGACGAAAATTTCCCTCTTTGACTCAAGTAGGTACACAAAACAGAATTTCGCTCCCAGCAAGTAAAATGTAGGCGGGCCTAAATGTAGAGGCTAAAAACGCTGCAAATTTTACACAAGGGTTTATTATTCTTTGATATAGCAGGGTGGCCGCCAAGCTGGGAAAAATTAATTCCCTGACTTTTCCCTGACTTTTCCCTGCAAAAATACCTAATTTCCAGACCCAAAATTATTCAAAATCTGAGATTTTAATAATTTAATTATTAATAATAATAATTTAATCTGGCATTTTATTAATTCAGATAATTTTAATCGCTTGAATTTTTATTTTTTTTTTTGTTATTGAAAGTTGATTAGAAAATAAATTTTTACACCAAACAATTAAAACCCAGGGAAAGTAGATAAGTAAACTGCGTTTTAAAAACTATTTATTTGACAAAAATAGTAACACTTGAAAAATAAAAAACAATAGAATAATTTATACCTTAATTGGAACTTGGATTTCCCCATCATATGCTCAAAATTTTCCCTACTTCCCCATCAGTTTTAACGGATTTCCCGATAATTTCTCCCTACATTTCTTCTAGCTAAAAATAATTTTCGAGAAGCCAGATTCTGCGAATAAAAGCAGGGTTCGGGTACGTACCCGAACAGAAAAAAATCTTTTTAATTAACTAGTAATGATTACAAGGACAGAGATCTCGAACCAAAATAACAAGTGAAAGATTGATAGGTTACTTCGTGGGTGAAGTGGAACATTCCATTAGGAAGAGAGGGATATTGGTGCATGAAGTGGGACTTTTCATCGTGTGAATGGGGATATTATATCTGTAACGGGAATTCCGCCAACTCATTGAACTTGTGCGGGCAACATGGATGAAGAGTGAGGGGAAAACAAACCCGGCAAAGTCGCTCCCACCAAAATTCAAAAATTATCATCATTTTCGGGACGGAAGAGAGGGACAAACTTGTCACCAAACAAAATTCGTATTTTAATACAATTTTTGATTTTTTTTTTTTAATCAAAAATTTTTCCCTGACTTGTGACCGATTTCCCTGACTTTTCCCTGACTTTTCCTGAAATTTTTCATTCCCTGACTTTTCCAGGTTTTCCCTGACTTTTCCAGATGGCGGCCACCCTGTATAGGTTAGTTGCGCAAAAATTATTTCTGAGTCAAAAGAAAAAATGTTGAAAAAAAAATTTTTGGATTTTTTTTTTCAAAAAAATTTTTTTGGAATTTTTTTTTTTCAAAAATTCTTTATTCTTTACTCGAAAATATTTAACCTCCTGGGATCCTTCAAAAATCCCATTTTTAGCCCCATGAAAGCCCTATAGATCGCAACAGTGAAATCGGATCGCTGCGGGACCCCAAAAAATGGATTCTACGTCCAAAAATACTTTGAAAACGACACCTGACTCGATCCCATAGCCGAAAGCCTTAAAAAAAAACCCTTCTGTAGCCCCATTTTAGCCCCATAGCGCCCCACGGGTTTGGGCGATCGGGCTGAAAACCTTGCGGGCACAACTAGATGGTAAACCGAGTACCTATTTTGTCAAAATTTCAGATTTTTAAAAAAATTCCTACTGCCCAAAACGGCCTGGACGGCGGACGGATATTTCGGTTTTGGAATCTAGACCACTTGAAACGGATAATGTCAAATTTTGAGGCCGATCGGAGTCATCAACCCCCGTCGCGAAAACATAGGTGTATTATTCCAAGAATAATAAACCAAAATAAGGCCTAAATGCAAACATGGAACATAACACTCCAGGCAAAGTGTTATTTGGGGGAGACCCCAAGTATAGAGGCTTTCTGGCATATTGTACTCCCTAGTTTTTGACTACCTACGTGGCTAGTTTAACGTTCCCAGCAATCGAAGGCATGTTTTGACAGGTCAACCAGAAACATTTTTGCTCATTCCGAGGACTCCCAAGAGAGGTTGTTTACATTGTAAACTTTGTTCCTCAGATCATGACATGATCTGACATTGTGTGTTGAATGACAGATGACATGACATGACATTGTGTGTTAAAGACAGATGCCTTGGCTGCCTTCGCCATAGGAGCCTGTACAAGGATCCACATCCATTGAAAGTGAATTGTCTGCCGACAAGACAGGCATTGCAACACATTATTGACTTTTGATGAAACATTCGTCCGGATTCGAACCAGGCTGATCACTGCCCCGACTGATTAGAAAGCAGGCGTATCATTGACGCCTTAGTCCACGGGTCCACCCTGTCCCTCAAAGCATTTACACGGGTATCAGCTTTAAAAGCCTTGGACAAACCTGGGAAGCGTGGAGGCCATCCTGGCAAACCTTGGAACCCGCTAGCCACCTTTGGACCATTCTGGCAAGCCTTGGCAGCCGTTATAATGCTTGGTACCATATTGGAATACCTTGGAAACCCTTAATCAGACGACGAGCTTAGCATGAAGAGGTTGTTGACAGACGCATTCACATATTGATTTCGGTAGATCACGCTTGCCGCAGAAGTGTGAAAATAAGACGAATAATTCCTCTACGATTGCGTCAGTCCTAGCACTACGTTGCGCCAATCATTTATTTTATTAAACTACTTTTGCGCCGCTACAAAAACCTCCATTTGCGCCAAGGAAAGAAGCGTCAGAACACGCTTCAGGGGTTTTCCTGAAAACTACTCAAATATTTTGCGGTTATAGTTTTTATCTGTAGGTACATACATAAATTAATAAACAAATTTTTCATAATATCTACAATTTTTATGAAACGTCTTAGGTACATATTTAGAAAAATTGTACCGTTATAGTATGCGGTCTCCCCGAAATCACCCGGGTGGACACGCTGTCGAATTTCTACAGAAAAAAAAAGAAACTATTCATTGTCAAAAAGGTATTAGAAGGGGTCTGAAGCCAGGCGGGAGAGGTCGAGGGTTGGCTGGCTTTAGCCAGCAGGGGGTGTCCCCCTAGTCTAATATGCGAGAAAAGTCTGAAACCACCAAAAAGTAGCTCCATGCGGCGTACCTGAGCTCCTAAAGTCATGAAACGGGAAATTAAACTTTTTCTAAAAAATTTGAAAAAAATACCAATAATCCGTTTTGGAGAGTAGATGACGAGACAAATATGAAACCACCAAAAAGTTGCTCCCCAGGGCGCATCCACGCTCCAAAAGTGGAGCAAAAATCAGGGTTGGAACAGTTGTCTGGATGTTGAGGTTGCTGTGGCACGAGGGGTGTCTGAAGGCTATGCAGCTGACTCCTCCTCCCCTCAACACCCACACGGAACAACCGGAAGGAAGTGAATCCTAAAAAAAAAAAAAAAAAAAAACAGAATCCTTAGTTGTGTGTGTTAATGTAAGTATGGATGAGTGACTGATTACTTTTACATACCTACCTGTTCCATCAGCCCTCTGTGGAATCACCGAAAAATACATTCTGTGTTCCATTGGTGTGATCGTTGATCTCAACCGAAATAATCCGGGGGTCTGGGGGCGTCCCCCTGTGAAATATAGGGAATTTCATTATTTTTCTCTTCAGCCAATACATCTCATCAAGGTATTACTGCCTGCTCCCTGAAAGTTTGCTTGAAAACGCCTGGCGCAATCGTAGTTCTATAGAACTATTCTACAGAATAGGCGCAAATGTTGGGCATTTTTCAAATAATTAAATTATAAATTATTATATTAAATTATTTGAAAAATGCCCAACATTTAAGCCTATTCTGTAGAATAGGCTTAATCGTAGTTCTATAGAACTACGATTGCACCAGGCGTTAATTATTATAATGAATAATTCATTATAATAACCTTCATGCGCTCGCGCAGGCGGTCAAGTGACCGCCTTTTCAAGTTTCTGGGTGTAGTTCTTATTAGAGAGGCCTGAGGAGGTCGGGAGGCTCCTGTATTCTCTAGTGAGGTGTCCACCAACGTAATTCTGCAAAAAAAAAAAAAAAAAAAAAAAAAAAAAAAAAAAAAAAAAAAAAAAAAAAAAAAAAACGGAACTTCCCGAAATTTCTATGGAAAACTGTCTGGCGGCCAAATGACCGCACGCGCGAGCGCTGGTGTGACTCAAGCCTGCGCGACCGCATGAAGGTTAATCCGATTGGCGCAAACGTATGCCTCTTGCCTTTCCAAACTGGCGCAAACATAGTCGTTTCTTAATTTGACTGACGCCATTGGTTTTTTCGCATGAAATTTGGACACACTTTGTTTTCCTGAAGAGGGCTGCGACCAACATTGATGATAGAACTTTATAAATAATGCTTCGTTCAATTAAATAATGCGCTCAGGTTTTTAGGTAGCAACTTTGAATAGTTTTGTTCATCTGCTCGTTGGGCAACCAATTCGAGGATCCATCTCAAACGATCGCAAGGGGCTTATCATATCGCCGAAAAAGTTAGTGATCAGGGGTGGGAGGATGTTTCAAGTTGGGGGGCCCTTTTTTCGTTGACAATACATTTCGGAAACGGTAAGAGGGGGGACTGGCCTTGACAGAACGGACAACTGTGGGACGGCGAGGCCGAATAGCCAGGGGTGGGTCAGATAAGAGCTTTTAGGGAGGTTCGCGTCTTGTCAGGGTACAAATGTTGGGAGGATTGGCGTAGGAACAGAGACCCCGAAACGGATATTTTTCGAGAACCTACACGAGGAAGACGAACCCCGAAGTCATCGTGAGTGTACATTTAGTTGGCGTGAGAGTTTTGAAAACTTTGAGGAAGTGTTGTCTGAAGATCTTACGGTCTTATTGGTTGATCTTTTGAGCTATCCACCCAATTTATCTGAGACCCATCAACTACAAGCCATGCCAAGCAATCACCAACCCCCAGGAAGCTGGTTTCTGTGAGACGTCACTCTAATAATCGATGATTCATTCATTCCTCAGTTTTGAATTTGTGGTCATCAATAAATATTGAAAATTTCAACTAAAGAGGACCTCTCATACACACGAAAAATTCGATATTTAATATCAAGCATCGTCTTTGCAGGCAAATTTCTAAAGAACTGCGCAACTGGTTGTCAATTTATTCAACAGCCGGGGAGAATGTAAACAGCCTACGATCATTTTGATCGCACTATGGGGAACCCTCATGCGTTCGCCTCACAAGTGCCTCTTTTTTTTTGCGGCTGAATTATTTAGAGCTAATCCGCCTTTTTCTTTTTTTTATATTCCCGTCACGAGAATCGCAAATAGCGTATTTTTATGCCCGTAATAAAAATAACAACTTTGCACCGAGCCTGAGGCCCTCCTAAAATTTTCATTTGTTTCCGGAGTAGATGATGTGCGAGGTTTCTCCCCCTTGAGGGCGGTTTACCGCCTTGGAAGGCCGAAAGACGAGGTTCATCTCGTTCGATCCGGTAAATTATGTATAAGTACGGCGAACGAGAGCGCTGACGTAACTGAGTGGTGACAAATCGCTTATAACTGGTTTACTAGTTCATCTGGCTCCCAGAGGAAAATGAAGGGTACAGGGGTAAAAAGGCTCACTTATACAACAACGCAAAAACAAACTTGAATAACTCGTGCTATTATGGTCGTACTACCCCCAACCGGATCCCACCTGGCCACAGATCCAACTACTCGGTTTCCCATAGGTATTGTGTCCTCGGCCCACTGCCATTCCAACATCCTGTCAACTGCTCCAGCATTTTTCGTCCACTTTTGGAGCAATCGATACGCCACATGGAGCAACGTTTTGGTTGTTTCAGACGTTTCTCGTAATTTGCTCGCCGAGAAAAATTTTTAAGACCGCTAAACGTACCCTAGAATGAAGATTCAAGTTAAAATGATCAAAAATTGTCTTGGCATGCATAACTCATTTTTGCCAATCATTTCATCCTTCGGGAGTGTCAAGTTTGGCCACTGATATCCTCAAAATGGTGAAATAGAAACATATTTTGGGTTAGAAATGGTTTCTACGGTTCTCTATGTTTTTTGGGGTGCTGAATCCGAATCTGAGGTTTGCCAACAAAATTTCGTGACGGAACATGGAGAAAAATGCAAAAAACTGAGAAATATTCGGGTTTTCCTTGGTTTTTTGAGTATAGCTCAAAAACTATCAGCTTTGTGACAAAAAACGTTCCCACCTTTATTAAAGAAGATTAAATTTGCTATCGTTTGAGTGCAACCGCAGCTCTGTAGGTCCAATGGATCCCGAGATACAGCACTTCAAAATTTGGCTATGTAATTTTCTCAAAAAGTGCAATTTTTAGGTTTTGAGAATCTAGCGAGTCAAATTTCGGCAGGACCCCCTCCTGTTTGTTTTAGCTTCTGAACATTCATTTGTACTAAACGAATTTAAAACAAAATAAGAAACGTCCAATCTGACCGCGCGGAGAGCGGAAGCACGTTTTTCAGAACGTTTTCGGTTGTAGCTCAGAATCTATTGGTCCGATTCCAAATTAATTTTTTTCTCGTGAAAGCTGATTAAATTCCCCGTCGCAGCTATTTCGAGTGAAATTTCGATTTGTGCTTTGATAAGGGAGGGAAAGAAGAACGTTTTCTGAAAAACGTGGTCGTAGATGGTCGAATTTCTTGTTTCCACATATTTCGACGAATACTAACGGCACTTTTGTTGTTTCAATAGACATGCAATGTGCCGTTACTTATATAAAATTTAATAAGCTTTCTGATTAAAGAAAGAAAAGTAAGATCGGACAAACCGTTCCCATGTTATAGGCAGAAATGTGCAAAGTATCATGTTTTATTCACAATGTGCCACTTTTTTGCCGTGCCCGCCCCTCCCTTATCAAAGCTCAAATCGAAATTTCACACGGAATAGCTGCGACGGGGAATTTAATCAGCTTTCACGAGAAAAAAAATAATTTGGAATCGGACCAATTTTCTGAGCTACAACCGAAAACGTTCTGAAAAACGTGCGTCCGCTCTCCGCGCGGTCAGATTGGACGTTTCTTATTTTGTTTTAAATTCGTTTCGTGCGTACAAATGAATGTTCAGAAGCTAAAACAAACAGGAGGGGGTCCTGCCGAAATTTGACTCGCTAGATTCTCAAAACCTAAAAATTGCACTTTTTGAGAAAAATTGCAAATTTTGAAGTGCTGTATCTCGGGATCCATTGGACCTACAGAGCTGCGGTTGCGCTCAAACGATAGCAAATTTAATCGTCTTTAACAAAGGTCGGAATGCTTTTTTTTCCACAATGTTGATAGTTTTTGAGCTATACTCAAAAAACCAAGGAAACCCCGAAAATTTCTCAGTTTTTTGCATTTTTCTCCATGTTCCGTCACGAAATTTTGTTGGCAAACCTCAGATTCGGATTCAGCACCCCAAAAAACATAGATAACCGTAGAAACCATTTCTAACCCAAAATATGTTTCTATTTTTCACCTAATGACTGGACTATTGAGGGGTGAAACGCAACACGTTTGGCGACCAATACGGCGAGCGTGGGGATTCGTTTGGCCACAAGATGAATGGCGCTTTTGGCCACGAAATTACTGGTATCATCAGAGAATCACTTGCCAAAAGGTTTCCAGGCTTGCCAAGATGGCACCGAGCTGTCCAGAGCTGTCCATGGCTTGTAATGTTGGTGACAAGCTAAGAGAGGTCTTCCATAAAGTACATTTGGCAGAGTCAGCAGGCCAAGCTCCAGGTTTTTCAAGCGGTCTCCAGTAATTATGTGCTGTGTATCAGCCATCTTGAAATTTCAAGAGTAGGTACGTCGTGGTTGAGAGAATTGCTGCAGTTTTTGTAACTCATCTTTCGTCTCCCAAGATTGGTTGATTCTTTTGGAAACAATCCCTTGACAATTTTTACACAGCCAGATGCCAGGCTGGAGACCCCCAGGATAGTGGCTGTAGAAATCATTCTTGTGTGGGGCTCTTACTCATAATGGACGAAATAAAACGAAGTTACAGAACCTAACGAAGTACCATAATTTTGAACTACTCTACTCCACAGTTTCAAACGCTATAAATCCACGGAAGTTTAATTTCCTAAAATGAATAGGGCGCCGGAATTCCACCTTCCAATATTCGGACGAGATTGCTCGGAGGGCTATGCAAAATAGGTTAATGTATATAAAAGGGGGACGCCGTTACAATGGCAATATTGGAAAAGAAGCCTTTCCCGAAGGCCCCTCCGCGTCCCGGCAGCCGAATAAAGGATTTCCTGCCTCAAAGGACCGGCGTATTAACAGGTTAATATACTCTGTTATCTCACAGATTGACGTCTTCCTTCAAAAGGAACGAAAGTTGGGGGGGTCCTTTTTTTCGCTCCTTCTTGACGGAAGCCTCAAAAAAGGGATTCTACCTCTAAGACCCCCCATAATATTATGATGCAATATCGTATTATGTCAAACCTCGACGTCCGGCTTTCTTCGGCGGATTTTATTATAATGAACATAATAATGAAATCATAATACTTCAAGCCACGTTTTATCAACTTGAGCATAAAGGAAGAAGAAAAAAAAAAAAAAAAAACATCAGCTTCGTTACATAATATGTAACGACATATTATGTCAAATCGCACTTCACTTCAAGATCTTAACGATTTCACAACACGTCTAGATTCTACTAATCATCAGATCTGAATCATCGGGCAGCAAATTGGAGCTTGTGCGTGAGGGATGTATAAAAACTATCGATGCTTTCAAATATTGAATTAAATGTGAATTGATGCGTTGTTCACGCAACAATTCAGGCAACCGTTAACCCACATTCAAAAACAGCATCACACCATCCTACCTACAATCGATTCCAGCAGACCCCTTCAGGGAAAAAAACAAAAAATCCAAACGAAAGGGGCGGAGCCATTAAATTATTTCACTTCCGTTTCAAGTTGTAGAAGGCGTAGTGCACTTGACAATTCACTTAATTGTGCCTCCCTCTAACCCTGTGCTCTCTCTTGGGTGCCCTTATAAACATCGCTTCTCTTTCCAATCTCACGCCCCTGACGTTTTTTAACGCCCCCGAGTTTGAAAAAGAGGAGACGTCATTTACAGGTCATTGTCAGGCGATTGGTCCAATGTTGTTGGGCCATGTGCTGGGATATCGTGCAATGTGGTGGGCTGCTCGTCGTGCTCGAGATGTCGACGTTGTTGCCTGGGGATTCTCAGGCTCAAGGTATTTTCACTTGAGTGCTCTGGATAATGATATCATACTCTGATGAAACCCTCGGAAGGGATTTTAGTGTTTTCTGCGGTTTTGCCTGGGAATATATTCCCAGCAATTGTAGCTATAGCTACAGGAGCTGTCTCAGGTCCCTTGACTCTCCAGAGTCAAAGTCGGTGTTCACCGCGGAGGACAAAGTGTCCTTTGACTCCTGCATCGGATCCGAAGACTGGAGTTCTTGGCCAGAGTCCGCTAAAGGCACGGTAGGAATCGGCAGAGGGGTCTGAACAACAAAATAAACTTTCGCTGAGAGAACTTTTGACAGCCACTTTTTTTTTTCTTTTTTTTCAGTTTTTCGCCAAATACATACGGAAAAACCAAGCATCTTAGACAAAATCTCTAATAGTCTATAATAGACCTTATAGGGCCGCGGCCCTGGCGCAGTCTGAGCTTCATCATTCCTGCTTCATCCTTTCTGCTCACCACTGTCCGCCAGCCTCGACCTTTCAGTCTTTGTTTATGCTTCATTAAATGAAGCACAAACAAAGACCAAATTTTGTTACTTTGACAGCCCTTGTAATAGGTAGGGCTGTAATACACATATTACCACGTAATATTTTAGGAGAACATATTATGTTCGTAATATATATATATAACGAACATATGTTCTCCTAAAAGAGGCTTCCTTATTTTATATTGACTGACATGAATGAATGAATAATTATTATAATTTGCATTATTATAGCTATTGTTATTGCCTTTTCACTTGAAACATTGGAATTTCTTTTCTCTTTCATATCCTTCATTGGCGGGCAGTGATGGGCACATAACAAGAAAGATGCAGCGTGGCGGGCAGCTAACAGGAAAGTTCCGACGAAGGAAACACACTAATGGGCTTCTTGAAAAGGTCAGAATTCAGCATTTCTGACAACATATTCGATTCAGCACCCTTTAAAACCCATAAACCCCAATTTTTAGTTCGAAAATCCGTATAGGTACGTGCTGACTCAGCACTGCTGAGCTGTTTTCGAAATGTTAGAGATTTTGAAATGAACGCTGGGCATATTTGACGTCACACCTGGCCAGGCTGGGCGTCGAGTAGTTGGGCACTGAGCCGCCAGAGCGCTAAATAATAAATCTGAACAGAATCGGAATAAAAACACTCGGCCCGGGTCGATTTTTGAATAACCTTCTTTGATAATAACCTCGATGCTCAATTTTCGAATGACCTTCTATAATGATTAACCCGATTTTCGATTTTTGGGGTCGACTTTTCGCGTAGTAAAGTTGGCTGACTTGCGTAGATGAGAGAGAGAGGGATCTCCCGGCCAATCAAAAGACGACGAAGCAGCCCACGTCATGTACCCCCTCCAGACCTCGGAATTCAAATATCATATTTTTCCTAAGGCCCTATAAATAATTGAAACGGGTTTTCTGCAATATGGACCCGTTTTCGTAACTTTTGAAGCACGACCTTTGCAGGAAAAACATTTTAAAAAATCATTAAAGGAGCTCATTTCGATACATTCTGGTGCGTGTCTTCGACCTTATAGAAACTGGCCTTCCTCCAGGTCTGTGAGGTCTGTTGACAGAGGGGGAGACGTCTATTGTTTCCCACGATTTCGGAGTATGATATATCATATCACTCAGGGCTATAAGATAGATGATAAGTCGGCGTTTCCACTGTATCCTAACCCATCACTTGGCCTATTATTCAAATGGGCGAGCAACGTGAGCCCCGCCAAGCCGACCAAACGGTCGGCTGTGCGAAGCGAGGCCCCCTGTCAGAGTGCTAGTAGAAATAAATACCCGATTATGGGGGGAAAAAAAAACTTGCGACACCTACTCAGCTAGCCACACATAGACGGTCTGAATGAGTGGTATAGATAATACCGGATTATTAAATGCCACGCAACGATCGTTCAGACGGACATAACGGCGGTCCGGCCCTAATGGACCCATTCGACCAGAGCCCATTGTTGTTGGGACCCGATAATCGGCCGTATTATCCTATTCAAAGGTGGAACGTCCTCCCCGATAATTTTAAATTTTCGGCCGGAGCCTTTGAATAGACGACGAAGGGGTTTTCGAAACCCCGAGTCCGAAACGATAGGACGAGCCTTGAATGGGTAATTATGCGGGATTTCAGGGGACTTCCCCGAAGACCTGCTTTCTGAATGGGCGGCCATTACGCGGTTGTTAAAAGGCCTCCGGGAGTTGTCAAATTCATTGGAAACTGGTCGTCCGGTCCATTAAGAAAAATGGTCTCGCACTGCACTGGTCAGCCCATTTGGACGGACTTCCCCTTTTACTGCCGGAAAATGCCATTACATGTCCCCGGAACAGAACTTGAGGAAGTGCACCCACATTTAGGTCTCTTGAGTATTGTATAGGGAGGTCCGGCTAAAACGTGAAATATCTCTCATTCGGGGCACTCCTGACTTGCTTAGGAAGATACATTAGCCACAAGATCCCATCAAACCCGTGTAACTTGAAAAGTCTACGTAAAACTCTTCCTTACTCCTCATGAATGCGAACCTGTTCTGCTTCATCCATAATAATATTATTATGCCAATAGCTCTCGCTTCCTCTCATGAAGAAATCAACGGATCCAGGGTTACCTCCCTTGTTTCCCCTGCGGCAGTCTTATCAATTCCTGTCAATTGATCAATTACTGCAATCAAAAGGTATTGCTTGTCTACTCCCATGGGAGTAGACAATAGCTGCAGCTATCAACTCCCATTTCGGTCAAAATGAAAACAGACAAGCCTTGGAAGCCCCTAGCCAGCTTGGCATCAACATTACAAGTCTTGGACAGCTCTGAAAAACTTGGCACCATCTTGGCATGCCTTGGAAACCGATTTGTGATTCTCTGATGATAGCAGTAATTTCGTGGCCAAAAGCGCCATTGATCTTGTGGCCAAACGTGTGAACGCTCGCTGTATTGGTTGCCAACCATGATACTCCCGTGCATGAGTGGCTAGCTGAGTATCTCCCCAATCTTTAAAAAAACGTTCTCCAGAATCGCGGGATTTAGTACTACTTGAACGATTTCTCGACCCGAGCGGCAGGCTCTCGTCCCTTCCATGTAGACCTCTCAGACTGCGCCACAGCCGGCCCCTGTAAGGTCTATAACCCGGCACTGGCCGGTTAGATAGACGGAATACTCTCGCGTGATCTCTCAAAACTCGCCGTTTAAATTCGCAGATCGTTGGAATACGTTCCTTCGGGTTTAAATCCCAAATTAAATACCCTAAATTTCAGTATTAAAATTCGGACCGCTAGGTAGGATACAGAGGAAACGCCGACACAATCAGACTGTAAACCACGAAGATAGGAGGAGTTGCGCGCGTCGAAAATTGCGCTCAAGGTGCTTATCAGAGGTAAAATTGGCCGGGATATCCGAATTTGCAAACAAAAATTTACAAAGTAGAGCGATTTTCGTGCATTTCGTGGTGACTCAACCCCCCCCCCCCCCCCCCCCCCCCCATTCATCCCTCGCGACATCCTCTGCCAGTTAGTTAGATAGTTAGTTAGCCACGTTCTGAATTAGTAGTATAGATTTCAGCTTAAGAATGGGCGAATTTTGAATATCACTTACTCCCTCAACTCAGAATTTGATGCTCTACAACAGAAATGTTAAGGCAATTCATTTGCAGTGGCCGTTCATGAGTTACGGGGATTAAAACATGAGCGAATCCTATTTTTCAGCCAGGTTGGAAAAAATGGCCAATTTTTGACTCTTGGTTGTGGCTGAGCGGCTGAACCGATTCCAAGTTTAAGGAGGTCATTCGACGCAAAATCCGAAGTCCTTCAACTTGGTTATGAGTACGCTTTTGTCTAAGATGATTGGTTCTTCCGTTTTAGGCAAAAAACTGGAAATATTCAGAAAAAAATCGTGTTTTTTGGCTGCCGAAAGTTCTCCCAGGGAAAGTTTTGCTAACATTTTTGATATTTTGTTGTTCATACCCCTCTGGCGACTGGCCTAATGTGCCTTTAGCGGATCTACTTTGCCGAAAGCCAAACTATAAGTCAATAATCCGCTCACAAATCTATTATCGTTTTTAATCGAATAGTTAATAAGTATACTTATCCGACTATAGTTGGATGCGATATTGTGCCTTAATTGATTGGATCATTTCATTGAAAAAAAATCTCAATGATGCAATATAACGACACTCCAATTACTTAATTCAATAGACCGTTACTTGTCTATTGAAACGTGAAATCCCCGAAACGGAGGCGGCAATCTGCGACAGGAATACGGTGTTGTCGCATTGTGTTTGGAAAGACAATGAGCAAGTTGATAATTTATGCGCCGGAATAAAATGTTCTAAAAGGTTTTCCCTCTCGAGAACAATGAAATTAAGCGGCTCGGCGTTGCGGGACGACTCGTTCAACGCTGCAATCCGCTCACCCTTCTTGAAACAACCGAGAACCCATTAAACGAATTTCACTTAAATAAGAGAACCGTTGTGCCGAGAATATCACCATAGATGGGGTTGTAAATATGTTTAGCACAATCTTCTATATCCTCTGTTTTGTTGTATATAATTGAATATATTCCCTATTTGGAGATAGCCTACCCAAAACACCTTGAAGCTATAATAAAGCTTATTATATTATAGCAGTTGCCATCAAAAAGATAAACAACTCGAACAGTCTGGATGTGCTATAGGTTACTTGTGCAAAAATTTAATTCTGTCAATAAGATTTTCTTTTCTTCAAATATTTTTGTTTTTTTACTTGAAAAATATTTGACCTCCTGAGATCCTTCAAAAATCCCATTTTTAGCCCCATAAAAGCCCTATAGATCGCCACAGTGAAATCGGATCGTTCCGAGACCCCCGAAAATGGATTCTACGTCCAAAAATACTTCGAAAACGACACCTAACTCGAACCCATAGCTAAAAGCCTTCAAAAACCCCCTTCCATAGCCCCATTTTAGCCCCATAGCGCCCCACGGGTTTGGGTGATCGGGCTGAAAACCTTGCGGACACAACTAGATGGTAAACCGAGTATTTTGTCAAAATTTCAGATTTAAAAAAAAAAAAAAAAAAAAAAAAAAAACTACTGCCCAAAACGGCCCGGACGGCGGACGTACATTTCGGTTTAGGAATCTAAACCTCTTGAAATGGATGATGTCACATTTTTGGGCCCATCCGAGCCGTCGACCTCTGTCGCGTAAACATAGGTGTATGTCGTAAGATTTTTGCTCGACAGGCAGTTTCTCAGGGGCGTACCAACTTATAAGACCGGCATGAGAAAAGAGCCGCTTGCCAGATACTGTAAGATAAAGGTGGTGCATAATATTGGCAGATACTGCATGGTCACCGCATGGGTACAGATGTGTAATCTGCTTCCAAGCCTTGACGGGGTACTTTTCCGGTTCATTAGTGCATTGATTGAGTTTACCTACACTTCAAGAAGACAGGAATGTAGAGCAGTTGGTTACTGTCAAGTAATTCCAGTCCATAGCGAACTTGAGGCCTCTTTCCACATTTCAATCATAATAAACCGAAAGCCGAGGCTATGTTCGAGAAACAGCTCTTGTTTTGAGCGGCTTTCATCGAAGGCGAGATATTAAATATCTATTTTCAAATTTCGAAAATCCTGTACTCTTTGAATTTTTCTCATTTGAGAACAGCAGTTGAAACCTACTGTCGGTTTTTATTGAAAAATTTGTGTACTCACGAAACGTACCTTTTACAATTGCCGTCGGGACGTTGAAACAAGATGACGCACCTCTTTTCGAATTAACGAACTAGAAAACAATCCACACAACAACTATCTATTCTTGATGCGAAAAACAGGCAAAAAAGCAGCAATCAAAACAATCTGAGATACGACCAGAGGAAACAATGTAGGTACCAACAGAAACCTATTATAATAATGTAGGTTATAATATTATTATAACCTTCCAACTAGGGATGGCAACGATAGGAACGTACTACCTTCAACTCCTAAAAAAGTCGATAATATCATACCGGGTATCAGCTTCTGTAACAGCTCCCAGGTGATCTCGAGGGAAGCGGACCGCACAAAATTTGCGGTGACTCCCCTGACTTTGGACACACCAAACGATCCCATGGATACAAGCCCACACAGCACATTTACATTTCGGAAACATTTTTGAAATGTTTGTCCTAAAACATTAAATGTTTCAAAAATATCTTGTTACTCGAATGTGATGTTTTCAAAACGTTTTTAAAACGTGTAGAACATATCTCTAAATTCGCTAATGTCCGCCCCTTGTGACGTTTTAAGGAACGTTTTCAAGATCTTCTCCAACTCGTTTTTAATACATTTAAATGTAGCACATTTACATTTCGGAAACATTTTTGAAATGTTATAAGTTATGTTGTTACTTATAAGTAAACTAACGTTTTGAAAACATCACATTAAAGTCTTCAATGTTATGTTTTCAAAACGTTTTTAAAACGTGTAGAACATATCTCTAAAATCGCTAATGTCCGCCCCTCGTGACGTTTTAAGAAACGTTTTCAAGATCTTCTCCAACTCGTTTTTAATACATTTAAATGTAGCACATTTACATTTCGGAAACATTTTTGAAATGTTTATTCTACAACATTAAATGTTTCAAAAATATGTTGTTACTCGAATGTGATGTTTTCAAAACGTTTTTATTACATGTAGAAAATATCTCTAAAATCGCTAATGTCCGCCCGTTGTGACGTTTTAAGAAACGTTTTCAAGATATTCTCCAACTCGTTTTTAATACATCCCACACAGCAACAATTACATTTCAGAAACATTTTTGAAATGTTTGTTCTAAACATAAAACAGAATGTTTTAAAACATTGTTTTAAAAATATCTTGTTACTTGAATGTGATGTTTTCAAAACGTTTTTAAAACGCGTAGAAAATATCTTTGTTGTTGTGACGTTTTATGAAACGTTTTCAAGGTCTTCTCCAACTCTTTTTTTCTAGGAGAATGTTTCCAAAATGTCCGTATTATGATGTTTCAAAATATTGAAATTGAATGTTCAAATTCAATTTTCAAAGTATAGAATGTTCCCAAAATCGTACAATCGCCACATAGTGATGTTTTCGGAGTAACTTGATGGATTAGCTGCTCCAAAATTACAATATATATTATGGTTATCTTGAAAATATTGATTAGTAAAGGAAGGCTCATCCTAGGATCCGAGGAAACAATAGCCACCCCGTGGGATGGAGAATGGGGGAGTCTCCAGGAAGTGGCGCCTCCCGTGAGCCAATCGCGAAGGAGGCCACAACAAATTTTCAAGATGTCACCGAAATGTTTCATTTGAGACATCTTAAACAGATCTTGTGGCAAACATTTTCAAGATAAGGGTTCTGCAGTGTCATTTTTGCTACATCATACAAATGTTATAAAACATTTCCTATAAAATGTCTTAAATTGGCTACATCGGAAGCATTTTCAAAACATTATTATCAACATTGTTTTGGCAAAAATATTTCAAAGATATCCCCAAATTAATGTTGTCACTCTGTTCTTGTGGCATATTTTCAAGATGTCACCGAAATGTTTCATTTGAGACATCTCAAACAGATCTTCCGGCAAACATTTTCGAGATCAGGAATCTGCAATGTAATTTTTGTTATATCATGAAAACGTTATATAACATTTCCTATAAAATATCTTGAATTTGCTTCATCAGAAGCATTTTCAAAACATTATCATCGCTAATGTTTTGGCAAAAATATTTCAAAGATATCCCTAAATTAATGTTGTCACGCTGTTCTTGTGGCATATTTTCAAGATGTCACCGAAATGTTTCCTTTGAGACATCTTAAACTGATCTTGTGGCAAACATTTTCAAGATAAGGGTTCTGCAGTGTCATTTTTGCTACATCATACAAATGTTATAAAACATTTCCTATAAAATGTCTTAAATTGGCTACATCGGAAGCATTTTCAAAACATTATTATCGCTAATGTTTTGGCAAAAATATTTCAAAGATATCCCTAAATTAATGTTGTCACGGCTTTTCTTGTGGCATATTATCAAAATGTCACCGAAATGTTTCATTTGAGACATCTCAATCATATCTTCCGGCAAACATTTTCAAGATAAGGGTTCTGCAATGTAATTTTTGCAACATCATAAAAATTGTTGCTCATCGGGAAAGCCGATGAGCCTAAATAGGCTCATTGCCAAGATAAGGGTTAAAAACACATTTCGTATAAAATGTCTCGAATTTGCTTCATCTGAAGCATTTTAAAAACATTATCATCGCTAATGTTTTGGCAAAAATATTTCAAAGATATCCCTAAATTAATGTTGTCACGGCTTTTCTTGTGGCATATTATCAAAATGTCACCGAAATGTTTCATTTGAGACATCTCAATCATATCTTCCCGCAAACATTTTCAAGATGAGGATTCTGTAATATCATGTTTGTTATATCGTGAGAATGTTATATAACATTTCGTATAAAATGTCTTGAATTGGCTTCATCTGAAGCATTTTCAAAACATTATTATCGCTAATGTTTTGGCAAAAATATTTCAAAGATATCCCTAAATTAATGTTGTCACGGCTTTTCTTGTGGCATATTATCAAAATGTCACCGAAATGTTTCAATTGAGACATCTCGAACATATCCTCCGGCAATCAATTTCAAGATATGGGTTCTGCAATGTATTTTTTGCTACATCATGAAAATGTTATATAACATTTCCTATAAAATGTCTTGAAGTTGCTTCATCTGAAGCATTTTCAAAATATTATCATCGCTAATGTTTTGGAAAAAATATTTCAAAGATATCCCTAAATTAATGTTGTCACGGCTTTTCTTGTGGCATATTTTCAAGATGTCACCGAAATGTTTCACTTGAGACATCTCAAACAGATCTTCCGGCAAACATTTTCGAGATCAGGAATCTGCAATGTCATTTTTGTTATATCATGAAAATGTATATATAACATTTCGTATAAAATGTCTTGAATTTGCTTCATATGAAGCATTTTAAAAACATTAAAAGTGATAATGTTTTGGCTAAAATATTTTCGAGACGTTTTAACTACATTCCAGATGAGATGAAACGTTGTAACGTTATTGATACCATGTTGAGATGTTTTAAAAATGTTATGTGCTGTGTGGGTCTCGCGTGATCTCTCAAAACTCGCCGTTTAAATTCGCAGATCGTTGGAATACGTTCCTTCGGGTTTAAATCCCAAATTAAATACCCTAAATTTCAGTATTAAAATTCGGACCGCTAGGTAGGATACAGAGGAAACGCCGACACAATCAGACTGTAAACCACGAAGATAGGAGGAGTTGCGCGCGTCGAAAATTGCGCTCAAGGTGCTTATCAGAGGTAAAATTGGCCGGGATATCCGAATTTGCAAACAAAAATTTACAAAGTTGGGCGATTTTCGTGCATTTCGTGGTGTCTCAATCGTGGCATCCTCTGCCAGTTAGATAGATAATTAGTTAGCCACGTTCTGAATTAGTAGTATAGATTTCAGCTTAAGAATGGGTGAATATTGAATGTCACTTGCTCCCTCAACTCAGAATTTGATGCTCTACAACAGAAATGTTTAGGCAATTCATTTGCAGTGGCCGTTCATGCCATGGATTAGAACATGAGCGAATCCTATTTTTCAGCCAGGTTGGAACAAATGGCCAATTTTTGACTCTTGGTTGTGGCTGAGCGGCTGAACCGATTCCAAGTTTAAGGAGGTCATTCGACGCAAAATTCGAAGTTCTTCAACTTGATTATGAGTACGCTTTTGTCTAAGATGATTGGTTCTTCCGTTTTGGGCGAAAAACTGGAAATATTCAGAAAAAAATCGTGTTTTTTGGCTGCCGAAAGTTCTCCCAGCGAAAGTTATGCTACCGTTTTTGATATTTTGTTATTCATACCCCTCTGGCGACTGGCCTAACGTGCCTTTAGCGGATCTACTTTGCCGAAAGCCAAACTATAAGTCAATAATCCGCTCACAAATCTATTATCGTTTTTAATCGAATAGTTAATAAGTATACTTATCCGACTATAGTTGGATGCGATATTGTGCCTTAATTGATTGGATCATTTCATTGAAAAAAAATCTCAATGATGCAATATAACGACACTCCAATTACTTAATTCAATAGACCGTTACTTGTCTATTGAAACGTGAAATCCCCGAAACGGAGGCGGCAATCTGCGACAGGAATACGGTGTTGTCGCATTGTGTTTGGAAAGACAATGAGCAAGTTGATAATTTATGCGCCGGAATAAAATGTTCTAAAAGGTTTTCCCTCTCGAGAACAATGAAATTAAGCGGCTCGGCGTTGCGGGACGACTCGTTCAACGCTGCAATCCGCTCACCCTTCTTGAAACAACCGAGAACCCATTAAACGAATTTCACTTAAATAAGAGAACCGTTGTGCCGAGAATATCACCATAGATGGGGAATGGAGGTTGTAAATATGTTTAGCACAATCTTCTATATCCTCTGTTTTGTTGTATATAATTGAATATATTCCCTATTTGGAGATAGCCTACCCAAAACACCTTGAAGCTATAATAAAGCTTCAAGTTGTTTTGAGTAGGTAGCTATATTATAGCAGTTGCCATCAAAAAGATAAACAACTCGAACAGTCTGGATGTGCTATAGGTTACTTGTGCAAAAATTTAATTCTGTCAATAAGATTTTCTTTTCTTCAAATATTTTTGTTTTTTTACTTGAAAAATATTTGACCTCCTGAGATCCTTCAAAAATCCCATTTTTAGCCCCATAAAAGCCCTATAGATCGCCACAGTGAAATCGGATCGTTCCGGGACCCCCGAAAATGGATTCGACGTCCAAAAATACTTCGAAAACGACACCTAACTCGATCCCATAGCCAAAACCCTTTAAAGAAAACCCTCTCGTAGCCCCATAGCGTCCCACGGGTTTGGGTGATCGGACTGAAAACCTTGGGGGCACAACTAGATGGTAAACCAAGTATTTTGTCAAAATTTCAGATTTAAAACAAAAAACTCCTACTGCCCAAAACGGCCCGGACGGCGGCGGACATTTCGGTTTAGGAATCTAAACCTCTTGAAATGGATAATGTCAAATTTTGGGGCCCATCCGAGTCGTCGACCTATGTCGCGAAAACATAGGTGTATGTCTTAAGATTTTTGCTCGACAGGCAGTTTCTCAGTGGCGTACCAACTTATAAGACCGGCATGGGAAAAGAGCCGCTTGCCAGATACCTACTGTAAGATAAAGGTGGTGCATAGTATGTATTAGCAGATACTGCATGGTCACTGCTTATTAAAATCTGCTACCAAGCCTTGAGGGGGGTACTTTTCCGGTTCATTAGTGCATTGACTGAGTTTACCTACACTTCGAAAAGACAGGAATGTAGAGCAGTTCTTAACTTAGCAGTACTTCCAGTCCGCCTCCACCACGCAACCATAGCGGACTTGAGGACTCTTTCCACATTTAAATCATAATAAACCGAGAGCATGTTCGAGAAACAGCTCTTGTGTTTTGAGCGGCTTTCGTCGAAGGCGAGATATTTGAAAATCCTGTACTCTTTGAATTTTTCTCATTTGAGAACAGCAGTTGAACCCTACTGTAGTTTTTTGTTGAAAAATGTGTGTACTCACGAAACGTACCTTTTACAATAATTGTAAATCGGCCGTCGGGACGTTGAAACAAGATGACGCACCTCTTTTCGAATTAACGAACTGGAAAACAATCCACACAACAACTATCTATTCTCGATGCGAAAAAGAGACAAAAAAGCAGCGATCAAAACAATCTGAGATACAACCAGAGGAAACAATGTAGGTACCAACAGAAACCTATTATAATAATGTAGGTTATAATATTATTATAACCTTCCAACTAGGGATGGCAACGATAGGAACGTACTACCTTCAACTCCTAAAAAAGTCGATAATATCATACCGGGTATCAGCTTCTGTAACAGCTCCCAGGTGATCTCGAGGGAAGCGGACCGCACAAAATTTGCGGGGACTCCCCTGACTTTGGACACACCAAACGATCCCATGGATACAAGGAGTTACACGCACACGACGACACTGGGGCCACCTGGGCTGGTGCGGTCTCCCAAACAGTAACCTGTTGTCCTTGGTGGGTTCCTGTTACTTTATGTGCATCTGCAGGTTTTGAGTACCTGTTACTTTCTCGGCATCTGCTTCAATCCCGAAGAATCGATAGTACTGTCTCGATCGAAGCCATCGAAATGCACCCAAATTCAAGTTGTCGGATTTTTATTCTTTGTTTACATTCAACCATCCCTTTCTCCTTCTTTTCCGCCGCTATCCGCGGTACCCCTGAATCTACGCCACTGGATAATAATCCAGTAATATATTATGCCGATATGCACTACCGATATCTGGATTCCAGATATCGATAATATAAGGTCACGGTCTTTCCATCCCTAGTGTGGATGGAAAGCTACCCATCACTCTACCAACTATTATAGTATAATACCATTCCTCCAACCACCAGTGGCGTCGTGATTCTGTACACTTCGAAACTCTTTCTTCCAAATCTCCCTCATCGAATAGAACTTTCTGAAATCACCAGCTGTCTCACGGATGTAGAAAATCGTCAAAATTTTCTCTAATAAATTGCTCCGATCAAAAACTGCATTTGCCTCCAAATCCTTTCCCGTAATCTCCACTCTCTCCCGACTCCCCCTCGTTGAATGCGACCCCTTTTCTCCTCGAAAGTATACTTGTGGAGTCGTATACGCGTTATACCGCGTTTCCACCCGTTTGTATGAAAGATGCACTCTTTGCCGATACGAAAAAAAAGACCCCTCCTCGCAATTTCGCTTAACGCACAGCCTATCCAAGCTATACGAGACGGTGAACAACCCAAGCGTGGACCAAACCCCCATATTACAAACCTCCCTTCTATCATAACTTAAGGTGAGTTATGAAAAAAACAACTTTACTTCCTCTTTTAATCGTTTGGTAAACTCTTCTACAAAAAAAAAAAAAAAAAAAAAAACTCGTAAAAAGTTTTCATTTTTTTCTTTTTTTTATTGACGCTCATTAAAAGAACACGCTTCAACTCGTCTCTCGGGTTAATTGACTCAAAATGTTCCAAATTAGGGAGTGTGCAATCTGTGCAGCCGGCGTTTGTGTAATATTGCCGAGGTCTTAAAATCCACTTGAAGAGGAAAAAAAATAGCGATTTACACCTCACAACATCTTTTGTGATTTAATACAAGTTAAACGTGTGGGAGCTCAGCTGAAAATAAGAGTAATAATTACAATTAAAAATGTCTCGTATCCCTGTGGAACAATAATTGTTCCACAGGGATACGAGACATTTGAAGGGTCGTGGGGAAAAAGGATCAAACTCCATTTTTAGGCCGAATTGAGATAGGCACGCCATCTTGTAGCTTGGGAGGAGTAGAACCGAAGGCCTGTTTCACTTCTGGGAACAAGGGTCGCATTAACACGGTTTCATGCGAAAACTAATACGAGGCTCCGGGGAAAAAGGATCAGATTCCGAGCGCTCGTAGGGAAGAAAGATCAATGTCCAATTTAAATACCCTCTTCCCCCTTCTCTGTATGCCATTTTTTGCGGATAATTTTTCTGGAGATGTCACTAAGGTACGATACCCTAGTGAATTGTCCAAAGTGAATAATGAGAGTTAAATAAACAATAGGTGGTTATAACATGGTGATATAATAATAATATTATTATGGTGACAAAGTACGTGAAATCACCCCCACAAATAAGACTATTTGTGGGGAAAAAAGATCAAAGTCCACACCTTCTTTGAAATTTTAAATTATTTCCGGAAACTATCTTCGATCTACGAAATTTTCTTTCTTGTTACTTGAACAGAATTAAATTCCCTGTCAGGTGGGCCTAGCAGCTCATTTTTCTAATGCGTAGCGTCTGTCTGAAATGACTTCAAACTTTGTTTTTCGATTTTCTCAGAATGAGGAAAAGAGGAATTTGATCCTTTTTCCCCACGACCCTTTTTTTTTTAAATTTTTTAAGCGACTCTTTGTAATAGTTTTTAGCATTGAACTAGCACGCTGGGGCTTCGTTCAATGAAGATAGAAACAGAAGAAGATTCAGAAATTTTACAAGAAGATTTAATCACACTATTCTTTCAATCGTAGCTATAAAACTAGGGGTGACCCCCTACTGGATACGCCAGCCAACCTCCGTCGTTTCGCCCTGGGGGGCCGCTTTTCTCGAGTGTTTGAGAGCCTCAACAATAAACGAATTTTCCAGTCAAAAAACGCTGCAAATTTTACACAAGGGTTTATTATTCTTTCACATAGGTTACTTGTGCAAAAACTTAATAAAATAAAATTAGGTACTTAGGTAAATGTAAATTTTAAAAAATTTAATTAAAATAATTTTTTTTTTTTTTTTGATTTTTTTTTTTACTTCTCAGTTTGCTTTTAATATGGGATATATACGCTTTGGGAGGGACCTCAAGGCACCTGTATACAGAGCTCTTCCATGAGATCAGGAAAACTCTAAAGCTGGGTTCACATGGCGTAAAAAAACTCGTGCGTTCGGCGAACTGATTGGATGATCAGTTTTCCCGCACAGATTTCCTCCAATGAGATCGCCGAGCGCGCCTGCGCCCCGCCTTTTTATACGCCATGTGAACCCTGCTTAAAAGTCGAAAATGTTCCCAACATGAATATAATAGGTAATTATAATTTATTACGGATATAATGTATTATGCCCTTGTGAAAGTAAACTCCTCAATTTCAGATTTTCCCAACCTCTAGAAGTGCCCTAGAATAAAGATGAGCATCCTCCTCCTCCACCTCCTCGGGCTGGAGCTCCAATGGCAGTTCTATTGCTGACGAAATTCATTAATTTTGCGTAATTTTATCACTAGCGTAGTGGTTGGGGGGGACTAAAAACAAATGGGCGAGAGAAGCGAGCCCCCCTCTCTGACCGCGTGCTAGTAAACCCAATGACTCGGCGATGGCTTCTCCGGATAAGGCGAATGTAAACGGCACTTTAAACGCGGCCTACTCCTAAGAGGTGTTTCAGTGTAAGTGACCTCTTCGAAAGCTGTTAACCCCATTTTTTTTTGCCCCTCAAGTCGTTGTGTCGCGTTACTCTTCTTAAGAGTCCCCACTGACGTTTGAACTGTAAATAGGCTCGTTTGACCCAGTAAAATGAAAAGTTGCGAAGGAGTTTAACGCCTTCGAGTCACCGAAACATATGGCCGGTCGGTGGCCTCGTTCTCACCGAGTGGCAGCTGAAAAACTACGGATTTAATGAGTGCCCCTTGTATGAGGCGATAAGTTTTTTTTTTTTTTTTTTTTGAAAATCAAAACGCAGCCCTACTCCTACAACTTGTAAGAAGGAAAATGTATTAGTTTCAATTACACGGTTTCAACTTTTTCTCTCGCAACTTTCAAGCTTCTTTTCCTCCGCCTCCGTCGGATATTGTGCCTTCCCTGAAAATCACATTCCAACTGCTATTCATAAACGACTTCTATTCCGTCCCACCCTCTATCGCAAACTTACTTTTTTCCCCATCATCTTTCGGGCTTTTTTCCCCCCTTCTTTTGATAAAGCGTGCACTCGAAGGGAAGAGCGAAAATCTGTGTATGAAGTGGGCAACACAATTTCAAGATGCAGATTGGCAGGCTGTCAAAATGCGATACACCGACGGCAGAAGAAAAAAAAAAACCTTTCACCGACCGGATCAAATTCAATTTGCCACCTACGACGATAATCCCCGGCTTCTATTCCCACGCTCGGGCTCTGTTATGCTCCTATAGGGAAGCGAAAAGCTGAATCTTGAGCACCGAAAAGAAAAAATGACGACATAAGATTATCTTTGCGTTTGTGACTATGTTAGATAACACGTTCGACAATTGTACTAGCGAGCATAGCATAGCATGTAGGTACAAATAAAACGTGATTAACCTAATAGATTGATTGACACTGTTAAAGTTGAACAATTAAAGGTTTAAAAAAAAGACGTGATTTTTCATAGGAAATTATTAAATGATGTACCTACTGTAATATACTGTTGGTCCAGTTCAAGACTGGTCTATCTCAAAAAACACAATTTTTCAGGAAAGCCATCTAAAGTTCTTGCTTTGCTTGTACTTCAATGTCCTCTACCCGCGCTATCCAAACAGTTACATAATATGTATTTTACACGCATAATATTATTTTACACGCACTACGGTATATATACCATAGGAAAGTCCTATTGATTCCTAGAGGATTTTCCCGGAGGAATTTAATCCAATTTAGGTTAATTAATCCAACAAAAACAATTTAGTCCGGACTCTAAACACAAAAATACTTTTCCTTCTTTCCCTCCGGCCTGCGCCTGTCAAAGAGGAAGTTGGGAGCCAACGGAAGGCGGAGCCGCTGCACAGTTGCACGAACGTTGGTAACTTTAGCTCAGATTTCACAGCTGGGGCGACAAGGGAGATATTGAGTTGAGGCGGAGCCGTTTTCCGCTCCAAAGTTTGAATGTTATTACATCAGACGCAGACCAAATACCAGTTGAGGGGCCCTGGGGGGGGGGGGGGGGGGGGGTAGTTTTACGGGGTGAGGATCTTGGAAAGGTTGTGGAACGAATGTTGAAAAAAAGGCGAAAAGGTTGAAGACCAGATAGCTTGGAGTCGGTGATCATAATTCATAGCAGAAAAAAAAAGAAATAGATAAAATTTTACCCATTTTAATTTTAATTTATAATTTAATATTTAATTTAATTTTTATTTATAAAAATTAATTGCGAAGAGAAAATAACTGATGAGCTGAAATTGTTCTTTATTGTCATCTTTAAATTATTATTTATTATCAACAAATTTACGGCAGTGCCGGTGCATCTAGGTAGAAGGATTATTGTAGCGTGGACAAGAATATTGTCCAGGGTATATAATATATTATATCGGGGTGTCGCAACGAGGTGTCAACAGACTCCACCAGTCGTCACCTCAGCTCTATTAAATATTTAACAAAAAAATCAAATTTTAACGATGCGGTGGACAACAATACTAAATCTAGGATGGTCGGCAACTTGTTGAAGACAGAAAAACCCTCCTGGAAAACGAAAAATTCATCGACAAATTTTTTTCGCAACGTCGTTTTTGAAAAACCCCTATTAAATGTTCCATAATATTACCATTTTTCTAGTCAACAACAATTTAAATAATAAGAGAATGTTCCTGTTGACTAGGAACATATGTAGTATGTATTGTGAGGTCCCCTAGCTAGAGTAGGGAGGATGGACTCAACTTGAGAGAGAGCAGCGAAGTGCCACTCAAGCCTCAGGGTGTGGCGTTCTAAAAGAAAAGTTCTCCCAGGCAGAGGTCAAGCGAGACGGAGATTTGTTAATGGTTGATGTTTAATCAAAATCCAATTACCTTCTTTCCATGCTGCGAATGAAACAACAGCTTCAGAAGCCTTCGGTCATCGCCTGGGCTTAGAAATGGTGTACAGTGGTTCCTTCCTACTGGGGGTGCACCCTCCTCATTAAAGTACTTCATCAAACCTGTAAACGAGCTTAGGTTACTATCACAATACTACAACTTCGAAAATATCACAGTCACTACTTACAATGAGAATACTAAACGGTAACTAGAACAACAATCGGCTGAAGATTAGTACAACGTATTCGCCAGAGCGTTAGCAGTGGCGTTCATGAGGACATTAATCGCTTTGAGCAATATGTATTCTGACGAGAAAGTACGTAACTTTGATTTGACTAGAAGAGATTCATGACAGCTGGAACAGGGACCAGCGACCGACTCCCAACGAAAGCCCGGAGATAAATTGCCGATACTTTGATGGCAAACCGTGAATAAATCGTGGTCACACCGAGGGTGATTTTCAGGATGCAGGAGATCTCTCCTGAAATACAATTTTTTATAATTAAACTAAATGGAAGCACGTGGCTCTAGTTTCCGATCAGAAAGGTGTTCTCTGCCTTCTGGCGTTGAGCGCAAAGCCCCGTTTCCTCAATTTTCCTTCAACTTTTCCTCAATTTTCCTTCAACTCGCTTTAGATGACTGGTTCGGCCGAAGAGCAGTACTTATACGGGTTCACTAAAATGAACAATTTGTTAACTCACAAATCCACGTAACAGGACCTGTTGGACGGTGTCAATACAACATGTCGTAAGAAGTTTAGAGCAATTTTACAGGAGAGGGAAAAACGCAAATAAACGTCTCTCTGGCAACATGTCGTATCAAACAATTTTTAAGCCTTGCACGGCAACACGGCCTATCAATCCAGCTCAGCTTCTATCAGTGATTACCAATGTTATCCTCAATATTCTAACCGGAATCGCACGCAAAATGCGTAAGGTAGATGTATAGGAATCGAAATCAACCTTTAGAAGTAATGAAAAACAGAAATTTTGGATGATTTACCTTACTTACTGACGTCGTGTTGTGCTGCTTTAGCATTGAGAATGGACCAGGCCGCGGAAACTCCCCTCGATTTCGCGGCCAGAGTTTGAAAGGGGCGTGGCCTGTGGGCTTGATGTTGGCCTTCACCGCTGGGATCGCCCCTGTCGCACCCCTCAGTCGAGAAATGTCCGCCATTAGTGTCTCCATCGTAGATAATGGTACAACACCAACAACTGGGCGGTTTCTAACGGCCGTTACAACGGCTTCATCGTCGAACATTTTTTTAATAGTTTTTCACGCGTTTTCCTTCGTTCTCAAATTCAAAAACTTTGTTCATTGCTAATCGGTTTCTTCAGGTTAAATTCATCAGTTCGATCTCTCGAAAGCAGTAATAATTATTGTTTTCATTCCTAAGCTATTTCAACAGCTTCAACTGCATCACTTTTGATCACTCAATTTCGCAGCCCGCATCTCTAACGATTTGGTAAGTTGCTAACACTTTTTTATAATACTATTATTATTATTATGTAGTAGGCCCTTCGAATCTGATAATCAATTTATCTGATAAATCAATCCCACCTGTTGAAACAACCGCATAGGTTAGTTCAGAAGTAGGCAAGCTGGCAATAATTACTAACAATAATTATTATAGCTGTTATAACCAATTATGACTAATATTTGTGTGAAATTTATCTACAGGCCCCAAGGACGAATGGACTGTTGATCAAGGGTTGCCCAGTCGACGCAACTACACTCCCAGGACAAGCACTCCTTTCCGAGGAATAGTGAAATCAGGTACGTTCATTCCATAGACAGAAACAAAGATGTGCCCATGTAGCACACATTCGTTGGGTGGTGGACGTCGCGACGGTTGCTGGGGCCGTCCGCTTTGCCAAACTGACCATTTTCCAATGTCGGGCAGCCGTCGGACAGTTGTGTCCTTCGACCATCCATCACGTCGGCAGGCCATCGGCAAAGCGGACATGCCGATCGTCGCGACATCGGCCCTAAAGCGGTTTTTAAAGTGCACTTTCCTTATTCATTATGTTTTTCAGGTTTCTCTTCAAAGTGGCTCAACGTAACATTGAAGATGTGCTAGCGTACCTACTCGTTCCTCTGCCACCGTTCAGAGCTACATACTACATACAGGCTACAGGGTGTTCATCGTATGCCCCGTCGACCAGGAACAGATCCCATTTATCGAACTAGTCTCCATAACGCCGTAACAGGTGACTACAAACCTGCTTAGTTTAAACAGCTTTTTTCTCGAAAAAAAAAAGGTTTTTAACTAACGACGTCAGTAATAATATTACTCATATTATTATTATTTGTAATTTTATATTGTTTGTTATTACCTACTGACCATTGTTTGTTATTACCACTCAGAGTACATGTACCTACTCATATGATTTCAGTATCTGAATTTTCATACCTACCAGTTCATTATTTTGCACTTATTCATCAATAGATATTTTTTACTTTTATTACATTAGGGTAGCTTGAAACCACTCCCCATGCTAGATTCGTTTATATCCTAGTACCTACACACGTTATCTTCTTCTTTCTCCTTAATCTCCATAATCGGCCTTATAATGGAATTAATTTATTAAATTTATATTGTTTGTTATTACCTAGGTACTCATCTGTAATAACATTACTCATATTATTATTATCTGTAATTTTATATTGTTTGTTATTACCTACTCTCCTGTCTGTACTCATATCTGAATTCAGTATCTGTATTTTTATACCTACCAGTTCATTATTTTGCACTTATTCGTCAATAGATTTTTTTTACACTCCAACATCTAACTGTTGTTGAATTTATCCCCTTTCTCTCACCAGAACATTATTCTCTTGAAGAAAAAAATTATAAAGAGACAATTTTGATGGACGACTTTCTTTCTTTTACCTACCCCTCCACTACCAGGCCTTTCCCACTCGGTTTCAATAGTCCACACATCACAGGAAATCACACCTGTTGGTGATTTCCAACATCGACGGAAATTACCAACAGGTGTGATTTCCTGTGATGTGAGGACTATTGAAAACGAGTGGGAAAGGCCTGGGATTGGGGGGAGGGGGGAGGATCGGATGGAAGTGCAGGGGAGGGGAGGGGTCCCGTACGTCGGCGAGTTGCGAGCCTTCACCGCGGCACGCGCCACTGTCCATCTCAAACACCCCCCTCCACCGGCTTCACGGCCAAACTTTGCCAACACAGGGAGTATAGGGAGTTTCCTCTCTGTTTCCTCTCTGTTACTCTGTGGAATGGACGTTCATACGACAGGTTGCTGACACACTCCATGGAGGAAGGAAAAGGAGATTCCTCTTCATAGGAAATCGTGTCCAGGCGCTTCAGGCCTGCGCGCGCTACGCTACCTGCTGGAACTCATTTGAGTTGTCCCTTCTTTTAGTTCGCACTTATTTCGCTAGGGTGAGCTACCGTTTGTTTACAGCACACGTGTGACTTGGGAAACGGTTATAACCGTCGCGTTCCCGTCGCGACAGCGAAGACAGTGTTAATTCATTAATTTCAGTGTTAATTCATCTATTATATTGAAGTATAACTTCCTTTAATAAACAGTTGTCATTGGGTGGCTCGTGAATTATTAAAAGCTTACCTTTCAAGGCAGGCAAAACGAGACGTTTAGTGGTCATTTCTTTGGTGCAGCCGGCCATAATAATATAGTACATACCTATATTATATCCGAAGGAATTTATCTTCACGTCCCTCCGCGATCTCAACTAAGGTAAGTGTTGGAAAGTCCGACTAGGTACACGATTTAAATTAAGGGATGATTATGTTATTTACGTTGGTTGTTAATTAGTTTCTTGAGAGATAGCCTCTTACCTCTTTCGTACACTTGCTACAATACAGAACTACACGTCTAAAGTACTAGGGTTTTTTTGGGCTTCCTAGTACTTGAAATTTGTTCATTTTTTGCAGATGTCAAAGGGGCCTCCGACAACCACTTCACCTGTAATAAAACTGCAGTTACGACGCTTACAGCATCAACTCATTATCTTCATGGTAGGTAAATCCGTTTACATGCAAAGGCCTGGCAGGCCGCTCGTTCCGCCCTGACGGAGCAGTCGTTGCGGCCTGGCGGGCCACTGGTTCCGCCCTGACGGGGGCGGTCGTTGTGGCCTGGGCCGGAGCTTTAAAGTAATAGAATCTATTACTTTAAAGCTCCGGAAATGGCTTCCATCTGATGGAACACTCGATCATCCTGTGATTTGCAGAACTTCCTGCTAATTGATGATGTGATGTATATCATAATTAGTAGGAAATGATATTATCCTAATCTAACGTAGGTATCTTTTTCCAGTTCCAAACGAAGAAACATAACTAATCAATGAGTCCACCTTAATCATCAAGTTCAACGTCACCGCTGCCCAGTCCTCTGCAAGGTAATTTTAAGCATTATATACCTGGTAATTGAATCAGTGAATGTCAAAGGGGCGGAATTCCAGGTTTTATTGACTTTATTTTATTTTTTAATTTTTTGTTGTTGTATTTTTGGATTTTCCGTTTCCTGCTAATTGTGATGTCCGTATCCTAATGTGACTTATTTTTTCCAGATTCAAACGAAGAAACCTTAACCCCATCGTAAAGTTCATCAACTTCTTCGCAGCCCAGTTCTCTGCCTCATAGTTTTAAGCATTACACAGGTTTACACAAGTGAGTTTCGAGGTGATTAGCTAAAAACCATAGTTTCAGGGATATTTTGGTGTGCTGAATTCAAATGACCACCGTTTGTCAAGGTTACGTCCATTTTTTGGGATACGCCTACTTTTGGTTTATTATTCTTGGAATAGTTATTCCCGAATTTTCGATCTCCGTCGCGATTACGTAGGTGTATTAATACTCCTATGTAATCGCGATGGAGGTGGAAAATTCTGACCGCCCTCAAAATTTAATATTATACGTATCAAGATTCCATAAACGTAATGTCCATCCACGTCCGAGCCGTTTTGGGCAGTAGACATTTTTAAACATGTGAAAATTTTACCAAATACTAGGTTTACTATCTAGTTGTGACTGCATGGTTTTCAGCCCGATTCACTGAATCCGTGGGGTACTAAGGGAAGGCTTTTGAAGGTTTTCGGCTATGGGGTCGAGTTAGGTGTCGTTTTCGAAGTATTTTTGGACGTATAATCCATTTTTGGGGGTCACAGAACGGTACGATTTCACCATGGGGCATTTGTGGTACTATAATTGGTATTTTTGAAGGATCCCAAGAGGTCTGATAAGGTGTCGGTTTACGAGTAATTTTGGACGCATAATCCATTTTTCAAAATTCCACATCTATCCAAACATTGTACAGATTTTCTTTTCTTTCAAATTTTTTAAATAGGTAGGTAATAATGACAGAATAAATTTTTGCGCAATTACTCAATTAGATACTGTATATCCAAGAATAATGAACCCTGGTGTAAACTTGGCCGCGTTTTCTGTTTTTACGCAGTTCTTATAGGTACCTAGTGTTCCTTAAAGCCAAGAGGTCCACACGTGAATCCGGTTGCAAATTTGGATTCTGCGAGAAAAGTTACCATAGGGGGTTGGTTTCATCGGGGTTCTCGACAAAATATGAGTTTCAACGAATAATTCGTTGAAACTCATATTTAGTTGATTATTAACTGCTGCTTACAAATTGAAAGCTGTATAAGCTCCCACGGAAACAATATTTTAACACTCTAGTAGGTTAAGTACCGATTTTCTTATTACAGAAAATAATGTTATTACCTATACAAAATGTTTTTTGGTCATAAGAAAATTTCCACTCTTTCGCCGAGTTTTCGAAAATTTATATTTTCTTCTTCAGGACTCAGATAAAAGTTATCAAAGGGATTTAACAACGATGTCAATTAAAGGTAGAAATCGGGTCACACCAATCATTTGATTTGTGCTAGAAGTGGTATTATTGCAAGAGAAGAGAAGAAAGAATTTTAACACCATAAAAATCTCAAAGAAAGTTTACGAGCAAGTCGTACGTCTAGATTACGTAGCTGTATTATAATCTCGATCTGTATATAATATATACTGTATATTATACAGATTATACATGTATAATCTCGAGGTTTTCAGCCCGATCGCCCAAACCCGTGGGGCTCTGTGGAGCTAAAAAGGGGCTACGGGAGGGGTTATTTGAAGGCATTTGGCTATTGAATCGAGTTAGGTGTCTTTTTCAAAGTATTTTTGAACGTAGAATCCCAGACCGATTGGATTTCACCATGAGGATCTATTGGGCTCTCATGGGGCTTCAAATAGGATTTTTGAAGGATTCCAGGAGGTCAAATATTTTCCGAGTATATTTGGACGTATAAGACTTATACGTCCAAATATACTCGGAAAATTACTTAGTAATCCATTTTTCGAGGTCCTCGTTTTTTCTTATTTTTTCAAGATATTTTTTTATTGACACAGAATTAATTTTTGCACAAGTAACCTAAATCAAAGATTAATAACCCCTTGTGTACAATTTGCAGCGTTTTTATAATAGGCTTATGAACCATTGTAAATAATGTGTGATTTGGATTATAATGTATGTATCTATGTTCAGGGTGAAGGATTGTATTAATAAGTTTTGTTTGTATTAATAAGTCGTTTGTAAATATAACTGGTGAAGAAATACTCGTACATACAGTTATTTTGTTTATCCCCTGCTCTCACTATGCAATATTCCAACTGTAATAATTTCTCCAACTGTAATTTATTCTCTTTTGATCAGCTTTTATCTAAAACTGAATTATTATCTGTTTTTGTAGGAAAGGGATATCACATTTATCAATGTTGGTTTAAAATTTTTTATGTTTTGAATCAACAGAGAAGTGTAGAACAAGAGTAATGATAGTTCAATATTCACGCGGGTTGGGTAAGCTTATGTAGTAGGTGAATCTATGAAGAGATCATTAGGTACTTACCCCGAAATTCCTAGTAGGTACTGATTATTGGTATCTTAAATTTTCGCGGGATAACTGCTTTGAAGGTCATTGGGCGTGGCGAGTTTCCCAAATGTCCTCCACTACCGCTCTCTGTGGTTGTTGAGGGTCAACACCATCAGATGGTTCACTCAAATGAGATCCAGCAGGTCGCAGCAGCGTCGGTCTCGAAACCACAACCGCGGACGCAAGTTAACACAGAAGAGGAATCTCCTTTTCTTTCCTCCATGGACACACTCTTGATAAACACGTGTATCTGCAGTGTTGCTTTTCTGCGATTTTTGACCCTTTCAGGCATACCAACGGCAAAAATGGGGTCGCTAATCGATTCCTCACACTGTTTTGCATCGAGAGGCACAAAAATCTCGATATGCCCATATATGGTCATACGACATGTTGTATTGACACCTGTTGTATACCACCTGGTGGTATTAGCTTCACCGATTTTTGCTCACCTTTCTGCTTCCCAAAAGCCTCTCGCGATCCAAAATCTCCAAGTGCTCCGGCACTCCAACACCACGTACGAATCGAAACGACTGGGGCGGAACTATGGGCCCTGCCTCTCAATTTAATCGACAAATTTCCTACGCGGAAACTGCCCTCGCCACTTCACCAAACGAAAATCCCTATCATGATCATTCCGGAAAATCTCCCCAGATCCGGCCGAGAATGTTCCAGAACTCGACGGCCTTCGATTACTAACACTGCACTGTTCGTAAAATAATTTCTCTCGGTTTTCTCCTCGAAGTCACGGCGAACTCACTACTCTACGACGATCAGGCTGCTTGACGAAGTGCTAAGCAAGCAGCGTCGGGTCTAAACTCTCTGTTACTCTGTGGTCGGGTCTAAACTAGGGATGTTGAAAAAGTATCGATACTTAAAAGTATCGATACTTTTCAAAAGAAGTATCGATACATATCGATACTTTTTGTCCCCGATACATATCGTAGTATCGATACTTTTTTTCCGGTATCGGCGCCGATACTTTTTTTATCCCTCACATTTCATCAGATTCAAAACTTACGGCATACATATAGGTAGTTGACAGTACCTCTAACTTGACCAGCAATTGAAGAAAGTTGATGTAGGTACCTACCACCACCTCCTGGAGCTGCACCAGCTCTCATATCAGAAGAATCAGCCGTCCTCGATCAAGGGCGGACCACCAAAATGTTGGACCAACCAACCAACCCAACTCACTGATCACAGTAGAAATTAGTGTGGCCACAGCTACACCAAACGAGGGAATGTTCCCCTTTTTTGCTACCTGTACCTACACCCCCCCCCCCCCCCCCCCCGAGGATTGGAGCAAGGTTTTCAGTCCAATCGTCACACCCGTGGGGCGCTATGGGGCTAAAATGGGGCAATTGAAAGTTTTTTTTAAAGGCGTTTGGCTATGGGTTCGAGTTGGGTGTCGTTTTCGAAGTATTTTTGGACGTAGAGTAAATTTTTGGGGGTCCCAGAAGGATCCAATTTCACTGTGGGGATGTAAAGGGCTTTCATGGGAATACAAAAGGGATTTTTGAAGGATCTCGGGAGGTCAAATATTGTGAGTAAAAAAAAAAAAAATTAAAAGAAAAACCTTTTTTTTCAAAAATTTTTCATTGAGACAGAATTAATTTTTGCACAAGTAACCCATATCAAAGAATAATAAATCCTTGACTAAAAATTTGCAGGCGTTTTTGAAAAGTATCGATACTTCGATACCGATACTTTATTGAACGTATCGTATCGATACTTTTAGATACTGTCTGGATGTATCGATACGATACTGTATCGATACTTTAGAAGTATCAAACATCCCTAGTCTAAACATTTTTAATAAAAATAAAAATTTTTTATTCGAAATCAGTAGCTGCGCAGAGCTGCCAGCTGCCTTCATGCCCAGCGTGGGGCGGTATCGCAGCGTTACCAGCCTCCTTCCACTCTCAATGGAGAGCTCAAAATGTTCATCACTGATGAATCATCAGCCAAATTTCGAACTTCAGGCGAATGCAATTCTTTCCCGAGCACTCTGACCTCACGGAGGTGGGGCTCAACGGCCTACAGAACGTTACAGTATCATATTTCGACGACCTGTGGCTGTGGTACCTACCGTTCCTTTTTGCCGTCTGTGGGATGACTGCTCTCTGATGTTTTGAAATTTCGACGACGATGCCCTTGCATTTATTATTATTATTATTATTATTAGCTCCTATGACCGTAGAGAAAATTACCTCTGACGATGGTGGCTGTCATGCCTTCGAAACGTTGGGATGAGGAAGTAAAGACTTAACACTTAGTGTTAAGCAGCAGTCTTTGGCCTATTTAATACTTCTTGGATCCGCAATATTAGTGATTTTGACCAAACTCAACTTTTTTTTCTTTTCACAAAACATCCACTTAATTGAAATCGATGGGGACAGGGTAGCCCCGTGGACTAAGGCGTCAGCGAGACGCCTGTTTACAATCAGTCGGAGCGCTGATCAGCCTGGTTCGAATCCGGGGAAGAACTCCAATGTTGAACCAAAAGTCAATTATGTGTTGTAATACCTACCTGTCTTGTCGGTTGACAATTCACCTCTGAACGTTGGAACTTTTATGTGAATCCTAGCAGAGGCTCCCGTGACGAAGGCGGCCGAGACATCCGTCTTCAACACACAAGATCGAGGGATCCCATGAACGAACCTCTCTTGGGACCTCGAACCGGGATAGAAATCTGGTGGACCGGTAGAAAAACATTGTCTTCGTTTGCTGAGAACGTTAAACTAGCCACAGCAATCTACGACTGAGGGGGGAGAGCTGGGGGCTGCTGGCCCGGCTTGTTGATGGACCTACAGTAAAAGTGATAAGTCTTGTACCTATTAGGGATTGGACCTCGACCACCATAAGGCAAATAGAGTCATCGGTACCATATCAGAGAACAATGACATTGTGCCGTCCGGGCTTAAGTTCAAGGTGAGACTCCGTTGATTGCCTGATAGGTAGACATCGTAGTCTCTCCTCTGGTTGGTAGCCGTTCCCACAAATCTAATTGAAATCTCGCATTCAAATCCCGAATGATTTTAATAATCTACATTCGGATATATCATCACTAGCTGTGTGTGTATCGCAGTGTGAAATTTACGTCGCACCGTTTGGAGGGTTTCTTCCCTCGAAGGGGGAGGCTTTACAACTTCATCGCATCTCTTGGAATCACGTAACGCCGAAGTGGTTCGTAAAACTTTCGCACAAACCCACAAAGACGCGGATCGGTAGGCAGTTGACAAAGAAGCCCCGTTTCGTCGAAGGAGAAGGTGAGGGCGTCGCACGCTATAAAACGACCTCAAGCCTCTCCTGAATTCACTTAGCACTCAACTTTGGACTATTTAAATCGAGTAGTTAAGTTTTATGGGGTCATTGAACCTCCTCCGCCTTCATTTGATTATCGACGCAGCTGCGCTCCGCTAACTCTCATTTGAGTTCGTCTCAGGTCTTATACGAGTAGTTTCAAAGCGCTCTGGTGGCAGAGGCCGTGTCTTCATCTTTATTTTTTCGAGAAACTGCTTCACGTCAGGATACGGGAAAAGTGGGGTTTGGGCCCCTCTAGTGCAATGTGTATTTTTGGCGAGCCACCAAAAATTAATTTTTTGAACCGAACCGCGAACTCGGCTTCCGCGTAGAAAGCTATATGATTGGCCACTCGCTGATCAATGAAAAACGCTGAAAAATTTTCACAAGTTAATAATAATTATTCTTCTATATAGATTACTTGTCCGAAAATTAATTCTGTGTCAATAAAAAAAAAAGCTGCAATTTTACACGAGGGTATATTATTCTTTGTTATAGGTTACTTGGGCAGAAATTTAATTCTGTCAATGAAAAAATAAATAAAATTTTTTTTTTTTGGATTTTTAATTGTCAAAAAAATTTTTTTTTTTTGGGATTTTTTTTCTCAAAATTTTTTGTTTTTTACATGAAAAATATTTGACCTCCTGAGATCCGTTGTAGCCCCATGAAAGCCCTATAAATCGCAACAGTGAAATCGGATCGTTCCAGGACCCCCAAAAATGGATTCTACGTCCGAAAATACTTCGAAAACGACACCTTACTCGATCCCATAGCCAAAAGCCTTAAAAAAAACCCTCCAGTAGCCCCATTTTAGCCCCATAGCGCCCCACGGGTTAGGGCGATTGGGCTGAAAACCTTGCGGGCACAACTAGATGGTAAACCAAGTATTTTGTCAAAATTTCAGATTTAAAACAAAAAAAAATTCCTACTGCCCAAAACGGCCCGGACGGCGGACGGCGTACTCCGTATGGTGGACGGACATTTCGGATTTGGAATGTAGACCTCTTGAAACGGATAATGTCAAATTTTGAGGCCGATCGGAGTCGTCGACCTCCGTCGCGAAAACATAGGTGTATTATTCAAGAATAATAAACCAAAATTGTAAAAAAAATTTAAACTTTTTTCAATTTTTTTTAAACTACGTCCAAAAAACGACACCTAACTCGACATAGCCGAAAACTATTTTTAAAAAAAACCTCCCGTGGCCCCCCATATATGGACTCTATTGCCCAGAGCTATCAGTTCCGAAAGAGTCTCTCTGGCATCTCGGATTCTATCGAATTTTTTTTTTTTCACCGCCTTCAATTTCCGTTACGCCATTAGCCACATCGAACAGGATGTCCGCGCCACGAATTGAAACTAAACGGGAGAAAAAAAAAGTTCTCCCCTTTCGGATTCGGCCGAGAGGCCCATAAAAATTTCGGCGGCGGAAACGAACTGGTCGAAAATCCCTTTTAGGACCGCCCCGATGGAGGACTTTAATAACTCAGAAAGAAGGGAGCCTCTCGGAAACACATGTCCGTCCTGTAACTTATGGTTGACACATTTTTTTTTCCAGAAAGGGCCGCTCTCGCGTTTGAAAGCGAAAGGAATGATCCTCTCGGCCCACCCCGTCCGCCACTATTCACCTCCAGTCTAATAAAGTTGCCTCAACAACCCTTCTAAAACACCATCAACCTAGTTTAATATTCTTTTATTTTCCCCCTCTTTTTCCCTCCCGGAAAAAATCTACCCTCTTTTTTTTTTATTTCGACAACGACCGCTGGGGTTGAATTTACGATCTTGAAGTTCTCTCGGTTTTATGTGAAAAAGGGGAATAAAGAGGAATTTTCAGAATTCAGACTCGAAAAAAAAAAGTTTCATCGGTCTCGAGGGATATTTTCATTTTGTTTGGTGAATGCAGCTCATTCGAGTTGGGATAAGAAAGTTGAAATGGCTCTAAATCGTAGGTTTGCTATAGTTTGCTGAAGATAGTTTTGCCAAGATAAATTTTAGTAGTTACAGAAAGTGGCAGGAAAGGTTTGCTTTTCTTCTTATCGTTTCTCGGAGGGAGGAAAAGTTAGAATTAAATTAGAATTGAATCAAATTAAAATTAAATTGAATTAAAATTTTTGCGAATTGACTTTATATTCGGATTCAGCCCCCTGAAAAAATTAAACAAGAATAAAATAAAAAAATTATAATAAATAGTATAAAATAAAAAACTCGGCTCTTTGGGCCTCGCCAGCGGGCGAGCCCCCTGGAGGCTAAAATTCACGAAACATAACGGAGCCGCACTAGTTGTTTTATTTGATTCGAGGCCCCTGAGTCAGCAGACTGGGCGACATAATATTACGCTCGAATGGCCGCATGCGCTCAACCTACGGCTAGTAAAGCCCCTAAACCGGTGCTTATTGATGTTCGCAGTCGGAGTCGGTATTAAATACCGGAAATTTTCCGAGATGGTGATTCTCTCGTTTTACAATCTCATAATTGAGCAAAGATGGGAAACGACGGGAAAATTTTCGACTGCCTGTTGAGGGGAAAATGTCTGCTGAGGGAGGAGCCACGTTAGCGATATGGGTAGAACTCAGTGTATTATTTCATGAATTAATATAATAAACCATCACCTAAAATGTGGGAATAAAACTTATTTAATTGAATGTTCTTTGGTTTTTCTCCAAAATCAATCCACACCCCAATCGACACCTAACGATTTTGTCAAAATTCGGGCTTGTTCACGCCCGAGCTCGTATTAAGTCCTTGCTCCTGAAATCCTCAGCCTTGCCCCGAATCCCTCCAAGAAAAGGCGAACACATGGGAAGGACGTGAGGCTCTAGGGACGAGCAGGATCGTCTTTGACTGCTAATTTATTCAAATGAGGCCGTTAGGATTCGAACCCTCCACAGCGGTGGCGAAGGGATGATATGCTGCGGTGCGAAGAGGGAAGGGGGTGCGTAATTGGTAATTGAAGAAGGAAGTCTTTGAGGGTTTGAGGACATCTGCGCCTCCTCGTAGTTCTTGAAATGTTTCTGAAATTCCGCTTCGAAGAATTCCAATTCCGTTATGAAGTTAGAAGAATGCAATGAAACAAATTGAAATTTACTGATCCTCAGCTTGTGCACCTGAGCACTGGAAACGAGGTCAACTGTCTGTAATAATTGTAACAAATTGTAAATTGTTTGTTTTATCATTAATTATTTACCAGTAAATTATTTATTACTCCAATTTTGTATTGAATATTGTCATTGATGTGGTACAAAAACTTGATTACTTCACCAAGTCTCTGCCAGGTACGTGGGATTATGGAGTTTCTTCCTCTTTAGACGTCCGACGAGATCGTCAACGTCGAGCAACTGGATTCCCATTTCAGCAGGTTGGGGCGAGAGCCTCGAGAAGGATTTCTATGTGCAAGGTTATTCCCAGGCCTGCATAGCTCTCTCAAACGCGAATACATAGGTAGATGAATTATTCCAAAAATAATAAACCAAAATCAAGAGATTTTAAATAAGGTTGAGGGTACCTATTTGCAGGTACAGTACCGACGAAAAGCAGCTTTTTATTCGTCGGTCTGCAAATAGCTGCTATTTGCAGATACAGTAGGTACCTACCTATGAATAAAGAGCTATTTGCAGGTACGATGTTAACAATTTATATTTGTGGTAACACACGAAATTATTGCGTATATACAAACAAAATTGTCAAAAAGCTCATGTGAGTAAAAAGTCGTCATTGTTCGTTCACTCGTCATCACTTGATGCTTCCAACGGCCTCTTTCTGGTCTTCCGCTTGTCAGCAGCAGTCTTGTTAAAAGAGCTGCCGCACAGGCCGGTTCGGTCTCCCTCGGACGCTCACATTTTTTCTGAAGGTCATATTGCTGAATCTGGAGGGCTGGCTCCTTCTTCTCTTCCTCGGACTGTGGAAGGGAATGTGTTGCAGCTGTAAGCTCACCTTGGGGGGTTGGAGAAACCACTGGGACGATTTCAAATTGAGAGCCACTCCTGATCGCTTGCTCTACCTTTTTTCAGCGATGTCATGTAGGACTTGAACTGCTCAGCGCCGTGACGACGCGAGGGTGGCTGCAATAAAAGCTGAGGGAAGCGTAGCATTGAATTTTCCCCGATTTGTCAAAGGTTCATCACTACTTTCACTGTCACTGGGTGAGCGAATTTCTGGGACTTTTTTCGGGTGAGAAATGAAAATTTGGCTCATCCAAATGTACAGGCTGTTGGAGGTAGTGGCGGTCGATGCTTGACTCGTCACTAGTCTCAGGAGAAACATCCATCTTAACGACTGCTCGTCTGTAACTGAGCATCGTTGGTGGGAATCCGGCCAAACAGTCGGTATCTTGGAAAGATGAAACAGGTAAATAGGCGCAGGTCAATACATATCAGGTTGTGATTTACTCCTCTTCTAAAAATACTAGCTAAGAGATCGGAAATCTTGCTCTTTTCTTCGTATCCCGAAATACACAAGATTATTATAGAATGGAATAGAATAGAATAGAAAACATGTTTTTTTTTTGTTTTTTTTTTTTTAGATAAGAATATGTTCCTCGTGTCCCTACAATTTTAGTAATGTAAACCATCAATGGAAACCATACGGTTTTGAAATATTTAAATTCAAGTCTGCCGAGGTAAGACATCAGTTTGAAGAAGTCAGACAAAAGTAACTTTTGTTAATATATATTAACTGTTGATATCTTTGATGTAGGTTTTTCTTTGGTTGAAAACCATTTCAACGACTCAAAATTTAAAATTTCCTAAACTTAATGAAATCCGACCATTCAATTCTATTGAAGTCTTCAATAACATAATATGTTGAAGTATACCAAGTTTTGGAGAGGCAGACATCAACGAATCTGTTATCAATACCGACCCCAAAACACTGTGTAAAATTTCAAATTTCAATAATTGAAGAAATTTAATCGTTGAAATGTCAATCTTTCAAATTCACCCTGCCAGTATGGGAAGCGTTTTGGGATTGAAATATGTAGCGATCTCCTCTGAAGAAGAGGCTGAGGTATCCTACCTTCCGCCTTTTCACATCCTTTAAGAGCTGAAGATCCTCAAGGCCGGCGCTGCGCAGAACCTCAGTGTTCCTTACCCTCGGGCAGCCCCGTAGAGAGGGGGGGGGGCACTGGACCCGTTGCCCCCGAGCCAGCCTTCGTAGGGGGGCCCGGATTTTCTTGAGAACTTTTTTTTTTGCAAAAAAAAAACGGGGGAGGAGAGGCAAAATGGGAAAAGGGGCAGATCAATATAGGATTTTTTTTTTTTTAGGGGCCCGAAGAATTTTGCCCCCGGGCCCGGATTTTCTCTCCACGGCCCTGCCCTCGGGACCCACGAGATCCGAAACATCCTCCGGACGCACCACATCTCAAAAGCCTCCAGGAGATTCACAGAGGCAATCTTAATACGTGGACAATTATTGTCCACGTCTCAACGCCGTAGAGCAGGACCGACCAAATGTAGCACCGAAGCGTACGATAGCGAATGCTGAAGCTAAGATGCTTATCACAGAAGAACGATTTCATCCCGATAAAAGCCGCTCTGGCCTGCTCAATCCTGGCGCGAATTTCAACCTCGGGATTCCATTTCTCGTTCACGATAACTCCAAGATACTTGAAATTCTGAACGCGTTCCAATGAGACGTCCCCAACTTTGATCTGCCCTGCACGGAACTCGTTGCCACGCACAACCACCATCCATTTGGTCTTAGAGATGTTGCCCCTTTGGCCAATCAACAGGCTCTCCTCAGCCACTATGTTGACGAGCAGCTGCAGGTCCAAAATTTGACTGCTTCGAATTCAGGTGGCATCCCCACCCTCAACTCAAGATCCGCCGCTTCAAGCAGTAAACGCCAAAAAACTGTGACTTACACGACGATATCTCCTTATTTGTCGACCCTCCCCCCCCCCCCCCCCCCCTCCGGAACGATTAGTTTATTACGCCAACTCATTTCGCTCTCCTCATCGCCCAACCCGAACCATTTGAGGCAGTCGGAGACGTCAAACGTGACGGTAATATTAATGCTTCGATATTAATTAAACTTGAGGAAATTCTGCCCGAGCAAGTCGTAACTGTCAGGGCTCTCGAAGGGCAATCTCTCTCCGGGGTTTTACGTCCGGTCATAAAAGGTGTTCCGTCGAGGGCTGCGGGCATAATGAACGCGTCGAATCCCCCCCACGTCAAAACTCGCAATATCTCGGCTCTGGGGTTAGACGCACTCCAAATATTAAGTGATAAATATAAAACAAAAAATTATTATAGGTAGGTAATATTATTATATTAATTTTTTTGTTTTCAAGAAAAAGAGAGAAAAAGACGCAAAAACTGAAATTGGCCATGTAAAAAATATCCTATAGGTACGCCGCTTAAAAACTTATTAATAACACTGGTCTACAAAAAAAAAAAAAAAAAAAAAAAAAAAACGAGGTGCCGACTTCTTTTTGCCCTTTCTTTAATACTTGTGGTTCAGTTCGCAGGTCCCCCCGTGTGTCCGAATTAGTTTTGCATGTAACTAAAGTTCAATGGAAACCATACGCAGGATAGCAGTTTTAAAAAAATTCTCATTATTGGTTGAAAATTTGAACAAACGCCACAGTCTTCGCACCTTTAGTAAAGGGCAGCCCTTTAAGGGCTATTTTCTCATTCCTGATTACGATATAATGGCTGGAGAGTCTGTTTTTTGCGCGCCCGAAATAAAAAGCGAGATCTCACAGCGCGCTAACGAGTCATACTTCATTTTTTGTTTTACTGCAGTAGGAGGATTTTTTGTCCGACTTTCTTTTATCCACCTCTACGCGGTCTATGAACACTTTTGAACACCATCCCCCCATCAAGGGGTTTCAGCAGCCCTCAAGTAACTCGTTTTCTCCGCCAATTAGATCAACAACCCGCAGGTACAACTTTTTTCAAGTTCTTTCAAGTTTTTTTTTTTTTTTTTTTTTTTTTCGTCTCCTTTTTATGTATAATCTCGAATTCTTAAGGCCCTTCGTTAAAAACTTGGTGACGTCCAATTAGAAGGCGTCCTGTTGCGCTAGGAATCTCAATTATTCAAAGGCATTCTCGATCGGGAGTTGCGACCTGTAGAATCGACTGTCTTATCCGATGAGACATCTTGGTAAAGTCCGGAAAGAGTTCACGAACAGCTGCGTTAGAAACTCCCGGAATTACGAAATACCCGGTCATGTTAATATGAATAGATCAATGAATAGTCAGCATGGAACTGATATTTATATTATAAATTTAAATTTATAAATTTTATAAATGGCATAATAAGAATTAAACATAAATACGGTGGTGGGGATCATGAGTTTCAATCCAAAGTCATAAGGGAAGACACAAATCAAGTTCTGAAATGAAAGAAGCCCGTATACGGGAACTATAATAGTTCTGATATTTTGCCATGCCAAGGTCAAGCCCAAAGTAGCAGCATTCATAATGCTGGCCACATGCTCACCAAGGGCCACAGCTCCATGTCAATACATTGCTCCAAGTCTGGCAAGATTAGATTAGATTAGTTGGTACATAAACACAGAATTTCAGAATATTAATATTCTGCGCTCCACACTCGAAGATGAGGTGATCCTCTGCTGGTGCCGGGTTCTTTCCCATCTCTGGCTGTGCTGTGATCTCTGCCACTGGGCAACAACCACACGGAAAAGCGCCCCCGTGATACCTTTACAGGTTCAGGTCCTATAAGGTCCTCGCTGGACCCCTGTCTGGTCAGGGCGTCGGCTGTTATGATGGTCGCGATCGTACAGAAGTAACCGATACGAACGTTTTCCCTATTCAATCGCATCTCCCGTGCTGCCCTTTGCCCAAACCAATTGCAGCTCACAGCTGTGAGCCTATAGGCTCAGCCGCTCTTTTCCACAAATCGATTATCATCCCAGCTATAATAATATGGACGAATGGACGTTATCACATTTTTGTCCTAGGGCAAGACCCCCTCTACTAAGGGTTTGTCCCCGTCAAAACAGGGATATTCCAGTCATAAGGGACATTTCATTCCCTCTTAAATACAATTACACATTATTTACGTACTTAACTACTAATATAATATTACAGTAATAACTGAACAAGGTGACTACATGAAATCAACCAATTAAAAATGCTGAGTAAAGGCATTTCACTGCGTCTGTGAATGGGGTCCGGAACCGTGTCTTGATCTTTATTTTTCCGAGAAAGCGCTTCACGTCAGGATACGATAAAAGGATTGTTGGAAAAAAAGTCCCCGGAAAAAAAGTCCCGAAAAAAAAAAGGCGCCGGAAAAAAAATCCCCAGTATTTGCCGATCCCGGAAAAAAAATGCCCGGAAAAAAATCCCCATAGAAGAAATAGCGTTGACTGAATGGAAATGAATAGAAGATGATGCTTAAGTATGAAATACACAATAGGTAGGTAACAAATTTTGTTGTCGTAGGAGGTCAACCCTAAGCAGTAGGTGGCTGGTGTTAACAATGACTCGGTCAACGTCTAATGTTGTATTGTCCAAAAGATGAGTGGCTTCATCTCATCTTTTATCGGAACCGTGTACCTATTCAGTGTGTACTTGTGAGAAAATTAATTCTGTCAATCAATAAAATTTTGAAAAAAGAAATGTTTTATTAAAAAAATGTTTTTTTTCAACAATTTTTTTTTTCATTCGGAAAATTATTTGACCTCTTGGCATCCTTCAAAAATCCCGTTTGTAGCTCCATGAAAGCAGTATAGATCGCCACAGTGAAATCGGATCAATCCGGGACCCCCCAAAATGGATTCTACGTCCAAAAATCCTTCGAAAACGGCACCTCACTCGATCCCATAGCCCCATCAAAAAACCCCTCCCGCAGCCCCATTTTAGCCCCATAGCGCCCCACGGATTTGAGCTATCGGGCTGCTTCCGGGCACAGCTAGATGGTAAACCAAGTATTTTGTCAACATTTCAGATTTTTTTTAAAATTCCTACTGCCCAAAACGGCCTGGACGGGGTACTGCGTACGGCGGACGGACATTTCGTTTTTGGAATCTAGACCTCTTGAAACAAATAATGTCACATTTTGAGGCTGATCAGAATTTTCGACCCCCGTCGCGATTACATAGGTTTATTTTTCCAAGAATAATGAACCAAACGAAGAGGTTTCCTAACTTTCTATTGTGTTTTGTTCAAGATTTTTTCAATTTTTCTTTTTGAGGATTTTTTTTCCGCCCTTGAGTATTCTTAGGGGATTTTTTTCCGCCCTGCAGGATTTTTTTTCCGGGGAGTTTTTTTTCCGATTACCGATAAAAGTGGGTTTTGGGTCCCTCCAGTGCAATTTGAATTTTCGGCGAGCCACCAAAAATTAATTTTTTGAATGGAACCGCGAAATCAGGTTCTGAGTAGCTGTATGATTGGCCACTCACCGACCAATGTATAATCGGACGGTTGGCTGCAGGTTATCTAAGCGCAGGTTAGATTAAGATGATTCAAGTAGATCACCACCACTCGGGAAACCTGTAATTGAACGATACTCATACAGAAAACCAAAATTTAAATTCACTTATTCGCTTAAAATAATAAAATTATTTAAAGTAATAAAATAATTTTAAGTGAATCTAAGGGTAGACAAGATTCCAGGTAAGCTATGATGAATTTTAATTGGCATTCACTTGGTTGTTGGCATAAAATTCAGCAACCATCTCAGTCACTATTTCGGCCGTCGTTCTCCTCGTAAAAACCCTCCTACACTGTTCTCCGCGGCACTGTGACGGAAATCCTGACGAAAAGATCGTCAGACTCGCGTCACTTTGGCGCTCATTATCGAAATACGCGTCTCTCTAAAGTGCAAGGTCGAAAACCAAGTTGACCAACAGAACAAACCTCGAAATTTGACGAAATCAGGGCTCTTATTTAATTTCAGTGCTAGTGCGCTCTGACGGATTAGTTTTTGCTTTTCTGTAAAGGTTCCCGGTACGGTTTGATAGCAGGTATTTTCTTTCGCAATTTTCTCTTCACTTTTCGTGACCTACCCGTGGCCTTTTATTTCGGGCCACTGGCAAGATTTTCAGTCGAACTTGTTTATTTTTCCGACATAGTATCAGACCCCATTAAATGAATTGGAATTGAAATTTAAGCCTATCTGATCACAGCAACACACTTAGGACGCCAGAGAGGGGGGGGGGGGGGGGGGTTATAGATATCCATATTAACTGTCAAGACCGTAAGGCGGAATTGAACCGTATGTGTGAAAAGAGACCCTGAGTTTGTTTGCTGAGGTTTACTGGAACGGGGGTTGGCAAACACGGGTCCCTCCTGAGTGGCATACGGTCTTGAAGGAGGCGTATCAGCACACAAGGGACGCCATGTGGTTCTGAGGTGGACGAAGGTAAAACCAGATGGGAGGTTTGTCAATACGCATCTCATCCACCCCGTATGAATCAGAATACCGTGAAAAGCGGATGAGAATATTACGCAGTGACGTTTCCTCATTTGGATTTATACTGTGGACGAATAATATTGAATCTGCCTTCAGGATAGTTCGTGTCTATGACGCGGTTCTTCCCACATTTTTTTTCACAACGTCACATTACGAATTGAACGTTTGAACCCCCCACCCTCGGGCTGCATCTGACGCAGAGAGATGACATAAAAATGACGTCGGTTGCCAACCGAGGGGGGGTCGAAGTCTCGACGCAGTTGAGAGGCCAGTGGGCTCCACGTGTCAGCAGTTTGCGAATCTCTGCAACGCACTGAGCCAAATATGCCTTATAGGGATCTCCAAGAGGTGGAGTTTAGTCCTTCACAAAGTGGGGTGGAGATGTTGAAACCCTTTGCCCCCTCAAGAGCCATCAGCAATCCCTCTTCTCGACCTCTTGTTGTTATACGCCCATTTGAAGATTGAAATCCTGCTGAACCCCCCCCCCCCCCCCCCCCCCAACATAGTTACCTAATTTCATTACAAAAAATTCTTAGCACGGATGTCGTAAAATTCTCCAAAGAATTTCCTAATAAGACATCCTTATTATGATCCTTATTATTATCCTCACTATTCCAGGACGCGTTCAGTTGAAAACCTGATAAGTCAATTTTTTTCGGAAATCGAGTTTGTGCGTGTTCTCAAAGGCTTTGGTAGCAAGAAATCCGGAGTTTCCTTATTGGGCCCCGCTTTTTAAAGGTCAATTTCATGCGGCCGAAATGGGCCCCAGACTGTTGACGTTTGGTAATTTTTGGCTGTCTGCAGAGCCCCTTCAACGTGTCGAGGTGAGAATTCCCTTTTTTCAAATGATCGAGAAAAAAACACATTATTGTAATTTCGGCCTCATTAAATATTAATGTTTTGCGGTCTGTAAAAACTATTTTCGTATATGGAACGTGTGCGTACTGTAAGGCCTGACTCCAAAGTGAGTGGATGTATCATTTCAGGAAGTCATGGTTTCGACAAATTCAATCGCTCGGCTTAATAACCAACTACAAGAAGGGGAACAAATTCGGGGATTTCCTTCGAATGTTTTTCGACCCCGACGAGGTTTTCGCCTGTTTATTGGAGGATCTCGTGCCCTTGATGCCAGTCAGCAACCGTAAGGTAGAGGAATTTTGTAATTAAGTGCATGACGTATAATATACATAGTATGTACCGATCTGAAGAAGCTGAATTTCTACCGAATGTCTGGGCCGAATGCACTCCATCATCCGCACAACCATCTGCTGTGAATCTTTTCACAGCAAGCTCAACGGCGAATTTCATTCAGCTCACCCTAACATTTTTTACTCATCGATATTCTCCTTGAGTACCAAACGAGTACTTACGCAAAACTGTTGAGTACCGGGGCCTCCCGCCAAAACAGGCACCGACAGCATAATTATGCTGCTCTCCTTAAGAAGAACTCACTACAAAAACTCATACACTTGTATGATGAAGGGATGCTGGACAGAATGGCCTATATAACTGCTGTCGCCAATTATAATTAGCATACAAATTTATCCATGAGCCAACCACCGACGAAACGAACTGACGGAGGCAAACAAAAAAAACAAAAGTTATTGACAAAATATTGGGGAGCGAGCGAAGCGAGCCGGAGAGACTAGTGGGAAAAAAGTTTTTTCTTTATGTTATTATTATTATTATTATTTTTATTTATTTATTTATTTTTTTTTTTTACGAGATTTTATTTTTGGGGCCCATTTCGGTTCATGCTAAATCCTAATTTTCTTCCAAGTTTTTTCTACTTCCAAAAAGGGCCCAATTCGGATGCCTCTCGGGCCCTATTCCGACCACTACGTCGGGGCCCAAATCGTTATTTTTTTTGTGTGTGCAAAAGATCTTGTTGAAAGATGTTGTAGGTTCCCAATTTTGTGATGTACTTGAGTAATAATGCAAAATAACATACAAAACATTTTTTCAAAATCAAGTGTAGTATTTCTCTTCTTCTTCTTCTTTTTTTTTTTTATCTTAATTTACAACATTTACACAAAATGTACACAACACAAGCACCCAACAGTGTCAAGATGCATTTTTTTCCCTTTAAATTTACAACATTAGCCGCCTCGGGTTCCCTGCTAGGTAATTTTTCTACCACTACTTCCATTATTTCTCCCCTGACTCAAAAGATGATGCCACAAAATCAGAGAATTGAGGCGGTGGATTCCAAAACTGTCTACATTCATTTTCCGCCAAATCTAGTTAGCAGTGGATTCTGAAGCATTTCCCCGCTCTCCATCGAAAAATACTTCATAATCAAGCAAAACAGTCTCCTTTCCACTGGTTTTGGCTCCCATGGGAGTTTGCAAATTTTGAGATTCGTTCCAAAACTTTCTACTTTTATGAGTCAGTTCGAAGCAAAACTCTCTCCGTTGGACAGTTCGTGTCAAAACTGTCTACATTCATTTTTCAATCTCAATTTACTGGCTCCCTTCTTAATTGAATTAGTTCAAAATTGTCGCACTCATTTTGTGATGTCAAATGCAAAAGAAATCGCGTCTCCCGGCTATTAATGTAATGCTCTGCCAACAGTATTGATACTGTTAATGAGTGAATACTGTTGGCCCCCTGAGTATACTGTTAATGTGTGTGCTCATCAACAGTATTATACGGTTACTGCTACCGACTAACTCGGTTATTGTCACCAAAACACTGTTAAAGTTGGGGAAAACATGGCAAGGGGCGGCATTTTACTCAATAACCTTCTTATTCTGTTATTGCAATACCGGGAATCGACGATGTTTACTCGTTAACAGTATTTTCCGTCAAACTTTAACAGAGTCGTTTTCTCAGTGTAACCAGCCGAAAACCGAACAGGAAGTCAGTAAGTAAATCGAAAAAAGTTATCCAGATCGTTTTTTTTTTTTTTTTTTTCTTCAAAAATTGTGGTACTGTTACCACATTAGACCACAATTTCACGGGCTTGCCTTCGAAACACCTTCTTCATTAAAGTTCCCGAATATTGGTGCTTATCCAATTTCACGACCGGACCGAAACTTAAATCAAAACACGAAACAAATTTCGGCGATTTTACGTCAACGCGTGCACGGATGTACACAAAGGAAGTGGAGCCAATGTTACCACACATCAGCCTTCTTCGAATTCTGTTCGTACTTCATGCGTCAGCCACTGGAGAATGTCTTTCCAGACAGACTATTGCAGTTCGTAGTTAAAAATGTAGTTAACTACTGCCTAACTCGTAACTTTAAAATTCGCTCCCTCGCCTTCGGCTGAAAGGCATAGTGGAGAATCCCTGACCACTTCATCCCCTCTGTGCAGTCCAGGCGTAGAGAACTTGAGAACTCGGCTCAACTGTCAATCCAGTTGTTGAAACTCGAAACTCACTTGGGCAGGCTCATGAATTCTGATTAGACGAGCTCTTTGTGGATGACCCGTGAACATGCCGACTGGTATTCTCCGGGAAAGGGATAGGAACTTATGACGTTTGGTTATAACTGGGGTGTTGGAGGTGGGAGACAAGAAGCCATAAGCGGGAAAAGGGGCTTTGAGCGCGAATTTGACTTGTATATTGGGAGTTAGGCCAACTGTTGTATGATTAGCCCGGGAAACAATTGGGGGGGAGTCGAAGGAAGATCAAAGGGGAAGGGAATGACCAGAGCACTAAGGTGGAGGTCGAGGGCCCGTGAAGCCCACAACTTCCCGCATCCTCCTGGGGCTTCTTCGTTAATCATGAAGGCCGTGGCTGAGGACGCTGAGGGGTGCGAGAGCCCTTTGATCCGCTCCGTTTCACAATTCTCATTAGGACCAATCTAAAGCAATTAATTACCGATACAAACCCACCTGGAGAGGGTCGCCTTGTTGCGTGCCCTTCCGCCACTGTTCACCTGCATCGATTTCGGGCGGTGAGGGAGGTAAGTTAGTTCCAAACATAGCAATATTCCCAAGAGGGTCGACTCTTAATCAAAAGACACTTCAGCCGATGATGCCATTAAATCGAACGCAGAGTTTATAATGGCACCCCACGAGCAATACACTCAATTTTCACAACAGTTCGGCAACCTTCTGAGTGTTGAGAACAATTCTCAACATAACATAAAGTAAAGCTAATTATTAGCTTTACTTTATGGTCAGTAAAAATACTGTAATACAAAAAAAAAAAAAAAAAAAAAAAAACTAAAAAAAAACTGTCCTCTTCAGAAGTCATTTTTTTAAGGGCTGTATGCAGAGTCGTCCAAACCCGTGTATGCAGCTGTATGCAGAGTCGCCCAAACCCGTGTGGCGCTATGGGGCTAAAATGGGGCTACGGGAGGGTTTTTTTAAGGCTTTTGGCTATGGGTTCGAGTTAGGTGTCGTTTTCGAAGTATTTTTGGACGTAGGATAAATTTTTTGGGGTCCCGGAACGATCCGATTTCAATGTTGCGATCCATAGGGCTTTCATGGGGCTACAAATTGGATTTTTGAAGGATCCCAGGTGGTCAAATATCTGTCTAGTAAAAAACAACAAAATTTGAAAGAAAAATCCCCAAAAAAATTTTTTTCTACAATTTTTTCCAATGAAAATTAAATTGTTGCACAAGTAACCTATATCAAAGAATAATAACCCCTAGTGAAACCCGCAGCGTTTTTTGCGGTTCTCTGGCCGGGTGGAATACGGTCGGGGGTTGGCTGGCCCTCGAGTCCCCACACTGTGCGCCGATGTCTCTCCTTAATTCGATTCCAAACTCGAACTCTAAACTTCATCTCAGGAACCTCCTCAACCTACATCTCATTTCGTTAGATTGCATCAGGGCTTGCAACTTCACCCGAAGGGGGTGGTGCGTTGGGGGTGGGGGGTTTAGGCCATTCTGCGCTCTTGCACAACTACGCGTTACTTCGCCTTAATCGGGAACTCTCCACAAAAGAGGGAAAACACCTTCGCCTTCAGACCCTTTTCCCAGTTTTTTTTTTTTTTTTTTTTCTCCCTTCTTCTTTTTTTTCCTTTCTCGTTAAGGTTTTCTTCAAGGAGTTGAGTTTTGCAGGAAATTGAGAAGTTTTATCAAAAGGAGAAGATGCGCACATCCCTTAGCTCGACTTTCCTATATAAAAAGTCTTTCCGATCAAATTTGGCCAGCGAGGTGTGAAACTGAGGCGTGCAAATCGGTGAACGTTTAAATTAAACGGTTAAATCTCGCGCATTATATGATGAGACATAAATTTTGTTTGCGTTCCTCAAGTTATAACGGAGGCTTGGGTGCTCTCGATGGTCATTAACAAGAATGGTAATTACGTTTGGTGAAACGCTCCATAACAGTCTCGGTGCCTCCACCGGCTGCCATCCAATATGCAAAATTCGCAACGCTGTTAATCCGGCGTATCAAGCGATACATCAGCGAACCTCCCCAGTTCCGCTGCACGTGTTCCTTCGAAGGGGAAAGAGGGGGAGCGGCTTGTGACCGGTGGAGCGCGAAATTGGCGAGACCCCCGAAAAAGAGAGAAAAAAATCCACCGGAGGAAGGCGGGCGGGGAAGAGATGTAGAGTGGGTCAAGTGAACATCTGTTCGGGGTGAAACTGCACTTCCCTCTTTCATCCGCCGTCTATGGACGAAATATGTATGAACGCGTCGTTAAATGAGCCCCACAGGTCAGGCCATACGAGGTGATGCTTATATACGGACATCAATTCTGAATAATATTATGATATTATGTAATACTAGCTGGGACACAGTATGAATGCTAGCATGTCTGTACAGGTTCACTTCCATTGATCCTCTAGAAGCTGTAGTGGCCTGCCACGAATTCGTCACCGGACAGTCATACATGAATTCGGCACTGGATAGGAGACAGGTAGAAAAAATTTATTGGTGCTAGTTCGGTGCGCGTTTTATGAACCTGTGGGGCGCTATGAGGCTAAAATGGGGCTACGGGAGGAGTTTTTTTGAAGGCTTTTGGCTATGGGATCGAGTCAGGTGTCGTTTCCGAAGTATTTTTGGACGTAGAATCCATTTTTTGGGGTCCCGCAACGATCCGATTTCACTGTGGCGATCTATAGGGCTTTCATGGGGCAACAAATGGGATTATTGAAGGATCACAAGTCGTGTAATATTTTCCCAGTAAAAAAAAAAAAAAAAAAAATTGAAAAAATTAAATTTATCCAAAATTAGGATTTATCCTAAATAATAATAAAGTAATTAATACAAAATATTTATATTAAGTAACCTATAACATTAAAAAAATGTTATTGACTGCATCTATTTTTGCACAATTTTTCCATGGAATATAATATATTGATATGGGTGATTCCACGAAAACTGGAAATTTTAGGTCTTTCAAACACGATGGCTCTCCTATTTGATTTAAAAAAAAAATAAAAAAAATGGGCTTAAGGGAGAAGACGATAGCTTTAATTCGAATCAAGTTTCATCCCTTTCCTTGAAAACTTAGGTATGAAATTTCAAATTTGAAGTTCGATATCCTCATTCTCTCACGTGTCCCTTTCTCAGAGTTTCCAACTTCAACAACTACTGACGATGAACCAAGTAGATTTTCGCCAAAATCCAATGTATCGTTATTTTCACCTGCTCTTCACCTTCAACTTTTTAGAGAATACGGATTTTAACAGTGAACCGTGTTGAGTAAGGACAACATCATGTGGCTGTCACGGAGGTAGTCACCTCATTCTCTCACATTATTTTGAGAAAGTCGTGTGTCCGCCATGCCCCCAGTAGGACCGGAAAAATGGGTCAGCAACACTTCCACACATCGCGTCTGCACGTCGAGAAATCGTCATTGTCAAAATATCCTCCCTCTTCAGTCGGTGTCCTGTTTTGTGGGAGAATTTTATCTTTCGGCACTTGAATTCTCATTCTCTCATCTTTCATAAACTAGTTGCGGTAAGTTTCAGAATTTTGATTATCAGTCACATAGTGAGCGTTGCCAAGTGCTTGTGCCATGTGATTTTTGAAAATTGCAGTAATTACAATGTGTGCAATAGCATCCTATTTTGAAGCCAAAAACCTCATTCTCTCATTCTCATTCTCTCACGTTAATCATAGGTAAATGAGAGAATGAGGTTCGGAATGAGAGAATGAGGATGATCCTACATTCTTACGATTTTATTATATTACCTAAATATATTTCCTATTTTTCATTAATTGAGTAGACCAACGCAATTTACGCTAGAGTCAATTTATTATACATTCAAAATCAATCTGGCGTCTCATTTTATTTGTTTTCCTCATTCTCATACCTACCTCATTCCCTCATCTTACGAATTTACAAAATTTTCTATTCTTGCTAAACGGAGCACTTGTATGATTGAATTCGTTGCTAAACTTCATCTGAACCACCTTCAAAGTAAGCCTAATAAAAAAAATCTATAAACAAAGAAAGAATTTTTCACTCATATTTGGACATCAAAAATTTCCAGTTTTCGTGGAATCACCCATATATATTATACTTATATCAAAGAATAATAAACCTTTTGTAAAATTTGCATCTTAAAAAAACAGTCGTTATTATCCGAGGCTTTTGAGCATCATAGATGAATTGACCGACTTTAAAAATCGTAAAAAAATATATATTTCGTTCCTGCGGCTGACTAGATGTTTTGAGAGGGAGCTGGCAGCTTCTTTTTTTTTTTACCACAATTATTTTTACCACCATTTTTTTACCAATAAAGGTTATGCGCTATAGTTTTTGTTCATGGATGAACTGTCGCCCATTTCAAAAACAGTAAATTGAGAGGTATTTGGTAACCGAGAGTGAAATTACAGTCGGTAACAATTTCAATCGGTAGTTTGGGGAGTCGATAAAATTCTGTCATTTCGTTTCCTCATTTTTCTTCAAACTAGTTGGAAGGGTCTCTGTCGCACGTTAGGGAAGTATGCCCGCGGACAGAGGAGAAATTAACGGTTGTTTAAAATTGACTCAACAAGAGCAAAAAGCAATCGCTGCAGCGAAGCATTTTTATTAAGCTATTCCGCTATCTGTTGCATATTAAACGTGCAAAACTCCGGAACGTGCTGAAGGCAAAAACTCGCGAATTTTAGTTTTCCCTAAGCCGGTTCCATCAATAATCTATATACATGTATATAGGTAAGGTTAAAAAAAAAAAAAAAAACAACGGAATTTTGTTAGTTTTACCCGTTTTACATTTAGTGATTCAAATAATATTTGAATATTATTAGAGTAGTGAGTATTTTTATCAGTGGCTCAGTGGTTAGAGCGTCGGACTGCTGAGTCGAAGGTTGCTGGTTCGATCCCAGCAGCTGCTAGACATCTTCCTTATACTGATAATCACCTCTTGGAAGGCGATGGCGAACCACCGAGAGATCTCACCCAGGAAAACCTCTCACATTTGCCGTTCGGAGCCGGCGTTGAACAGTATGTCCCAAATACTTCTGTAATAACTGTTAACTTAGTAGCCAACGCCTGGTTACAGGTACGGCACCCAGAAAAGAATAGTATTTTTATTCTTTTGAAGTCCACTTATAAGCTAAAACAAATTATTGGTCAAAGCGTCATTGAAATAATAAAATTCAGATCATCAACATTACAATTTGAAATTCATGATGTCATCATGAACTCCAAAATTTGGATATCCAGGATTTAATCGATACTGTGCACGAGGCCATCAAACGTCAAGCCGTCTGCCATATTAGTTTGCTAAGATCCGGGGGGGGGGGGGGGGGGGGGGGGTCTGGCACCAACAAAAACGCAGTAAAACTAGTAAAAATGTGCTTTTTTTGTCTTCTTTTTTTTTTAAGAAAATTAGTCAGTTGAATATACCTTTAGTCTTGTATGTCCGTAGTTTGTAAAACGTCAGCTTGTGGAGAGCAAAAAGAGATAACACCGATAACAGGAGAAAAGAAGAAACATCGATACAATCGCAAGTCAAACGTCGATACCGTAGAAACATCGCACCCAAAACATCGATGTTTAGTGAAAAACATTGGCAGCGATGTCTAGGGCTGCGCCGTCCGTCACCCGACCTTTTGGGCGGAAGGGCTGTGTACGTTTTTGATCATCAGATGATAGATTCTATTTTTAATTCAAAATTTCTGATGCGAATGCTAAACCTCTACACAAATCTGTCATCCCAACCTCATCAATAGTTTCTCCGAGCTTACCGCTCACAACCCTCAACGTAAAAGGTGAATATACGACACAGAGCCATCCCCACAACTTACTAAATTATATTCCCTAATAAATATTAAACGCTCCGCAGACTACCAATGAATATTATTCAACCTATGGATCCCCTTGGGACTGGCTGGAGGAGCGGATGGATGGTTGGATGCAGACAATATTTATCTACAGACGAACCCGATGTACCAATCTTCGTATCTAGGTAGGCTTATGCTGCTGTATTCCCTAGTCCTAGCTAGTATCCTTAGCGTGTATTTCACGTTATAGTACCTGAAGATGGTGAGTAGCCGAAAGCTTGAATAAAGAGAGAAACCAGCCGTTTTTGTTGGCGCAAGACCTCCGCCGTACTCCTTGAACACCACCGGCCGTGAATGCCCGACGGGAACAAACGACACGAACCGTCAACGTGCTTTCTCGTTAAACAGCGTAGGAGGCCTTTCGACGTCGGCAGATGAGATGGCAGCAAATGTCATGCAGGCGAGGTCCTTCCTCGTCCACCCTACAGGCGAATCCCCTTCTTCTGCGCTTTCCGCTGAGGACTCCTCGAAAAGACGGCTCAGAGTCGACATTGGAGAGAGTGTTGGATTTCGTCCACTGCCACAGTAAAAGCATGTCCAGCTTTTGCAGCCCTTCATAAAATAATTGGAGTCCAACAAGTTCACCAAACGCCTACGAAGAATCTCTAGTACAATGGGACGTACACTAAGAGATGAGCATTTTCTTTGATTTCTCTAAATATGCTTCCAACGAGCAAAATCCTTATTTTCAGAATTGCGGCCAGACTTCTTTACAGCTCGATTGACATAATAAACTATGTCAACATGAAATTCCCTAAGCGAGTCCAGCTTTTCTTGGTTCATGGCGTGCCTTTCAATGTGAACTCCATCGGCTCATTGTTCCCCTCCCGCACTCCAGGGCCTCTTCACCGATCTGGAGGAAATCGTATCGAACATTATTGACATCCTATTGACCAGCTTATTGACCAGGAAGTGGCAGGAGGGGCGGGGCTGACCATCTGCATTCCCTCACACCCTATTTCATATTATACACCGGTCATTCACTGCTCCCTGTCCTTCGTACAACTTCAACCGCCCCCCTCGCTCATCGTTCCAGTGTTCTTTTCATCAGGGGGTTCATTTTATTGTTCTTTCCTCGCCCCCCCTCAACCGTCTGTCAATATCACATTTCTCTCCTATTTGTCACACCAAACATCCTTTGAATGTGATCTGATGAAATTGGAACTAGAAACTGGACGCTATTCAACTGTTGTGGTCGTCTCTAGCGCAGCCGGTCGATCACTCAAACATCTTTCATAATTAGCTGGGTTATTTTAGGTTTGGCGCTGGGCGAGCGTTGGGCTCCTGCATTGGAGCTGCAACGATAAAGGGGTCTAAGGCCAGCCTTAAGATTCCACCCCTCGTTGTCATTATCTCGAAGGATTTGAGCCACTCAGTGATCCCAACGGCTTAAGAGTGACCTTAAGACTCCATTCGGTCTATTGTGGCCAGTTGAAACCGAACCTTATGATTCCACCCGATATTTGCTGATATTTGCTCCGTTCATCAGCTACAGCTTGAATCCATCGACACTGTTGTCAGACTTGGACGTGGGCTTACAAAACGCACGTAAACGAGCTTGGCCTTCAGCACGATTATTCGCTTGCCGTTTCCATCTTTGCCAAGCAAGGTGGAGGTCTATAGATCCTTAGGATACATCCAAAAATCCTTACTGAGTTTTGATTGTCAAAACCGAACCAATTTGGCTGAAAAAGTGTTTTGGTCTCATCTTTTTGCCGCCATTGATTGAAGAAAACCCAAAAGCGTCCTCGGGAGCCACTAAGTTCGTCAACTATTTAAAGAAAAATTACATTTATACTACGACATATCCACCAAATCTATGGGCAGAGTTTAGTTCTGATGTCAATAAAACTACTAACTGCTGTGAGCCATTCCACCGACAGTAGGTGACTGTTTCAATAAGTCTCATCCAGATATATACACTTTCACCGATACTCTGTTGAAATTCCAAAATGAGGTAGGTATACATAAGTTAAACAGCTGCAGACAGGCCACCCACAGATTTCATGATTCCCGTACTACAGCTCTGTACGTCGCTCAACAGTGCGTGGACACTGTCTGGAATTGATGGGGTCGTACTTGACGAAGCGTTTTCAGAGGACATGCAGGGACGGCTCGCTATCTGCAGATGACCCATGGGATGAGACAGCTTGAGTCTGGTGTAGCACAGGGATCGATTCTCGGGCCTCTGCTGTTCCTGATATATGTCAACGACCTGAGCCCCTCTGTGGGCACGAAGGCATTCATGTATGCGGACGATTCCACATTCCTTGTTGAGGGTGCAACTGAACCGGAGGTACTGCTGAGATCGCAGGAAATAGAGGAGCAGACAGCTGACTGGTTTCATGCAAACAAGACGAAGCAGAATCAGGACAAGCAGCAGTACGTGACATTTGCAAGTCATGGTGCCAGTTCATGGTGAAGTTGCTGGGAGTTATGATTGATACCAGACTCACGTGGACTCCTCAGGTTGACCTGTTTACTGCAGGATTGCGACGTGTAATCTATGGCCTGAAGAGGTTGTGCCCTTCCGTGGACAAGGACATCACGGTGCTGGCATACCATGGGCTATTCGCATCTCGACTGCAAGGCAGCATTGTGCTATGGAGCCACACGTCCGAATCGCAGCGAGTCTTCAGACTACAGAAACAAGCTCTAGGAATAATCTGTAGGACGCCCAAGGACAGTCATGCCAAGCCGCTATTCGTTGAGTATGGGATTCTTTCAGTACCCTCACTGTACGTATTGACGATTCTTCTGGAGGCAACGAAAGAAATGGCTGCTCTTAAGCAACGAAAAGATGTCCACTGCGACGATAATCGTCGAGCCACTCAGCTGGATATGCCTCGGGCAATACTCAGCACGACTCAACGCCATTGGAGATTCTTGGAGCTCAAGATGCTCAATCACCTACCAGAGGCAATAAGAGAAGAGGAATCTTTCAATGTCTTCAAGAGAGTTTTGAAGGACAATCTTATAAGGGTGTGTCTTTACACCATAGATGACTTCTGGACTGTATCATTCCGTTAAAAATGAACATTTAAAACGAGATTGTTATTGATGCTATTTGTTAAGTTTCCGTTTTTCTTTTAAATAATTGTTGTTGCCTATCTGACACCATGACGTTTGTAATACCATAATCATGGTGACTACAAATAAAAAGAAATAAAAAAAGAAAGAAAAACAAATATCTAGAGCCGAGCTAGTTGAAAATGTATCGACGTTTTATGGTTGGACATAAATAATTGTTTTCATGTTTTCATTAATGTTGTGTGAATAATTCCAGTCCACGTGACCAGTCCACACGTGATGTCTTTGCAACCTCAAAATCTGCTATTTCAAGGATTAGTATTACGGATCACTATCCAGTAGCGTTTTCAATATCATCCTCGGGAATATCTAAGAAAGGTGTAGCAGAAGAATGTACCGTTAAAAAACTAAATAAGGAAAAATTAAATGAATTATTGAACCTAGTTGATTGGAGTCCAGTCTATTCATCGGCTGATATTAATCAGGCTTATGTAATTTTTCAATCAATTCTGAACAGCTCCATTGAATTATGCACTTACGTAGTTAAACCAACTAATCACAAGTCTCGTAAGCTTAAGCCCTGGACTACCGCTGCTCTAGTGAACTCAATCAATCGACGCGATTCGCTGGCCCGATTAGCACAGAGGAATCCGCAGAATGCACAACTTCGCAACCAGTACGTGCGGTATAGAAATATATTGCTAGCTCTTCTCTTCAAAACAAAAAACGAATACTTCCGTCATCAAATCACCTTGTCAGATACTCTCTCGAAAGTATGGAAAACTGTAAACATCGCATTGGGCCGTAATACTGACGGAGTGACCGAAATTAAAAAATTTGTGAAGGGGAACATCTCACCGATCTTAGTGATATCGCAAATCGATTAAATGCATTTTTCACAACTATCGGAAGTAAATTAAATTCTGAATTCAAAAGCTATGAACCAAGCAAAGATTTGCCGAGTCATGTGGGATCAACAATGAGCCTGAATTCGGCCTCGGAAGAAGAAGTATACAAAACGATATTATCAATCAAAGGAGGAACAGGTCCGGGGTGGGATGGAATCTCATCGGATCTAATAAAAAACGTGGCCATCTCAATAACTTCACCACTAACCCATTTAATTAACCTCAGCCTACTGAATGGAAAATTCCCAGATGCTCTTAAAATCGCGTTAGTGCGGCCTCTATTTAAAAAAGGAATAAAAACTGATGCGAACAATTACCGACCTATTTCTTTACTGTCAAATTTCGCCAAAATTTTCGAGAAAATAGTAAAAGCCCAACTGATTAACTACCTGGAAAAAAATAACCTATTAGCTGCTACACAATACGGATTCCGAAAAAATCGTAGTACACAAGATGCCCTAGTGGAAGTAACAGCAGATATCGCAGAATCAATGAACAAAAATCTCAAAATAATGGGAGTTTTCATAGATCTCTCCAAGGCATTTGACTCCATAGAAATATCAAGGCTTATGCTAAAATTGGAAAGACTTGGGCTGGATGGGGTGGCCTTAAGATGGTTCGGATCGTAGGTACCTCTCGAACAGAAAACAGTTTGTACAAATTCAGACGGCTAAAAGCACTGAAGAAATAATTAGTTATGGAGTACCTCAAGGATCAGTACTAGGCCCTATTTTATTTCTTGTATTCGTCAATGATCTGTTTGCTCTGGATGTCTCAGGCAAATTCGTTGCCTTTGCAGATGACGTAGCCATTTTATTGAAAGGAAACTCATGGGAAGAAGTCCATTCAGAGGCGGAACGAGTTATGGAGAAAGTCCTGAAATGGTTTCACTTGAATGGCCTAACCGTGAACATAACTAAAACAAAGTACATCACGATTTCTATCAATAAGACTGGTCAGCCAGACTTTTCGAAATTAGTGATTCACAAAGATAAGTGCGCGCAAAAAACAGCATGCTCCTGTGGAACGTTAGAAAAAGTTAGAAGCCTAAAATATCTTGGGCTTACACTGGATCAACATCTACAGTGGCATGAACACATTCAGAACGTGGAGGGGAGAATTAAAAAATGTTACCACTTCTTCATCATCCTAAGAAATTTTTTATCGAGGGATAATCTCCGCATGATGTACAATGCGTATGTTTACAGTATTCTAATTTATGGCATAATAATTTGGGGTGGTGCCTACTCAAGCAATTTTCGTTGCATTGAGGTGGCAATTAACACTGTGCTACGGATAGCAACCAAATCCGAACAGCGCACACCAATAGAAACCTTGTATTTCAAGCTCGATGTCCTACCACCTAGGGCAACTTATGTTTATAGACTAGTAAATTACGTTTTCAAATCTCGGGACGCGTTTAGGCAGCATGAGGTGGTAAAAAATACAAGGACCAGTCAGACAACCATTTTGCGAATTCCTCATCCAAAAGTTGACTTCTTCACTCGACAGTTACCCTGGCTTGCGCCTGCGCTATTTGAAACCCTGCCTTTCTCGTTAAGGACCGCGAGGTCAACGTCAATTTTCAAAAAAGAAGCGCTACTTTATTTTAAGAATTTAGAAAATACAAATTATATTTTAAGTCGCTATAAATTGTAAATTTAATTGGTATGCAATATTCAATAGCTATTAAGGGAATGACAGGCCTGGACAGGTCAGAGACCTATAGGCCAAATCAAGAAAAATTGGTTCCTATGTATACAAATCATGACTCTCTGCCTTATTGTGAAAATGTTTTTATGTTTTATGGATAAATAAATAAATAAATGTGAAAAAAATTCACACTAATTCAATTATTGAATCCAGACATGTTCTTAGTAGGTTCCTACACAGGACTCGAACGATATGAATGTTTTTAATAAACATTGCTAAATTTTATGTCCATTTCACTTAATATGCTTTCCATGTCCAGACTGGAGGGTGGAATCTTAAGATTTCAACAGATAGGCTCGGGGCGGAATCTTAAGGTTACGCTGTGATGCCTGCAGGTAGACGAGGTGGAATATTAAAGTTCCGCTAAGGCTGCTCTAATCTGGTCTAATCCACTGGGTGGAATCTTATGCCCCCGCGAGGCCAGGTGGAATACAGTCGGGGGTTGGCTGGCTTTAGCCAGCAGGTGGTGGCCGCCAGGCCTAGTTACGTGAAGGAGGGCAGTGTAGGTACTTTTTTTTTTTTTTTTTTTTTTTTTTTTTCAATGGTTAAATGCTGGCGATCAAGGTACTTTTTAGTACCTATCTCATCTGGGTCGGGGCTGGTTGAAATCCAGATACACCCTCCGCCTGGGCCAGGTTTTTCGAAATTTAATAAAATTATTGATCATCTCATCTGCACTCATAAAAATGTCAACTGTTAACATTGAAAAACAAATTAACCCCGTTGGGTAAAAAGTAACGATGTATTTACAACTTACAATGTAAGTACTTACGTCATGAGTACTTTTACACTCAAGAATTAGGTATGCGGGGAAGATTACACTTGATAATTCGGTTTTTTCTTCGGGCTCGGTCGAACATCTGTTTCCAACGGGCGTCGTTCGCGTTGTGGCCGGAAAGTTGATTCAAAACTTCGGTCGCCTCTTCCAAAACGAAGTCGACTCTCACGTCAAGTACGATGAACGTGTGACAAACGTCGGGAATCTCACACACGTACACAGGCCCGCTGAATTTATGAGCGAAAGGCACGACAGTCTGAAATGGGAAATTGAATATTGCGTTTAAGGAGGTACAAGCAATTGAACTAGCGTGATAAACGCTAAAAAAAAAAATTGGCCAGTCGCCGGCTCTTGCGGCACGTTTGAGAAGTGCAATCAGTTTGATGCAGCTTCCTCCATTTTGGGAAATATCCTCACAGTTATATTGTAATTTGTTTTAATGAAAATATACTCACGAAGTTTGGAGCAAACATGTCCATATTACTGTAGAATATAGCTGTGAAAACACGCAGGTTGCTTATGTCGTAAACTGGAGGAGTTGACATATTGTATCGCTCCATATTCCCTCTTGTCCCATAATCATACTGTCGAAATACACCACCTGGAAGGAACAGTTTCATCATAACAACGTTGTAGGGCTATTCATGACCTGCGTTTTGATGATTAGTGAATGATTGATCAATTTCAAGTGTAATGTGCCTACATAACAAATATTAGTATTGCATCGTTGAACAAATCACGAAACGAAACCAACGTTTGTACGACTACTGTGCTCACCATTCGTGAAAAGTTGAAGAGTGTGGATGATGAACTTGGCTGAGGTGCCTCCAATTGCATTCGCTGCCTGGAGACACATTTCATCTTTCTGCGACACAAAATGGTTTCTGGTGAATCTGATTTTAGGTGTAAGCAAACGAACGGATGATAAATATCAGGATTGACATAATATTATGTCAAATTGACATATTGATCAACAAGTGACATTGTAGATTCCAAAAACGAAATTTCGTCGTTTTTGGTTTATTATTCTTGGAATAATACACCTATGTTTTCGCGACGAGGGTCGACGACTCCGATCGGGCTCAAAATTTGACATTATCCGTTTCAAGAGGTCTACATTCTGAATCCGAAATGTCCGTCCGCCGTCCGCCGTCCAGGCCGTTTTGGGCAGTAGGAATGTTTTTTAAAACCTGAAATTTTGACAAAATACCTACTTGGTTTACCATCTAGTTGTGCCCGCAAGGTTTTCAGTCCGATCGCCCAAACCCGTGGGGCGCTATGGGGCTATAATGGGGCTACGGGAGGGTTTTTTTGAAGGCTTTTAGCTATGGGATCGAGTTAGGTGTCGTTTTCGAAGTATTTTTGGACGTAGAATCCATTTTTTGGGGTCCCGGAACGATCCGATTTCACTGGGGCGATCTTTAGGGCTTTCATGGGGCTAAAAATGGGATTTTTGAAGGATCCCAGGATGTTAAATATTTTTTGAGTAAAAAATACAGAATTTTTGAAAAAACACATTTTTGAACAAAAAAATCCAAAAAAAAAATTTTTGAAATAAAAATCCAAAAAAAAATTTTTTTTTTACATTTTTTCATTGACAGAATTTAATTTCTGCACAAGTAACCTATATCAAAGAATAATAAACCCTTGTGTAAAATTTGCAGCGTTTTTTGTTTGGTTAACAATATAACAAAATACTCGGTTTACCATCTAGTTGTGCCCGCAAGGTTTTCAGCCCGATCGCCCAAACCCGTATGGCTAAAAAGATGCTACGGGAGGGTTTTTTGAAGGGTTTTGTCTATGAGATCGAGTGAGGTGTCGTTTTCGAAGAATTTTTGGACAAACATAAAATCCACTTTTGGGGGTCCCGGAACGATCCGATTTCACTGTTGCGATTTTTAGGGCTTTCGTGGGGCTACAAATGGGAAGGATCCCAGGAGGTCAAATATTTTTCAAGTAAAAAAACAAAACAATTGAAAAAAAAAAAATCCCCAAAAAAATTGTAAAATAAAAAAAAATTTCATTGACAGAATTAAATTTCTGCACAAGTAACCTACTTATATCAAAGAATAATAAACCCTAGTGTGAAATTTGCAGCGTTCTTACCTATTTTACGTTGCGCATCAATTTAGCTTCCAATGAAGGCCCTTCAAACACTCGTAATAATCTCGACAATCGATAGCGTTCCATTTCCTTCGCTGTCTCGGCCACATCAAATGAAAAGTTTCTTTCGCCCACGAAGGTAGAGTTGTCATTAAATTGCGTCAAATTTTCTTTTTCATTCGGATAACGACAGCGATTGCAGCGCGCTTTACGAAAGACCCGTTCATATCTGGATTAACGACTTCACTTCGATTCAGAGCCGAAACGAATGGATTTTAACATTGAGATTTTTCTGGTGAATTTACTTGTAAATGGGGTGCACCCAAGTTGGTCAACGATTGGGCAATTGTGTGCGTAACTCTTGGGAAATTAAAAAATGGAGAATATGGAAGGATTGGAAGAATGCAGAAAATACGTTGTCCTGACTTGGACAACTGATCGGCCTTCCGTTGGGGAACAGTTGGCCAGCCTGAGAAGTTCATTTAATATCAGGGTTTGTCACCCCCACCGTTGGGTAACAAACGTAATTCTAAAATCACAGTTGAACTACAGGGTGTCGAACGCAAAATACAAAGTTAAGCAACAACTTGGTGCTTTTTCAGTATTTTGTGTTGGGGGCTATTGAAGGGGGTTATCAAGTCGACGTGATTTCGACTGATTTCCGAAGGCCTTTGATAAGCTGCCACACAGTTAACCAATTAGCTCCACACCTATAGTGTGCATATTATGATAAAAATGACAGGCAATCCTCCCAGTTCTACAACCGTTCAACTGCAGCAAATTTCTAAAGATATTTAAAAATGAACTTACTGTGGAGAATACACACCCGTCGCCTTGTCCCAAGTACATTATCAGGTCAGAGGATAATCTACACAAACCGTACATAACCCTCCGAGCTAGTTCAGTCATTGGAACCACCTCTTGCACCAGTATGTTGACCGGCCATGGTGAAAGTTGCCAAATTGAAGTCTGCAAGTTCAAACCAATTAGCGGTAGATGAAAATAGCTACCTAACTACATGTAACTGATAATATTAAGCAGTTGAGATACCACACGGCAATTTTTACGCAGTTTAGTTGACGGGAAAATTGACTTAGTTGAGGGAGAAGAAGTAGGGGAGAGTGTCCCAGCTTGAACTTTTTTTTTATAAATTGCATAAACCATCGTTTCTGATAAGAATTTGTCCGTTGTTATAATTTTTCCTTGAAGCCACATCTATCAAAAACGTTCTCACCTGATTTCAAAATTTTCCTGCTAATGCAGCATTATTGGCAGAAGATTTTCGAAAAATGTAATATCGTCCAAACTAGGTGCCCAAGTGTGGACAGGCTGGATCCTTACTTTGGACAACCCCTGTGCAAACTAGGAACCCATGGTTTCCTATCCTGGAGAACACACATCCGAGTTGAGCGCCGGGCTCCAACAGCTGCCAAAAATTTGTTTAAAAAAGAAATGAAACACCTCCATAAAATAATTTTATAGAGGTGTGTCATTTATTTTGCTTCCGAGTCTGCAAGGCAGCGGAAGCTGTTTTCACTTTCGAAATGAAAAAAATTTTGTTGCTCCAAAATCAAAATTTCCACTAGCATTTTGCGTTTCAGGGACTCCTGAACAAATTTCGTTTCGTGTCCGTCTGTCTGTCTGTCTGTCCACATTTCCTTGCAGCAGCCATAACTTCCACAACTTTGATCAGATTTCAATCACATTTTCAGGAATTGTGTGGGTATAGCTCTAGATGGTCCCATATCAGTCTCATTACGATTGAATCAGTGGTACGCTCAGCGCATGCGCGAACGTAATTTCCTTGCCACAGCCATAACTCCCACAATTTTGATCGGATTTCAATCAAATTTTCAGGAATTGTGTGGGTATAGCCCTAGATGTTCCCCTATCAGTTTCATCACGATTGCATCAGTGGTACTCCCTGCGCATGCGCGAACGTAATTTTCTTGTTACAGTGACAACTACGTTCATTTTGAACCTGGCACGAGGAAGCTCATGTGCCATTGCCTTGGCAGTGTATTTCAAACTAATTTATAATTTTATTCAATCTTAAGTAAATCTTTATTAAAATATATTCTGTCTTTCTGGCAAACATCGCTATGCTTTTCAGGCTCTAGTTGTAATTATTACAGACAGAATGACTAAAGACTACCTACTGCAGTTTTCAACATCACATAATATAAAAACTTTAAATCACGAATAGAATATAATTGATTATTCAATAAAATTTAATTGACTTTTTTTTCTTTTTTTTAAAGAGAATAGCAACTAGTAATTATTACTACCTAACCGTTGCTGTAGAAGCTGCCATACACCTCTACAGAAATTCGGGGACGCCCAAACAAACAAAGCTATCTAACGAGAAGGCAACTTTTGCTATCATGAAACTTGGACCAATCAAAATGCCCCTAAGAGTTGAACGTTATGTAATTTTGTCGAGCACCTGAGATTTCGTGGACTGGGGAAAACAGGCAAATGTCCAGACTTGGGCACCATACAGGGCACTCCCCCCTATGTGCGTAGACACTTACGCCACAGCACATAATCGCGATTTCCCAAAAATAAGACGAACGGATTTAGTACGTTTTGGAACCAAGCTCATCGAGTCATATTATTAGATGATGAAATGATTTTTCACTTGTGGGAGAAACAACTTTTACTACTTACTAGGAGATGAAGGAATATCTTGAAACCCCCTTGTTTGAAAAACGGCATCGACTCGATAGGCGGAGATTCGCCAACAGGAGCCCAAAGTATTCCGCCGTATAGTTTCTGCTGATATTCAGGTCTCGTTGCCGCTAAAACATAGTAGAAGGCCCCTCCGTCGGAAAGACCGTTGTAACCGATCTGTTGGTAACCGGTTTCCTCGACAATGTAATCAATCCAGGCTGGCAGGTCGTAATATCCCGTTTCGTGAAACCTGCGGACAGGATTGGCAGGAGTTCGCTGGCAGTGTTTCAAAGTCATTGTGGAGAAAGACTCACGAAAAATCCCAAAAGTCCGGGTTCCAGGTTGAAAGAGTCGCGTGTCTCTTGGACCTTATGGAGCCTCTCTGGTCCCCCAGCCACACGTCGTATCCCTCCAGTAACCAACGAACAGCTGCAGCATTCCGCCCCACAAAATACATTATTTTTCACGTACTGCACGAAGTGTAAAGACGCAATTCAAATTTCTTACGAAGGTTCGAAATCGGCTTCGCGTGCAAGAACCAACTCTCCGAATGGCTTATCAACCCCGACACAAACAACACTGGTATCCCTTTGTCTCGCTGGCCCATCAAATCAGGATTAACCATCCGGTTCAAGTTCAGTATGTACCCATCTTCAGTAACAACGTCGTATGACTCGTACATAAATCCAAGGCTTTCAATTGTGATCTTCTAAAAGAGTAATGAACAAGCTAAGTTGCACAAGTAAGATACTAATCATAATCAAGGTAATTACTTACAATTGATTCAGGCGTGAAATCATCAGGTAAATATGTGGTTTCGGGCAGTTTAATTGCTACTACGACACAGCACCTCAGAACGTAACTCACCAAGCAGATCCACAACTTGAACATTGTCTACATAGATTTTTCTACCGCCCGCTAGGGTTTTAATTTATTTACGATACATAAACGAATAACGATTTTACGTCTTTCTTATACAATTTTTCCAGTTAACAGCCTCTTTCTTTGTGAATTTCGAGCGCTTTGTGAATTGAAGCGAAAATACGGCCTCGCGTCCTAATCGTTCAACTTGGAGGCAAACAGTTCCGCTACTGAGGTTGAAACTGTCCATTGTTATTTTAATTAGGAATGGATCCAACTTACGAATAAAGGTAGCAATAACATTCAATATCTTAGGAAATCAACCAACTGATGACGGGCGTCAAGACAGCAATTGATCAACGAAGGCTCCGATGACTGCCTGTAGCTTTTAAAGCGTTCTACGGGTTAACATCAGTTAGTTTCGGGTTTTATTTTTATGCAAGGTCGTTAATATTTCTGCTTTGACGTGATCGTCAATGTCGGGGAAGTTAATTTAAAGCCTCAAATGGAAACTATATTGAATTTTGTATACGTGGAAGATTGCACGTGATGACGCCGTTTCGTCTTCTGGTCTGGTCGAACGCCCGTTGGAAACGGGCGTCGCTCGCGTTGTGGCCGGAAAGTTGATTCAAAACTTTGGTGGCGTCTTCCAAAACGGAGCCGACTCTCACGTCAAGTACGATGAACGTGTGACAAACGTCGGGAATCTTACAATCGTACACAGGCCCGCTGAATTTGTGAGCGAAAGGCACGACAGTCTGAAAAGGGAAATTGAATATAGCGAAGGTGGTACAAGTGGGAACTGAACTAGCGTAAAGTACGATAAACAAAATAACGGCGAAGACTTGCGCGGGGAAAACAGGGGTGAGCCACCTCTGTACCGTCAAACTAGTGCTGCAAAAAAATCGTAATCGTAATCGATTAATCGATTTTTCCCCAAACATCGAAAAATCGATTTAAAAAAAATAAAATCGATTTTAATCTGACAAAAATCCTCAACTCTTGTAAAGGATGAAAAATGAAATATGTCTTCTAAAATATTTTAAATTATTCATCTAGTTTATATCAGCGAAGAATTGAGATCAAAACAATATAAATTTGATCCAATTCAGTTAATAAAAATTTTATTAACAATCGAGTAGATACAAAATGTAGGTAAAGGCTCGTCTGGGACGTTCTAAACTCATACATAGTACGACTACCTATTATTCACTTTCAAGGTATACTATGGCCTTTGAGGAAAAATCAGAAAAATTGTTATTTCAGTAAGGAGGAAGGGTCTCTGATTTTGGGCAGCACTGAGAATGGTTAACAACTTAACGAATATCAGTTCAATCGTCAATATCAAAATTTGGTCGGTTGGAAAAAGGTTAGCTTTTCGTTAAAAAAAAACAAGCTTGTCCAAGTTGGAGGCTGCTTCGTCGACGTCGGATGGTATTTACAGTCGAGCTGAAAATCCTTATTTTCCGAAACCTTACGTATATTGAAACGTTTTTTGTTTTTTCGATTTTTAATCGATTAATCGATGTTTTTTCGAAAATAATCGAAAAATCGAAACGTTGAAAAAATCGATTTTTTTGCAGCACTACGTCAAACCCGTCGTACCGCACACGCGATCTTGCGGCACGTTTGAGAAGTGCAATCAGTTTGACGCAGCTTCCTCCATTTGGGGAAATATCCCCACAGTTATATTGTACTTTGTTTTAATGAAAATATACTCACGAAGTCTGGAGCAAAAATGTCCATATTACTGTAGTATATAGCTGTGAAAACATGCAGGTTGCTTATGTCGTAAACTGGAGGAGTTGTCATATTGTATCGCTCCATATTCCCTCTTGTCCCATAATCATACTGTCGAAATACACCTCCTGGAAGGAAAATTCAATCATAACAACGTTGAGGCCGAGAAACTTGCTGATTTGAATTGGTCACCAATGAGCGAGCCATGGTGAGAAAGGGGAGGATTTCATTTGACAGAAGGGTTTGTAAAGTTTTGTTACCCCACAAACTGGTTTTCATCATGCGTTGGACAAAGGAGCAGCGTGCGTTTGCCTTCGAGACCTACTTTTCTAATGGGTGGTCACCACTCAAGGTTGCCTTCCATAATAATTATGGTTCGATATGTCCCACATGTCCCGTTCCTGGCAAGTAATTGATTGTTTCGTGGGTGCCATGGCAAACCCCCCAACATTCCGGAAATATGACAGTATGGCCAAAAAAAAAAAAAAAAAAACGCTGCAAATTTTACAGTAGGGTTTATTATAATAAATTATTCTTTGATATAGGTTACTTGTGCTTAAATTTATTTCTGTGTCAATGAGTAAAATTTAAAAAGAAATTCGTTTTAGATTTTTATTTAAATTTTTTTTTTTAAATCTTTATTTTTCAAAAAAAATTTTGTATTTTTTGTTTTTCTAAAATTTTGGTTTTTTTATTGAAAAATATTTGACCTCCTGGGATCCTTCAAAAATCCCATTTGTAGCCCCATAAAAGCCCTTTAGATCGCAACAGCGAAATCGGATCGTTGCGGGACCCAAAAAAAATGGATTCTACGTCCAAAAGTACTTCGAAAACGACACCTAACTCGATCCCATAGCCAAACGCCTTCAAAAAAACCCTTCCCGTAGCCCCATTTTAGCCCCAGAGCGCCCCACGGGTTTGGGCGAGCGGGCTGAAAACCTTGCGGGCACAACTAGATGGTAAAGTATTACCAATGGTAAAGTATTAGGTATGTCAAAGTATTTTGTCAAAATTACAAATTTAAAAAAAAGGAAAAAAAACCCTAGGTACTGCCCAAAACGGCCCGGACGGGGCCGTCGTTTTTGAAATGTACACATCAAGAAACTGTCAGAAGAGTAGGTAAGGTCTGTTGCATTTGGTAGCCACCCATGATCCGAAAACTTCAAGCTACAAGAAGAGGCAGAAAAGTAGGTACGGTCTGCTGCATTCCGCAGCCACCAACGACCCGAACACCACAAGTTACAAGAAGAGGCGGAGTAGTAGGTAGGTCCGCTGCGATGACTCCTGTTCCAAAGAATTTCGAGCCAATTTATAATGATAATAAGACCTCCTTTAAAACCCGGCACCTCCAGTGGAGGTCCTCCACGTTGGTCCATCCCGGGCTCACCAGAATGGTGTGGCGAACGCTGGATGGGCTGGAGGGCCCACTGTACTCCCCCTTGGGGAGTGCTGCATATCAAGGAAGAAGAATGAAGAAACATAAGTGCACTTCCCCTAGGGGATGAAAGAGAGCAGAAGGTACGAGAAAGGTTGTTATGGGCCAGAAATGGCCTTAGACACAACCTAAGAAGCTCTGTACAGCGGGACGGCGTACGGCGGACGGACATGTCGGTTTTGGAATCTAGACCTCTTGAAACGGATAATGTCAAATTTTGAGGCCGATCCGAGTCGTCGACCTCTGTCGCGAAAACATAGGAGTATTAGGTATTCCAAAAATAATAAACCAAAAGGCCAGGAGGTCAACGGACTTCCTGAACCCCAGAAAACTTCGAGGGGGTGAGGGTGTCGTTTTTGGGCTCCCCCGTGCAAGATGGAAAGGAAGATTCACTTCATAGGGGGTGGTGGGCTACCAGCCAAAAACAGCCGAGAGTAACGCAATCTGTGCGCGTATCCTTTGTCCGTATTCCTTATTTGTCACTTTAAGCTTAAAAGGTGCCGGCTAGGTAGAGCCTGCTTCTTCCAGACACTGCCAGGTGCCAGACGCCGCCACCCCCCAGAGATGGGTCGTTTGAAGTTTGTTTTGTGAAAAAATGCACAAAGGCGGGCTGCCCGAAAAATAGCAAAGAGACCAGGTGGACATAACCTGGCGCGATCTGTGGTCGTAAAGCAAACTCCTTGGCCTTAATTATAATCGAGGATACTTCCAGAGGTGTCGGTAGCAGTTGAATGCGGGACCAAATTAAGAGGATTTATTGAAAAGGAGGGGAGCTTGCGGGCAAGTCTTGTAACGCAGAGTGGAGCTACCTTTCCTTCTTCCATGGCGCTCCCCCTAGCGTTTTTTTCTTCCAAAACTTGAAGGAATGGACCTTGGAGATGTGTGGACGGAGCCACTGCTCACACAGCATGACTTAAATGAAACTTTAAGGAAACACTTCCACGAGTGCCTCATCTCCTTGAGGGATGGCATTGCTGGTGCACTCCGATGGCTCCCTGCGATTTTTTTATGGGGATATCAAGGCCGGTTTTCCAACCCCAGACCCTGGAACACCTGAAGGACAACATTCGCCAAGCCATAGCCAACATTTCCGGCGATATGCTATAATCTGTCTGCAATGACGTTGGGCTCCGAACCTGCTCCCTAGCGGCCGGCGGGAGAAAAAAAGGGAAATTCCCCCATTTGAGACATTTTTCGGGAGATTTTATCCCTTTGACGCGGCACATCTGGGAGTAGTCCCCCCCCCCCCCCCCAACCCAAGCGCCTTTTCAGCAGGGCATGCCTACGAAGGACTTTCTTCAATGTACCCGAAGTCGTCGATAGGCGATCCATTTTCAGGACTGGACCGAAAAATTGCCACTAAACAAAATAAATTTTGTCGTCAATTATGGACGGACGCAAACAACGCGGACGGTCGCCAACAGCTGAAGGAGAGCCAATGTTACCACCACACCGCACCGAATTCCCGAGGATTTCCAGCGGTCTCATTGCGTCCGCCACCAGGGAGCAGATTCGGAGCCCAACGTCGTTGCAGACAGACTATAGAAAGAGCGGAACGAAACTTTAAAACTAGATAAGATCAGTGTATCGCTAATGAGGGCCACCATTTACATTTTCAAAAACGTTTGAAACGACACTTTAAAATGAGTACTAAACGATAAAACAAAGGTTAGGTAAATCAATTATTGATTTACTTCACTTATTATAAGTGAAGTACCTACCTACGTTTTCTTTCATTGACCTTTCAAATCAGCAAGTTTCTCTGCCGCACCCTGTACATGATAAGACTATCCACTAGGGTAAAGCCCCGTACCTCGCCCCACTTTTCAGATTTTCCTCTCTTGGGAGACCCCTAGGGCTCTGATCGAATCGTTTTTTTTACAGATCGCTAGGGAAATAAGTTGTCTACAAGAGCCAGGTGTTGAAATGGGTTATTTCAAGTTTTCAAGTTTTCTAGAGCTAAATTTCTAAAACCCTCCAAAGTGGGGCCAGGTACGAACATAGTACCTACCTCGCCCCGGATAGGGTCGTACCTTGCTCCACCATCTCTATTTCTCGAAATTGAGCGCTCAGAAGTATGGAAAATGAATCAAATACGTTTATTTTATATTGAATATAAACTTTAATGCATTAAACAAATTATAATTAGAAAAACATGGCTAGGAATTGGTTGGTAACCACAACTGTATCACAAAATCCTAGAATTATTGTCAAGGACGAATACTTTTCTTGTTAAGCTTAAAGTTGTAAAATTGAAAATTGACTGAAGTTCATAGTGAACAAAAAAATTATAATTAGAAAAATATGGCTAGGAATTGGTTGGTAACCACAACGGTATCACAAAATCCTAGGGGCGAGGTACGCACAAGGAGGTGGGGCAAGGTACGTACATACACACCAATTTTGAAAAACGGTCATGACACCCACAGATCCTTTTTTTTTCAAAAACTTTTTTTTCAGTGCTTAACAGACATATTGGACAACACATTAAACAAACAATTGTACGGAAATACGACTTAACTCAGCCCAGGGACGATCAAATGTACAATTTCCACGATCCCAAACTGGCACCTCAAATATGTTTTAACCTTCTCCTAAGATAACAGTGCTAGATATCACAAAAAAGTTCACAGCCAATTCAACCATTTTCAGAGAGCTACCGAATCAGTGGCTCAAAGTTGTTATATCCTTTCTCTACCTAGGTAATATCACTGGTGGGGCGAGGTAGGAGCATGGGCGAGGTACGGGGCTTTACCCTACCTGCGTTTTGCTCAACATCATGTGTAGGTAATGTGCAAAAAATATGTACTCGTATATAGGTACCGAACAATGTTTGTAGTACAAACTTTGTACGACTATTCTGCTTACCATTCGTGAAAAGTTGTAGAGTGTGGATGACGTACTTGGTTGAGGTGCCTCCAAATGCGTTCACTGTCTGGAGACACATTTCCTCTTTCTGAAAACCGAAATGGTTTCTCGTGAATCCCATTTTGGTGGAACCGAACAAACAGACATCAGTCAAGAGACCTGTCAGAGACCAGAGACCGAAAATGAGCATGTGATTGGATCCGTCCAAAACTTTGTGGCCGAAAGTGACTTGGAGGGAATCCCATACTTTCCAGCCAATCGTGACCAGGAGTGAGCCCTGTACTTTAGTTAACCCTCTCTAAGCTTTTCATGAGCACCCAGGACGGAGTCATCGAGTTTTTGTTTATTATTCTTGGAAGAATACACCTATGTAATCGCGACGGAGGTCCACGACGCGGATCGGCCTCAAAATTTGACATTATCCGATTCAAGAGGTCTACATTCTAAATCCGAAATAGTCCGTCCGCCGTTTCGGGGCAGTAGGAATTATTATTATTATTACTTTTTTTTAATCTGAAATTTTGACAAAATACTTCGTTGTGCCCGTCAGGTTTTCTTCCCGATCGCCCAAACCTGTGAGGCGCTATGGGGCTAAAATGGGGCTACGGGAGGGTTTTTTAAGGCTTTTGCCTATGGAATCAAGTTAGGTGTCGTTTTCGAAGTATTTTTGGACGTAGAATCCATTTTTTGGGGTCCCGAAACAATCCGATTTCACTGTTGCTATCAATAGGGCTTTCATGGTGCTACAAATGGGATTTTTGAAGGATCCCACGAGATTAAATATTTCGAGTTTTTAACAACAAAGAATTTCTGGAAAAAAAATAAAAAAAATCAAAAAATAGTTTTTTGAAATTTTTGTTATTGACCTTCAAAGCCTTCAAAAAAACGCCTAACGTAGCCCAATTTGAGTCCCATAGCGCTCCACGGGTTTGGGCGATCGGGCTGAAAACCTTGCGGGCACAACTAGATGGTAAACCGAGTATTTTGTCAAAATTTCAGATTGAAAAAAAAAAAAAAAAAATTCCTACTGCCCCAAACGGCCCGGACATTTCGGTTTTGGAAGCTGGTCCACACACCAGCGGAGCACTGACGACCACAGATTCACTGAAATGTGTGGATCAACTAAATATATCATATAAACATGGTGGTGACGAAACGGTAGTGGATGATTCCAAAAAGTGGCCAAATTGATGTCCTAGCGTTTTTCACTGCTATCGTTCGGAGTTAGAAACTTTTTTGCTTCCGAGTCTGCGAAGCAGCCAAAACAATTTTGTTGTCCGAATTCAAATTTTCCACTCGCATTTTGCGGTTCATAGCCTACTGAACAAATTTGGTTCCGTGTCTGTCGGTCTGTCCGCATTTCCTTGTTACAGCCATAATTTCCACAATTTTGAATGAATTTAGCTTTATGCGGATAAGGCTCCTTGAGGTCCCATAGGAATTTCATCACAATAGAATCAGCGGTAGGTACGCTCTGTGCATGAGCTAACGTGAAATTCTTGAAACAGGCATAACTTTCACAATTTTGATTCAATTTCGCTCATATTTTAAACGATTATACGCACAAGGCCCCTCTTATACGGTTAAGGTCTCGTGAATTTCATCATAATCGAACCTACGCTCTGCGCATGCGCTTACGTGGAATTCATAAATTTCGTTGTTACAGCCCTAATAACCACAGATTTCATCCGATTTAGATCTAATTTTCAGGGATTATGTGGGTAGGGCCTATTGAGGCCCATTTTATAATGGTGTCACTTTGATTGTAACGAGGAAGCTGCTGTGCCATCTCCTTGGCAGTGTATTTTTTTTTTTTTTAAATCTTATGCCTAAGGACATTCTTTCCAAGACCAAACCATCCCGTTTCACCGCTTTGAAATCGTAAATGTCGGAAAGCATTCAAAATTTAACTTACCGGAGAGAACACGCAACCGTCGCCTTCTCCCACGTAGATTAACAGATCGGAGGTTAACATGCACAAACTATACAAAATCTTCCTGGCTAGCTCAGTCATTGGAGCCACCTCTTGAAACAGCATGTTGACCGGCCATGTTGAAAGGTCCCAACTTCTAGTCTGAAAGTTCAAACCCCCATTACGGCATTCAGTGGTAGAAAACAATACACAGCCCACTGCAGCATGAATATTTAGAGTTTTTGACTGTTAACGCACGTCAATTGAAGCATTCCGGGACCAAAGGGCCAACAATAGGGCTAATGAATTAATTTATATTATTACTTATTATTTTAAAGTATTGAGTAATTGATTTAACGCACCATTTAGCTATTTATGAGGATTGGATTTCAGCCCTTTCCTCTACCTACCTAAAACTTAGCTTCTACTTCTACGTTGGTCCATCCACCAGCCTCCACCAGGACTTTATGAAACCTAGGAGATCTCCCAACCTTGTTTTAACTATGTACCAAGGAGTAAAAGTGACGCACCTCAGGGACAGGAAACGGAGCCGTGCAAGCGCACTGCATGTGCACAGTATACTGTATACATGCTCCGCAGACTCTGGTTCGGCGTTACAGAAACGGCACTCCTTAGTGTCTGATAATTCTAACTTATGGAGATAAGCCGGAGCCTGCAGTGGCCTGTCAATAGGCCCACAAGTATCCGCATATCACCTCTCTCCAGCGGAAGCATCTCCCTTGCTCTTGACCTGGAGATTCCAATAAACAACCTCGCTTGCCTCTGACCAGGGAGCCTTTGCCAGTGTAGCGGTCTCTTCTTTGTCTCCCACTTAGAGATTTCATTCAACATACAGCTCTTTGTTATCCCGAGGAATGGCTCGGGACCTATTGGGAGACATGCTGAGCCCTCTTTTGCAAGGAGGCAGCCTCATTACCCTCAATGCCCTGGTGGGCAGGGCAACATTCGAGGGTCACTCTATTGTCTCTTGCGAGGAGCTTGAGTTTGCTCAGACAGTCCCAGACCAGCCTCGATGTAATAGAAAACGAGGCCGAGGCCTTCAGTCCAGCCTGACTGTCTGACTGTATGTAGACTTTGGCCTCTACTGCGCCGACATCGCAGCCGGTGCACACGTATCATATTAAAGTAAGCAGCGTTAGTGAAGGTTGTTTCCTACTCGCTCCCGGTCGTTTCAAAAAGGACTGCCCTACTGGCTCCCAGCTCGGCAATGAGCCCTACTCGCACCCAGCCGCGGCGAATTTGTCCTAATCGCTCCTGGGCGTGCACGCATGTGAGCTATCAGCTATCCCAGAGGAGTTCTTTATCCTGGTGAGTGTTGCCTTCGGTAATGGAGTGGAGCTTGCTGACCTCAACTTGTACTTCTCGCAGCACCTCGAAAAATTTGTAGATTTTAGGATGGCTGGTGTTAAAATCTTTGTTAAACGAGGAGTGAAAAGACTCACACGTTTAACTGTTATTATTATTAGCGTTGTGTTATGTTCATCTTGTGTGTAATTTACCACATTAAGTTACTCTCCTTCTGTTCTGACTGCATTTTGCAGGCCCTTCTCAAAGTCGGTTACGCAGGCTGTCAGAAAAAATGTCATCCTGTGCATCTATCACATAGAGCCAAACTACCTGGATTTGTCTGTCGGGAGCGAGGACCGCTTTCCTTTTTGAAACGGCCGGGAGCGAGGAGGATAACTCCCTTCCTACATGGAGATCCAAATTTTAATACAACAATCAGACAGGCAATCATTGGAGCAGGGACATCAGTATGGCAGTTACCGAATGGTCCAGGACAACCTGAAGGACCGATGACTGGAGTACAACACGCAAGAAGGAATAAAGAGAAAACAAATCACATCTAAAGCGAAACGCAGATATTGCGAACAGCGGAGGCCATTACACTGTATGATGCTGAGTTCTGGTCGAAAGCACTGGGGTTTCAAATGTATAGGCAGAGGATGGAATCAGTGCAAAGAAGAGGAGCACTGCGCATATGCGGCGTATAATGAACAGTCACATCCACAGCGGTGCAAACTATAGCTGGAGCAATCCCAATAGACCTGCTAGCGGACGAGAGGAGAAGAAATTACTTACTACTATATTACACAAGAGCGCTAATTTATTAACGAATCACTTTAATCTAACTGCACTTTTATTCCGAAAATGTCCATGGTCTTCAACGGGATTCGAACCCGTGGCCTCAACAGAATGCAGCACGAAGTGGCTAACGCCCAGAACCACACGGCTAATCTGGCCGCCGTCGGGCTCAAGAGGTCAAACATTTTGACGTAAAACTCACTTTACCCTTTGCACAAGAGAGAAAATGCACCAGCAACTGTGTAGAAGAACGAACATAGAGAAGTGGCAGGATAGATGGAGGACAATGGACTGCGCGGTTCGTACACAATGTTCAAGAGTGGTCAGAAAAGAAGCACACACAAACGCCACAGCAAAGACGACAGCGCCCATAACACCTTCTTTGTGTGCCCCCGCTGAACGAAATGTCTTATTTAATTTCTTTCGTCTATCACTGTCCAACCGCTCCAACAATATGGCGACTATCATTCTCAACTGCGGTTGAAACAGCCAATCAGATTGCCTTCCGTCTTTCCGCTTTCCGCCCTCGTTCCGCTACATGTGAATCCACCTATAGAGTATTGGCTTGTGCCTACGAGTTATTAAAAATCGAAAAAATAATCGTAAATAAAAAAGTACGAATAAACAATTATCATTAAAGCTTTTCAATCTTACTAGGAAGTTGAACAATATCTGCAAGCCCTTCATCTTGAAAAACGGCATCGACTCGATAGGCGGAGATTCGCCAACAGGAGCCCAAAGTATTCCGCCGTATAGTTTCTGCTGATACTCAGGTCTCGTTGCCGCTAAAACATAGTAGAAGGCCCCTCCGTCGGAAAGACCGGCGTATCCGATTTGTTGGTAGCCGGTTCGTGCTAAAATGAAATCAATGAAAGCTGGCACGTCGTAATATCCCGTTTCGTGAAACCTGCAGACAGGATGGACTATTGGCAGATTACTGGCAGTATTTTCCCGGTAATTGGTGGAGAAAGACTCACGAAAAATCCCAGAAGTCCGTGTTCCAGGTTGAAAGAGTCACGTGTCTCATGGATCTTACGGAGCCTCTCTGGTCCCCCAGCCACACGTCGTATCCCTCTAGTGCCCAACGAACAGCTGAGGGAACCCCAGCAAAACACAATAAGTTTTATTTCACGTAGACTGCACTGAACGTATCTATCAGGGGTCATTCTCACAAAATCGTACATTTCTCGGTCTTTAGTTTTCAAGTGTTGAGCCCTCAGGTGGTTAATTCCACGAAACATTGCCTTTTTTTGTTTCGAACCCAGAAGTTGTCTTCCGTAACAGGTTTTTAAAAAATTTGAAAAGAGTGTAGTGTAAGGCTTGGCTCCATGTATTAGGATCCATTTATTTCAATTGAGAAGTCGCAGTTTCATATTAAAATTTAAATATTAAGGGCTAATTTGTCATTCATCTGGATGTCCCATGAGGTCAACTGCCAACTTTTCGAACGAGAAGCCAAAACAGGTAAGAAGGTTGAAGTTTTAAAATAAATATCTTATACCTTCGCGCATAAGCATAACACTTTCCGTCCTTTCACGGTCACTAACAGCTCACATATCAGGGAGTTTTGCTGAAGGAGGTAGGGAGTCATTCTGGAGTCCGGCGGTCCAGGGGGATTCTCAACATCGGATCAGCCACATTTCATGTCCAACAATGAAATGGCGTGAGGCTGGTAGTTGGGCAGGCTATTGAGCAGGTGCAACGCTTCTAGTACTTGGTCCAATGGGTTTCGGCATGGAGGAATAGGTTTCCTATTCCTCCATGGGGTTTCGGAGACGTGGTCGTTGGAAGGGGGAGCTACTCAGTCGGATCGAAATAGCGCGGGCAGCGTTCTCTCTCAGGATGGAGCAACGTACCATCACTACATCGTCATGGGGTGGAAATGCACCCACGAACAGCCTGGCTTCCGCAACCACTGGAGAGAAGTGGATATTGGTCACCTCCCACAACCTCACGGAGAATGCCACGGCGAGAAAAAGATTAAAAATTAAATAAATAAATAAAAAATAAAATGAAATAAAATAATAAAATTACTCTCATCACAAAATAACAACATAAGATCCAGTGCGTGCGGTTCTAAATTAATTTCTTGTTACAGATCGAGAGTCGCTATTAACTCAGCATAAAATCGCAAATTTTTCACTAGGGTTTATTATTCTTTGATATAGATTACGTGTGTAGAAATTTAATTCTGTCAATGAAAAAAAATTTAGAAAAGAAATTTTTATTTTCTTTTCTTTTTTCAAACTTTTTTTCGTTTTTTACTTGAAAAATATTTGAACTCTTGGGATACTTCAAAAGTCCCATTAGCAGCCTCTTCAGATCGCAACAGTGAAATCGGATTGTTATGGGACCCCCAAAAAACGGATTCTACGTCCAAAAATACTTCGAAAACGACACCTTACTCGATCCCATAGCCAAAAGCCTTTAAAAAACCTTCCACAGCCCCATTTTAGCCGCACAGCGCCCCACGGGTTAGGGCGATCGGGCTGAAAACATTGCAGGCACAACTAGATGGTAAACCAAGTATTTTGGCAAATTTTCAGATTTTTACGAAAATTCCTACTGCCCAAAACGGCTCGGACGGCGGACGGACATTTTGGATTTAGAATCTAGACCTCTTGAAACGGATAATGTCAAATTTCGAGGCCGATCGGAGTCGTCGAACTCCATCGCGAAAACAGGTGTATTATTCCAAGAATAATAAACCAAAAGAACCCGGTGCGCTCAGAGAAAACCAGCCACCGCTGAAGGAAAAACGAGGAATAACCCAGTTCTCCATCATGCAAACGTCAACGTCCATAGCAGCCACCGGCGCTGCGACAGCAACACGGCAGGTAGGCTGGGTACCTAATCGAACCCCCCAGCAACCAGGTACGCACTACTTCATCAGCAATGACAAGTCATGAATATCGAAATACTATCCTAAAGATAAGTAGGTGCCAGGGAGCAATCGCTACTCTGCGCCCACCGCCAGGGGCCGGTCTTCCGCCGAAGGGAGGGGAACCATGTAAATATAAAAACCCCGTGCATGTTACACATACTGCCTCCCCGGTAGTAAATAATCCCGGGTAAATAATGCGCGGCCCTAAGTACAGTGTATTGCAGACAATTATGATGGGGAAGATCAGCGGATGTAGGGGAGTTGGAAGGAAGCGTGCGTCATGGTTGGCAACATTCGTAGTACGGGAATCAACCAAGCAGCAGATCTGTTTCACCTGGCGCAGGATCGCAAGAGATTTGCAGAGATGATCCCCAACCTTCAGTGATAGGTATGGCACTAGAAGAAGATGTACCTACTGCAGAATCAAAAGACCAAGTCTATCGTGTTACACGTAGGGGAAGGGTGAGTCATCACTACCTTTATTTATTTATAGAACGAGACGAGCCCAATACAAATACATATTAGGATAGGTTAACCGGGGATACATCATCTGTATCCTGTAATTCTGTATTCTTGCAAATCTGTATCCAATTATATCCTCACAATCTGTATTCCTGTAATCTGTAGCTGTATCCTGTAATATACACATCTGATGTGTAATTAGGTATGGCAAGTAATGAGATTTTATGGCAGAAGGCGACGGAGGAGGAGGTCTTGCAGGGTTGATTTTACTGAGTGCAGAGGGTGATGAAATAAATCGAAGGCTGGGAAGTTGGTTGCGAGGAGATTGGCCAGGCGGGGTAGGCGGGATTGTACTTGGTCGGTGAAAACGGGACAGCGAAAGGCGCCACGGAACGGGCGCCTGGACGAGGTGGGTGTAGCCCGATCTGGAGCAGGAGAAGTGGGGCGTCCAGCCGACCAGTGGAGGAGAGAGATGTCAGCAACGAAGCGGAAAGTGGAAGGCCTCAAAAGCTGGAAGGTAGTACCCAGCTCCTGCCAGGGTATCTGGAGTTTGAACGCCAGGAAGCGCAGAAAGGCCCAAAGCACTCGCTCCAGCCTGTTTATGTGGCACTGGTAAAAAGGGTTCCAGATCACATGTGACTAGAGAATTCCATGACTGGAAGTACGAGTGCCTTGTAAAGCGTAATCAGGGATGGGATGGAGTCAAACTCCCTAGCACAACGCTTTAAGATCCCGAGAGCAAGGAACGCACGACCAGCGACCTCGGCAATATGGTCATTGAAGGTCAGTCGAGTATCCAGAAGGACACCGAGGTCGTGGACACTACAATCTAGCCAGAAACTCGCCAGCGATGATGTAGTCGTGGTATGGTGAAAGGTTGTCAAAAAAAAACATTTGTGGAGCACTTGTTGACGGTGAGACCGTTCGCAGAACACCATGAGAGTAAGCTGTCGAGACTGCCCTGCAAAAGAAGGCAATCTGCTGGGGATGGACAAAACTTTGTGGGGATAACGACTTCAAGGTCTAATGGCATTTATGGGAGAGTTCCCGAACGCGGCAGGGACTGACGCTCCCCTCAGAGGCACAGTTTTTATTTAAAAAGGCTCTCTTGAAGATGAATTCTTGGCTTTTGAGCTCCGAATTCAAAATCTCGAGAAAAATTGGACAAAATGAAAAAAAAAAATTGTTTTTGCAATGAGGTAGGCCGGAATTCTGGATCGCTAAATTTTATTTCAGAAACTTCCTTTCCAGTTGGGGACAAACGCCATCGTCTACATAAAAATCTCCGGTACCATACAAATGTACGTTTTTTGTGAGAATGACCTATAGACGTAATGCAATTTTCTTACGAAGGTTCCTAATTGGTTTCGGGTGCAAGAACCAACTCTCCGAATGGCACATCAATCCGGACATGAACAGCACTGGCTTCCCTTTGTTTCTCTGGAATCTCAAATCCGGGTTTACCATCCTGTTCAAACTCACTATATACCCATCTTCAGTAACAACGTCGTACGACTCGTATATAAATCCGAGGCGTTCAATGATGACCTTCTATTGAACGGAAAAGTAACCATAAAGAAGTCGTAAAGTTGCACAAATTTCAATGTCGGTGCATCGATCATAATCAAGGTAATTACTTACAATTGATTCAGGCGTGAAATCATCAGGTAAATACGTGGTTTCGGGTAATTTAATTGCTACTGCAGAACCCAACAGAAGGTAACTCACCAAGCAGATCCACAACGCGAACATTGTCAACATAGATTCTCCTACCGCCCACTAAGGTTTTAATTTATTTACGGTACATAAAAGAACGATGATTTTACGGTTGCTCTTTCTTTTTTGTTTTATCGTTTCGGCCTCGTGAATTTCGGGCGCTTTTGTATTGAAGCATAAATATCGTGACCCGTGTGAGTAACGGTGAAGAGAGAAAAGGTAGTTAGTCCATTGTCTTTAGTTAGGAACTCATTTGACTCACAAACAAACAGAGAAGTGAGCAATAACACCCATTTAGTAGGTACCTATAATCTAATAACTGAAGACAGGTGTCGAGACATTTAAAGTGATGGCTTCGATGACTGCCTTCAACCTTTAAAGAGTTCTTCGGGGTTACAATACATAGATTTTTTTTCTTTTTTGCATTTTCGTTACCATTTCTTCGCTAATATTTTGCTTAAAAAAAAAACTGAGAATATAAAGTTATGCCAATAGAAAATCGTGTTTAATGCATCATTAAATACCGTTTTATTCTTCGAACCATCATTTTCCAAACGTCTGGAAGTTCTTGAAGAGCTCATCAATACAAGAAACACAATAATCGCGTTCGAATTATCCCTACAGACATTAAAACATTGTTAATGCCAAAGAACATAAAAGTAAGATACCTAAGTACAAAGAAAATCAGAGTGCAATCGCCGGAAAGGCGGAAAGGTGAATCATCTGGGTCGTTTCAACAAAATCAGATTAGCACACAACTATGTTTAGCGCTTTAGACTTAGGTACACGTCGATGATATTCGAAGAACTTTGCCATAAAAGTAGACATTTTCCTTATGTGAAGGTCAATAATAGTGAGGAAAAAAAAAAAAAAGCTGCAAAATTCACTCACGGGTTCATTATTCTCTAGTATACTTTTGACATTGTTAATTCTTGGATAATCTACATAATACCTATCAATATAGATTATCCAAGAATTAATAATGTCGAAAATAAGGAGTGATTCTACAGACCAGTACTGCACGCTCAAGGGCTGATGTTTGGTGAGTATTTGGGTGATTCCATAAAAGTGATCAAATTTACTGATTGTTTGGAGTTGAATTTGTATTTATTCTCATCTACCCAACACCGGACCTCATGAGCATGCAAATTGTAAAATGCCAGAAAAAAAAGTTTCCTGCAGGCGACAAAATACATAAGACAATAATATTATCTTGGGGCGATAACTACCACGAAAATCGAATATACGTGAAAAAAGTAAGTACCTAAGATAGGTACTAAGGTATGAGACAAAAATGATTGTGTAGTTACCGAAAAAAGGGAAAACTTGAATTGGGACTATGGTTAATTTTAGTTAGTTAGATATTTTTAGCACTTGTGCTAGTTTATCTAGCACTTTAGCATACCACTTGAATTAGGTACGGGATTTTTATTTCATGTATACTGGTTTGTTAGGAGTACCTTCTTGGCATATTTCGGCCGGGTTGGTGAGACAACGAGACAATGAGGCTAGTTCAGTCTCTATTTAGCTTTACTTCTTCGTTCCAAGCTTTCGGTATACACGGTACCATCTTCAGTGTTCTGGTAACAGACCTTATTGTTAGCGAACAGTTAGGTATTTTGACTAGTTGTACCTACAGGCCACAGAGTAAGGTAGTAAAGACAGAGGAGAAACTCCTACGTTAAGGCGATGGCAAAGTTTGGTCTTGGGGAGTTGCACCCCCTAGCGGAGAGCTCCGTCAACATCCAACGTGAAACCCCCCTCCTCGCGCCCCGTTCCACTAGGTGTTTCTCCCCCTTGCCCCGGTCAAGACCCCTTTCTCCTCCCCGCGATGAGCTCCAGCCTCCAGCATAGAGTTGAGGCCTCAAGTGGATGCCAAACAATTCCGATTTTTCCATTACTTGGTTATAAAAAATCGGAAAACCCAGAATTGTTTGAAAATCAATTGTTTGTCATCCTCTTGAGGCCTCAACTCTATGCTGGAGGCTGGAGCTCATGGTGGGGAGCGGTAAGGGATCGAATTTTGATACCATTGACAAATTCGATCCACATGATATCACACGGCATAAGAAAAATACCTTTTGATTATCGACAACTTTATTGACAATAATAAGTACCTAATAATTTCGTAATACAACAACTTTTGACAACAATTTGACATGATTATTTTGAGAATAAATGGTACAACAAAAGAACGGTGAGGTTAACACTAGCAGAGGAGAAAACTGTAGATCTATAAAAATTGCTTTGAAAAAAGAGCTCAGAAAACACTGACTAGCAATGAAACTGACTTATGAAATATAGCAATGAAAACGGCTTTTGAAAAAGTGGTGAAATGCTAGTAATAGCGAAACAAACGTAAACAATCGACCACATGGCGGTCAAACACAGTGACTGAGAACGGTCGAATAATATTCATGTAACGTATTTTTCTAGAAGTGTAGAAGTGGGGAGAAGAGCACCCCGGTCCGTGGGCTGGACGAGACATGGGTGGGGGGTGGGTGCCACCACAGAGTAAAAACTACAAAAGACTGTACACCCACTGGGTGGACAGTTCGCTCTCTAATTTCGGTGCTCTCCGCTAGGACCGCTACTAAAGACCCTCCAAACTTGGCCATCGCGATATGAACCTTGTTGACTCCCCCTGCTACAGGCTTACTTTTTGGTTTGGTTTTGGTTATGACGAGACGTTGCCGACAGCTCATGAGTACAAGCAGCGCTTCATCTGCGGAGCGTAGAGGAACTAGTCACAGACGCCAGATTCGCATCGTCTACAGTTTTTTCCGTATAGATAGCTATAGTCTACAGTTTTTTCGGAATTTTTTTTGTCTCATTTACTTTTAGCTGAACGGGCTGTTAAATACTGTCAATATATTCTTTGAGCGTATAATCACCGGGATCCACTTAATTCAGAGGTTAATAATTAACCTCTGAATTAAGTGTATCCCGGTGATTACTTTTCAGGGGATACCTACTGTAACTGACTCGCTGATCAACAGGTAAGGGAGAAAAAACGTGTGATATTTTATTGCTGTATTTTATCATTATTTAATTATGAGTACCTATATTTATTGCTCAAAAAAGCTATTATTAGAAATGTACAAAAATATCATGCAGTCAAGAGTATGCAGTCTTGGAGATCACAATGACGTGGTCGTCACATGTCATGTCGTGGTTTCAATTTTAAGACTCAAATCTAATTATCACATTATTATTATATGTATATAATAGAAAAACGCTGCAAATTTTACACAAGGTTTTATTATTCTTTGATATAGGTTACGTGGGCAGAAATTTAACTCTGTCAATGAAAAAAAATTTTAAAAAACTTTTTTATTTATTTAATATTTCAAAAAGCTGTTTATTATCTCGTTGTCCCGCAAGGTTTTCAGCCCGATCACCCAAATCTGTGGAACAAAAAAGGGGCTACAGGAGGGCTTTTTTTGAAGGGTTTCTGCTCTGGGATCGAGTTAGGTATCGTTTTCGAAGTATTTTTGGACGAATAATCCTTTTTGGGGGGTCCCAGAACGATTCGATTTCACCGTGGGGGTCTATTGGGCTCTCATGGGGCTACAAATGGGATTTTTAAAGTAGGTATCCCAGGAGATTAAAATTTAATCTAAATATTTAATATTTTCCAAGAAATGTTGGACGCATAATCCATTTTTCAAGGTCCCACATCTTTTTCATTTTTTCAAAAAACTTTTTTTTTTGGAAAATTCTTTATTTTTACTCGAATTTTCTTAAATATATTTTTAAATATTTTACCTCTGGAATCCTTCAAAAATCCCATGAAAGCCCTACTTATAGATCGACAAAGTGAAATCGGATCGTTCCGGGACCCCCAAAAATGGATTCGACGTCCAAAAATGACACCTAACTCGATCCCATAGCTAAAAGCCTTCAAATAACCCCTCCTGTAGCCACATTTTAGCCCCATAGCGCCCCACGGGTTTGGGCGATCAGACTGAAAACCTTGCGGGCACAACTAGATGGTAAATCAAGTATTTTGTCGAAATTTCAGATTCGCTAAAAATTCCTACTGCCCAAAACGGCGGACGGACATTTCGGATTTAGAATCTAGACCACTTGAAACAGTAGGTAGACCACTTGAAACGGATAATGTCATTTCGAGGCCGATCGGAGTCTTCGACCTCCGTCGCGAAAACAGGTGTATTATTCCAAGAATAATAAACCAAAACGTTGGTGTATGAGCTAGGTCTTCATTGATTTGACGATTATGCTGCCCCTCAATGTGGCGACGCGATTTGAAGTCGGACCGTCCGACTCGGACGAATAACCGCAATGAAAACACGAAAAAAACGACATCATAATTAAGAGTCTGTAATATATACTACTCATAATATGAGCTTATCTAGCTAACTCATCTAGCTCTTATAACATATTATATTATAAGAGCTAGATGATCACATTATTGACGAAATAGGAACTGAAATTGAAAAATGGAACTGAGTCAGTTCAACTTACAGGCTGTGACAGCTGACAAGAGTGATAACATAAGTTCCACTACGCTCCGCAGATGAAGCGCTGCTTGTACTCATGAGCTGTCGGCAACGTCTCGTTTGGTTATGTAGTGTCTCCGCCACCGGCCACTCGGCGATCTGCCTGTGTTAATTGGGTCCATTTCTTATTCTTATACTTTTCGTTGGGCAATTTGGTAGGAATAATTCCAATTTATAATTATTATATAAATTGGGTTAGAGGGTTGGTAAAGTGGGTATTGTTTACCTTCCTTGTAACCACGATTTGTCGGGGTCCCTGCTGGTCGTCTACAGGTGTGGGGGGGGGGGGGGGGGGTATTTTACGGTTGATAGGTAACTTGGATTTAAGTAGGCGAAATTTGATGAATTTGGTTGAAAACGTGAGCTGTGCGGGGGTTGAGTGACTAGTCGGAGGTTCGTTTTGGGTTATACTTTTGAATCGTCTTATGTCTTGGCAGCAGGTTGTGGCGGCTATTCGGGACAGTGTAGGGAGCAGTTACATGGTGGCTGGTGGGTCTACCTGTTACTGAATAAGTTTTTAAGTGTAGGTAGGTAACTCATAAAATTTCTTAACCCTTTATCATATTATTATACATAGTTGGTACTTAACTGAATCAGTCTGAATCATAAGTCAGAAATACGGGTAGGTACAAACATACATAGGATACGACACAAGTCGACGGAGCCGCAACAACTTGGTTTTTTTTTTTAATGAAAATCTAACATTTTTTGAACCAACCTAAAAATTGATATTAACGACTGAACTGATATATTCGTAAAGTTGTCAACCACTCTCAGTGCTGCCCTTCCTCCCAGAGTTGGGATTATTCGAATAAAAATTTAGTTGAACTAAAGTTGAAACTAAAAACTAATTAGTTTTTAGTTTCGAAGTGAAACTAAAAACTAATTTAGTTTTTAGTTTGACTTTCGAAACTAATTTTGGAACTAAATTAGTTTTAGTTTCAACTGTTGAAACTAAAACTAATTTAGTTCCACAAGTTAGTTTCGAAGTTGCGAATAAAAACTAAAGTAGTTTCATCTTTTATTCGTAGTTTCGGAACTAAAAATGAAACTAATTTTTTTTTCCTCGCAGACATTTTTTTTCCTCGCAATTTTTTTTCCTCCAGACATAATAAATGACTCATCACCCTAAATTCTTCGATACGTTTCTGAAAACGTTTGATGTTCCACTCAAAGTGGTGGGGAGGGGAGGAAACTTTAATCTATTCTTCTACGACCCTGAAAAAAAGAACTTGTTCGCACCCATCACCCACATTTCGTTGAAACACACACACGAACACACATCCCCTTCAAATCATTAAAAAATGCGAGGAAAAAAAATTAGTTTCATTTTTAGTTCCGAAACTACGAATAAAAGATGAAACTACTTTAGTTTTTATTCGCAACTTCGAAACTAACTTTTGCAACTAAATTAGTTTCAGTTTCAACAGTTGAAAATGAAACTAATGTAGTTCCAAAAGTTAGTTTCGAAAGTCGAAATGAAACTAATAGTTTCAGTTTTTAGTTCCACTTCGGAACTAATTTAGTTTTAGTTTCAGAACTACTTTTTGCCTCACTGAAAAAAAAAAAAAACAATTTTTCTGATTTTTCCTCAAAAGGCCAAAAAATATCTTGAAAGTGAATAATAGTCATATTATGTATGCGTTTAGAACGTCCCAGACGAGCCTTTTAGCACAGTACCAACATTTTGTATCTACTCGTTTGTTGAAATAATAATAAAATTATTTCAGTTAATAAAATATTTATTAAATGAAGTGGATCAAATTAAATTTGAATTATATCATAAATTTTATAATATAAATTTGATCCAATGCAGTTAATATTATATTTAACAATAAGTCGTCAAGTCTGCCTCCACTTTTGTTGATTCAATCGTTCCGCTGCACTCGGAAGTTCTCTCCGATCAAGTAGTGTTTTATTGCCTGCAATTCAGTTAATATTATTGATCTCAATAATTGAGCGAATTATTCTTCGCTGATATAAACTAGATGAACAATTTAAATTATTTTAAAAGGCATATTTCATTTTTCTTCTTTTGCAAGAGTTGAGGTCTTTTGTGTCCGATTAAAATCGATTTTATTTTTTAAATCGATTTTTCGATGTTTTGGGAAAAAATCGATTAATCGATTGCGATTACGATTTTTTGCCACACTACTAGTCACTCCGCCCCCGGCGGGGGCCCCCCCCCCTCGCACAGCTCACGTTAACGTTTTCAATCAAATCCACCAAAATTTCACCTAAATTCAAGTTATCAACCCTAAAATGTTCCCCCTTCCACCATAAGACGATAGGGATGTTGGATACTTCTAAAGTATCGATACAGTATCGTATCGATACATCCAGACAGTATCTAAAAGTATCGATACGATACTTTCAATAAAGTATCGGTATCGAAGTATCGATACTTTTCAAAAACGCCTGCAAATTTTTAGTCAAGGGTTTATTATTCTTTGATATGGGTTACTTGTGCAAAACTGTCTAAATGAAAAATTTTTGAAAAAAAGGTTTTTCTTTTTATATTTTTTATTTTTTACTCAGAAAATATTTGGCCTCCTGAGATCCTTCAAAAAGCCCTTTTGTAGCCCCCTGAAAGCCCTTTACATCCCCACAGTGAAATTGGATCCTTCTGGGACCCCCAAAAATATACTCTACGTCCAAAAATACTTCGAAAACGACACCCAACTCGATCCCATAGCCAAACGCCTTAAAAAAAACACTTCCAATTGCCCCATTTTAGCCCCATAGCGCCCCACGGGTTTGGACGATCGGACTGAAAACCTTGCTCCAAGCCTCGGGGGGGGGGGGGGGGGGGGGGTACAAGTAGCAAAAAAGGGGAACATTCCCTCGTTTGGTGTAGCTTTGGTGTAACTAATTTCTACTGTGATGAGTGAGTTGGGTTGGTTGGTTGGGCCAACATTTTGGTGGTCCGCCCTTGATCGAGGACTGCTGATTCTTCTGATATGAGAGCTGGTGCAGCTCCAGGAGGTGGTGGTAGGTACCTACATCAACTTTCTTCAATTGCTGGTCAAGTTAGAGGTACTGTCAACTACCTATGGCGTAAGTTTTGAATCAGATTCTGATGAAATGTGAAGAATAAAAAAAAGTATCGGCGCCGATACCGGAAAAAAGTATCGATACTACGATATGTATCGGGGACAAAAAGTATCGATATGTATCGATACTTTTTTTGAAAAGTATCGATACTTTTTCAACATCCCTATAAGACGACCAGCACTGCTGGTCCAGCAGGGAGTCCGACAAATCGTGGATACAAGGAAGCTACCCTCATATGAAAAAAACACACCAACCCCAGAAAAGTAAGCAATACCCACTTTACCACCCCTCTAACCCAATTTATAATTCCTTGGAAACTGACCGAGTTCCGGCCAAAGGCGTTCCCCGTTCGGGCTCATTGGATTTTGAGAATGCGACTGGCTTGGGCCCGTTTTTTAAATAACATTTATGTAGGATATAGAATTTAATTCGTCGTCCACAGAGCTGCAAATGGTAATGTTCATTCCCATCGCTTTCTTGCGTTTTATCATCTCCTGGGCCTCCTTATCTGCTGCTCAGTCCGAAAAAGTGTGCCAGTAAGTTGTTATCCTCAACTGTCCAGATCTAGCGTGTCCCGTTTTTTTTTCTTTTTTTCTCTGGTTTAGAGAACTAATCTGTACAAAAGAAAACGAAAAATAAAGGTTCCAAACCTTTGATTGTTTAGTTGATAGATACCTAGGTACTAGTTATTTATTGTGTTCAGGTTAGCCTCTTTTTTGACATTAGTGGTTTTCATGCCACTTTGCGACGGAGATGACGAGATGTATACCCTTGGATGATGAGTATAAAATTGATGTGGGTTCATCTCATAACAACATGGACAGAAAGGTTATTATAGATATTGTGAACATAGCACCTTCTTCCAGTATGAGTGATGAATAGCGTTCGGCCTTATTTAATGAGTGAAGGGTGTAAGTAACGTTGATAATGAGTCATTTTGATTGAAGAAACTGCTGCAAATTTTACTCACGGGCTTATTGTTCTCTAATATGTATAGGTACATTATCCAAAAATTACTTCTATCTTGATCTTGCTAAACCTTGGAAATCTTTAGCCAGCTTGGCACCAACTTTGCAAGCCTGGTACAGGTGAGGAAACCTTGGGGGCCATCTTGGTAAACCTTGAAAATCTTTAGCCAGCTTGGCACCAACTGTGGAAGCCGTGGACACGTCTGTAGAGCTTGGGACCATGTTGGTAAACCTTGGAAACCCATAGTCAACTTTGGGTCGCCTGTTGTCCATCGGTTTAATACCTTAACATATTGTAGCATATCATATCATACTATACCACACCATAGCACATCTCATCATAGTAAACCATACCATACAATAGCGTAACGTATGCATAGGTACCAATTCTATGTATTGGGAGGCTTGGTGACTTCAAGTAGATTTCTGTGACAGTTCGTGTAGGTACATACCCGTTTGTACAGATGAGTGACCACCAAAAATGGATCTACGTTCTAAGCTACTTCTGAAATAGGGAAGTGCGGCATTGAAAGTGATTTGATTCGCTGTAATTACAGTGAATATTTGTAAAAGTGAACTTCACTTCACTTCAATTTTCATCAGGGAGAAAGACATCACAGGGAGCTGTTTGGGATTTCTGTTGTGAAGAATGCATGCAAATCTTTGGTGAAGGTGGGTCAGTACCGCAATCTCACGGTCACATTGCCTCCGCCAGTTGTTCCCTTATATTTTGATGCTGATCTCAACTTTGTCTTCAAAGATAACTATCTGGGGGAGCTAGTTGCTGAACAAGCGCCAGCTCAACAACAGGTTTGCTATCTGTAGCGATAGCGAAGAAAAAAGCTATCTATCTGGAATGTCTTGCGATTAAAGAATCTTTACGATATTGGCAGCATTGGTTGATTGGCCACAAATTCCAGGTAGTTTCTGACCATCGGCCGCTTGAGAATTTGAAAGTAAAGGCTAGGACTGATGAAGAGCTGGGTGATTTGATTTACTACCTTTCTCAATATGATTTCACCATTACATACTCACCCGGGAAAACAAACCAAGAGGCGGATGCGCTATCCAGAAATCCTGTCCTGGAGTCTTTCGAAAACTCTGAGGATGTATTGCAAGTGGTTAACTTGATCTCACTCCAGGATATTCGGCAGGATCAACTCAGCAATCGCGATCAACTAAACTACGGTACTTACAAGAAAGGCCAGCTTCTGTACAAAAAGCTTCGAAACAGAGAGCGTATTTGTGTGTCGAGGGATTTTGGGGTGGATCTGATTGAAAAAATTCATTCTCATTATGGTCACATTGGAAGGAGTCACATAGCTGCTAAGCTACGGCCGTTTTATTATTTTAAGAGGATGGATGCAGTTATCAAAGAATTTTGTGATCAATGTGATATATGCAAGACGAATAAATCTAGAAGGGCTCGTGACATAGACCGTTTGTCACAATTAGGTCCGGCCAGAGAGCCATATCAAATTATGTCACTTGACACAATTGGAGGTTTTGGCCATAACAATTCGCCTAAACGTTACCTTCACCTTCTGGCTGACCATTTTACTAGATTTGCTTATACCTACCCTTCCAAAGGTCAACAGGCTCAGGATCTCATCCACTTTCTCCGTCCTATTCTGGAAAAACACAAGGTAGAGACTATTCTAGCTGATCAATATGCTAGCATCAACTCCAGAAAATTCAAGGCGTTCCTACGTCGGTATGGCGTAACACTGATCTTCACCGCAGTGGACTGCCCTTTCTCCAATGGTTTGAACGAACGGCTTAACCAGACCTTGGTGAACCGGATTCGGTGTAAACGCAGTGAGCAACCTCGTCGCCCGTGGTCCAGTCTGGCTCAAGAATGTACGGCTGAGTACAATCGAACCACGCACAGTGTGACGAAGTTTTCTCCTTTGTACTTACTTACGGGACAACAATCCTTCATATTACCAGAACAGCTCACTCAACCACGTGACTTGGCGAGCGACAGGCTGCAAGCATTCAAAAACTCACAGGTGAATCACATGACCAATAAAGTGCGGGTAGATCGGAAGAAACAAGAATTTGACCTGTACGTTGGGGACTGGGTGTATGTGGACACTGGTAATCGGCTGAACCGCAACAAACTGGATCCCATCAGAAGAGGACCGTTTGCAGTTTTGAAGAAGATTTCATCAACCATTTTTGAAATCGATAGTGGGCGGCATAAGTCTCAGGCTAACTTTGTGCACATTAGCAAGCTCTTGCCTATTAAAGGGGGGGAGATGTAAAAGTGAACTTCACTTCACTTCACTTTTCTTCTACGGCCTTCAGTGACAACACCAGCTGGCTTTTTGAAATATCTGGCTAGGAATGGTTCCCATGGTTTCGGTCAAGGGTATTTTATTGTGTTATAATATAGATATTATCTAGTTCTTGATTCTGTGAACGAAAAGACTATAAAAACCGATTTTCTTTTAAGGTAAGGAACTTTCCAGTGTTAATTCATCTTCCTACCAATTATGATAAACGACTAACAAATAAATGAATTCTTTTAAGGAGAACCATCGGTCATAGTCTCAGTTTCTTAACCCAAGATTACAAGATTATATATTAATTGCTCGCCTACGCACCCATCCGGGGGGCTGCGCCCCCCTGGACCCCCCAGTGGGTGAGTAGCATCGATGGACACGTTGGAACCCCCACATGAAGGAATTCCCAAATTCGCAGAATTGCAGTGCTCGGTTGGGACAGCTTGAAACAATAATAATAATATTTAAACATGTCTCATGTAGAATAATAAAGTTGAAACATGTTTCAATATTATTATTATTATGTTTCAAGCTGTCCCAACCGAGCACTGCAATTCTGCGAATTTGGGAATTCCTTCATGTGGGGGTTCCAACGTGTCCATCGATGCTACTCACCCACTGGGGGGTCCAGGGGGGCGCAGCCCCCCGGATGGGTGCGTAGGCGAGCAAAGCGAGCCGGAGCAGCTAGTACTTCTATATTATCGTCAAAGTGCTAGTGAAATCAAATTTAAAGTCCACCATCAATCCCTGAAAATTTCATCAAAATCGAATCAATATTGGCTGAACCTGCTGGGAGAAGGTTAGGCCAGTGTCGACTCATGAATGAATATACCTATTACATCTCTAATGGTTGAGGATAAGCAGTTAGGTAAGCTCCAAACAGATAAATCCCCCCCCCCCCCCCCTCGCCTTTTTCAGGGGAATTCACACTCTCGGGACACTTTAGGACACTTTCAGGACACTATTTGAACTCACCCCAGAGTCATCATATGGTACAAAATTGGGACTGCTGGAAACGGCTTTTCATTGTATGTATATAGGTAAACCATTCGTTCCCGAGGGATTCATACTCGCAGGACACTTTTGGACAATTTAAGGGACACTATCCAAAACTTTTTATGTGATACCTGAGATCACGATGGAAAAAACCGTATCTCCCTATCTTCAACGGTTTTATAGAAGTACTGCGCTCTCCCCCCCCCCCCCCCCACCCCGAACATCCCATCTCTCTATCTCTAATGGTTGAGGATACATGGGATACACAGTTTCATTGTGTATAGGTAATGATTGTATATAGGTAATCCATACAGTTGGGACAGCTCGAAACGGCTTTTCATTGTATATAGGTAATGATTGTATAAAGGTATTTCGGACGTAGAATTAAACGTAGAATCGGAATCCGCGATAAAAAAAAAAAAAAACTCGCGGGACACTTTAGGACAATTTAAGGGATTTTATCTGGTCCCTGAGATCACGATGGAAAAAACCGTATCTCCCTATCTTCAACGGTTTTATAGAAGTACTGCGTTCCCCCCCCCCCCCCCTCCCGAACATCCCATCTCTCTATCTCTAATGGTTGAGGATACATGGGATACACAGTTTCATTGTGTATAGGTAATGATTGTATATAGGTAACCCACACAGTTGGGACAGCTCGAAACGGCTTTTCATTGTATAAGTATAGGTAATAATCGACCGAGGAATTCGAAAAAATTAGTTTGACGATTTTGCGCGCGCCCAAAAATTCCCGCAACCGGTATTTCGGACGTAGAATTAAACGTAGAATCTGAAAATGAAATTAATAAATATGTAGGTAGGTAGTAAATTTGAATGTGTAGGTAGGTAGGAAAAAGAATAAGATTTTTTGTTAAATAATGATAATAATAAGCCTGGGTAATCATCTAAGGCACAACCCGCGTGATCCCTGAAAATTTCATCAAAATCGAATCAATAGTGGCTGAAATCCCCACTCCTTCTTTTCTTTAGTTGAAGGAGGGGAAAACGGAAAAAATCCTTGAGGGCGCTCAACCTATCTCAGAATGTAGATCATTTTTGAATTTCTCGAGATTTTCAAGAATATATATTAATTTTTTAATTTTTTTTTTTTTTAAATTCAATTTAATTCAATTTTTCGATACTTTTCTCGATAATCGATTCAATTTAAATCGATTCATTTAATTTACATTTCCGTCCAGCGTGTCGTCTGTAAGGTGCCGAGCCGACCCCGGGGTGGAGCCCTTCATACCCACGCGCGCCCGTCCCGTGAGCCGCCACCCGCTTTTGCGTCCGTACAACTTCAAATCCTATAAAATAAATTCGCCGTGTACATTCGCTCAATTTCGGAATGAATTTGGTCGATATCTCCTATTAAAATTCGGATCTCTAGGTAGGTGTAGGACGAAACGCGGAAAAAATCCGTCTATTAACGGCGGAATAAATCGAAAAAATTAATTGAGCGAATTCGCGCGCGCCAAAAAATTCGCGCAACAGGTATTTCGGACGTAGAATTAAACGTAGAATCGGAATCCGCGATAAAAAATGGGGGTTATAGGAGAGCGAAAAACACGTTTCGCGCAAATTCGCGGGTTTGCGCGCGTCGCGCGGAATTTTAATATAGCCTATGTTGGGGGCAATCGCAGCCGAGACCGTTAGGAAAAAACCCCATTCAAATCCGTTCAGCCGTTTAGGCGCCTATAAGGCACGACAGACAGACAGACAGATAGACAGAAACCCGATTTTATAGAAGTATAGATAGATATTCATCAGCCGGTGACTCTGGCTGTGTTGCCTGCTTCGCCACTAGAGCGCTCTGATTTTAGGCCCACGCTCGATCGCCGGTAAATCTGATTGCTTGTGATGCGTGAAGGATGCTTTTGGGAAACCCGTACAGAGCGGAGAAAAATAATAGTCAATAAAATCTATCAACAAAATTGTTTTATTCAATAGTCAGGTAAAGATGGAATGTTACACTTGGTAACTGGTTTTCTATAAGAAGGAAGTTCCACCCGTTGAATCGCCCCCCTTCCAGCCTGCCGTCTTTTCCCTGTAATTTGATACAAGACTTTCGTCGAGTCGTCCACAAGGGGGCCGGCCCTGTCGTCGAAGATGACGAAAGTGTGACAAATGCCTTTAACTTCACACTCATACACAGGCCCGCTGAATTTATCAGCGAACGGCAGCACAGTCTGAAAACACGTCAAATTAAACTTTAATTCATTTTGTTGGCTGTTTACGTCAGTTGTCGATAGTCTTGTGTTATCTGTGTGTTGTTGTTTGTGGTTTGTTGCGGCTTATCCGGTGCCAGGTCTGCACAAGACTGTCAGAGGGTGAAAGCAGCTTCTCAACGGTTATCAATGCTTCAAAGCTGATGGGTTCTTCGGCAGTCAGCTGCACGCTGCATCGTTCATGAGGCAGGTATTCAAACGTGGATGGAAGGAAGATCATGGATGATAGAGAACTGAGAGGTTTGGACAGTTTGGAGTGAGAAAACGAAGAAGAATGAATGGAGAGGAAGGTTGAAATGAGAAGACACTGGCGAAAAGACGAAGTAAGAATGAAGAGAATGCAATGGTAGGCAATATCGGGAAGACGAAGAAGATGCATAGGACGACACAGACTGCTCGATCCACCCCCAGTTTCCCAGAGTGGTCAGGAAGTCCACTTCAGCTGTTGATAGTTTCTTGTCATGTTCTTAAAAGTTTAAACTTTTATAATAATTTATCAAATTGGAACATATTACATGTTCCAATTTGATACATAAACTTTTCAGTCTCAATGTATTAGAAGTTATGTTATTGTGGGGAGGTTACTAACAGTTGGTGATTTGATAAAATAAAGTGTCTGGAGAAGTTGGTCCACTCGGTGAGACGAAAAACACCTGGTAGCCAACCAAGAAACCCGTGAGACGATGTTCGAAAATTCTATTCATTCAACATTCAAATTTCAACACGCAATCTTCAAACTAGGTACGCATTCAAATTTCGGACACCGATCTGGACCAGCAACAGATTTTCATTGAATTTACGTTCTTCTTTCACACACGTACAAGTCAGGCACGACAGTTATGTTTCAATGTAGGTATAATAGTTCTACAATAATTATAGAACTAGTATAATTCTAGAACGATTATAGAACGACGAATAATTGGAAACGAATAGTTCCATTTTATTATAATAATTCTATAATTATTATAGTTCTAGAATGATAATAGTTCTATAATTATTATAGAACTATTATACATTGAAACATAACATAACTCCAAATACATTGAGACATAGTTCCATTTTATTATAATAATTCTATTATTATAATAGTTCTAGGATTATAATTATTATAAATATTATAGATTATAGATTATAGAATATTATAAATTATAATAATTATTATAGAACTTATAATAATTATTATAGAACTATTATAGTTCCATAATAATTATAGAACTAGTATAATTCTAGAACGATTATAGAACTATTACAATCCTAGAACTATTATAATAATAGAATTATTATAATAAAATGGAACTATGTCTCAATGTATTTGAGGTTATGTTATGTTTCATTGTATAATAGTTCCATAATAATTATAGAACTATTCTAGAACTATAATAATTATAGAATTATTATAATAAAATGGAACTATTCGTTTCCAATTATTCGTTTGCAATTATTGGAAACTAAATGGTCGCTGCTCCCAGAGAAGTAGGTACCTACCTCATTAGTAACAATATACTTACAGAATTTGGAATGTAAATGTCCGTATTACTGAAGTACAACGCTGTAAAAACTTTCAGCTTGGTCATATCATAGGCAGGAGGAGTTGGTTGGTTATAGTGCTCCATATTTCCTTTTGGCCCATAATCATACTGTAAGAAATGACCTCCTGGAAGAGATGGTTTTATATAGTAACATTTTAAACCCGCGCACAGTATTAAAAAGACTCTAAAGATGCTCAATTTGATTTTTAAACAATGTATAAAAATCAATCAAGTTATTGATTCGTTGTTTAAAATTTAATATAACCTTTCTTGATAAAATCGTCCTGCCTACCTGATCTAAAAAGCTGAATTGTGTGGATGATAAATTTAGCTGAAGTTCCTCCGAATGCAGTCGCGAACTGCAGACACATTTCTTGTTGCTGTCAAACAACAAAGTTGGAACTGAAACTGCTTTTTTTGGTTTATTATTCTTTGAATGATACACAGGTGTATCATCCTAGGTCTAGGATAATTCTTCCATTTGAAGGGCAAAGCTCAATATTTGGTCATGGGTTGCAAGGTAGGATGTCGTTTTGTATGTAAACACATTAAAATGATCGAAATTCCTATAAATTATGACGTTTTTGGGAGGTTAAAGTACAGATAGGAAAAAGGAAATGTGGTGAAGTTGCGAAAGATCAACTGTAGGCAACCCTGCCTCTCACAAATGTTGGGGGAAGGTGGGCCCAAACTGCCTGTCACAGTCCCGACGCAGCTTGGAAGGTCGAGTTTCAGGATCGTAATTTTCAACTCATCATTACCATAACAGTTTACCATAGTTTTTAATAGCGCAATCTTACTGCTTTTTCCTGCCTCCCTCAGGTCTAAAAACGAACTCAATACCTACATGAACGTCAACTCCGTAACCAAAATCCTGTCATTACCATAGCCATTTGTTTTTGTTACGGTATTGAATTTTGGAAGATTAATATAATACAAATTGGAGGGTGATGTTGAAATTGAAGGTTTTTATGATCTCCCAGCACTCAGTCATGGGGGGGGGGGGGGGGCTCGCTTCGAACGGCTGATTTTTCATTGGCCTGGGTGGGCCTTGCCTCAAGTTGGTTGTGGAGTGGGGGATGGGAGGTCCCTGCCAGGTGTGCTTGACAAGGTAGGTTTGACAATTGGGTGGGTTACCCGCTTACAAAATAATAATAAGCCCTTATGTAAAATTCGCATTTTTTTTTTGATTCCTCACAACCAACATTAAAAATTGAACTTACAGAAAGGAATCGACATCCACCGTCCTGTTGAATCAGATTTGACAGGCGTATGAAGATATTGGGAGTATGTACACACAATTTATACGCACTCTTCCTGACCTTATGAAGGAATGGGAATACATGTTGTACCGCCGTTTTCAACATCCAATGTGAACGATCCCAGAAGGATTCCTAGAAGGTTCGTAAAAGGGGTGACCACAGGTTGACTTGAAGATTTCACAGTGGTGATATCGCTCATTTGGTGCAACAGTGTGAGAAATCTTCCCATGCGCAAGTCTTTCTTTAATGACTGGCGAACGGGAGACGGAAGTGCTTCCTTGCTCAGCTGGTAAATCGCGACTGTCCGCTCGGGAAACGGGAGACACTTCAGCGTTTTGGATACTTACGACGGTGCGGGTGGGTCAGGGTGTGTGGCCAAGTCGGGGGTTGGCTGGTGTAGCCAGCAGAAGGGTGGCCCCCTTCTTCTTCTCTGGGTGCCATACCTGTAACCAGGCGTTGGCGACCTCTCGCTAACAACTTCTGTTAAGCGTGTTGAACAGTTAATACAGCTGTAGTAGGTACTTACTGTTTAACGCCAGCTCCGAACGGCAAATATGAAAGGTATTCCCAGGCGAGATACTCTCGGTGGTTTGCAATTGCCTTTCGAGAGGTGATTATCAGTAAAAGGAATATGTCTAGCGGCTGCAGAGCAGATTTGAAAAGCTTGAGATCCTCTTGGGAAGCCTTAGAAACCCTTGTCCTGCTTGGCACCAACTTTGCAAGCCTTGGACAGGTCTGAAAAGCTTTGGACCACCTTGTAACCCCTTACCAGCTGGGTGCCAACTTTTCAAGCCTTGGTCAGGCCTGGAAAGCTGTGGGAAGTACGATTAGAATCTTCACCATTTTGTCGACTGGATGAGGCAGCATTTGTGCAGTGTGCTTTCACCGAAGAGTCCTGAAACTGAAAATTCCGCCCTAACCTTGATAGGGAGTACAAAAAGGTCCTGATGACGTTGCCTAGAAGGTTCAGGGAACCACACTGTCATTATATATCAGACAAGGAGTCATCTGGCCTTCTGCTCCAGTCGGGGTTTTCCCCCCTTCAGGAGAAATGGCGTGATTGGACAGTACCAGCACAAGGAGAGATGGAAGGCCGACCTCATGGCCATTGGTCACGACGTGTGATGAAGGAGCCCCCCCCCCCCCCCACGTTCCTTCACGTGGCAGCGCGTGTACGCAATCTAGTGACTGAGTGTGGAACCGCTTCAGTCTTCCATTCGGTAGTGTATAATCCCTCAACTTGAAATACTAGTTAGCACCAAATGAGCGATCTCCTAGAAGACAACTTACTAGAAACTTCACGAATAAATGCATAACCGTCCGTTTAACTAAAGGAATTGAACTGAGAGCAGCAGTTCGGCCGACAGGAGCCCAAAGGATTCCGCCGTATAATTTCGACTGATATTCAGGTCTCGTTGCCGCTAAAACGTAGTAAAAAGCGCCTCCGTCCGAAATTCCTGAGTAGACAAGTTTTTTGTAGCCGGTTTTTCCCAAAATGAAATCAATCCAGGCTGGCAAGTCGTAATATCCGGTTTCGTGGAACCTACGGACATGATTTCAAGTTTTGATTCGTATATTTGTTGTAGAATGAAACCCATCGAAATAACCACTCACGAAAAATCCCAGAATTCAGGGCGCGTGGTTGAAAGAGTACGGTGTTTAATTGAGCGCACGGATCCTCTCTGGTCCCCCAACCAGACATCAAATCCCTCCAGTAACCAACGAACAGCTGCGGGAACCCTCCAAAAAATGCACACTCAGCAAACTTATGAGTTTTTTTTTTTTTTTTTTTTTTTTGACATTAGAGAACTTTCTGGGTCAATGAATCTTACGAAAAATCCTCCGTGAACTACTTTTAATATTTATATGTTGAGGCCAAGAAAATCGCAACAACAAAAACTCGGCGCTCCGCGCCTCGCTAGAAAATGCCCCCTGGACCCCCGGATGCTATCAGATTAGAGCCTTTGGCTAAATTTCAAGACACATGGAACATGTTTTAGCCGCGTTATTTTTCTGTCTGCTGTTTCCTTTCCGGTAATATCTTATCATGATGCTGTTTTCAATTAATGGACGTTTTTCCATGAATCAACATGGCAACTTGGGCCAACGATTACAGAGCGATTTTACACCCCAATCCACAACCCTATTGAACGAAGCAAATATGAGTTTCAAAATGCCTCCAACGTCATATCCACAGTGCGTCCAATTCAAGTTTAACACACCACTCATGCTCTATTTCATAACTATGGTTTGGTAATAAATACGACTGAAAACTGTGCTCAAAGATGCAACTTTGAAGACCTGGCTCATCTTGAGTGACACCATAGAGTCAATATACTGTTACCAAGTGTTGACTACTGGTGGCACAACGATAGTAAGGTGCTTATGCAACAGTTTATCGAGCGAGTAATCATACGCATTAACGAAGGTACTCCATCAAACGAATTTGCCGCTGCAGCTCGACGATTTAGCATCAATGATATATCAGAATCAATTAAACGGTTAAAGCGAAAGCTCTTTAGTGATACCAAACTAACAAATAATGGTCGCACCATTCCAGGTGTATTCAGAGTTAGAATATTCACCTCCAAGCATCATGCCTCAAAAATTGATATTGACTTGATGGAAGCAGTTGGGGTAGATGACGTGCAGGATGGAAACTGGAAAAAACTCCTGATAGGCGCAAGTTCAAGTAAGTTTACTTGCACACAGCCATCATTGTTTACCTACCGGATTCAAACTTACTCAGCGAAGTATCACGATGGACATGAATGAGATTTATGCTGTACGAACGCATAACTACGTCATCGCCCTCACGGAGGATATCGCTACCGTCTTTTAAGAGGAAATCATCGTCCCTGTCACATCAATTCATAATTTCGTAACTTTCATTAATTGAAAGTTACGAAATTATGAATTGATGGAACAAATTTTGTTCATTCATCCAGTTGTCAGTTTCATTCTTCCATTTTCTTCGTTCATTCGTCCGGCATTATTTATTCAAGTTCATAATAATTCATAATAATTTCATTGAATTTTCTTGTCTTATTATTATGAGTGTGTATTATACCAGGTCGCTAGCGGACATCACTCCCTAGCAATGGATGTTTATCGGTATAAAAATCGTCAGGTACGTTTCCTGTGGACGGTCACATGTTAGTAAAAAAATAGATTTGATGTCATGCGCATAACTCAGCTTTCCGTACAGCTACACTCAAATTGGAGAAATGTACCTTGTCAAATAAATTCAGAACTTTCCAACGAGTGGTGAACAGGGCCGTGGAGAGAAAATCCGGGCCCGGGGGCAAAAAAAAAAAAAAATCCCTATATTGATCTGTCCCTTTTCCCATTTTGCCTCCTCCCCCTTTTTTTACAAAAAAAAAATCTCAAGTAAATCCGGGCCCCCCTAAGAAGGCCGGGCCCGGGGGCAACGGGTCCAGCCCCCCCCCCCCCCCCCCTATCTACGGGGCTGGTGGTGAACGATTTCTGTCCGATGAAAACTGCGGGAGTTACAAAACGTGACACTTTTTGCCATTTAGGTCAAGGCTAAAGCATGTTCCATGCTAAAAGAGGTTTTTTGGTTTTATTCTGTGGTTTTGGGGGTGCTGAATTTGAATCCGAAGCGATCCCACAAATTTCTGTTATGCGTTTTGATATTCGAGAAAAAATTAGTGCTTTTTTCAGTTTTGGATGGTCAATTTTGGAATACACCTTTGTATTCGCGACAGAGGTCGACGACTCCGATCGGCCTCAAAATTTCACTTTATCCGTTTCCAGAGGTCTAGATTCCAAAACCAAAATGTCCGTCCGCCGTCCGGGCCGTTTTGGGCAGTAGGAATTTTTTTTAACTCTTGAACCTGAAATGTTGACAAAATACTTCGTTTACCATCTAGTTGTGCCCGCAAGGTTTTCTGCCGGATCGCCCAAACCCGTAGGGCGTTATGGGGCTAATATGGGGCTACGGGAGGTTTTTTTTTTTAAAGCTTTCGGCTGTGGGGTCGAGTTAGTTGTCGTTTTCGAAGTATTTTGGACGTAGAATCCATTTTTGGGAGCCCCTGAACGATAAGATTTCAGAGTGGGGATCTATGGAGCTTTCATGGGGCTACAAATGGGATTTTTGAAGGATCCCAGGAGGTCAAATATTTTCCGAGTGAAAAAAAAAAAAAAAAAAAAAAAAATCCGCTGCAAATTTTACACAAGGGTTTATTATTCTTTTACATAGGGTACTTGTAAACAAATTAAATCTGTGTTAATAAAAAAATTTGTAGAAAACTTTTTTTTCACGCGGAAAACATTTGACGTCCTGGGATCCTTCAAAAATCCCATGAAAGCTCCATAGATCCCCACTCTGAAATCTGATCATTCAGGTACCCCAAAAAGTGGATTCTACGTCCAAAAGTACTTCGAAAACGACACCGAACTCGACCCCATAGCCGAGGACCTTAAAAACCCCTCCCGAAGCCCCATAGCGCCCCACGGGTTTGGGCGATCAGGCTGCAAACGTTGCGGGCACAACAGGATGGTAAACCGAGTATTTTGTCAAAATTTCAGATTTTAAAAAAACTCCTACTGCCCAAAACGGCGTTTTTTTTTTTTTGTTTTTTTTTTTTTTTATGAGATCCATTGGCCCAAAAATCTCTTAACAGAAACACAAAAAAATGTCTTACGAAGGTTCAAAAGTGGGTCTGATTGCACGAGCCAACTCTCTGAATGGCCGAACAATCCCGCAACTAGCAACACAGGTGGCCCTTTGTCTCGTTGGTACCCCAAATCCGGGTTAACCATCCTGTTCAAATTCACTATGTAGCCATCTTCAGTCTCAACTTCGTACGACTCGTGGATAAATCCGAGGCTTTCAATGATCTTTCTCTATTAAACGGTTCGATTACTGCGTGAATGAATTTATAATATTCCACAACTTAAATTACCACTTACTATAGAATCGGCTGAAAAATCTGACGGTAAATATGCCTTTTTCGGTAGTTGCACCGTCAATACGGACACCCTCATAATCAAACATACCGCGCAGAGCCATACGATCATATCAGCCGCCATCTCGACACTGCAGTTTATATAAAATTGACAAAAATATCATTCAGTAGTGATATAGATGACATTCGCATGACTTACGAAGGGTGTCTTCTCCGAAAGGAACGAAGCAATTGCTGCGAATAACCTGCCTGACTCTTCTCATGAGTTTTTAATAATTATTGCCGTCAATACACTTTGATCTGGCGCCCCTCTTAATCGTTTTATCGTTGATAATACCAATCAAGTTTATAATATCGACATCCGTTTGAGTTTTGGAGATTTATAGCTAAAGTATTCGCGATTACCTCTTTTAATTACTTGATGTATACATAATATCGCCCATTGCTTTTTGAAATGTCTTCCTACAGTCGCTATCACTGTAGAAACTTTCGGCACGTATGAAGATGTGCCATAGTCCGTAGAACATGGGGAAAAATCGATTCCAGCCGAAAGTGGACGTGTTGAGTTTTGCTTGACTCCTCCTCCCCAAAAATTATTTTTGGGAGTCATGAACTTCGCACAGACACGTCCTTTTTTGCTGCATCTCTTGATTTCTTAAGAGTCCAATTTTCAACCAATGGGTCTGTAATAGTCTGTACGGTTGTTTGGTGATCCTATTGCCTGCCGTAGCCACAACAAAATCTTGACATTGTGGCATTTTCGTCTGCCGAATGCGATTATGTCGCTCTCAGCCTGGCTTGTCGAGAGCTGATTTGCGTCACACACACATGCACGTCATCTATCATTTGGAACACCAATTAAACGTGAGGGAATTAAAGCAGCTATTAATAATTAATAGCAGAATGAACACATCTTAACGATTTACCAGTACTTGTGCAATTTCATTCGGACACGAGTCAGAGAACCTGATGTTACTGTTCAATGGACAAGCACAAAGGATCAACAACCCGCTAAAGTTTTTCCGTACACTTAAGAAAACACTTGGTCAAGATCAAAGTGTTCGTCGAAAATAGCGATGACTAACATGGTTTTCTTTGTTTCAGGAGAGTTGTTGAAAAACTAGAATCGCAGTGCCGTCTTCCTGACAGCCTTCATTTGAACTCAGCGACGAATTACTAATGACCACTTACTACCGAACAACAGTTACTTGAATTTTCCGTTATGAATCGATTGTAAGTAGCTGATTGTGAAGGCAGATGAGTAGTAGTCAATTCGTAGCAAAAATGATAGCGATGTGGAAAAGAATACACTAATATAATGATAGTAGGTACTATATTATAGTACAGGTTTTTGAAGATTGAGAACAATTAAATTCGGAACATACCTCAGGGGTCAAATTTTCGGAGTCATCCGTTTTCAAGACTATATATAGTAATATATAGTACAGAATAATATTATATATAATAGGCCCTAAAAGTCCTACCACATTGTGGTAGGATTTTTAGGGTCTATTCTATGTTTTTTGGGGTGCTGAGTCCGAATCTGAAGAGATCCATCAAGTATCAGTTATCCGTTTTTGAGATATTCGCAAAAAACGGCTAAATGTTTGCACTTTTTTCAGGTTTTTGTTGATAAATCCGAAACAATGCGTCTTACGACAAAAGTCAATATTATGAAAGCGAGAGAACACTAAATTTCCTAAAAATTCACCATTCAAAGTTGATAGTAGACCCAATAGCTCAGGAGCGAGGCAATAGTTTTCTAGCTTATTATTGGAAAAATGACGATTTTGTACACGTTCTTCGAAAATTCACTTTTTCGCACTTCGAACAGCTGTTCCTTCAAAACGGCCGGTCCTATCGAGAAATGTTACATAATAAAAGTTGTAGAGCTTCAAATTTCCTGTAGGATGGGTGTACAAAATTTGTCGAAAAGTGCATATCGTACGAATGGCAGGCAGAGTTTTAACCACATTAAAACGCACCAAAACGCACGTGAAAGCTTATTAAATTTCCTATCAAACGGAAGACGCTCTACAAATTTTATAGAACACGCTTAAAGAATATTTTTGGAAATTTAAGGCTCTTTCACTTTGATAATACTGTGACGTTTGCCGAAGGACGCATAGTTTCGGAGTTTTAAGCAATAAACTGAAAAAAGTGCAAACTTTTTGGAGTTTTTGCAATTATCTAAAAACGCATAACAGGTATTTGCTGAATCTCTTCAGATTCGGATTCAGCACCCCAAAAAACATAAGGTAAGACCAAATAATTCAACCATATATTTTGACATGAAAATGTCATAGCTTTGCACCCCCCCCCCCCCCCCCCCCAGCCACCCCGTAATTGTGTAACGATTTTGTGACATCCTCCTTATACCACAATAAACAATAAGTCAGCAACACAACAACGAGCGTTCATTATAGAAACAACCGCTTCATAGCTACCGTCGTTTCGTGTGATTTGAATCAATTCGGGACCAAAAAATTTTTATCACAATGTGATATTTTGAATGTTGAATTTAATGTCATTAAATGTGATTAGTATTAATAAGTACCTGTGATAAGACTTGGAAAAAAACCGCGAAAAAGCGGACAACTTGAACAATTACACAAAAACTAACGTGTCAATCAAAGACATTTTCATGTCAAGGTTCGAGACTCTCACGAGGGTCTCGTCCAGTTTAGAGGTTTATTATTCTTGGAATAATACACCTATGTTTTCGCGACGGGGGTCGACAACTCCGATCGGCCTCAAAATTTGACATTATCCGTTTCAAGTGGTCTAGATTCCAAAACCGAAATGTAACCGCCGTCCAGGCCGTTTTGGGCAGTAGGAATTTTTTTAAAAATCTGAAATTTTGACAAAATACTCGGTTTACCATCTAGTTGTGCCCGCAAGGTTTTCAGCCCATCGCCCAAACCCGTGGGGCGCTATGGGGCTAAAATGGGGCTACAGAAGGGGGTTTTTGAAGGCTTTCGGCTATGGGATCGAGTCAGGTGTCGTTTTCGAAGTATGTTTGTACGTAGAATCCATTTTTTGGGGTCCCGCAGCGATCCGATTTCACTGTTGCGATCTATAGGGCTTTCATGGGGCTAAAAATGGGATTTTTGAACGATCCCAGGAGGTTAAATATTTTTCGAGTAAAGAATAAAGAATTTTTGAAAAAACAATTTTTTTGAAAAAAAAAATCCAAAAAAAAATTTTTTGAAAAAAAAAAAAAAAAAATCCAAAAACATTTTTTTTTTCCAACATTTTTTCTTTTGACTCAGAAATAATTTTTGCGCAACTAACCTATATCAAAGAATAATAAACCCTTGTGTAAAATTTGCAACGTTTTTTTTTTTTTTTTTCACGTCCTGATACGATTAAGTAGACAGTTTTTGTTTTCTACGTAACAATCATTTCTTTAAAACGTAAAAAAAAAAAACGCTGCACGTTTTACGCAAGGGTTTATTATTCTTTGATATAGGTTACTGAGTAACCTATTAAGAATTCACAAGTCTTGTGAATTCTTCGTCAGTAAAAAAGTTTTGAAAAAAAAAAAAAAAAAATCGAATTTTTGACCTCCTGGGATCCTTCAAAAATTCCATTTGTAGCCCCATGAAAGCTCTACAGATCGCCACAGTGGAATCGGATCATTCCGGGACCCCCAAAAATGGATTCTACGTCCAAAAATACATCGAAAACGACACCTAACTCGACCCCGTAGCCGAAAACCTTCAAAAACCCCTCCCTTAGCTCCATAGCGCCCCGCGGGTTTGGGCGATCGGGCTGCAAACCTTGCGGGCACAACTAGATGGTAAACCGAGTATTTTGTCAAAATTTCAGAATTTAAAAAATTGTGGAGAAAAAAAAAAGAAAATTAACGACATGTGGAAAGCTTGTGAAGATTCCTTCAGAGCTGCTTGATTCTGCTGCAGATGGCTTTAGAAACAAGTTGTCCAAAAATGAAATCGACAAGACTGAAGACGACAAAGAAATTCGACTTTTTGCCGACTTGAGCTATTTGGCCCGTAGGCGTTTCTTTTGCTGCCTCAATCAAACGTCGACTACGAGCGAATATTTAGCTCAGTCAATCTCATAAAAACGGAGAGAAGAAACAAAATGGATACTTGACCATTAATGGCAGTCTTCTAGCCAAACTGTCCGTGAAAAACGTTAGAGGTTTCGTCAACTTCGAGCCTGATATAGTCGCGACGGCGAATATTTTCTCTGCTGGAGACCTCCAGGTACACCTGGCCTTGGACCCTATGCGGCCGCTGAGCCTCACTCTTATCATTAAATTCGCCGGCCCGCTCCTTTTAATTTTGTCGGCGGACCACGGGAAGCGCCACTCTTGGCGGCGTTATTGGGAAGTCCAGCTTCTTCCATGAGCGGGAGGGCCGCTAATTACTCGGACGCGTATGATCGCGCCGCCGACTATATCATTACACTGACCATCAATTCTTCTTCTTATCATTTCTTATTATGATCAATTCTTATTCTTATTATGTTATTATAAGAATGATTCCAAACAATGCATTTTTGATTGGGCTGGGGAGGCCAGGTCAGTGGGACCAGTATTTTCACGTTTCACATTTCAACTGCGGTCACTAGGAGATAAGAAGACGCAAGGCCCGGCCTCCCTTGACGACAATTTGTTTGTGGAAGCCAGCCCACTGACTTTCGTAAATACTGCAAACTAACTCCGATATTGACTCATCATCTTCAATGTCAGTGGGACCAGTATTTTCACGTCCAGGCAACAATTATTGACATTTCAACTGCGGTCACTAGGAGATAAGAAGACGCAAGGCCCGGCCTCCCTTGACGACAATTTGTTTGTGGAAGCCAGCCCACTGACTTTCGTAAATACTGCAAACTAACTCCGATATTGACTCATCATCTTCAATGTCCAGATTCCTCAAGGTTCCCTTCCGGAGAGCAACGCATTCCAGACCAACACTTCATGCCAGTCAGGAGATTGCGGGTCTCCCTCTTCTGTATTGAATCAGCCTCCCAGGTCAGCAGATCAGGACATCTTGTGTTGTGCCCTGGGCAGAGGTATTCAGTTACCTACGCCCTTCCTCTTCCACCTAAGACACCGGGGGTGAAACCCCAGTTATGGAGGCCTTCCCCCAAACACTCAAAGCAAATATTGATAGGCCTATTATTCAAATATTCTTCACCCATGGCACCAAGGTAGGGAGGACTTTCGAAATCGACCCTCGTACTTGTGATACTAATAAGTCTAGTGAGACTGCTAGAATTCATACGATGTTTTGCGTCATCTTAACTACTTCATTGGTGATAAAATCTTGTCATTTCATTGAGCTGCAATATTTTCTTTAGGTTTTTTTCTGTCGTTCACTAATTTAATGGCACATTTACCGCTGTCGTAGTTGGTACTTTTTTTTAAGCTGGGGCCTAACTGCCGAAAAACGTTATGTGAGATTGGAACGAAAGCAACGCGATACCGAAATTACAATTTGAATAAATTTTCGTCTAAAACATAATATGTATGTATTAAATACAAAGTTTGACGAAAATTTGAAGCAATAACTGGATGGGAATGTTAGAGTGCTGCGTTTATTCGTTCGCCAAAAAAAAAAAAAAAAAAAAAAAAAGTTTGTTGGAACGCCAAAAACCAAGCTTTTTCGGTAAATTTTTGGGTTTTCGACGGATAACTTAGTCAGGGTGCTTTATAGGTAAAAATATTTTTAAATAGTAAACTAAAGAGCGCAAAATCCTTCGTCGAATGAGTTACCTCAAAGTTAAAATTGAGTCAGCCGTAAGGGCGCGACGGGCCGTCAAAGAATGTCGATTTTGGTTGATTATTTATTATAATTTATGGAATAATACACCAGATGTATTAGGTCCTATGTTTTCGCGACGAGGGTCGACGACGCCGATCGGCCTCAAAATTTGACGTTATCCGTTTCAAGAGGTCTACATTCTAAATCCGAAATGTACGTCCGCCGTCCGGGCCGTTTTGGGCAGTAGGAATTTTTTTTTAAATCTGAAATTTTGACAAAATACTTGGTTTACCATCTAGTTGTGCCCGCAAGGTTTTCAGTCCGATCGCCCAAACCCGTGGGGCGCTATGGAGCTAAAATGGGGCTATGAGAGGTTTTTTTGAAGGCTTTAACTATGGGATCGAGTTAGGTGTCGTTTTCGAAGGATTTTTGGATGTAGAATCCATTTTCGGGGGTCCCGGAACGATCTGATTTCACTGTGGCGATCTATATGGCTAAAAATGGGATTTTTGGAAGATCCCAGGAGGTTAAATATTTTTCAAGTAAAAAATAAATTTTTGAAAAAAAAAATCCAAAAAAAATTTTTTTTTCCAAAATTTTTTCCATTGACACCGAAATAATTTCTGCACAAGAAGCCTATATCAAAGAATAATAAGTTTATTCTGTGTAAAATTTGCAGCGTTTTTTCCAACGTTTCGAAAACTCAAATTAACTTCGAATTTGAACGTCTGCAGCTCGATAATGCAACTTCCACGTAAAAAAAACCATTGAATGGAACTTGTAGACTAGGTATATCGAAATTCTGCGTTCAAAGAGCAAAAATAATGTTTAGTACTTTTGGTCAAACGAAAATTTAGTAATTTAGAAATGTTCGGAAACACTCCTGAGCGGCTTGTCATCCTTGTCCAGTCATTTATTGTATATCGCCCTTATTTACTTTTTTGAGCCTCTTGCATATCTATTTATAGTTACATATTCCATTAGTATGTATTCTACACAATTGTTTTCCCTGAACCTACGTCCAAGTAGCATAGGAGTATTTGGAGGAGTTAGAAACATGAATACCCTCCATAGGATGCTTTATTATAATATAATTTACTACTTATTGTGTAATATTATTACTTGTCTCAAAAACAGTATTTCCTTCCAGATTGCACGAAATAGCTGACCCCCTGGGCCTCGGTTAATTCGGCTGCCACCTATTCAAGTATCTGACATTATAAATGGCCGTTCACTTCATCTTCAACTGTTTCCGTGGTTTTTTTTTTTTTGCTCCGACGCGGCAGGTGGTTATTATTTTCATCAAGATCGTGATCCACAACTGGCTTTGCGAAGCGGCGCACGAACTACTAACCCGTCAACGCCGGGCGGTAATGAAGGCTTAACATAATCCGTCAAAATCAAAACCCTCGTTTACTCAAACTCAAACAGTTCTAAATTGCTGTAGATACTAGCAAGCGTCACATTACAACAGTAGGAACAAACGGCGATTTCAAACGACTGACATGAAACAAGCAAACACTAAAGCAAGAGTACTGGTACAAAATTTGTACCAGTATTTAATATTCCTTATTTAATAAATTTGTACCAGAATATTTAATATTCCTCTGCTTTAAGGCACGAGTACTCAAAATGAAATTCCTCGCTTTAGGCTGATACAAATTTGCCTATTGAATTATATAATACTGGGATAGGTAATCATAGTTCAAAAATTCATCTATAGACAAAAATGCTTCTTTTTTCAATAGTTTCTTTTTTCCCAAAAATAAAACACTGTATGAGGAAGCAGGTCAAATTTCCTCAAGTCATACCTGTAATTTTTTCAATAGTTTGTTTTATAATGGTCATGAATTTATTTTTGGTCAGTTAGCTTATAATATAAGATTCATATTATGAATCTTTATTATAACATACTTCATTATAAAGTTGTGAAAGCGACCCTGACAGTGTTTCTTATTTCCGCTGCTTTTGACGTGGCAGTCATTGCAAGATCTCTAAAACGTGAATTTCCGAGTGAAATTTTTAAAGGAAGTTTTGATTTGACGCTGAATCATTTCTGAAATGGAGGTTGAGGGCGAAAGAGATTTCTCTGGGTGGTTATTACAGCACAATCTCGCAAAAAATATCAACCTTTCACGGCAGAATTAAGGACATCAATTTCATATTTCTTCCCCCTTGAGGAGTACTTTGCTGGTGGCAGACGAGCAATCAAAAGCGGGCAAGATGAAAGACTTGATTGCGAGGATCAGCTGTGCTCGGGTCTTTCAACAGGCTGTCGTGAGATTGACGAGGCGGAGGGAGGAGTAGAAGGAGGAGGCTGGTCTTGAAGGAGACGTGATTACCTCCCAAAGTGGGTGAAGAAAAGATGAGACGAGAGAAAGATTGAGTGGCCGAGTGTTAAGAAGCCTGCGGGGAGTCCCCTGCCATCCTGAAGCCCGTAAGCTCCCCGAAGCCCCCAATCCATTTAATTCCCAATCCCTGGACGAACCCTTCAAAAGCCACTTACCTCCACGTCAGGAAAATTCAGGAAGTTCGGGAAAATCCGCAACGTTCGGCCGGCAAAGTGACGTCCACGAAACCAACTAGAACGAAATTTTCAACGCTCTCAATTCACTTGGTCTAAACTAGACTTCTGGGAGAGATGAATGAACCTAATTAAACTGACTTGATAGGGTGAAACACCCTTCAAATACCCCACAATGACCCCCCCACCGCCATGAAGATGTTAAATCTTGTTCCCTAAGAGAATTAACTCGACGGTTTTCTTTGAGTTCCTCCGGTTGTGGTAAATTCCGTCAACACTTTGCCTCAGGCTTTGCTGACGTGAAGCGTTGATAATGGGATCAACACGCCAGCGCTAAACTGATTTGACTGGGCTGAGTCTTCTCAGCAGCTTCACGTTGAAGTTCCTCCTTGAAGTGCACACATTTTTTATGTAGTTTCAAGATGATTACATAGTTAGGCAGTTTGTAGCAATATAAGATATTCTCTTATGGTGTCAAATATTGGCCCCTTCACCCTAGTATGGTGTGAAAGTTCACGAATCATCTGTTCTCAATAGCTTCCGAAGTGTTTGCAGTCGTGGGCTACGGTTCGGCAGTAGTTCGAAAGAGATCGGCGTACTCTTCGGGAATGTATTGGAAACTTTAGCCGAGTTCTCTAAACTCATTCTGTCGCATCGACACCGGAAGGTTTCGCATACGTGATGGGAACATAGCGTGGCGAAATAGTGCGAATGAAGTTACACAATGAGTTTGGAGCGTTTCTGAATATTTATTCATTTTTTTACGTTTGACCAAGAGAAACATAATTAGTGCTCTCCGATCGAAGAAATAGATGCTCTACAACTTTCATTGAATTGAAGTTTTACGAGGGAGTTACCATTTCTGAGCAGCAGACATTCAAAGTTGAAATTATCTTGATTTTTCGAAAAGTTGGAAAAATCGACATTTTTTTACGGCCGTCGCGCCCTTACGGCTGACTCAATTTTCACTTTGAGGTAGCTCATTCGACGCAAAATTTTGTGCTCTTTAGTTTACTATATAGAATATTTTTACCCATAACGCACCCTTTCAAAGTTAACCGAAAAAAAGTGCCTGAATTTCGAGGTTTTTAGCGATCTTCACGGTGAGCGTCCCAGAAATTTTGTTCGGGACCTTCGGATTCGTGATCAGCACCCCAAAAAACATAATACGAAAACACAACACGAACATAATACATCAAACAACCGTTGAGAAAAATTCCAAAATTTTACACAATTGCAAAATAACCCTTATTATTCTTTGTGTAGAAATTGAATTCTGTGTCAATGATAAAAATTTAAAAGAAATTGGATTTTTTTTTAATGAAAAAAAAAAAAAAAAAAAAAAATTTCAAACTTTTTTGTTTTTACTAGAAACATATTTGAGCTCCTGGGATCCAACAAAAATCTCATTTTTAGCTCCATGAAAGCCCTATTGATCGCAACAGTGAAATCGGATCGTTTCGGGACCCCCGAAAATGGATTCTACGTCCAAAAATACTTCGAAAACGACACCTGACTCGAGCCTTGAAAGCCTTCGAAAAAACCCTCCCCTAGCCCCATTTTAGCCCCATAGCGCCCCACGGGTTTGGGCGATCGGGCTGAAAACATTGCGGGCACAACTAGATGGTAAACCGAGTATTCTGTCAAAGTTTCAGTTAAAAAAAAAAAAAAAAATCCTACTGCCCAATGCCCCTGACGCGTCCGGACGGACATATTGGTTTTGGAATGTAGACCTCTTGAAACGGATAATGTCCAATTTCGAGGCCGTTCGGAGTCGTCGACCTCCGTTGCGAAAACATTGGTGTATTATTCCAAGAATAATAACCATAAGCGAGTTGATACTCCTTAATATCATCCATTCGTCCCGCCAGTGACGCCCGCTTCGCCGCCGGAGCGCTCTCATTTCAATCTCGTCCACAACTGTGAATTTTTACCGCAGTTGAATATCAGCGTGAAGATGACAGGAGTTTTTGTGCTCTCTCCCAACTCACCAAGACGAATCCGGGCCCCGTTAAGGACTACCAATTTCAATCTTTACCGAGCGTGACTGGCTGTTAAAGTCTGAGCCATCTGGGGGCCCTCCGAGGTCAACTTCAGACCTCTCAAACACACGACGAGCTTGAAACAAAACCCGAAAGGCAGAACAGGTCAGTTGAATGGCACAACAAAATCGGTTCAACTTCAGTGACAAAATGCTCCTTCAGGTGTATAAAAGAAGGAATCGCAGATAATCTCGTTATTCTGTGATGAGTGCGGAAGAATTCCACCGTAGCCATAACATTTTACGCGTATAAAACCATTCTATCTGTTCCTGGCTCAATATATATCTCAAGGTGTACATACCTTTCGATTTCTTCACCCCATTTGAAGACCATCGTATTTTTTTCCCCCTCTCTCCCTCAAGAAATGAAAACACATTTCGACTCACCTTGCAAGGCGTCATATCCCACTTTTACGGGCTTATTTATGCTCCACAACGACCGGAGCAGGTCGGATTTTATGCGGCAAAATAAAACACGGAGCCGGCGGTGACGCGTAAACTTCGAAAAAGAGGAACTTCGGACGTCATCAACAAAACAATTTTTACTGTCGGGGCGGAAAACCTCGAAATAATGATGGGATTTCGACGTGGTTTCGAGACTACGTGGGGTTTTTTTTTTTTTTTTTTTCCTTTGACTACCAGCCACTACTGCGACGAGTAAAAGCATAAAACAATTTATGGAGTTGGAGGAGGAATGAACGAGAGAAAAACTGAACACGTTCGAAGAGGTCTCAACCAAATACCCTTCCAACTATTCGTACTGATTTTCATAAATGAGCGGTTTTTTTAATGAAAAAATAAATTAGAAAAGAGAAAGAAGGTGTATAAGACATTAAAATGATTAAAAAAAAAAAAAAAACATCAGCAAGATTTGCTGTACTTAGTACCTACAATTTTGTAGTGAGCAGAAGTTTAGAAAGGTTACACACACCTCTCAAAGCAAGGGACCCTGTGGTGCTTCAATCGAAACTAATCTATCGGATCGACTGCTCGGGATGCTGTGCCTGTTACATTGGACAAACTAAGCAGTATACATTAAAGACCGAAATCGCCAGCACGCCAATGACTGCAGAGCTCAGGGACGAGAACCTGAATGCGCGCTGGCTCAGCACGCCATTGCCAATAACCACGAATTCAAATTTGCGGAGACTACTATATTGAACCGTGAGCCAATTCTAGGCCGGAGGTTATTTAAAGAAATGGCATACATTCACATGACCCCAATTGATTGTAATAAGCGGACGGACACCTCTGGACTGAGTTCGGTTTATTCTGGCATTTTGGCGGAGATCTGCAAGATCCAGACTGACTCCTGAGTTACCTACCTACCTACGGCGTTGCCCACCTACCTTCCGGCTGTGATTCATCTGACTGTTAGAAATTTGTGCCTTTTGTCCTCATCAAATTGGAAGTGATTTCTAGTCTTCAGTTTAATAGTGTTTCTAGTCATCGTTAAAATATGTCCTCCATAATTGGAAAATAATTTACCTGTTATCTGTTATCACTTTTATAGTTATCACAAGTTTTGCTCCTGCTGTTAATTGCTGCATTTTTATGATGTTTAAATTGAATTTCCTCTTTGAAATAGTACCAATTATAAATAACACTACTCAAACTGGGTGAGTGGCTCTTCTGCATGTGGATTTATCTCTAAATTACACCATTCTAAAATTTAGAATATTTAATATGATATTGAGCTTATACCTAACTTAAATCTAATACTTACCTACCTTCTTAAATACTTACCTGTTTATAATGTCTGCAGTGTATCCTGGTTTCATACAAATCTTGACATCGTTGTAAATTCTACACGATAAATTCATTCTGAGTAAGTAGCCTTTTCAGTTATTTAGATATTTACTCATAGATATACTGCCCTAATGTGACATAATTGTTCTGTGTAGGCCCTGAAGAAGAAATTATATGTTTCGAAAGCTCGGCAAAAGATTGAGATTTTTCGTTGGATCCTAATCCCGATACTACTGACGAGGAAGTTTAGAAACTTTAGAAAAGTTTTTAAAGTTTGATTCTCAGAAAAAGGGCAACAGTTTAAAAACTTCAAGAAGTTGTTCAAGAGGTGAAAAAGGGCAAAAATCGTGTCCCGACCACATTTTGACCAGTAGGAGAGTCACAGACTCAACTTTTTTTCACTAATATCATTTGTTTCGATCCCCTCTACCACGACCAGCATAAAAATGGGTATTTTCATAATTTTACCCACATTTTCATTAGCTGAAACACCTCAAAACTCATTACCACCTCGTGTCCCGGTACACGATTTTGCAATTCAACATCCAATTTATCCATGTCAAACCATGTTCCCGAAAAAGGTATTTCCATAGATGAAAGGGGAGGCTCAAGATTCCGTCCCGTCCTCTCATTAAAAGCGCTCACCAGCTTAGCAGAAGTATAGGACTCCGTCCCACCTAATCCTTACCAGCTTATGAGGAAATCAAGATTCCGTCCCGGTCAGAAATGTGAAGGGGCGTTCAGGGCACGACTCCGTCCCGAGGTTGTAGGGAAAATATATCATGAAATGTTCAGTTTTGCATCACGATATAATAAAGTGTCAAGAGGGCTCTAGTATGGGTAGGTATCAAACCTCATACAGCGTCAAGGAAGGTCGTTGTAAAAAGACATGCAAGCATTATGAATTGATTATAGCAGGAATGAAGAATAAGTAGCAGGGTAGGATAGAAGGGTAACATTTGTTCTAGTGACCCAGGGAATTGGCATAAAAACTGGATACTGATCTGATGAACTCGGCTCTTGATTGCGGGTTTGAGGGTTGTGCATTGAACAAATCTATTTGATTTTGTAACGCCTTTTGACGGGCCAAGATTTTAGGATCGTGGAATCTATGGGGAGCGTCCATGCTGTTCAATTTTATGTATAGTTCATTTTGAAATTTAGTGAGAATATTTGTAAAAGAGTATAATATACTCTTTTACAAATAAGGATAGAGAATCAAAATTGTCCATTCACACGGGTTTATTGGTATAAGAAATGGGACCGGTTTCGGGTTTTAGCCCATCATCAGCCTCTGCAAAACACAATTCGTACCCATCATAAATATCCTGGACCGTATGAATTAACACAAATGTACAATAATTACAAAAATTACAAGAGCCAGAATTAACATTGTGAAATAATGGAAGAAACAGAGTCATTATTGTTAAAATTCAACAACTACTCAATAATCCCAAGAAAAGGAAAAAAAAAACCCTCACCTTCTAAATCGCTCGTTCACACCAGGAGTAGTGGAACCAGAAGTTAATACTAACGGAATGAACCGAAAATCGACCTGGAGGAATGTTGGCATACAAAAGGGCGGTGGTCTGGGGGAGGGGGGGGGGGCTGTGACGAGGTTGGTAAGGGGTTCAGCCAGGTATAATATTATGCAGACAAAACACATTGAGAGAGAGATGAGAGGTGAATTTGATACAGTACCATTTGTGTATGTGGTTGGTGGGGGGGGGGGGGGTTTATTCAAAGATTATTTTAATTAAAAAGATTGAGAAGGGTTGAATGTGTTACATCTGTTTGTATGTTTAGGCAAGTGTGATTATTGAAGGCGCGATTTATTTCAATGTTTTCCAAATAGTTCAGGGCAAGACCCCTGTCCCTATAATGTAGGATTTGGAAGTTATTGAAGTCGAAGGTGGAACTCTCCTCTATAAGATGCTGTGAGTAAGCTGACCTCCCATGTTGGAGTCTAAAATCCCTCTCGTGCTCCCCTGCCCGTACTGAAAAGGACCTAAACGTTCGGCCAATGTAACGTTTTTGATGACAGGGACATTCAAGTTGGTAAATCCCACTCTTTTCCATTGGGGGTATAGGGTCCTTGTTCCTAACTAGCTGTTGCCCCAAATTCGAATTTGTTCGAAAGGCCACGTTGACATGTTTAGTAAGTAATTTGCCAACCCTGTCAGACACAGTGTGGAAGAACGAGAGGGAGCAGAATGGTTTAGGTGGGTCGGGAATTGATTGGGGAAATATCAATTTGATGGCTGACTTTTTATCCTTATTGTGAATCAATCGATCAATGAGACCAGGGGTGTATCCATTGTTGTAAGCGATTGATTTAATTATAGATAGTTCTTGCTCGTAATCATTCTGATCAAGGGGAGTGTCCATTAGACGGTGCACCATGGAGTGTAGGGCAGCCATTTTATGGTTGAACGGGTGACTAGAATCGAACGGTATTATGGAGTCAGTGTGGGTGGGTTTCCGATAAATGGAGAATTTAAATTTATCAGGGAGCTTGGTAATGGTGAGATCTAAATAGTTCAGTGCACCGTTTAGTTCGGCTTCCATCGTAAATTGGATTCTGGGATTGATGGAGTTGACAAAATTTAGCAGAAGCGTACACTCCCTATCAGTCCCATTGAAGAGACAGATGACGTCATCGACGTATCGATACCAAAATGAAATTTTGTTTAATAAAGGGTTACTGGACGAAAAAAGTGTCTTTTCAAAATAATCCATGAATATTTCGGCCGCCAATGGACTGAGGTTTGAACCCATAGGGAGCGATTGATTGTCCTGGTAGAACACATTGTTGTATTTGAAATATCCATTGTTGATGCATAGTTTGAACAAATTGATTAATTCTTGTTTGACTAGAAAACTGTGACTGGTCCGTCCAACGATGGCGTCCACCTGGTTCAAGACATCTCGGACAGAGATGCTTGTAAACAAGCTTCGCACATCGAAAGATAGTAATTTAGAATTTCGACGAGGTGCTACATCTTTAATTTTATTAATCAAATCTTTGGAATTTTTGAGGGAATACTGAGGGGTAAATTGCGTGTAGGACATGAAAAGCTGACAGGTTCTGACGGCCAATTTCGAAATGGGAGAGTTAATGTACGACACCACAGGCCTAATGGGAAACAAAGGAGGTTTGTGAAGTTTAATTAATCCATAAAGCCGAGGGGGGTGAGGGTTACTCAAAGTGAGAAATTGTTTCTCTGCTGGCTTTATAATGGCCACAAAATTGTCCCTCAACTCACGTTTCAGTCTATCTTGAAGTTGTCTAGTCGGATCAGAAATGACAGGAAAGGCGTTCTCGCTCAGAAAATCGAAAATTTTTTGGTGGTATGCAGTTGATTCTATAATAACGGTTGTGTTGCCTTTATCGGCTTTCCCAATGACCAGGTTGTTGTCCCTGAGTTTCTTCCGGATTTTATTGGTCATGACTTGTTCAGGAGATTGGCGACTAGTTTGCGATGTGGCCAGTTGTCTGGCAATGGTTTGAGCACAACCTAATTTACATACTTGGTCTTGTATGTTAAATCGAGTGAGAACCTCCTCGGTTTCGGCGGCCAAGACCTTAAGTTCACCCTCCGAGGGAGGTTTATGTGGCGTGAATTTAAGACCCTTATCAAGGACTCTCATTTCCTCGTCTGAGAAGATCACAGACGACATGTTGCAAGTTCTAGGATGGAATTTGTGATTCGACGTAGGGGGTGTACGATCGGTAGCTTTTTTATTGACTAGATTTTGGATTTTTCGTTCTAGGGACCGTTTTTTGAGGACCATGGCGTTGGTAACGTCATCCCTCACTCTTCTATCAAAAGCATCGAATTCCAAATTTGACATACGGTTATTGAGGTTGCTATGTAAAATATAAATGTTGGTGGATAGGGCATCTCTCACTGAATACCAATGACGTCTCTCACCTAAAAGCCAGTGTCTACGAGCGATTTTCACAGAACGCAACGCCGAAGGTGAGGCACTATTGCAATTAATTTGAACGAAGTTGGGCACAAGAGCTAGCCGTAAACAGCAGGAAATGAACCAAATTTTCAAATTAGCGTAAGCATACCTTGATTTGAGAGTACAAAACAATCGTTGAGCCTTATTAATATCTGCATTATTCAGTTCGTTGGTGATGGAGGTGGTGATCTTCTCGTAGCGGCTCATCTCTACTAGGAAGTGTTGAAGGCGTGGATGTAGAAGTGAAGTCTGCCGATCAGGAGCGAGGCGCGGACACACCGGGGGGGGGGGGGGGGAATCAGCAATGAGATGTACACGACCAAAAAAATTTTTTTTTGACGTATGCGGCGGGTCCAGGTATCAACGTTGGCGGAATTAGTGAAACCACACGACTACAGGTCTTACTCGAGTCAAAAGGTGTGCGGTGCAGTGGTAGGACGAGTTGCTTGACGAGCTTACTTGATCAAAATGATCGTATGGTGTCCTGGGATTGTGTGAGATCTATCAATAAGGATAGAGAATCAAAATTGTCCATTCACACGGGTTTATTGGTATAAGAAATGGGACCGGTTTCGGGTTTTAGCCCATCATCAGCCTCTGCAAAACACAATTCGTACCCATCATAAATATCCTGGACCGTATGAATTAACACAAATGTACAATAATTACAAAAATTACAAGAGCCAGAATTAACATTGTGAAATAATGGAAGAAACAGAGTCATTATTGTTAAAATTCAACAACTACTCAATAATCCCAAGAAAAGGAAAAAAACCCTCACCTTCTAAATCGCTCGTTCACACCAGGAGTAGTGGAACCAGAAGTTAATACTAACGGAATGAACCGAAAATCGACCTGGAGGAATGTTGGCATACAAAAGGGCGGTGGTCTGGGGGAGGGGGGGGGGGCTGTGACGAGGTTGGTAAGGGGTTCAGCCAGGTATAATATTATGCAGACAAAACACATTGAGAGAGAGATGAGAGGTGAATTTGATACAGTACCATTTGTGTATGTGGTTGGTGGGGGGGGGGGGTTTATTCAAAGATTATTTTAATTAAAAAGATTGAGAAGGGTTGAATGTGTTACATCTGTTTGTATGTTTAGGCAAGTGTGATTATTGAAGGCGCGATTTATTTCAATGTTTTCCAAATAGTTCAGGGCAAGACCCCTGTCCCTATAATGTAGGATTTGGAAGTTATTGAAGTCGAAGGTGGAACTCTCCTCTATAAGATGCTGTGAGTAAGCTGACCTCCCATGTTGGAGTCTAAAATCCCTCTCGTGCTCCCCTGCCCGTACTGAAAAGGACCTAAACGTTCGGCCAATGTAACGTTTTTGATGACAGGGACATTCAAGTTGGTAAATCCCACTCTTTTCCATTGGGGGTATAGGGTCCTTGTTCCTAACTAGCTGTTGCCCCAAATTCGAATTTGTTCGAAAGGCCACGTTGACATGTTTAGTAAGTAATTTGCCAACCCTGTCAGACACAGTGTGGAAGAACGAGAGGGAGCAGAATGGTTTAGGTGGGTCGGGAATTGATTGGGGAAATATCAATTTGATGGCTGACTTTTTATCCTTATTGTGAATCAATCGATCAATGAGACCAGGGGTGTATCCATTGTTGTAAGCGATTGATTTAATTATAGATAGTTCTTGCTCGTAATCATTCTGATCAAGGGGAGTGTCCATTAGACGGTGCACCATGGAGTGTAGGGCAGCCATTTTATGGTTGAACGGGTGACTAGAATCGAACGGTATTATGGAGTCAGTGTGGGTGGGTTTCCGATAAATGGAGAATTTAAATTTATCAGGGAGCTTGGTAATGGTGAGATCTAAATAGTTCAGTGCACCGTTTAGTTCGGCTTCCATCGTAAATTGGATTCTGGGATTGATGGAGTTGACAAAATTTAGCAGAAGCGTACACTCCCTATCAGTCCCATTGAAGAGACAGATGACGTCATCGACGTATCGATACCAAAATGAAATTTTGTTTAATAAAGGGTTACTGGACGAAAAAAGTGTCTTTTCAAAATAATCCATGAATATTTCGGCCGCCAATGGACTGAGGTTTGAACCCATAGGGAGCGATTGATTGTCCTGGTAGAACACATTGTTGTATTTGAAATATCCATTGTTGATGCATAGTTTGAACAAATTGATTAATTCTTGATTAAGCCATTGATTCTTGATTAAGTCAGCCATCAAATTGATATTTCCCCAATCAATTCCCGACCCACCTAAACCATTCTGCTCCCTCTCGTTCTTCCACACTGTGTCTGACAGGGTTGGCAAATTACTTACTAAACATGTCAACGTGGCCTTTCGAACAAATTCGAATTTGGGGCAACAGCTAGTTAGGAACAAGGACCCTATACCCCCAATGGAAAAGAGTGGGATTTACCAACTTGAATGTCCCTGTCATCAAAAACGTTACATTGGCCGAACGTTTAGGTCCTTTTCAGTACGGGCAGGGGAGCACGAGAGGGATTTTAGACTCCAACATGGGAGGTCAGCTTACTCACAGCATCTTATAGAGGAGAGTTCCACCTTCGACTTCAATAACTTCCAAATCCTACATTATAGGGACAGGGGTCTTGCCCTGAACTATTTGGAAAACATTGAAATAAATCGCGCCTTCAATAATCACACTTGCCTAAACATACAAACAGATGTAACACATTCAACCCTTCTCAATCTTTTTAATTAAAATAATCTTTGAATAAACCCCCCCCCCCCACCAACCACATACACAAATGGTACTGTATCAAATTCACCTCTCATCTCTCTCTCAATGTGTTTTGTCTGCATAATATTATACCTGGCTGAACCCCTTACCAACCTCGTCACAGCCCCCCCCCCCTCCCCCAGACCACCGCCCTTTTGTATGCCAACATTCCTCCAGGTCGATTTTCGGTTCATTCCGTTAGTATTAACTTCTGGTTCCACTACTCCTGGTGTGAACGAGCGATTTAGAAGGTGAGGGTTTTTTTCCTTTTCTTGGGATTATTGAGTAGTTGTTGAATTTTAACAATAATGACTCTGTTTCTTCCATTATTTCACAATGTTAATTCTGGCTCTTGTAATTTTTGTAATTATTGTACATTTGTGTTAATTCATACGGTCCAGGATATTTATGATGGGTACGAATTGTGTTTTGCAGAGGCTGATGATGGGCTAAAACCCGAAACCGGTCCCATTTCTTATACCAATAAACCCGTGTGAATGGACAATTTTGATTCTCTATCCTTATTGATAGATCTCACACAATCCCAGGACACCATACGATCTTTTACAAATATTCTCTTGGTGACGGTGAAACGCTTCACAGCAGTTAGTGGTTTTGTTTAGGTCGGAATTTTGGTCGGCCCACAAGGTAGGAGGATAACTTGAAGATGAGTGCACATAATTTTTCTCTAAATATTTTATGAATTTGGTGGCTCCGCTACTCCTTAAGGGCTTTTCAACTCGGGCTTTCAACTCAGCATAGGCGAGAGATACATCGCTAGGTGGCAGAAACATAAGACCAAAAAACGTTTTTATCCACAATCCCAACGTGGTTTTATCTTTATAATCAGAGGATAACCCTGAACTCTGGATGCATCTCTACCAGGCCTGGCACAGATGAAACCTGCATGCAAATAACCGGACGGTGGGCCATGTCGCTTTACATGCGTTCTGTAACGCAACTTCTAGATCAGTTAAAATCATACGCGGCCTAAGGGGTAAATTGTAGTTTAGTTACGGAGTCTTGCACTTTACTCGGGCGGGTCCCCCGCCACTCGGGACTGAGTGTTGACAAACCTTTGAGTCGCTCTAATTGCACACGGATTACAGCCTCGGATTTAATGGGGGGACGGGACGGAATCGTATGTCTCCCGATGAAAGTAGATGGTTGGAAGTGTTAAAAACGTGAACTCTCTGAACACTGGGAGTTATTCACACTGCGGTACGTGGCTTTAAACTTTGTCCCGATTTTTTTTATCATTACCACCACACTATATACTTTCCCTCTCCTACGATGGCGGAAGGGACTTATAGAAGAAAAAATCCCTCAGGCAACATGTGGTAGACCTGCAAAGATGACCTTCCTTGAAAGCTTCCCCCTCTGTAGGGCTGGAGCCGACGTGGAAACATCAGTGGCAGGTGCGTACTTTTCAACTTTTCATTACCGCTCCCTACTGCTACTCAAAATGGGTTGACATTTGAATTTTTCCAAATGTGTGTCCTAAATCTCTATAAAAACCCTTAATAAACGCACTTTTGATATTTAGAATAGCAGCAATACTTGTGAAATGAGAAGGTGTCAAAGCGAGAATTTTCATTACCGAACCCCGAAACCTGTCATTACCGCCGCTCCCAAAAATTTTAAATTTGGATTTTGGGGCGTGATAAGTGTTCTTGACCTCAAAACTAGGTTTTAAATTGTTGTGTGGTACCTCTAGAATACACATGCATTTTTTTGGAATGGTTTCTGAGGGTCTATTTTTGCCCTTTCCCTGAGAATCACTCATTACCGGTCCCTAATGCTACTCAAAATGGGTTGACTTTTGAATTTTTCCAAATGTGTGTCCTAAATCTCTATAAAAACCCTTAATAAACACACTTTTGATACTTAGAATAGCAGCAATACCTGTGAAATGAGAAGGTGTCAAAGTGAGAATTTTCATTACCACCGCTCCCAAAAATTTAAAATTTGGATTTCGGGGCCTGAAAAGTGTTCTTGACCTCGAAACTAGGTTTGAAATTGTTGTGTGGTACCTCTAGAATACACATGCATTTTTTTGGATTTTTTTGGAAAGGTCCACAAGTTCACGTTTCTGAGGGTCTATTTTCGCCCTTTTCAGGCTTCAGTGTATGAGGATGGGTTTTGAAGGAGCACAAGACACCGCTGAGCAGAGATCAGCTTTCAAGTAAGCAAGCACTATTTTCCAAAAACGCTGCAAATTTTACACAAGGGTTTATTATTCTTTGATATAGGTTACTTGTGCAGAAATTTAATTCTCTGTCAATGAAAAACATTTTAGAATTTTTTTTTTGTTTGGATTTTTATCGAAACGGTGGCTAGAACATCAAATGTTCTAGCCACCAGAAACAAGTAGATTCTACTTGTTTCATTTCTTTAAAAAAAAGGTTCTACTCATCACCATAAGTCATTTGGCAGGCCACGAAAACCTCTCCAGTGCAGACACCCACCGAGAAAAGTAAATGAAACAATACAACTGTGAATAATGCAACGTTGTAACAGTGAAGAAAAGTAACAGTAAAATAATAATGAAAGTCTAACTGTAGACTCGTTCATGATAATTTAATAGATGCCATTGTGACGAAATTTCCCCTGATGCCTCCCGCGGAGTGAACGCACCCTGGCATGTTTATTGCGTCCCCTCATTTGAGCGTCTCGCCGTAAAATTTAAAGGCCCATTGTGTGTTAATGTAGAAATGAGACGTTGCACGCCAACGCAAAAGCCGAGTTACTCGAGGCTGGTTCAGTTTACAACTGACGAAGGTTCGGATAAATAATTCAATAGGCGATTAATTTATGGTTGTTTGTTCGCTAATTAATAAGTGTTTAATAAATCCAGATTGTTACTTAACGAGGTGTTGGTAGTGAGAAAAGATTTTGTGAGGTGTCACACTTAACAGAAGATGGAAATGTTTCATCGCACGGCTGAACTTCAGGTTTCCCAGGCAGTGACCAGTGGCAGGTCTTTTCTCTGTTATGCCGCTGCTGTGTGGGACTGTCGGGAATATGCGGGGTTGTGAGGGTGCTGCTTGCGTTCTTGAGGCGAATTATCTGTCTCTTGCAGTATGCTCTGGATTACCTCGAGGTAACGATCGTTCAGCTGGAGTCAGAGCTCGATCCCCTGTATGTCTTTGCTCTTAAACAGCACATGATGTACCAACCTGGGTGGAGTGGCTTCCATGTCGAGCGGTCGGCTGCCAAAAATTATGGAGGTGATTATGGGCTCAGGGCTGGTTCTTGTTGGCCGTAAAGCAGGGTTCATCCATGCGGCAATGCGTGAACGCGTCAGCAGTGGTGAGCAGTGGAGAGGATGCCAGCATTCCGGTCAGACGTTCACAAGCGTCCGGAAAATTGTCATTGCGTTGCACACAGCTGTTCTGCGTTTATTGTGTTTTGTTGATGTTGCTATGGCGACCACAACAACCTGGATGCACCGTTATCAATGCGATGTGTACAGTCAGTTTCGAAAGTGCTTCTCCGTCAAAACTAACTTCTTCCTGCCCGCTGGCATCAGCCAATCAGCAGACCGAACGCAATGACGGAATGATGCAAAATCGCATAGCCGCATGGATGTGAACTCTGCTTCAGGCTGGTCTGCCCTGGATTTTGAGTTGTGGAATTGTGGAATTTACTGAAGCCCTTTCAAGACAGAAGAGGCTGGGCGACTTCGAAGAGTTTCACACCGTATCGCGACTAATTCATAGAGGGATTCAATGATTGAGTCCTTGGGTGAAGTGTAGTAGCTTTAGGAGTCCATCGCTTCCTCCATGAGATGAGATGGCACTAGCACTGAAATGAGAAAAGATACCTGATTTCGTGGTTTGTTTTGTTGGTCAACTTGGTTTTCGACGACCTTGCAATGTTACTTGCACAGAGTGGCGCATATCTTGATACTGAGCGCCAAAGTGACGATTTTTTTTTTGGTTGTTGCCGTCGAATTCAAATCCAGAACATTTGCCGTCCATTTGACAACAACATTTATTCTGTGGCGAAAATGAATAACCTTGATCTAACCTGCGCTTAGATAACCCGCTTGTGAGCTTGCAGCCTCCCGTTCAATGATCAGTGAGTGGCCAATCACACAGCTTTCTACCCGGTAGCCGAGTTCAAAAAATTAATTTTTTGTGGCTTGCCCTAAAATTCAAATTGCACTGTAGGGGCACAAAATCCATGAATTACTTTCTCGAAAAAATACAAATCAAGACATGTTTCCGGGCCCCATTGAAGAACGTGCTATTCGCAATCTTCACGAGACGAAGGACGAATTTCACTTCCTTCGTATTTACTGTAGGGGGTTTATCGCTACAGACGTTTTTTGATAGGTAAATATTTCAACTTTTAAATGTTCACCCTCTTGTCTTGTTCTGCTTGTCACTTTAGCCGACAGGGAAGGGAGGGCTCGCTAAAAAGACACGTCCTGAAGCCTCTACCTTATCCTTTCGATATATGATCAGTTGGGCCTCGCTTCGCTCAGCCAGTAAGTTGGCTGAAAATCCCAAAATATATCGGAAATAGGTAAGTAGGTATACAACGTAGGTATTTCGCTTCGCTCGCCCATTTCTCCCAAACTGCACCCAGTCCAACCCTGGTAGTGATGAAACACCCGAAATCACTTAATGTGTTGGAAAACCCAAGTTTAATATAATATATATTATGCTAATAGCAACACTTATATTTACAGATCAGGCGATGGTGTGTAAATTTAAATCCTAAAACCCCAGAAATTTAGCAAGGAATAAAAGCGTATCCCGAGTCTACTATGTACTTGCTTCTAAATCGTGGAAAGTAAAAACATCCCCGCCCCGAGCCGAGATCGATGTCATCATCTCACACCAACTCAGACCTCAAACAACGAATGGGCGGACTATGTCTGAGATTCGTTCAAATTTACCTCGCCGTCAAAACCTTTCGATGATTGGAATTCGTTCGTTCAAAATTGAGTATAAAAATTTGGAACGAGAAAACAACACCGGAAAAGCCACATCAATTGGAGTGTAAACGAAGATAGGGATAGTTGTGCAAATGTTCGTGCGTCCCAAATCACGCTCAATGGGCTCATCGGACCTAAATTTTAGAGGTTCAGTGGATATTTCCAGTTCTTGAGGAACCTTTCGACTTCGAAGGAGAACCAGGGAGGTTCTTCGACGCTTCAGACACAATACGACAGAGTTTCAGTAAAGGTTTCACGATTATTATGCAATCGAGGAAACCTTTACTGAAACTCCATGTTTTGAATCCTCCAACACAGCAGCCAAGACACCAGACAGCTTAGTCATTCTTAGACACCTGCTGTTGCCAGAGTCCTGAGAATGTTTCGTGAAATACGCCTTCTTTAGGACTTTTTTCCCCGAGACGTTTTCCTTTTCCCCGAAAAAGTGTGGCCGTGAAAAGAGAAGTTCCCGGCAAAGCGCTCTTTTAGCCCGACAAAGGCCCCATTTCCCTAGCGGGAGATTTCCCTTCGAAAAACCTCATCTCGAGCATTTTGCTCCGGAAAGATTTTCTATGGCACGACGGCGGAGCCCGAATAGAATCTCGGAAGTAGGTTGAAGGCAGAGCTAAGGTTACCGTAATAAGATTTCGAGGGTTGTGATTTGGAAATTGTGATTGTATCTGTCGTAGGGGGAGAAAAAAGGGAAGACGAGGAGGGGGGGGGGGGGGGGGATCAAAGGATGGAAAAAGGGGGCCAAAGCGGCGGATATTGGCCGAATCACCGCTCCCAAAGTCTTTGTACCGACCGCTTTGCATCTTCAAATCAAAATCCGCTCCTTTGAAGGCACTGCCCTGTTTTCTTCGTCTATTTCAGGGCCTCGTTTCGGGGCGATAAGCCCCCCCAAAACCATCAAAGTCACCAGTGACAAGAGTTAATCTCGTTTTAAGGAAATTTGTATTTGCTTGTACCCTTCTTGTGCTCGTCATTTCCTAGCCGTCCCTTTCGCATCTTTGAAGTCCTTTTCAATGGACGTTTGCGGAACTCATCATGTGGACGATGTTCAATGCAGAACCTACATTTACTTTTTTTTTCTCTCTATTACGTATGACGAATGGTCCTCTTGGAGGGTTCTTCATGACCTTATTCCTGTTCCTAGTCATGAACCTATTCCACTTGCTTTGTATCTTTGTTTTTGCTTGCTACTAATGCTGGGCTGTGTTTGTTGCTAATCCTTTCCTGTGCCCTTTGTGATGTTTTATCAAAGGGTATTCACGGTCGAGGTTAACGAGTTAAACGTTCTAAGTAGTAAAGTTGCTAAGTAAAAAAATCATGAGGCACCCTGGTTAAATGTGTAGTTCTGTAGGTAGAAAGCGTAGTTCTGGCAGATGCCACTACGACAAGTGGCGCTTTTGCTTCACACCCCCGCGACTTCTTGCGACCCCCGTGGAAACTTTCTTCTCTTGGGATCCATTGCGTCAAACCCAATTTAGGAAAAAACTTTAAAAAAACAGGAAGAAACCCCAAACGAAAACAGAAAACACCAGAACAACAGAAAACACCGGTAGGCGGCCATTTTGAAAGATCGCAAGAAAACTGATAACACTGATAACTTGGTTGCTGTCGACGTTCTCCACACCTCTGACTCAGTTACGTTAACATGGCTGATAACTCACTTTGATAACATCTTTTCCACGGATTGTCTCCACGTTCTCCACGTTCTCCACGTTTAACCCGTTAACTCATCGACAACGGCCCGACCGTGAAGACCCTTAATTATTCATTGTTGCTCTCATGCTAGGCTTATCTCTGTTGATGGTTATTGCCGTTCGTTATTTTGTTGAATTTGCTGGTCTTGTTGGAGAGATTCTTCATGGCAAACTCCCTGCTACTTGCTGTGTTGTTTTTAAGCCATTTCGTTGGTCTTTGTTTCTAAGTTAATGCGTTCCTTGGGCTTCGGCTATGTTAGTCCCTGCTATATGAACTAATTCGGGACCATGTCTGTTTCCGGTCATTTCCTGAGCCTTTCTGAAGTGTTATTCTTCATTCACTGCTGCTCATGCTTATATTATCTTTGCTGTTGATGGTTCTCGTTGTTTGCTATTTTGTAGAATTTGTTGATCTTGTTTGGAAGGTCCCTCATGGCCTTACCCATGTCATAGCTGTTGGGTCTACTAGGTCTACTAGTTGGTCTTCTTGAGCTTCACCCTCCTGCAGTTCGCTCTTCCTGAGCATGTCTGGCACTCTTGGATCTCTTCTTCCAGTCTGGTGGTGAGGCTGTTCCATAGCTTCTTTAACCTACTCGTGTCTCCAGCATGATGTCTGTTGGACTTAGTACTTTGCTGGCCGTTTACTATATCCTTTGTGGTGTTCTGGCTACCGTTTAATTTCTGCTGCTCTCATTCTTGGATCATGTCTGAGGATGGTTTTCATTGTTTGGTATTTTTTGGTCGGTGCTCTTCTTTCTGTTACTTGCTATGCATTGCTTTGTAGCCATTTCATGGGTTTAGTGTTGCTTCGTTGGTCCCTGCTGTAAAAATTTACATGGCACTGTGGTCAGTATGGCCGTGTGACGGAAAGTAGCTACCTTCCTCCTAGTGGGCCTATTGATCTGATCAGATGATCTTTCTGGGGATCACTCTCCTGGATGTTTTTCGTAAAATTACATGATTTTCCGTTTGAAAATAGGCGTTTACTCCAGTTTTTTTGTTGTTGTTGTTGTTGCTTGCTGTTCACCGTCGAGGCTCCGACGTTTCACATACTTTCCAAAATGTTTGGGGGAGTTTCAAAGGAAAATTTCGAGGGTGCGTATGTCGAAGGTGGGAAACGTCAGGCCCGGCTACAACGACACTAAGGGCCAACTGTGCACGCACCTCTTGCCTCCCCTTCCCGCCAGAATGAGCTGTTCAAGTGCCTTACATAGATTAGATGCGTGGGGACCCCACTCATGTTGTGCCTCTGTGCTCTCTTTATGGTCTTCACGATCTGATGAAAGTGTCGAGCTGCGACATCTGGACAAGCCCCGCTCCCTTCGGCGTTTGTACAATCACAGACTACTACACACAACAGTAATAATGTACGGTATGAGCCCTCCATCCCCCACCCCTCTTTGCTTTCATTCTCCTCCTTTCGCTCCTCTACAGATGGCATTGCGCTCTAATGTTATTTACAACTATTACTCCCCTGCGTGGTACACTTCAAAATTGAATGAACTGGAAGGGGAAGTCAAGTGGAGTGAAGATGAAAAGTGACTTACGTGCTCGAGCATATCCTGATTCGCAAAACTATCAGCACACAACTGCAAATGGGGGGGATGTCATGCTCAATATTGCACATATCGACTGCCACGCCAAAGGCAGAGAAAGTGCGCAACGTCAAACAAATGATCCAGTTCAGTAATTCAAGTTTTCTCCGCCAGAGAGCTCATATATATTTTGAACTCTTCAAAGAAAGAATAAAAAATTATCCCTATTTTAAGAACCACGTTGACCAAGAACTTGGTTCGGGAAAAATGAAAGCTTTCATCACTTTTTTCAACTACCGAAAAAAAATCCCCAACGCTAAACAATAAGGAGGAAAAGAAAATCCTTCTTCCCCCGTACTGCAGTAATAGGATTATGACCCCCCTTATTGAAGAGAACGAACATTAAGCGGTTAATAACTTACGTAATCCGGCGTTTTCTCTACGGACCTTTTCACCATCAGTAATTACCCCTTTTTTATTAATTGGAGAAGAATAATAATCATTTCAATTCGAAAATTACGTTCGATGGGGTGAAAACTCCGTTGCAAGGGAAATGAGGAAATTAAGTCTCCTAATTTCACCCGTTCACTTAGTACGATTCTTTGGCAATTTTAAAAAATGAGTTTGAAGCATGAGTTTAATATTTTTTCAGACTTTTTTTTTTTAGATTTGTTCGTTTGGAATTACTCAAAATGACGTCATGGAGCTGCGGCCAATCACAACGCTCTGCGGGGGGCCCAGACATGTAGCCATGGACCTTGAAGTGTTGTAGAAGGGATTTTAATCGATCAAAAGTCATCGCAAGCTGAGTAAAAATAGTGGACGCTGATTCAGCAGTATGGAAAAGACGCAGCGTCGCTTGCGTTTGAACAAACTATACTCTGGTTTTTATTCCGGTGGTTGATCAATTAAGGACCAACAAGGCCCAAGTACAGGCTATCCCGCTCGGTAACTCAGGTCAGAATCTACAATTATTTTAAGGAAATTCTGAACTGCTCCCGACGGGCTGGCTGGATGGGATTAGCGATACAGCCAAGACCAGGAATACGGCAGGAAAGTGTCAGAGGACAGGAAACCACAAACCGATGAAACTGCAGCTGGACCCTGCAATGCATGGCTTGAAGGGATTCTCTATTGGTGAGGAATGCATGTCTTCGGAGAGCCAGATTGGTCGGTAGTTCCCTCCATGCTTGGGCGCTGCCGAATCCACAGTTGTACCACAAGAGGGCACTTCATGTTTCAGAAAACAAAGGTTGGTACTTCTCGTTTTGGCCGAGTGACGTCAGACGTGAAAGGGTGGAGTAAATTCTGCACGATGAGTCAAAAAGCCAACGGGCCTCAACAGCGACTGCTCTGCTGAAGCAATTCACGGAGGGAGACTCTTTGAGAGGATGGGCATTGCCATTCCCACTAACAAAGCAAGAAAACCGGTTGTCCTCGTAGCCTCTGATTGATCTACGAAATGGCCGGAGACTCTGGCCTTCCCCAACCAAGAAGCGGAAACAGTTGCCACAGCACTGGTAGAACACGTCTTCAGCAGGAATGGGGATCCGTCCGAAATTCACACTGACCAAGGGCGCATCTACGAATCAAGCCGATAAAATAAGCGGGCACTCTCAGGCACCCCCACTGCACCCTTAGTCAGGAGGTCTGATAGAACGCCTCAATCGAACAATTACCCAAATTCTCACGACTTTCGTGAACCAGAAGCAAAATGAATGGGACAGGCTTCTACCGTTCTTCCCACTGGTCTATAGGGGCGCCCCATGTCACGACTGGTTTCTCGTCAGCCCTGAGGAAGCTACCAATAGACTTGACAAAGCCATGGCAGATAGACTTCAAGGTTAGGGATTGGGCCTGGCTCTAAACGATTGGTGGTGCAGTGCCCTTTGCTCCAACCTCAATGGACCGGCATTTTTTTCATATTTTATTTTTTGTTTTATTTTTGTCAAGTGGCAACTGCGAGAGCTCATTAGAGCTCCTTTCAGGGAGTGACGGAGGTAGGAGCCACAGCTCAACCACCCCTCATGACGGGGTGTGACCCAAGCGAAACCTGGGGGGAAGAGTCAATGATCGACCAGTTGTCTCCCACAGGACACACTGTTTGTTACCTGCGGGGGCCTTTTTGCCACCAGGATGCTTAATAGGCCAGTCAAAATCGACAATAAATTCGCAAAACGAGATGTATCTCCGCTTTTTTAATATGTTGTTCGGACCCATTAGGGTAGTGTTCACCCGATTTCGCAATTTCCCAAAAGTTGTGCTTCACGCGTAGCACACGAAAAACCGCGATTTTTCCGGACTTGTTTCAGTTTTTGCTCTATATCGAATAAACTATGAATTGTCCGACGAAAACTACTATATGAGCTTTTGAATAGCATTAAATATGTGACAATTTAAGCCCAACCGGAGATGTGTAGGTTAATTAGTTTCAGAGTTATGGCACATTAAAAATAGGTCATTTTTTCCAAAATGTGAACATTTTAGTTGAAGACCTGAAGACAGCGGAAGCACGTTTTTCAGAACGTTTTCGGCAGTAGCTCAAGAACTATTGGTCCGATTACAAATTTCTCTTTTTCTCGTGAAAGCTAAATAAATTCCCCATCGCAGCTTTTCTATGTAAAATTTCGATTTGAGCGTTGATAAGGGAGGGGCAGGCACGGCAAACAGCTGGCAAATTTCGAACAAACCGTGTTTCTTTGCACATTTTTGCCTATAACGCGGGAACGGTTGGTCTGATCTTACTTTTCTTTTTTCAGGTGAAAGTTGATTAAATTTTATACGGGGGACGGCACATTGCATGTCTATTGAAACAATAAAAATGCCATTCGTATTCGTCGGAAAGGGTGGAAACAAGATATTCGACCCTCTACAATCACGTTTTTCGGACGATTTTCTTCTCTCCCTCCAAGACTATTTCTCCAATCGAAAGTTTATTGCCCCCACGCTTTTTAAAATTTAATCAGCTTTCACCTAAAAAAAAAGAAGAAAACTAAGATCAGACCAACCGTTTCCGGTTTTTAGGCAAAAATGTGCAAAGAAACACGGTTTGTTTGAAATTCGCCACTTCTTTGCCGTGCCTGCACCTCCCTTATCAACGCTCAAATCAACATTTCACATAGAATAGCTGCGATGAGGGATTTATTTAGCTTTCACGAGAAAAAAAGAAATTTGGAATCGGACCAATAGTTCTTGAGCTACTGCCGAAAACGCTCTGAAAAACGTGCTTCCGCTGTCTTCAGGTCTTCAACTAAAATGTTCACATTTTGGATTTTTGGCCACGAACGCCCTGTAGCGAGAAAGGCTGAAGACATACTACAGTCCTCCTTTACATCGTCGGGGAACACCTCAGCTTCCAAGACAGCCCTCACAAACGCCGGGCAGTTCTTGGGTCTGGGTCTGTCCACCACTCACTGCCAGGATCGTTGGCCAGTGGCTGTTGGTGGACGTTTGCGGGGAAGTCCCCCGGACCAGGTAAGGGTTAATGGACACCAGGGGCGGATAGGTGGTTTTGACTGGCCCGGGCGATTCAATTTGACCGGCCCACCCCCACCAATCTGCAGTTACTTGTCCAAAGGCCAACAAAGGAAGGGTTCTTTATATTTTGGAAACACGAGCAAATGAATAGGAACGAAAAACCACTTTATTATGTTTAATACCTGGGTGAACTTAATACTTAGGTGAACGAGAAAAATAACCACCTATATTTAGAAAAAAAATAAGAAATAAGGGTGGCGCTTCCTATTTGAATTAGTAACTAATTTGTAACCAAGCAATTGTTGGTAGCGCCTTACAAACAAGCTAGATTATCACAGCTTATCAACGATTAAAAAAAAAAAGGCTTGCAAGAGGAGCATCTGGCTGGAGCTCTGTGCCAGAAGGCTTTGGACGTTTCTGCCCTCCTCGCCATCTTCCCTCCACCCCACACATATTATATGTGTATAATATCTCCCCACTTGTTCATTTCTTTCGAATTCTGGGCTCACCCTCAGGCCCATGGTAAATTTACCTTTTATATCTGTTTAAATTTAATTAGATATTTCAAAAAAAAGTTTTATAAATTTTCATGTTAAGTATTTGGACGGATGAAGGACCCTGGAAGATGAATTATCAAGAATACTCGGGAAATGAGTCCTCATTCAACTTCCTGCCATCCTTCAAAAGCCCATAGATCCCCACGATGAAATTGGATGCTTCTGGGACCCCCGAAAATGGATTTAACGTCTAAAAATCATTCGAAAACGACACCTAACTCGAGACCATAGCCGAAACCCTTCAAAATCCCCTCTTGTAGCCCCTTTTTAGTTCCAGAGCCTCCACGGGTTTGTAAGATCGGGCTGAAACCCTGGCGGGTACCTACAACTTAGAGAGAACAAAGTATTTTATCAAAAATTTCCGATTTTTATAAATTCCTACAGCACTAAACGGCGTCGACGGAGGGATGAACATTTCAGTTTTTGAATCTACCTATCATGAAACGTAGATATAATGACAAACTTTGAGGACAATACAAATTTGTTACCCCCGTTGCAAATAACAATGTGTATTATTCCAAAGATATTTAACCAAAACGGGATTGCAAAACGCTCGCTGATGAGCGAGAAGTGACTAAGCGATAGGCGATGGCGAGGAGGGCTGAAGCCACTTGGCTCAATGCTCCGGCCAGACGCTCCTGCTCACAAGCCATCAACATGAGATCCTCCAGATTGCTGTCCCTCAGAGTTTGCCTCAGCCTTGTTTCGAGCCTAGACTTGGGTTGTAGAGCGTTACCAAAAATAAATCAAAAAGAGACTCGCATACGATGAGGCCATGAGGTTGTACTGATTTAAAACCATGTAGGTTTTGTCCTACCTAGCACAAATTACGATTTTATTGCACTGGCCTCGGGTGGTGAAAGTGGGCCTGAGTAGTTCCTTTTGGTCTCGAGTAGGACCTACAAAATATTATTTTATTTTAGGTAGGACACAATTTTTTCCCAGCTTCGACCGGCCCCCCAGGACCTTCGGCCCTTCGGGCGTCGCCCGATCGCCCGACCTGCCTATCCGCCCCTGATGGACACTGTTATTGGGTTATTGGACGTAGCATGGCTTGTCGTAGTGAAGGGGAACGGTGTCCTGTACCGTGTTCAGATGAGAAAAGCCAAGAAGCTGGCCCACATCAATAGGCTGTCGCTCACTGACGTTAAGAGGCGTAGACTAAGCAAGTATGATGGCAAACTATGAGTCGGATTGGGGATTCAGGCAAAAGCTGTTGTATAAGGTGGGCCCGGGTTTACAGAAACCAAATTTAATACTGTCAGCTATTCGGGTTCCGACCCGAGATGGTGAGCAGCCTGTGCCGTAGGGCCTCGGCAGAGGGATCCTTGCTTCGTAAATCCAGCGTTGAGTAATCAAAAGTCTCCTTCGTTCGAGTCTCTACCGTCATTGCGCTTTTCAATTTCACGTTCAACTACGTATCTTCGTGTTCATTTTGGTGGACATCTCCTCGGCCCTTCAAAACGAAAGAGGGCGGCAGAACAAAAAGGTCTGCTCTCTCTAGAGCGAGGCTCTCCAAGAGGAAAAATTGAACGTCGAGGTGAAGGGCTTGAAAAAAAGCGGAACAGAGTGCCGGGAGAGCTGAACACGTATCGTTAATAGAAAAATAGCGTAGGGGACGGACTAAGGGCCACGAGAATCTCGATATGAGTGGTGGAGGGATTTGATCTTCAAGGATTGAAAGGAGTGCTGGGAGGGGGGGGGGGGGGGGGGCACTAGACACCGATGAAAAGGAGGGACATTTTTACTTGAATGTGGATAAGAAAGGCTCGCTTGGCTCACCCATGAAGGTTTTCAGCCCGATCTGTCGAACCCGTGGAGCTCTTTGCGGGTAAAAAGGGGCTACGGGTGGGGGGTTTGAAGGGTTTCCGCTATGTTAGATGTCGTTTTCGAAGTATTTTTGGACGTAGAATCCATACTTGTCATCAACCATCACCCAGAGTTTCTTTATGGAAAAAAGCATGATGAACATGGGGAAGTGAGTAGAAGGGGTGTGAGGCCTGGTGGGACACTGTTGGGGGTTGGTTGGCGTAGCCAGCAGGGTGTAGAATGTCGAATGTGTAAGGGATTGCTCAGGAGGGGGGTTTGAGGTGCCCCCAGCATGGATTGTGCTTTGCCTGAGCGCCCTGGTTCTAGTCCAGGATTTCTATTCCCCTGGTTTTTAGATTCTTCACTAGGTGGTCGCGTGGGAATGTCCTCATGGGGGTATGTTCCCCTAGGAGGACAAATGTGCGGTGTGTCGAAGATGTGTGTGGCGGTTTCAATATCCTCCTCGCACAGCATGCATAGGGTTGATGAATGCGTTATCCCTATGCGGTTCAAGTAGAATCGCAGAGGAGCAAAGCCTATCAAGCCAACCAGCCTTCTAAGTTCCCCGCGTTTCAACTTGAGTAGCTCATCGGCATTCTTGGTGTTGAATTTTGCCTTAGCTTGCTGTGAGCGTGACCTTCGAGGAGTTGCCATCTTTTGGCGGTTTGTAATGACATCCACCTATTGATGGCGCCTCTGAAGGAGGTTTGTGAGCCCTCCCTGGCCAGAGCGTCTGCATGTTCGTTGCCTGAAATGCCTCTACGTCCTGGCACCCACTCCAGGGAGACCGTGTTGCGTTTCGCCAGGGTGTTGAGTATTTGCACACAGTCTTGTACTACTCTTGACGTGATGGTTGAAGCTGTTAGCGCCTCGTTCGGAAATTCTGATCGGCCTCAAAATTTGACATTGGGGCAGTAGGTTCTTTTTCTTAATCTGATATTTTGACAAAATACTCGGTTTACTATCTAGTTGTTGTACCCCCAAGGTTTTCAGCCCAATCGCTCAAACCCGTGGGGCTCTATATAGAGCTAAAATGGGGCTAAGGGAGGGTTTTTTGAAGGTTTCCGGCTATTGGGTCGAGTGAGGTGTCGTTTTCGAAGTATTTTCGAACGTGGAATCCGTTTTTTGTGGTCCCGGGACGATCTTATTTCACTGTGAGGATCTATGGGGCTTTCATGGGGCTACAAATGGGATTTTCGAAGGACCCGAGGGAAGACGAGAAGAAGGGGTCTGAGGCCAGGTGGGATACGGTCGGGGGTTGGTTGGTGTAACCAGTAGAGGGAGGCCCCCAAGTTTAACATTAACGTTTAATTGACAGAATCAATCAAAGAAAAACACTGATTGTTGTTGTTGTGTGTTCACAGATTGTTCAACGGCTTTTTCTCACCAGCCGGTAGGGATTTTCTCGGGTTTCCTCACGAGGGAGAATTCAGAAGTGGTCGGACGACAGAAGGGGGAGTGTTTCGAGGATCTCTGCGGGGATTCAGGATTGACGCTGTGAAGGCGGAGGATCTCGACCGTCTCCGAGGGGGGTTCGGCCACTCCAACTTGAAGAGCTCGTTATTGCTTACACAGAACGGACCTCGCACAATTATGTCGCTTTCCACTCGACCGCCCCCCAAAATCCCTTCCACACAATTAGACTTACATTTCCTGCCTGGGCGGAAATACTTGTGAGTGAGGAAAAAAAAAGAGGACTGTCCAAGGGCGGTGAATTTATTGACAGGCGCGATTCCCTCTGTTGGGGTCTGTATTGTACGGTGGCACATAATATGGACAAATGAACGAACAAATCACTATCACATTAAATGTGATAATGATTTTAACTATATTTATTTCATTTCCTGGTGTGTGCGAGGCACCTTTTCAGAGGAACATGAAGTACGCTGGCGCTCCACTCGTTAAGCTAGTTTACTCCACATGCTAAAAAGTACTGCCTAAAAATGGAGTGGACTGAGAATGGATTTAATTAACAATTTTAAAAAAACTTAAGTATCAACTTGGATAGTAGGCCTATACTTTTATACGAGGAAGGAAACGCAAAAAGGCAAAATTTGCCTTAATGCTTAATAGCTATTATCAGGCCAATCAAATATTTCGTTCCCCATTAGGTAAAAAGTGGGTTGGTTACATTTTTAGAGAATATTGAAACTGGTGGTATTCCATCCAGATGGAGGGAAAATATAATTATAAGGGAGATGAAAATTTACATGAGAAGTTTCCGTGTTTTTAAGGATTAAATTATTCTGAAGATCAAAATAATTTGTCATTTTTCCGATAAATCCCCCCCCCCCAGACAAAATATAAATCCCCCCCCCCCCCCCCCCCCCCCAAAAAAAAACCTGACGACATCGACCGCCCGAAATCCCCCTATTTTCAATTTCAGGAAATTTTATTTTATCTTGCTTTCAGGTTTGAAAATTTCTATTGAGAGTAGAGCATTTTCAAAATCTTAAAAGATGCAAGCTTTAATTTTGAAAACCTCAATAAATGTTACATAGCCAGTTTACACCCCAAACCTGCTCGAAGATGATTCGTTCAAAGTGAAAATGACCAATTATTTTGAAAATATTCAAAAGGTTTTGGGATCAATGCCATCGATCTCAATCGTTTCTTCCAGTCAAGCAACCGAAACTAAGGGGTGGCCTCAGAAACTCTTCAAGAATGCGAGTAAATCCACAGAAAATACTATTAACCCTTTCGGGGGTTAACTATATTGGTTACTGTTACTGAACAAGTCGAGGAAAATTCATTGGATGAACGAATTTAAATTATTATCATTATTAGGCAAGGGGGGGAAAGAGATGCCTCTTGGGAGATTTGATGGTCTCACCATAGTGCGCTACCAATTCAGTCAGAAGAAAATTTCTTATATTTTATATGTATTTAATGTCGAAAGAGTTCCTACAGCTAAATTGTCAGGTATTTTTTCCTGCAAAACCCCGAATAATTTTTTCTTTAGTTCTTAATATGCATAGAAGGTTGAAAACACTTCTCGTACGAGCTAAACTAAATTATGTTAACATCATCATATCATCATATCATCATACAATAATATAAAATTGTGTTGGCCGACGTGTGGTAGACGGCCGTGTGGTGTGTTGGTCCGGGATAAAGCGTTCCCGAGTGAGTTTTTTCACTTTCCGCTCGCTGGCCGTTTAGGGGGTCGAAAAAATTACGAAAAAATACGAGCCGTATAGATCAGAACTGGAGGAAGACGTCGGTCAAATCGTAAATCCGAAATTCGCCCGGGAAATTCGTCGAAAATTCGTCGAAAAATCGTCTTTCTCCCGTTTGTCCTACGTTTTCCACTTTCAACTCGCGCCAAAGCCCGTTTAAGGGGTCGAAAAAATTACGAAAAAATACCAGCCGTATAGATCAGACCTGGAGGAAGACGTCGGTCAAATCGTAATTCGGAAATTCGCCCGGGAAATTCGCCGGAAATTCGTCGAAAAATCGTCTTTCTCGCGTTTGTCCCACGTTTTTTCGGGTTCAAAAATACCCAGTAAGGAGCCATTTTTTGGGTATGGTATCCGCGAGCCAAATGCGCGCCAAAATATGGCCAATCCGATTCCGAAGTCGGATTTCAAAAAAACCGAGGGGGAGGGGGCGATTTCACGGTGAGAAGACAATTGGATCGTTTTAATTCGCGCGGGGCCAGGGATCTTAGAAAACGGAGGGTCCAGGGAACTTTGATAGATGGAGAGGCCTTTATTTAAAAAAGTTGAATTGAATTAAAAATAATAATTTCCTAAACGGTAAGCCCTAAAAATACGCCGATTTTTTCTATCGTCTCTGCTATGAATAGGAGGGGCCGAGCGGAGCGAGGCCTTATGTCTGATTAGGGGTTTGAACGTGTCCATCGTTGCTACGCACCCCACAGGCGGCAATACACCCCACAGGCGGCAATACACCCCACTAGGGGAGCGAGCGAAGCGAGCCAGAGAGACTAGTTAGGAAATATAGTTTTCTTCATTCCGCTTGGTATTCCCACTTCCAGGTACTTATATTTCCTGAACGGCTCAACACAGCCCAAATTCAATTTCACCATCGGATTCCGCGTAAAAAAACCTAGCTAGAGACCTATTCAAAGTGTGCCAAAATTAAAAACATTTTTGATTTGCTAGATTAGCGATCTGGACCAGCGGCGGACGGACATTACGGTTTTGGAATCTAGACCTTTTGAAATGGACAATGTCAAATTTTGAGGCCGATCCGAGTCGTCACGATTACATAGGTGTATTATTCCAAGAAAAATAAACCAAAAATCGCCGTTTTTTGAGTTGGGACACTCTTGTCGCAAGGGAGCGAAAATAACCGATCTAGGTGGACAAAAATCGTTTCAAAGCGGCGCATATCGTGGATTTCCCATAGAGCTGTGTTGTTAATTGATAGCGAAACTAGACTTGGTTTGTGAATGTTTCATTGGCATCACCGGCAAGGAGGGGAGGGGGGGGGGGGTTGATATCAGCAGGAAGGGTGCGATTGTACCTTCGTCGGGATTGACGACCCAATCGGACGATCATCGGGGGATGCCCCCCTCCCGTCGCGTCTGTCGTCCGTCTGTCAGACATCGGCAACAGACGTCGTCTTCCGCTTCCTGTCTGGGGCGGTGGGGGCCGATGTGGGCCATTCAGGCGGGAGAAGGGCTCAGGGTTGCGTAAGGCCCCAGAAAAGTGCATTATTGATGCAGTGCCTCCCCCTCCCACCCCTCCTCAACGGGCCGCCCGGTCGGTCGATACGTCTGATAGCCGCTACCGCCTCCAGCGACCCCCGCCGCAAACTTGAAACCACCCCCTCCCCCCCTACCGCGTCACTACGTAGAAAATGAAAGTGACCTACGAACACACCAGCTACCATTGAACGAACGTCACTGACTCCCTCCCACGGGATTTACAGTATTTACTGTTGTAAAAGCCAAAAGACTGTAAAAACGGAAGTGCCAAAGCATAGGGTGCCAAAATTATGAAAAACGATATTTTCATTGCATCCTCTATCTATTATATTGGAGTTGCAGCCCGACGAGGCGGAGGAGAACGAGGATGGTCATCTAAATTCTAAGACTCTTCTAGCAGTCAGAAAAAAATAAAAAAATAAAATAAAAATAAATAAAAAAATAAATAAAACCAAAACATTCGTCTTGGCGAGTAGATGACGAGAAAAGTCTGAAAACATCAAAAAGTAGAGTCAAAATGGCTAAAAAAAAAGGCTCAGTGTTGTCACATTCCAAGACTGTGGGCTGTGGGGAATTGAGCAGCTTAATTAATTTAAATTCCGCCCGAATCCGCCAACGAGCGGAATACAGCTCGATGTGCGGTCAGCGATGGTGCTGACACCTGGTCAGCGGGACCAAGAATCCCAAAACCCCCCAGTTCGTTCGTCTCTTCCCGAAATGGAAGAGCGGAAATCCTTTTTAAAAACTGTTGAGCAGGAAGATGGAATCCAACGTGATGTCAACTAACAAAATAATGAGGTGAAGTAATCCCAGGTCACCGCGACGGGCAACACTGTGGCCGCTGAAAGCGGATATTGAGGGCCGTGGTGGAGAACCTTAGGTTGGTCTCTCGGGAGCAATGGCGTCCCCTTTTTGCTAAAATTGTGAAGCCGGGTTCATCCCCGCTTGGGGGAGCCGTTTGGCCAGAATTTCCTTTTTCGGTTCTGTCTGCGAGCCTTCGGCTGTCGACGAATATTTGGGCGGAGAGCCGCGGCTGAGAATTTGTGAAAATCTCAGCAGCCCAGTTTTGACTTAACCTGTCGGTCCTCACTCGCAAGCTGGAGGTGAGTTTATTGAAACTTTTCGTACTCCCTTCTGGAAACTAAGTACTTCCTTGGCGTAACCAGCCATTGAAGAACCGGATTGAGTGAGGGTGTAAACGGTTTTCAGACCAAGGCGCTCTCGTGAGAACCGATGAACCGTGTGGAAACCAGGGGATTTACGTTGGAGCCAATGCGTTCTATCACCAATCGAAGTGAGTCATGAGGAATTCCCTTGTTCTAAATCTGAAAATCCCAACGGGATCTAACTTTGAAAAACCACTTTAGGGAGAAATCCGCATCCCTGCGATCTGCCTACACTTGGCTGCATTTATAATTTTCTACACCTCACTGCGTCCTGCGTTCTACGCTCTGAGCATTCCAACTTGCGCTATGCATTCGGCGTTTCTGCATCCTGCGACCTCGACGCCGCCGACTTGTCTGCATTGCCACCGACTGTTGTGCACCGACTGTTGTCGGAACGTCGTTCAACCTGGTGTCTCTGCCAGCAAACCCCAAGTTACGTGATAGTTCCCTTTTTGAACATTGAAACTTGAAACAACCTATCAAATAATATTTCTCCACTTCGTGGACCCATAACATGAAGTTTGAAAGTCGTTTTAGCATGAATTGTGGCTTCCGCCAAACTGAGGCGTTGCCCTCGAAGTATTTGTTCCAATGAGCACTGTTGCATCACTAGTCTTCTGTATCTGTGATTCCTTGTTTTTTTCTCTTTCTAACACTGCTGTAAATTTCAGGTAACTTGTCGAAATAATGATCCGGGGCGCCCTAGTAGGAAAGCTTGTCAAAACGTCTAAAACCCGATGTTGTGAAGCACTGCTACGTCGTCGTTCTGTCCTCTCTTTTGTAGCCTGCATGAGAGGTAATATTTCAACAATATAAGAACTTTATAACTATTTGTGTGTGCCCTCGTTCAGGAGCCCAAGAGTTATTTCAAGTTCCCATCCCTGGGATTGATTGTCGATTGCTCGGGGACATTTATTTGTCCTTCTCCTTTCATTTTTTGTTGTTGTGGAGCTCCGCTCCCTTAGGGCCCTCTGCCCAGGAGCGGATGTTGCAGTGTTCAATACCCACTGGCAGGCTCAGTTGACAAGAATGTTGTGAAGAGGTGGGGCGGGGGGGGGGGGAGGTGTATGTATTTGCAGGTATTTGATGCAGGGGGTTGAAATTGAGTGATTTTTATTTTTGGAAATCGCTCAAAATCAAAATTTGAGTTTTATTTTTCACTCAGAAAGTAATGATTATTTTATGAGTTTTATTTTTCTGCTCAGAAAATAATGTTTATTTTTTGAGCGATATTTTTTCGCTCAAAAATAAATCTCAAAACGCTCTAGCTCCAAGGCTATTGCACCTACAGATCTGCGGTTTGTCTCAATCGATTCAGCGTTCAAAATACTATAAGGAAACCACCTTGATCACTTCAAAAAAATATTATAGAGGCTTTGCTGTCTCCAAATATGCGAAATATGGGTCAAACCCGAGGATTTCAATGAAAATTGAAAACGGTGCAAATTTTTCACAAGGGTTTATTATTCTTTGATATAGGGTACTTGTGCGAAAATTAATTCAGTGTCAATAAAAGATATTTTTGAAAAAAAAAAAAAAAAATGCGGGACCTCGAAAAATGGATTAGGCGCTTATCATAGGCGTCCACAAATGCTCGGAAAATACATGCATTTGATCTCCTGGGATACTTCAAAAATCCCTCCCGTAGCCCAATTTTAGCCCCATAGCGCCCCACGGTTGCGGCGATCGGACTGAAAACCTTGCGGGCACAACTAGATGGTAAACCAAGTATTTTGTTAATTTTTTTTTTTTTTTTTTTTTTTTTTAATTCCCATTGCCCAAAACGGACGGCGCACAGTGGGGCGAATACGTAGAAAACCCGCGACATTGGCCGAAAAACCAAGATGTTCGGACCGATGAAAAACCTGTAACATCCTATCCCTAATACCCCGAGGAACATGGAAAACCAATTGCCGAGACCAAAAAAATCAAATTTGGGGAACGTACGGTAGAATGAACTTGAGTGGTATGGGGAAATCAGCGTTATTCGGGCAGCTGGTATGGGATTTTTTTTAAATTCACGGTGTGTTCGGATGCGTTCGTGGAATCAATTTTTCCCCCCATTCCATTCTGTTCCTGTATTACCAATGTTTTGTAGTAGCAACTGACCGCAAATAAATTGTTTTGGGGTATTTGTGGACTTATTTCGTTGAAAAAAGGGAGTTTTTGACCGGTTTCTGACACAAATTGGTCATTTCCGAAAGAGGTTCAAAATGGTTCAAAAAACGGCTTATATCCCCGTGTTCCTGACGTATTTCTGAAGGGAATCTCGTTGATTTTGCGATCAACTATTTCCAACTCTCCGAGAACGGTGATAATTTGTTAGCTCAACCGCTGTAAATGTCATGTTTTCGGTTTTGTGTGATACCAACTATCATAGGCATTCGTTAGGAAATTACGATTGGGACTGGTAGCATTCGATTCAACGACCCAATTAAACATGTAAAATGACACCTCACTTGCCTTTTTGTAAAATAAGCTATTTTTTAGAACAACAGTATTTGGCCCATTTGGTAATCTGGGTGGGGAAAATCGGGCTGGGAATAGTTGCAATCGATTCAGCACTCCAAAATACGTATTCGAGGACACCCTAGATGCCAATGTTGGTTTAGGATGATTTGTTTGGGGATTATTTGGAGCACAATTTTGGAAATTGGACCACTCCCCACATTCCAATCGGGCTGGCTAACGAACTCATAATTACTCTTAGGGAGAAGGTGTTTTTTTCGCGAAGGAACGGATTTTTTTATCGCGTAAATTAAAAGGGAGTTACGTATATAGGGTATCTCACGAGTCTCCCCCCCCCCCCTCCTAAAATTTCCAAAATGGGGGAAACATTCATAGAACAGATTTTGGAGGTGTTTCCGCTATTTTTTGGGGTCATGTGAAATTTCTGAACGACATAAATAGCTGAATTTTCTTGGAAAATTCGCTTTAAAAAAGTAGGTTATTTGCCCATTTTCATAGGAGTATTTGAGACCCATCATGGGTGGCATATTCGTGTTCAGCGTTAAATTTCATGTAAAGAAAAGCGCCCTTATTGATATATCGAGCAAGCCTGATGAGTGCGAGCATCCCCATATTGTGACCAAATCTTCCTCCTGTGGCAATTCATGTTATCCACCAAAAACACCGGTGGCGAATTCGTGGATTCACGCCACACGGCTTCCGCCAATCACACTGCAATATTTTTCTGTGGTTGGAACGCACGCACATGTAGGCAGCCCCGTAGAGAGGGGGTGGGGGTGGGGGGGGGGGCACTGGACCCGTTGCCCCCGGGCCCGGATTTACTTGAGAATTTTTTATTTTTTTTTATTTTTATTTTTTTTTTAAGGGGGTAGGAAAGGCAAAATTGGAAAAGGGGCAGATCAATATAGGAAAAATTTTCATACTTTTTTTTTTTTTTTTTTTAAGGGGGCCCGAAGAATTTTGCCCCCGGGCCCGGATTTTCTCTCCACGGCCCTGCATGTAGGTCCAACTCCATCACCCACTGTGTTCCACATTTGATTCCCTCAATTTCTGTTTTCCGAGCTTATTCGTCTCCCGCGATTCTTTTCCATCAGTTTGAGAAGCTCGAGGTTGTAATCGGGTTAACAAACGTCTGACAAGCGGGGCACCGTCATCGCCCGCGGTAGTGGCATCGGAATCGGGTAAGAAAAATAAAAATTTATTTATTTATAATATTTAATATTATACCATTTTTTTTCGACTCGTCACGCACCGTTTACCTGTAAAGCTCTTTGCCTTGGATAATAATAAATTGGTACGAGCATTTTAATTGGAAGGCAAAAAACTGCGATGACGCTTTTCTTGGTGTAATGAATCTTCTTTTAGTAATAAAAATAGGGGTCATGAAATTCGATTTATACCTTCAGCTATAATTGGCGTGATTACACCGAGTCGCGACGTAGCAGCAACTTTTTTTGTTATTCCCGGTTTTCAAACACATTCAAGAGATAGCGAAAGATTCAAAATACTCAGTCTACCATTTAGATGAGCCTGCAAGGATTTCAAACCGATCGCCCTAACTCGTGGGGTAAAAAAGGGGCTTTTGGCTAATGGGTAAGGTGTCGTTTTCGAAGTATTTTTGGACGTAGGATCCGTTTTTCGGGGCCTCAGAGCCGTTTTATGTCACTTTGAGGATCTATGAGGCTCTCATGGTGGGACAAATGGGGTTTTTGAAGGCTTAGAAGTCGAGTGGGGGTCGTTTTCCGAATAATATTTGGCGCATAATCCATTTGGAGCCCTACATCCATCTACAAATTTAACTTAAGACAATTTGACAGTAACCTCTTCCTACCTACCTTACCAAAATCATAAATAGGTTTTGCACAGCTATGTCATAGAATAATAAACCCCTGCGTAAAATCTGCAGCGTTCGTTACCAGTCGTATTTACTGTTCTCCGTTCAATTCTCGTGCAATGTTTTGTCAAACTCATTTATTTTCTTTCGTCGACTCGAAGATGATTTTCATTGGGATGATCATTTTTATCGATTTCATTCTATGCTTCTATTCAAAATTAGGTACCTCGTCGTAAAACCGCTGAAACCGAAGGAAAAATGGTGCAAATTTTATACGAGGGTTATTACTCATTAATGAAAGTGTGAAAAAGTGAAGTCAATAGAAAAAAATTTAAAAAAGTAATTTAAAATAAATAAACATTTGCCTGTTCAGTGTTTGGACTCAGGAAATCTCCACATCCGATGTGAGACCCCGATAAATGAATTATTTGTCCACAACCATCTGACATCCTTTTAAAAGCTCCATTTGTAGCCCCTTGAAAGTCCCGTAGATCCCCACGGTAAAATCGAATGGTTCCGGGACCCCAAAAAATGGATTCCACGTCCAAAAATACTTCGAAAACGACACCTAACTCGACCCCATAGATGAAAACCTGCGATGACCCCTATTGTAGCCCCACAGAGCCCCATGGGTTTGGGACCTGAAAATCTTGCGGGCTCTGTAGTTAATAATTGAATAATTGCACTATAATTTTACAATTATTCAATTTGCCGGCCAGGCTTGTAGTCCCATCGCGGGCCATGGGAAGCGCCACCCTCGGAGGCGTGATTGGGTGGTTCAGCTTCTCTCGCGAGCGAGAGCACCGCTAATTACTCGAACCAGCCCCATCTCGCCGCCGACTTCACTATTCACTGATTGTTTAATTAAGGCAATCATCATTAATCTCGGTACATCTTTGCTTGGACCCGAAGAATCGGGCCTCCTCTGGCGACACTTTGTCCCAGGAAGCCAAGTCAGCAGGCCCAACTATTTCGCGCGGGTCTGTTGCCCGGGCCGTCATTATCGACAAATTGTGGTAACCGGGAGATCAGACCACCGTAAGACTGGGTCAGCAGGCCCTCCACTAGTGACAATTTGTTTGTAGAAGCCAGCTCTCTGATTCTACTTAATGCTGCCAATAGGTTCAGATAATATCAGAACCTATTACATATTATGTAAGACTTATGAGAACCACCACGACACTGATAACTTTATAGGACCTATAAACTACCAATTGGGCTATTATAGCGTTTGATAAACCAGCCCTTATTTGACCGAGCCTCAACAACTTTCCACCCTTTTATGTTTATCACTTTTATACCAGGTGTCAATTAGATTATTAATCCAACTTTAATTTGCGATTTTCTCGAAATCAGCTATTTTGGTGTGATGGGGTTTCCCCATGTTCCTTTCGAGTGGATAACAGAACAGATTAGATAGAATAGATAGAAGCCTCAAGCGGCCGAACCCGCAAAGTCTCCGAAAATTTGACCAAAATCCACGGAAGAAAGGAAAGGAAGTTTCACTTCAAAGGGTGGAGGGCAACCCGCCAAAGACTGTCGAGAGTAATGCAATCTGGGCGCGTGTCATTGTCACTAGTATGTTTACCAGGTGCCCGCTAGGTAGAGTCCAGATGGCTTTGTGGTTCGAAGTTCTCACCATTAAATGGGAGCAAATTTTGCTGATAGCCGCTGGCTCCAAACTCCCCAGAGATGGATACTAATGGATGGATGGATATTTATTTCGCCAAGACAGTAGTGGGTGTAACCTGGCGGATCTGTGGACGTTAAGGCAAAATAATATTTGATCTCCTGGCATCCTACAGAAATCCCATTTAAAGCCCCTTGAAAGCCCCATAGATCCCCACAGTGAAATCTGATCGTTCAGGGACCCCCAAAAATGGATTCTACGTCCAAAAATACTTCGAAAACGACACCTAACTCGACCCCATCGCTGAAAACCTTCGAAAAACCCCTCCCGTAGCCCCATTTTAGCCTCATAGCGCCCCACTGGGTTGGGCGATCGGGGTGTGGGCACAACTAGATGGTAAACCGAGTATTTTGTAAAAATTTCAGACTTAAAAAAAAAAAAAAAAAAAAAAAAAAAACGGCCCGGATGGCGGACGGACATTTCGGATTTAGAATGTAGACCTCTTGAAACGGATAACGTCAAATTTTGAGGCCGATCCGAGTCGTCGACCCCCGTCGCGATTACATAGGTGTATAATTCCAAGATTATTAAACCACAAAGTGGAAATGATAAGTCTAATCAGAAGAGAAGTAGAACAATTTTCAACTTTATTAATCCGAGTTGGTGCGGACACACCTGTGGATGACGTCTAACCTTCGCTTGTTGCCCTAAAAAGCCGAAAAATAACAAATTGTTCGGAAAAACGTCAAGTTGTATTCTTAATCCGTAGATTGAAAGTTATATCGTTCTGTTGTTCCATAACGTACTGTTTTGGAAAGTGCGAAAAACCAAGACTTTTTAAAAAACCGGTTGGCAACCCAGTGAACACCCTCATTGGTGTCGCCGCTCAAAAAACTGCCCCCTCGCCGATTTCGCTAATAAATACCTCGGATCGGGAGTTTCGCCGGTCTTTTTTTTTCTCTCCTCTCATCAAGCCGGTTTAACTGTCATACTTGATTCACAATATGTCCCAAAATTCCCCTTGCACAGTGTAACGGGCGACGAAAAAAAAATCCCCTCCCCCAACCAATCACATTTGCATTCCAGCAGTCCCTTCGCCTGGGCGGCTTTCCGCGAAAAATTCCATTTTCTTTATTATTCCCGCCAAAAATAACGCGCCTATCAAAATAAGCCCTCTAACTTCACTCCCCTGCGAGCTGTGCAAAAAACCTTTATGCAATTTGTATGGTCGGTTGGTGCAGGGATTAAAAAAAAAGGCGTCTGGATGACTGGAAGCGTAAAGAATAAAAGGCTGATGAAGCAATTCAGAACTGTGTCCCATTTTAATTGGAGAGGTGCGCCGTCGGTGGCGATGAGAATGCAAATCAGGGGCGAAGGGGTTGCTCTTTATTATCCAGCTCTACTCTTATAATTCACTCGTATTATTCACTCTTGTGATTCACTTCGGATAACCCGGCGGGGGAAAAAAAGGGGGAGAAGGTTTGAAATGCATTTTCGACCCTCACAGCGGACTTGATTTGGTTGTAATCGGTTCGCGATCGACAATGTGAACGCAACCACTCAGACGTCTTTTGATTGTGAGATTTCAAGTGCAATTAGCAGATGTTGAGCGCCGGCCGGGTGGCGGAATAGGGAAGTGGTTTGGACAACGGATCTTCTTGGAAATACTAGCACTCAGACATAAGGCCTCGCTTCGCTCGGCCGACCACTTAATCGGGCATCACCACCAAGTGACAGTCGCCCAATGCGCTAAATTTAACGGGCCCACCCGCCGAAGGACGCTCGCCTCAGAGCCCCCCCCCCCCCCCCCAATCACCGTTTATCGTTGAAATAAACTCGCCGTCTAAATTCGCTCAATTTCGGAATGAGTTTTGTCGGTATCTCGTATTCAAATTTCACATCTCTAGGTAGGATAAGGACGAAACGCGGAAAAAAAGCGTCTATTAACGACCGAATAATTCGAAAAAGTAGTTAAGCGAATTCAGGGGCGCCAAAAATTTCGCGCAACGCGTTTATCGGACATAAAATTGGTCGAGAAATCGGAATGCGAGAAAAAATTAGGGGTTCCCCATTTGAAATAAGAAAGTTGATGGCAAGTGCGCCCATTTGCGCGCATTTTTGGGGCGGCTAGACCCCCCTATGCAAAGTTAAACGGTCGGCGGAGTCGATAGAAAAAATCGGGGTATTTTTATCGCTTACCGTTTCGGAGGAGTTACTCCGAGTTACTACAGCCTACTGTAAGGCTATTGACATACTTACAAACTGACAAACTGACAAACAGAGACGGTGAGAGTTAGTAGTATAGATAGATTTCTGTTGACTATTCTCTATGTATAAAACGAGGGTCGTCCATTTCAGAGTAGCAGTTGGGTGGGCCAGATTTTTTTTTTTTTTTTTTTTTTTTTTCGAGGAAGCAGGCAGTAGGCCTTTTTTTTTATTTTTTATTATTATCATACGGGCAAGCCCAATTTACAATGCGACAAAATAGTATTTAATACTATAATACAAAATGAAAGAAAATAAATACAACTGCGAAGGTCCGACAGATGAAAAAAAAACAAGCCATCAATTGAATTGAATAGATGAGCGCAACCTTTTTGTTATTAATATTTAATGAGCGAGAGAAACTAAGAAACAGTAGGTATCTAGCGACCAAACTATGCCACACAACACATCAAAAGTATCCACGTGATGCTCATTACGTAAACAACTGCACCCTAACGACCGATGCGTAATAAAACCTTATGCCGATCAGAGGTAACGAACGGCTCAGGCTGCAAAAATCGTTTTGGAGTCGTTGGAATCAGCCTGAAAAGCTCATTCCATAGACCCTTGTACCAACGAAATCGGACAAAAACTTCCGTCCCCCTTTTGAGGCCTCCTTAGTTACACATCAGAGATAAACAACTTTCGTCGTGAAGGACCTCCCGAAAACCGATGAAGGGGATGAGGGAGGGAAAATCAAGGTAGCCTATAACCACCCCCGGAACTCGCTGATGACAATGAGACCACCCTCATGAAAATCTGTTGAGCCGCTCGGGCGTGATGCTCTGTACACAAACAAACAAACAAACAAACAAAAAAAAAAAAAAAAAAAAAAAAACACATGTCGAAGAGGTGAGCGCACCTTTCCATTTTTTGGAAAAAGGTTGCGCTAAAAACAAAAAAACATACATGTCGAAGAGGTGAGCGCACCTTTCCATTTTTTGGAAAAAGGTTGCGCTAAAAACAGATGGATATATGTGGAATATTAACAATTTAAAATGAAACAGGGGACGACAATATAATTGATTTTAGTTGTGGCAGGGAATTGAAGAAAAAATCAAATTCGGGGTGGAGATTAATGAAAAGATTAGCAGAACGGCGGATTCGGTTGAGAGGGGAATTTATTAAATAGTTCGAGGCTGAAAATGGGACGTGAAATAAGGCTGGATGGCGACTGGTAAGACGAGGAGCGGAAAACTGGAACTCTGCGAGTAGAGATGGGCAGTCAATCTTGTTATGCAGTAGCTTGTACAGGAACACCAAATCGGCAACGGTACTTCTCTGTGCTAGAGGCTGGATCTCGTAAGTCTCCATCAGAGAAGAATATCTGATGTCGTCGGACGGAATGCCCAATTTGAAACCAAGGTACCTCAAAAACTTATTTTGCACCCTCTCAAGGGCATACCGGTGGACAGAATAATAAGGGCTCCAAACTGTCGATGCGTATTCCAGTTTTGAGAGGACCAACGCCTTAAAAAGCATAATTATCGGCATGATCTCCGTGAATTCACGGGTGTGACGCTTCAGAAAGCCTAGCATCCGCATGGCACCGCACACGACTGTGCTTATATGCCCGGAAAAAGAGAGACGATAATCGCATATAACTCCCAGGTCCTTAGTCTCGGTCGCGCGAGATAGGGGAGAGCCTTCCAGAAAATAACGGAACTGACACGTGCTCTCCGAACGATGAAATGTAACCACAGAGCACTTAGCCAGGTTAAGACGTAAACTGTTCCCAGAACACCACGCACACAAACGATCCACCGCCCGCTGCAGAACCTCACAGTCTAGTGGAGACTCGACACGCCGAAAAATTTTCAGATCGTCCGCGAACAACAAACACTGAACATCAGGTCCCAGACAATCAACCACACCATTGATCCCCAACAAGAAAAGCCATGGCCCAATGTGGCTTCCCTGCGGAACCCCAGACGAAGCCACGAAAGATGAAGAGACGACATCCTTCACTCTGACGCACAGATGTCTTCCAATGAGGTAGGACCCGATCCATCGCAAGAGTGAGCCAAATACTCCAATCGAGTCCAGAAGTGATAGAAGGTGTCCATGAGATATCTTATCAAACGCTTTAGAAAAATCCGTCGAAATAAGGTCCGTCTGATAACCATCCCGAAAGCCATCCATCACATAGTCCTGAAATTGCAGGAGGTTTGTAACCGTCGAACGCCCGCGAACGAATCCATGCTGCTGTTCGACGATGAACGGAGCATACCTACTTGAGAGCTGGGCAACAATCAACTTCTCCATCAGCTTCGGAGCGGCAGAGAGAGAGCAGGCCTAGTCGGACACTAGACAAAAAAAGTCTAATAAAACATCATATTAGTCATCCCAAATAGTCTATATCTCATGAAGGAGATCAATACTATTCGTTTGCATTTAAAAACTATAGTGAACCCATTGAAAACCACAAAAACCGTAGCTCAGACTCTGACTCAATGACCAACCTCTTCTTCCCCTAATTGATAAGAGGCCTCTTATACACCGGTGTTGGTGTTTTATCTAATTTAGGGTCCAGGCGTTTGGGGACCATCACTCTTTGGAAGAACCAGAAAGTAAGTAAGTAGGCAGGAAGTAGCGACCCTAAAACTCTACCTACTAGGGTGGTGGAACCAGTCTCATACACATTAGTGGAAGATCTCGAGTTTTTACTCAATATTTTGGTCTGATGTTGTCTGATGAGCTTTGGATAGGTTGATATCGTTAGATCAACTCTTTAAGAAAATCTAGAAACCAAGAAAATGTCAAAATTTGGTTCCTATGAATTGCAATTAATTTATTTCGAAAGTAGTTTTTTTCACCAGAGTCATACAGGGTGAAAAGTGGGTTTCACCAGAGTCATACACCCTTCGGAACCAGTTTCATACACATCTCATAAAACATTTAAAAATCCGTTTTAGTTGAAATTTAAGGATCAAGAACAGAATATAAACGCACATTATACTTTATGTACCATTTATTGGAGCTCCCAGGAGTTCGGAATTTCGAAAATCGTTCCCATGGAACTTTGGAAATTCTTCAGAAACAGCAGGTCCCCAGTATCGTACACCCTCTCAAATCAAGTAAAAACCTATTCTTTTGACAAAATTATCGACAGAAATGAATTCTACGGGTCCAAATACATGAAAAACCGCCCCTACAGGATTACAGTAAGATAAGAATGTGTGGTAAAGTGAAAGCAAGTAGAGCTTACCATCTTATCCAAGATGCTGCGGCAACGCCATGAAACGAATGGTCATTTAATGACAAAAAAAAAAAAAAAGCCTTCCTCAGTGCTTCAAGTTCTCATGAGATAGACCCACTGGAAACTTCCTAGTTCAGAGGGAAGCAAATAGACCGCCCTGAACTCTTATTATTTGAAGTTGAAGATGCAAGTGTATGATACTGGGTGGGTGTATGTGACTGGTTCCACCACCCCAGTTTCAAAAAGCAACACATTTCAGGTGTACACAAGAAAATGAATGTGAATCTCACCAAACCCCACTCCGGTTCCCCCGGGCTTCCTCCTATCTCTCGCCTGCATTGAACGCGAGCCGGGGGAACCGGAGTGGGGTTGGTGAGATTCACAGAAAAGAGATGGCGCCCGAGTCTCCCCGAATTAATCCCAATTTTCGCTCAAAAGTAGTACCAAATTAGCAGAGTAACCAAACAATATTTTTTGAAACGGGCAACGGGAATCTCTTTACTATGCTTATCAAAAAGAGGCCATCGTTCAACATTTTCGAAATTGCTTCTAATAATTATTGAATTTTGAATTTTAGCCAATTTTTGAATTTAGCTCATTATGAGGTGGATGAAGAAATTCAGCTTATAGCACCTTGAAGAACATCAAGAATTGAACGTTTTTCGCCGAAACTAATCATTTCATCAAAAAACGCGAACGGAATCCGATTTCCAGAATTATGCTAGATGAGCCGAGTGGGTTGAAACGGGGCGTGAAGGAAGAGCTTGGTGACTCACCCTCCCCCTCCTTCCATCGCCTCAACCACCCCACTTACTCAGACCAACAAACACCAGGATGGCCTTTGTACCTGCGGCAAGTTTTTACAAACTTTCTTTGAGTCCTCTCTCACGTCAGGTGTTTCAGCTTGAGCATATCAGGGATGTCTAGAGGTTTGACGAAGATGGCGGTCGAAATTTCGGCGGTTTACAATGTTGCCTACGCTAACAGCTTTTTTCGAATATGAATACTGCCGGAACTTGTAAAACCTACTTCAACAGGACCTTCTGCAGACTCGCATCTTTGGCTTGAGATTGTTGTTTACCGCGGTGAAACAGACTGGGTTACCCGGCGTTTCGAGCAAGTTAACAAAGGCATTTTTCCCAGAAGATTCGTCGACCAAAGCCACTGTTGGAACGCATTTTTGACTTTGGGTTTTGACGAAATTCGAGTCGAAGGAGTAAAAATATTTTTGATTCGGCCCCAACAGGAAACTCCGCCTCAAAGGCGGAGGTAGCTTTTTATTGCTGAGGTCCGTCACGGTCGTAAAACATCGTCGGCCCCTCAAGAAGAAGCCGAGGTGAAGGGCAGCTGAAGTTGTGCGAGTTGAAGGATTCGAAGGATGGAAGGGTCGAGCTTGTCCTTGAAGGCCTCGGCCATTTTTAGAACCTTCTCTTTTTATTTTTCATCCGAGGTATTTTATGGCCTCCCAACCTCCACGTGCTCGTGAGATATGACGACTCCACGCTGGTCCTTCGCTTCAGCAGATTTCAATTCCTCGTCCAACCTTCGGATTGCGGCCGGTTGCAGGTCAGTTGCAGGGCAAGTTGCTGACTCCAAAAAAACGTCCATTACGCAGCTCGTTTCGTTTTCTTCAGCGGGTTACCGCCAATGTTTTCTGGCACGTATTGCCCATTGACTTTCATTGCCGGAGACAGTCTGAATATACGAGTAGTTGGTGGAGAAGGACCAGTGAAGGACAATACAAACCCAACGACGCTGAATCAAAGGATGAACTCTTCCACAACGCACTACTTCCTCACAGTACTACGATGGTTGAGTTCGCATCTTTGATTACGATTTTCGTAGCTCGTTGATTTGTTTACGTCTATGATTTTCGTAGATCTTTGATTATTAATTTACAATAAAATGTATTGTAATTTATTTAAGATGATCAAAAAATTCACATTTAAAAAAATAAATAAATAAATAAAAACGCTGCAAGTTTTACACAAGGGTTTATTACTCTTTGATATGATATAAGGTTACTTGTGGATAAATTCAATTCTGTCAATAAAAAATTTTTTTTAAATTTTTTTCCCCCTCAGATCCTTCAAAAATCCAATTTGTAGCCCCACGGAAGCGATTTCGTTTTTGGAATCTAGACATCTAGGCAAACGTATAGGTAATGTCTAATTTTGAGGCCGTTCAGTATTTCGACCTCCGTTGCGGTTACGCGCACTCTTCTGGTTCAGTTTCGGCAACCACCATCTAAGTTCACTAGTGGTGGTCATGCTGCCGTCGCACTGTTCGACCTCGGGGCTGGCGTTTTGGGAACGCCGTTTAACACAGGAGTAAGGCTTCCTTACACTCACACACCTAAAACTAATTGATTCGTCAGCGGCTCTATTTCGACCTAAAACCGAAGTTTTGGGTTTTTCCCCCGCAGCTCGGTGGTTTTTGTGCGGGTGATTTGGCAGCACTGAGTCATCGTGCGGCATTGCGTAAATTTAAAATAATTATTGTTTGTCACAAGTTGTGGTCCACAACCATGAATTTTCGATTGTGAAGCCCTGGAGCGCAAAACGATACTTACTCAACAGTGCCTAGAAGGAGGGCTATTCAGGAACCCATTTCCATACCCTTTCTGGTAATAATCAAGTCTATCAACCATGACCTGTGCTGGCCTAAACCTTTCTTCTTAATGGAGACATCCATAATGGGATCGCACACTCAACTGACTCAAATTGTCGCTCAATAACACACAAATAACTCGCCCAATATCATAAAACGCGCTCATCCTCTGAGACTCAGCACTGCACTTTGGCCCAATATCGTTGCAGAACTTTGGCCCTAAGTCATTGGACTTCTGACGACCAACACTTTCATTTGGCCCAAAGTCGTAACTCCTGCCGTTACAATGACTATAATAGCGATTGATCGGATCGGACACCTTGAACTCACGTTGCAGGGAAACACGTTTGGCGACGATCACTTCTGATGGGGGCCTGGAGAGGCACCACGATCGGCCACCCAAATAATGACCCGTCTGGCTACCGCGATCCACACGCGATGCGACCAACTCAATTTTTTGGAAGCACCTGCTTCCAAAGCCATTGTAAGCAGCTTAACCAATAGCCTAAGAAGCGTGGAAACCATCCTGGCAAGTTTTGGAACCACCTTGCTTGGGACCAGCTCTGTCAATCTTGGCAAGCCTTGGAAACCCTTAGCCAGCACCAGTCCCAAGGCTGCTTGTATGCCACCATAATGCCTTGGAAGCTCTTAATGAGCTTGAGACGAGCTGAGCAAGACTTGGACAGCTCTGAAAAGCTCTATACCACCTTGGCAAGTGATTCTCCGATGAAGCAGTAATTTCGAGGCTAAGCGCCATTCATCTAGTGGCCAAACGTGTCCGCATGCTGAACGTATTGGTCGCCAAACGTGTATAAAATAGGCATCGACGAAATCTTTGTAGTAGGTACTTGTGCCAAGTTATCGCATACGTCTGCAAAAGTGTCTACGAAAGATGTTATGTCATCAGCGTATACCGTTACTGATTTGTCTATCATTCCTCTCATTGCGTATTCGGTTGCTCGTGCAAATGCTGCTGAGCTGCATTTCAGTCCCTGGCTGAGAGTTTTGAATTCCCATAGAGTGTTGTACGGTCTTTCGAATGGGGGGGGGGGGGGGGGGGTTTCAAAGATACGCCATAACCACCAAAAGGTTGCTCCTCGTGGCGCATACTCGGCTGAACTGGAACTTTCGAAGTTTTGCATGGCATTATTAATTCACCAAAATTTGATATTTTAGTTCTACGAAGAATGTTTCTTTTGAAGGAATAACAAAAATACTCTTTTATTAATCATTGAAATCCATTCAAAAGACTTCGGGGTTTCCTCCTCAGTGGCTCTTCAATATTGCGCATTTCGTGGGAAAAGGCTCAGAAATAAACTTTTCGAAGCCAACTGAAAAATAGGGAAGCTCGAGAGGATTAATTACGCTCTGACGTCTCGCAGAGCAGACAAAAAAAGAAAGAAAAGTCGATGAGAGAAAAATACGATTGGCGGAATTAAAAGAGAAAAAGGGAGAAAAAAAAATGAGAGGAAAAATCCCTTTGGCGGAGGGTTTTTTGCGCAAATGAAAATTTCGTTGGGCCGGCTATTATTCCTCTTGCACTTTGTAGGGATGCCATTCAAAGGGACCGCAAACTGTGGATACAGATTCAATTAAAAAAAAGCTCTGTTCAATCATTGCATTATTATACCGAAACTCCGGACTGCGTTTTCGATTGAGGGCTTTTTTGTTCGGGAGGTTTCGATGGTTTTTAGAACGAGGGAATGAATGGAGGCGAAGCTAATTAGTTTGTTTTGACTTTTGGCGGAGTTGCGAATCGAAATTTTGCGGCGGGAACAACTTGTTTGAAAATAAGCTCGTCCTTGAAGTGGTCAGTGTGTCTTGGAGGGTACGAGTGCATTTTTTTCCCTCCAGTGGCCGTCCTTGGCCAACTGATGACCCAACCTGGTGCCGGGACTCCAAAAAAAAACCAACTCCTCTCCACAACAATGCCGCCATTTCGCGGGACGGCGGAGGAAGAGATGATTTATTTTTATTGCCTCTCGGAGAAGAACGTTCATCTAGCCCTGAGAAGGTTGCATTCAAGAATGTAAGTCTGCGCCATAGTAATGCAACATTACCAAGGGGCCATTCTCAGCTGGCTATGCCAGCCAACCTCCGACCGTATCCCTCCTGGCGTCAGACCCAACAACTTATTTCCCCATTGTGTAGTTTCATTTGAATCTTATGCAATTTTGACAAAATGCTCGGTTTACCCTCTAGTTGTGCCCGAAGGTTTCAGCCCGATCGCTCAAACCCCTGGGGCGCTATGGGACCAAAACGGGGCAACGGGAGGTTTTTTTAAGGCTTTTGGCTAGGGGGTCGAGTTAGGTGTCGTTTTCGAAGTATTTTTGGACGTAGAATCCATTTTTTGGGGTCCCGGAACGTTCCGATTTTCGATGTAGATGGCATTTATGGGGCTAAAAATGGGATTTTTGGATCCCAGGAGGTCAAATATTTTTCAAGTAAAATTCAAAATAGGTAGTTATATTTGAAAAAAAAAAAAAAAAAAAATCCAAAAAAGTTTTTTTTGTTCAACAATGTTTTTCATTGACAGAATTAAATTTCTGCTCAATAGTCCAGTCGGTATAGGAGTTGGACCTGGAAATAATTCGGGACAAGACGAAACTTTTAGAGGATGTGTATGGGTGCCTAGTAGTAGTAAATTCAAGGTTTTCTATTAAAAATACCCTGTGGAAAATCTGAGGTGGCCGAAAAACCGCGATTTTTTTGCAGTTGTTTCAGTTTTTCGCTTATAACTTGGAAACGAAGCATCCTACAGAAAATGTTACACTTTCCAAAATAAAACAGCATAACATTTTGCGTCGAATGACCTCCTAACGCGTCAAAATCGGTCCGGCCGTTCAGCCGCAATCGATCGTTAAAGTTCGTCAATTTTTACCAACTTGGCTTAAAAATGGGTTATCTTTGAGTTTGAAGGCCTATATCTCAAAAACGGCTAACCCAAACGAAAGATGTCACATAATGAAAGTTGTAGATCATCAAATTTCAAGTTGGAAAACCTCCTAACATGAAATTTTACTCACCCTAGCGCTGAGATACAAGGTGTAAACCAAATGAAGTCGTGACAGTAAATTTCTGGTAAAACTGTATTTCCTAATGGAAATACTTTCGAACCCCCCATCATTCATTTTTGTCCCTAACTTTCGTTTTTCACCATATCTACGTATACTATACGTACTAGGAATCCCCCCCACCCCTGCTCATCGCGAAAGGGGCCATTAGATGAGTAATTGTAATGTCCAGGAGTTAGAATAGGTAGGTAAAAACATACAATTAAAAATAAACGTAATAAATCGTAAACAATAATTAATTCATTTGGTTTACACCTTGTATCTCAGCGCTAGGGTGAGTAAAATTTCATGTTAGGAGGTTTTCCAACTTGAAATTTGATGCTCTACAACTTTCATCATGTGACATGTTTCGTTTGGGTTAGCCGTTTTTGAGATATAGGCCTTCAAACTCGAAGATAACCCATTTTTAAGCCAAGTTGGTAAAAATTGACGAACCTTAACGATCGATTGCGGATGAACGGCCGGACCGATTTTGACGCGTTAGGAGGTCATTCGACGCAAAATGTTAGGCTGTTTCATTTTGGAAAGTGTAACATTTTCTGTAGGATGCGTCGTTTCCAAGTTATAAGCGAAAAACTGAAACAACTGCAAAAAAATCGCGGTTTTTCGGCCACCTCAGATTTTCCACAGGGTATTTTTAATAGAAAACCTTGAACTTACTACTACTAGGCACCCTTACACATCCTCTAAAAGTTTCGTTTTGTCCCGAATTATTTCCAGGTACCCCCCCCCGTATTTCACCCTATACCGACTGGACTACAAGTAACCTATATCAAATTTCAAAGAATAATAAACCCTTGTGTAAAGTTTGCAGCGTTTTTCACCATATTATCAGTAGACCTCACTTAGCAAAGTACTGAAGTGGCAGCGCATAGAAATGAACCCCTCATTTTATATAGGTAACTTTTTTTAAATTTCAAGTGACAGGTGACTGGTAAATGCGTCATCATTCCAGCAAGAGCCGAAACTTGCTCACCTTCCCGCCGCTCACTGGCCGCAGAGAGCGCCACTGCTGGCGGTGGAGGTTAAATTCTCCTGTGCTAGGCGCCACCGCTATTTACAGAACCCCCCCCCCCCCCCCCCCCCCGCCTATTTTCATCATTCGCTGACCATTCAACTTTGGCATTATAACGTACGCAGCAACTTTTTGACCAGGCCTATTGGCGGCTCAGCAGACCCAGTATTGTTTTCGCGCAAGTCTGATGCCCAGGCCGCCATTGTCAACACTTCGATCGTGGAATCCGGGAGATCAGACTTCGGTAAGACGGATTCTGGGAGCCAGGGCTCTCTTGGCGACACTTCGTTTGGAGAAGCCAGTTCCCAGATCCCCGTATTAGCTTCAGATTTTCACCCATTTGAGCTTTGGCACAACTGAAATCCCGGTAAGACCAGCAGTGTTGCCGCCCAAGGTCCTTCGCTCAAAAACCGCTTGCGGAGTCATCTTTATGGATCAGGTTAGCTCGTAGAAAATTTCGACTCGGTTCGGCCAGAAGGTCACCAGATTTCCCGGGACCCCACCCAGAACCTCCTCCCATTGTGCGCACGATGGATTTTCCCCGGGGAAAACAGAGCGCGAAAAAAAAAAAAAATAGAAGGAGAAGAAGAAGAGGAAAGCAATAACTGGAGAGGCCCGAAAGAAGGGGGGGGGGGGGGGGGGGGGGGGGGGTGAAAACGGAACCCCGAGAAAAGCCCTGAAAGAGGAGGAAAGGGTTCGAATCATGGACGTAATGGGGTGGACACAATAATTGGAGAAAACAAACAAGTTACTATTTTCCCCAACTTTCAAATAAATGGCTGAGAGAATGCAAAGAAGAAAAGGAGACCTAGATTATTATTATATGGGGTTTAAACATGAAATGTTTAATGCACGTGAACGTGCACGTGAAATGTTAAGTGAAGACAAGGCAATCCAATCCGCAATACAGCAAGATACCGAACATCTTCGAGCCCCTGAAGTTCCTGAGAAGCCCTCGAGTCAAAACTGAGAACCCTATGAGACCTGATCCAGATGGATTCGACGAGCACGACGAGTGATCTGATCCAGCTGAACTCCGAAATCTCACAACAGGCAACCTCTTCATAGGCCCCAGGACGGAATTATCCAATGACAGGAGTCTTTCTGGATGAGGACAATGGAGCTCACGGTGTGGTTTTTGCCGACGGTGCAGAGGTCTGATCCAATGAGGTGGTTAGAGAGGAGGATCAGGAGGAGGAGGAGGAGTAGCAGGAGGAGGAGGAGGAGGAGGGTGACACGATTTTGGTCCTCTTCATTCTAGGGAAAACCCAGATGTCGGAAAAATCTGAAATTGGTCTTAAAAAATCCAGTTTGGCGAGCATAGTGCAAGAAAAGTCTGAAACCACCAAAACGTAGCTCCATGTGGCGCATCTGAGCTCCTAAAGTGGGAAAAAAACGGTAAATTAAACATTTTCTAAAAATTTGAAAAAAAAAAAAAAAAAATCCGTTTTTGCGAGTAGATGAGAAAAATATGAAACAAACAAAAAGTTGCTCCACGTTGAGCATCTATGCTTCAAAAGTGGAGCAAAAAACAGGGTTTGGAGCAGTTGACTGGATGTTGACGTTGCTGCGGGACGAGGGGTGCCTGATGGGCTATCGTGGATAAGCGCCAATACCTTTTTTCCTGTTTTTAATGATCATGCAAGAGCGCCACGTCCTCTCTCGGAGGTCGTTTGGCGGGAGTTGTAGAAGCGCCAGGTCCCTCCTCAGGGGTCTTTCATTGCACTTTAGCCAGCTGTACACCATACATGCTCTCGCGAACAAGTGTTATTTCCCTCTAGCATTCAGCTTCCTACCGTCCAAATCTGCTGACTGCTACGCTGCACTATGGACATTTCTGGTAGAATTATGTGCTCAACGTGGACATTTACTGCTCCATTCTCAGTGTCTGTTTGATTTTGAACTGGCAGCGCACCAGGGGTTCCAACGCATTTTCCCGTATGCCGTCGTTTCGTGTTGTTTTTTCCATTTTGACCAGGCATTATTTCGGAAAGTGCAATCTTTGGTGCTTGCTCCTGACTATAACGAGCATAACGAGGTTGGCAGATTCCTGAAACTTTTCTTTGGTCCAGCCTTTTTGCCGCCAAATGATGTAGAAGCTTTTAGGTAGGTACTGGAGGTGGCGGTTTTACAAAATTTGTAATTGTCATTTAATGGCAGTTGTAGGGAATTCTGACTGGAGGTGGCGCTTCTACAACAGTTGTAGTAGTTACTACTAGTTAGGGGAGGCTGAAAACGAGGGTGGCGCTTTTACACGTTTTCCCCATAGCACTAACTTTTTTTTACATTTTTTTTTTTTACATTTTTTTCATTGACAGAATCAAATTTCTGCACAAGTAACCTATATCAAAGAATAATAAACCCTTGCGAAAAATTTGCAGCGTTTTCTTCACAGCGCCCCAGACCCTTAAATTGAAATTAAACTTTAAAAAAATTAAAAAATGTTTTAACAAAAAATCTGTTCATTCTTCGGACAGAATTATTGTTTTTGTTTTTTTTTTCAAAATTTTCGCCCAAGTAAGTAGGTAACCTACATTTTGACACAGAATTAATTTTTGTACAAGACTTGTACTACTTAGTATTACTTGTATTACTTAGTAATCTGCATCAAAGAATAATAAACTCTTGTGTAAAATCCGCAGCGTTTTTACTTTACACAATTACTTTTCCTTTCCAGAATTCCTAGATTTGTAAGTTTTTTGGACCCTCTGATCATTCCTGCATTTCCTGAAATTCTGAACTTCTGGACCTCTAGATCTCTGGATCTTTGGCTCTGTGGATTTCTGGATCTCCAAATCTCGGATTTTTTTTCCCGGATTTCACGAATTTATCTGCATCTCTAAATTTTTTGGATTTCTGTGCCAAAGGGCCAGTGAATGAAGATAGTCCCCCAGGGCCCTCAGCAAAGCAAAGCGATCGTAGTCCTCCTGACGTCCAGACTCCATGTAAAAAGCGATGGAAGAACTTTTATTAGTAAATATAGCTAATTTAGCTTGAAACTTGAAAGCTTGAACAAATTCCCTGTTGGTAGAATACGCTCTCTTGTGATTTGGTAGCCAGTGACCCTGTTAGTAACGCCCACCTCGCCACCAGAGCGCTCTCCAGCCCCGCGCACACAACATAACACGAGACTGGGAGTGTTCGGAAGACCGTTGAAGGCTCCATTTGTTTTCACGGGATTGGCCGGTTGGAAAAAGGAATCGCGAAAAGGGACGAGGAGAAAACCCTGCTAGGAAAATTGGAAGGAAAAAAAAGGGAAAACAGAGAAAACCGCCAGGGGGTGGGGGTGCTGGATAAATTCCGGGAAATCCCTCCCAACCCCTCCGGTTCAAGGCCGGCCTCGGAGGTACATCTGGGTCAACCTCAGGGCGTGGCGCTCCAAGCCTGCGCCCCACCGGCTTCAGCGCCTCCCGAAACACTCAAGTTTTCACGCGGGGATTCTCCTTCAAGGTGTTCAATTCACCCCCGAAAGAGGATTAAGTGGCCAGGCTACTTTTCGCCCAATCAACACGCCTGTCGTCCCTGTCATTGTTGTAAGGAGCTAAAAATCCTGAAGAACATCAGACACATTTGAAAGATACTTGTCAAATATTCCTCATTATTGGATAAATTATCAAATAGCTGTTAATTTTAAAAAAAAAAAAACATTAAATAAATTTTATTCGTGTGGTGTTTGCCGACGGTGCAGAGATCTAATCCAATGAGGTGGTTTATTCGTATAATTAGCACGAAAATTAATTATTTCTCAACTACAAATCGTGAAAAAAATCTGAAAATTTTACCCAGGGGTTGAACATTTTTTGATATTTTAGGTAGGTACTTAAACTGTGCAAAAATTAATTCTGTCTGTGTTAAAAAAAAAAAACCAAAAAAAAAAAAAACCGTAAACCCGAGCCTAGCGGCATGTCAGGTTCGTAGTACACCAAAACGATGCAAATTTTACACTAGGGTTTATTATTCTTTGATATAGGTTACTTGGGCAACAATTTAATTCTGTGTGTCAACAAGAAAAAAAAATTTGAAAAAAATGTTTTTTTGGATTTTTTTTTTTAACAAAAATGTTTTTTGGTTCTTTTCCGTTATCCCCCCCCCCCCCCCCCCCACTCGATTTTGGTTGGCTTTGGGTGCCAAAGGGATGGGTGCCAAAGCCATTGGGAGGGGTATATATGAAACTCGAAATCGAGTTGGGGGGGTTGTTATAACGGAAAAATGTTCGAAATTGGGTGCTTTAAAGCCATCGGGAGGGGTTTGTATGAAACACGAAATCGAGTGGGGGGGTGTAACGGAAAAGTACCGTTTTTTTTTTTCAAAAAAATTTTTTATTTTTTTTTTTTTACTCGAAAAATATTTTACCTCCAGGGATCCTTCAAAAATTTCATTTGCAGCCCCATGAAAGCCCTACAGATCGCAACAGTGAAATCGGATCGTTGCGGGACCCCAAAAAAATGGATTTTACGTTCAAAAATACTTCGAAAACGACACCTAACTCGATCCCATGGCCAAAACCCTTAAAAAAAAACCTCCTGTAGCCTCATTTTAGACACGTAGCGCCCCACGGGTTTAGGAAGGGTTGGGCGCAGGCCCGGTGGGTTTTCCTCCTAAGTGAATGAAAGGTGTGTGAGAATGAGTAATTTAGGGAAAAGAGTCTGTAATATGTGTGTCATCGTATGTGTGTTCAAGTTCAGTGTGGGTCATTGTATGTGTGTTCAGATTTTATTTTTGTCTAGGCCGGTCGTGGTAGTTTTAGGGAGGGGAGGAAATTTTTTAGGAGTACTCGCCCTCCACCAGACAAGTAAACGTGGAGAGAGCAACCTCCCATAATATGAAAATTGCAAGTTTCAAGAAGAGCAGCCACCAACGACCCAAACACCACAAGATACTAGAAGACGGGGAATTGTAGGTCCGCTGCGATGACTCCTGTCCCAAAGAATTTCGAGCCAATTCAACCTCCACGTTGGTCCCGGGCGCACCAGAATGGTGTGGCTGGGGAGGGGACAGGAGGGTCCATTGTGCTTCCCCTAGGGGAGTGCTAAAGACCAAGGTAGAGAAAAGAAGACTGAAGAAACATAAGTGCACTTCCCCTGGGGGAAGAAAGCGAGCTGAAGGTACGAGAAAGGTTGTAATGGGCCAGACACGGCCAGACGCAACCTAAGAAGCTCCGTACAGAAGGGACGGCGGACGGCGGACGGACATTTTGGTTTTGAAATCAAGACCTCTTGAAACGGACAATGTCAAATTTTGAGGCTGATCCGAGTCAACCTCCGTCGCGATTACATAGGTGTATTATTCCAAGAATAATAAACCAAAACGAAACTTTCCAAAAATTTGAAGTTTGGCGGTTTTATGCGCTGACTGGGGTCGTATCAACACTTACATCGTCACTATTCAAACGAAGAGGATTTACTTTCGTACGACGCCCGCCTAAGTGGATGAGACTTTCCGGGAGGTTTGCATGTACGTTCAGTCTGCTTATCCAGATACGCCGGGTTTCCATTAGCCGTATTAAAACGGCACAGGCATTCAGGAATGGAAGGGGGGGAAGTTCTGCGAATGCGAAAGTAATTCGGTTTGGGACTCGAAGGGGGAAGAGAAATCGTAAAAAATACGCGAATTACTTCATGCGAACGAGTCATGCGATGGTTGGGGAGGTCTCAGACAAATCACGCAGTTTTTTCGAGAGTGTGACGGAGAAATTGGGAAATGAGCGAGAGAGGCGCATTCCTGTGTCGGTCTGTAAATTTAGTACTTTTTATGCCGGTGTTGTAATAATGAAGACACGCCCCAAGAAGCAGATGGAGGACGCGCTGAAGAAGGAATTAGATGCTAATATTATCATTAAGAAAGCACCTGACTACAATTCTAAAACAGCAAAAATTTCGAAAAGAATTGGCAATTATTGAATACTTATTTCCGGCTCATGTACATCTCTCGGCAGTATAAGAAAGTAGCTGAAGTCACAATGACATCAAAACCAACGAAACCGGCCGATGATCAATCATAATAATATTATTATCCAAGCTTTTCTGTTGTTCTTCTTGAATTGAGCAGAAATCTGATTATTGTTCGTCTCCTGTTCACAAGGGATTTTCCACAAACTACAAGAGCAGTTGCAACGACCTTTGCGGATGTCCCGGCAATAAGGAGAAAACTCGGAAGAACGGCTTCAAAAGAGAGAGAACATGAAAAACCATTAAAAACAGAAAACTTGCTAGGGTTTCCAAACTTCTTGTCTGAGTGTTCTGATCCTGCAAAAATAGTCAAAATATACCCACCAGGCTGCAACAACTACCTACCTTTGAAGACAGCAATGACTACACCACCAGGATAGAATGAGCGATGCCAGGTGGCAATAACTGCCTGCCAGGGCAGAATGAAAAACAGTCAGCTAGCACCGTCGGGGACACGACAAAGACCAGATCTGTGATCAACAAAATTTTCTGGTATTTAATACCAGACAACAAAGTAACCGACACAAAACCCACGAGACAAGACCAGACAACCCACCCGACACAAAACCCACGAGACCAAGTGAACAAAATCAAACAAGAAGAAGGTGACCAAGTGACCAACTAGACTAGCATGACCAGACAATGAAGTGACCAACAAATACCACATCGGTGATCAAAATAAACACCACATCAGTGACACGACAAAGACGAAACCAGTGATGAATGCCAGACCAGTAACCAAGATAAAGACAAGGCAACAAAGTGATCTAAAAGTACCAAATCGGTGACACGACAAAGACTGAAATAAATAATTAGTTTAAAAAAAACATAGGAAGAGTATGAGTAAAAGTTACCTATCAATATTTGTAGAAAACTTATACCTAAAATCCTTGGCTGAATAGTCCAAAGGGAGATTTTCCTCAATCTGGAAACAAGTAGCGTGGAAGTGAAAATAATTAAATTATTTTTTTTTCAATTCAAAAGAAAAAATTCAAAAGAATTATTCTTTTGAAAAAAAAGGAGAAGTGATTGATTCAATTAAATCGAATAACTGAATTTTTTACCTCCAATTTTCGAAATTTTGCAATCGATTTTTTTTTTTTTTTTTTCAATGTAGATTTTCATTGGGATGTTTATTTTTGTCTCTTGTATTAAAATTACACAGCAGATCCACAAGATGGAGGAAAATTTAATAGAAAACTACGACAACATCAAAGAACAGATATCCCACACCAAATACCTGTTCCTAACCGTTATTTTCAACAGCTTTGTGTCACACATAGTCTTCACCAGAATCCTATAATAAACCGCACAACTATCCCAAATGGTTTGCCACACCCCTAAAAAATAAAGGCCGTGCTCCAGTGAAGTTCCCCTTTCTTTGTCTCTTGAAAACGTAAATTATGACTGTATTAATGCCCCCAACCCAATGAAATACAAAACCACCATACACAACGTAAGTAGAAGCAAAACTTAAATGAACCACACTAACCCCCCTTACATCCCCTCACTCAACCCCCATCCAAAATAATATAACTAATTTCACACGTTTGAAATAGGCACAAACCATTGAAGACCGCTGTGCTGACGCAGATCTGAAACCCTACAACCTAATGCGAGGCGCTCAGAAGAGGGGAGGCACCAGCGAAGGGGAGAAAATGGAAAAATGTCTCAAAAAGGTAATAATCTCCACACACTTCTGTTCTACCTCTGTGCAATGTGAATCTCTAGCTCAAAGAACCCCCCCCCCCCCCCCCCCCCCCCTAGTATTTTCTTCAATGTCCCGGCAGGTCGATAACACACTCCTGATATTTGCATTCCGATGTTTTGAGTTTTTGAAGTTGTGATCAGAATTGGATAGTGAAGGGCCTTCTTGAGTCGCGATTTCATTTTCGGTATTGGTGGCCCCTTCGTCAATTCGTGATGTTACCGTCCCAACGCTTTTTCCACTCAGTTTGTCCACATTTGGTATTTCAACGTTATCGCCTTTGAAGTCAGTTGATAAACCACACTTTTTCGTGCGTTCTTCTTTTTTCGATACTGCATTTTTTCCAACTTCATCGCAATCTTCCTCAGAGTCATTTATCAATTAATATACATAAAATTACCTAACCATTAATTAAACGATACCTATTTTTTTAATTCTTTTTATAATTTGGCTAAAAAAATGGAATTTTTACTCAAAATTTATTTTCTGCCCGAACAATAACACAGGTTTACAAAAAAAAGGTCAATCTCAGGCGCCGCAGAAAAAGTCATGAAACTCTGTTTTTTGGGGTGCTGAATCCGCATCCGGCCCCCGTTTTTTCCGGTCACGTCCAAATTTTCGAGATATTGGCGGTTTTTCGTTTTTTCGACCTTTTTCCGTTTTGAAAATCACAGCTAAATGTGCGGATGCCCAAAAATTCCACAAAAACTCTCTTCTTACTGGAAATTTATCGCTGATTCCGAAAATATATATGATTTGGTGTCTAAAACCACGAGAAATGTGTGATTTTGCCAAAAAATGTTGAAAAAAAACGTGGTTTTTTCAAAACCAAAGTCACGTTTTTTGATACTTTTTACCTTCTAGCGTGAAAACTAAGGCCGTTAATAAAATTTTTCCAACGAGGTCTTGTAGGTAGATTGTTTCTGCGTCGAATGGGACCAACCGTGATTCTTTACCTTCCATAATAAGGGAGCTATGATTTTTCAAAGTTTCTACCCATTTTGGCTATGTCGTAGACATGAACTCCTGGAGTCGGCAATGCAACTTGATCACAACAAAACTTTGTTCCAAGGAATGTATTGGACTCGGAGGCATCAATTCAGACCGACTCAAAGATGGTTTTATTCATCAAGAACTCACGGAATTGCACTTGAAGCCCTGAAAAACAAGCGCCCAGAAACTTTGAAAAATCATAGCTCCCTTATTATGGAAGGTAAAGAATCACGGTTGGTCCCATTCGACGCAGAAACAATCTACCTACAAGACCTCGTTGGAAAAATTTTATTAACGGCTTAGTTTTCACCCTAGAAGGTAAAAAGTATCAAAAAACGTGACTTTGGTTTTGAAAAAACCACGTTTTTTCAACATATTTTTGCAAAATCACACATTTCTCGTGGTTTTAGACACCAACTCATACATATTTTCGGAATCAGCGATAAATTTCCAGTAAGAAGAGAGTTTTTGTGGAATTTTTGGACATCCGCACGTTTAGCTGTGATTTTCAAAAAGGAAAAAGGTCGAAAAAACGAAAAATCGCCAATATTTCAAAATTTTGGACGTGACCGGAAAAAACGGGGGTCGGATTCGGATTCAGCACCCCAAAAAACATAGAGTTTGATGGTTTTTTCTGCGGCGCCTGAGATCGACCTTTTTTTTTGTAAACCTGTGTAATTATTCCAATTATTGGTACAATCGATTGTAAGCTTTCGATTAAAATCGATTGTTGTCTTCAGAATTGGAACCCGAACTGCGAGGGTGATCTGGAAAATCGCATTTGTGAAAGATCTGAACGGAGTTGAAAGGGTTAAGGGAAAAGGGGACGGTAAGGGGGGAGGGGGTGTTCGCTGTGATAAGAGTTGACCTTAAAACTGTAATGAGCTTCAAAGAGACCAAGTCAAGGTCTTGAACACTTGGCGTGTAATGAGAGGGGGTTTTTAAAGGGGTGGGTGGGGGACACTGTTAACAAACCTTTCAGGCGAGTCTGCCATTTGGGTGGAGGCGGTTGTTTCATCCTCCGCCCGCATCAGGTGTTCCCTTTAAAAGGCCTAACCGCCTCCCCCGCTGCGCAGCCCCGCGTCCTTTTCTCCCCCCCCCCCACCACCGGGGGCTAATTTCCCTTCAGACGACCCTCGTCGGCACTCCGTTCCGCCCCTCCGCCCCCGAGGTGAGCTTGCACTTTCATTGCATCTCGTAATACTGACCCACCTTCCTCACTCTTTCATCTGCATCGGTGCACTCGCCCAACGAGTTCCTCCTGCGCCCGCAACCTTTCAAGGGCATTTTTTCGGATGGCCTCAAGCGATTGCTCCGTTCGGTCGCCGAATTTGGGTGTCTTTCCTGAGCAATGAATCGGCTCTCTCCAAACTGGCTTCTCAAACAAAAGGGGGGGTACTTTTCCGTTATACCCCCCCCCCCCCCCCCCCACTCGATTTTGGTTGGCTTTGGGTGCCTTAAAGCCATCGGGAGGGGCTCGAAATCGAGTTCGGGGGGTGTGTGTGGGGGGGGGGGGGTGTTATAACGGAAAAGGGCTCGAATTTGGGTGCCTTAAAGCCATCGGGAGGGGTGTTTATGAACACGAAATCGAGTGGGGGGGGGGGGGGGGTATAACGGAAAAGTACCAAAGGGGGCTCTCTCGCAGCCCCCCCCCCCCTCTCAAACGAAAGGGGGCTTACAAAACCGGTTTTAGATCCATCAACTGGGGGGGGGGGGGGGGGGCTCTCAAAACCCAGTTTTCGCTCCCTCCAGCAAAAGGGGGCTCGCAAAAACCCGGTACCCCCCCCCCCCCAAAGGGGACTCCCAAAACCGGTTTTAGCTCCCTCAAACGGTTTGCGGGTCGGGTGGGGTGGGGGGGGGGGGGGGCTCTCTAAAAAAACCGGTTTTCGATCCCTCCAACAAAAGGTGGCTTGCAAAAACCCTGTTTCTCACCCCCCCCCCACCCCCCCCCCCCCCCCCACCCCCCACCCCAACAAAAGGGGACTACAAAACCGGCTTTGGCTTACTCAAACTGATGGGAGGGGGGGGGGGGGTTCTCACAAAACCGGTTTTTACTCCATCAAACAAAAGCCGGGGGGGGGGGGGGGGGGGGGCTCTCTCACAAAACCAGTTTTGGCCCCTTTAACCGGAAAGGGAGCTCTCATTAACAGGGTTTTGGCTCCCTCTAACTAAAGGAGGCTCTCACAAAACCAGTTTTGGCTCCCTCAAACAAAAGCGGGCGGGGGGGGGGGGGGAGTCTCGAAAAACCTGTTTCTGCCCCCTCAAACGGAAAGGGAGCTCTCACAAAACTGGTTTCTCGTCTCTCAAACAAAAGAGGGCTCTCTTTGAACCGGTTTCTGCTACCTCAAACAGGTGATAGCTCCCCTGAAACCAGTTTCAGCCCCATCACAACCAGGTTCTTCCACTACTGACAATGTGCATTTTCAACCTAAACAGCGCTCTGAGCGTTAACGCTAAACTCTCAGCAGGTACCTCAGGTGTTGAAAGTGTTGCTTCAGCGGTAAAGTAATTCAGTAGAATAAAGAAGGACCTGGTCAGGGATGGACGATTGATTTGAAAGCTCGTACCGTGCAGGGTTGGGCGTTTCCCGGAATGAGAGGTTATCAGGGCGGGGTTGGAAAGGGCGTTGTAGGTGGGGGGGGGGGGGGAGTTTACCCCCACGAGAGCACATTCCCTTTCGTCAGTACAGAGAAAAAGAGTTAGACACGAGGGTCGCGAAGGAGGTTTTTTTTCTTCTTCACATTAGCTATTAATAAGCCCCGGCTGTTTGCGTTCGGTAAGGGGCGGGAAAGGAGACGAGAAGGACTCGGATGAGAGGCGGGTTTAGTATCACCGTCACGCAGGCGTCGAGCGAGGAGAGCGCAGGGTTCTCCTATTTCGCGATAAAAACCCCTTTTGGGGCGGAGCTTTCTGGTCCTCCCACTTCAACACCGCAGGCCCTTTTGGCCCGCCTGAAAAGGAACCCCCAATTCTCGACCTCTTAACTAAACATCGTTCGATTTGTTCAACCCTAAATAAAGAAGAAGAAAAAAAAAAAAAAAAAAAAAAAAAAAACGGAGCGAACAGAATTTAAAGAGAAATCGAAGGCCAAACTCGCAACTTTGATTAGACGTGGGGTTTCTATTCCTGATAACCGACATTGACGAGTGGCAGGACAGTTCTGTTCTCACTAATTTTGAGGACCGTCGCAAACAAAATAAGTTGATTACTCCTTGAAAAGTAGCACAAAATCACCAATAAGTACTAACTTTTTATTTAAAAAAAAGAAAAAAAAAAAAACAGATTTTGTTATTTATGAGTGGTGTTTCGGGGATTTGGAAGGTTGGGGATGAACTGTAGTGTCACAACAAAATAAAGTCTTAATAGTACTATCCCCACTCCCTCAAAACTGGGTTCTGGTTCCTCAAACGAGTGCCCTCCCTCGAAAACCAGTTTCTCCACTCTCAAAACCTGTTTCTGGTCCTTCGAACGAAAGTCTGCTACCTAAAAATTAGATTGCAAATTGATTCGCGAGTGAAAGGAGATCAAGACCGGTTTGATAAGATTCAAATGTGGCTTAAAAGCGCTCAAAACTGTTTTGATTGAATTTAAATGCTGCTTTGTGGGGCTTAAAACCGGTTTGATTTGATTCACCTTCGACTTGAAGCGCCTCAAAACTGGTTTGATTGTATTAAAATGCGACTTGTAGAAGCTCAAGACTGGTTAGATTGGATTCGTTTGCGGTTTGAAGAGGGTCAAAAGTGCTTTTATTTGACTCAAATGCCGAAAGGGCTCAAAACTGGTTCGAAGAGCATCGGAATTATCTTGACGGGTCTCATAACCACTTTGATGATCTTCCAAACAGGCTTTAAAAGGCTCAAATCCAGTTTGATTGAATTCAAATGTGGCTTGAAGAGGCTGAAAACCGGTTTGATCGAATTCAAATGCGAGTGGAGGGAGTTCAAGACCGGTTTGATTAGATTCACCTGGGACTTGTAGAGGCTCAAACTGGTTAGATTGGATTCGTCTGTGGTTTGAAGAGGGTCAAAAGTGCTTTTATTTGACCCAAAATTTGAGCCCCTTCAGGTCGCATTTAATGCGACCTGAAGGGGCTCAAAACTGGTTTGATATCAAAATTGGCTTGGGTCTGAAAACCAGTTTGATGGTCTTCCAAACAGGCTTGAAAAGGCTCAAAACCGGTCTGATTGAAGTCAAATCCGTCTTTATGGGGCTCAAAACTGGTTCAATTGCATTCAAATGCAGCTTGAAGAGGCTTAAAACCGTAAAGAGGCGGAAAACTGGTTTGACGGAATTTTTTTAAAGTGCTTTTTTTTGGACGCAAAGAATTATTTTGACCTATTAGGAGTAATAAAAAATAATATAAATAATAAATATTGAAACGGCGGCAGGAGATGACGTGAGGCTACTGTTCGGTGAGCTCGACGGGGTCTCTTTGAGGATTCGTGTTGCTGCGGAAGGTCAAAAGGAAGAAACGCCAAGTAAGCTGAAGAGAAACAAAGGGTTGAAGGAACGCGAAATCCGGTGGGGGAGGAGGAGGTGGAAAACGGAGGAGGGAAATGGCGAGGTGGGACAAAAAGGGTTGATGGGTGTGTTGGGAGGGGGGGGGGGAAGATTGCGGACGAACCGACGGAGAAGGACGAAACGGGTTATTTGGGGAGGGCTATCCCGAAATCCCCCTGTCGGGTGAGGGGGGCGGAGGGCAAAAGGGGTCCTTCGTCCTCGGAACATCGACGGGCGTGGGTGACGGCGTAGGAAGGAACCCCGCCTCCTCCCGCCTCCGAAACCCGCCAACCCGCCGACTCCCCACCGCCCGAACCTCCGAAACCCGCCCGTTTCAGAGGCCCCCACCTTCAACTTTCCGTCGACCCTTTCAGTCGGTCATAGAAAGCGAAAGCGAGCGGGTCTCCCCGGTCAAGAGCACACAACACACACCGCTATACGACTACCGACAACTCTTGGTCGCTGAACTTGTTTTTTTTACAATTTTCGTTTTAAAATTTTTTTTTCGTTTCGCATTATCGTACTGAGACGCCGGTATGTGTTCAATCGAATAAACAAAATGTATTAGTAGTAAAAAAAAAGGACTTTAAATCGTACAATTTTTCGTAGTTTAGGTTTAGCCGGAAAATAAATCCTGATGCAGTACAAATATCGTTAAAATTGTTACGTCCCGAAGTGCAAAAATAAGAGAACTTAATGACCGGTACTTCCGTTCTTCAAGAGTACAAATATCAACCTACTCAGGATTTAGGTTTAATTCGTGATAAAATGGCTCCCAGGCGGAACAACGGGCTGCACGAGGTGCAGACTTTGGTCGGTCTTGAGGAGACGATCGAGAACGTGACGAGGTGCTGCGTGCCGACCGAGTGTTTGAGGAACCAGCTGATCCCTCTGGACGATTTGCGGGAGACGGTGAGAGTGAGCTGCAACAACGAGCAGTGCCCCATGGGGCGGTACATGCACAGGGAGTGTTTCGACAATTGGGAGCAAACCGTCCTCGCGTATCTCAAAGGCTGCGGGCGGGCGAGGAGTTGGAGCGAAAGGCAGCGGGCTCAAAACCTTTGGACGAAAAAAGGCTACGACCTCGCCTTCAAAGCCTGCTCCTGCCGGTGCGGGCGGGGCCACCTCAAGAAGGACTTGGACTGGGCACCGCCGCCTCCGGGCTTCCTCAACGACGAGAACGCCAAAAAGAAGAAGAAGAGGAACAAACACGGGAGGGTCAACGGGATCAACGGGATCAACGGGCTCGTCAACGGTCAAATCAACGGGCAGATCCTCAGCCCGTCCGATCTCCGTCAAAGGACCGGTTCCTTGTCATCGTCGACCGGCTCTTCGTCGCCACCGGCCTCCGCCTCCTCCATCTCTCCCGTCCACTCGTCCGCCGTCAAGAGGAAATCCAAAATTGAATTCTTCTCCGACAGGTACGTCCAATTTGGCTCATTAATTGTAATTTTTTGACTTTGCATGTTTCTTACGCTTTCTCGCCATAATCATTTTGCTACATGATAGACGGCACAAAAAATAAAATAAATATATATAAAAATCAATTTAAAAAAATCATTTGTGAGGACAAAATGTCAATCTTACAGCTGCTTTGTCATTATTTTTTGAAGCTAAAAATTCAATATAATTATTATAAGCCATTTAACTTTTAAGGCACTTGTTGACATCTCACTTTTGTGTGTTTGGGAAACGAAATATAATAAAATTAGCATTTTTGTCCTTTTGATAGCTGTATTAAAAATTGTGTTTTTGATAAATCCGAGCAAAAAACGCTTTTTACCCCAATTTTTTCCCGCAAAAAAAAAAAAAAAAAAAGTTGTCTGCACAACATTCAATATTTTTCTAGTATTTTTTTAATGCTAATTTTTTTTGTCATTAATTTTTTTCGCAAAATGAGCGCAATATTTTAAGTGCAAAATCAAAGCAAAGTCAAATGATTTCATTGACCTCTTCTAGCTTTGACCACCTTTTCGTATGTAGTGGTTGGTGACCGCTAAAATGTTGTCCAGCACAGCGTCGTTCAGGGCCCCTTTCTGGGGTGTCGTTTTCGAAGAATTTTCGGACGGGGAAGCCACTTATGGGTGAAAATGGGGGGCTTTTCGAAGGGCGGAATGTCGAGCGAGGTGTCGATTGCGAATTGGTTTTGGACGGAAAATCCCATTTTTGACGTCTCAAATCGACCCGAACGTGTGTGTAAGGATATAAAATTGGCGCACTTCTCGAAATCCCAAATTTCCAGGAAAGCCAAAAAAATATATAAATAGGTAATAATAAGTCATACAAGAAAAACGAAATCAACACAACAACTCTTGTTTTTCGAAAAATCTAAATGAAAATGTGTCACTTTTCCTCTCAAAATCACGTAGCTGATAATTTTATTTTTTATTTTTTATTTTTTCGAAAAATTACACCACCATTCGAATTTCGAACGATCTTGGAGTCAAGAAAAACAAATTCAGAGCTGATGGAGATTTTTGGCGTTCAGTAAACGCCCTAAACCTTGAAAACACCCGACTTTTTTCTGTTTCCTGCACTTATCTCGGAAACAGTGCGGTTTAGCGAAGAGGCCACCATGTACAAAATTGAAGTGGGCAAAATTTCCTACAAGAATATGTCATCAGGTTTGTTTCTATCTTCAATAGGACGGTTGCTGAACGCTCTGAAATAGAACACGATTTTTTTTTTTCAACGATCTTGGGGCCAAGAAAAAAATCGCATTGTTTAATTTTCTTCTCAATAGTTGAGCCAAATAAATTCTACAGCCTCATCAACCGGGGCTTTTTAAAGAGTATCGCCAGGGCGATTTTTGTTTGTTTTGAAGCCGTGTATCTTCGTACCTCTTTGAAGGGAAAGTACGTTCAGCCAGGTCAAATTGTAGGTAATTTAACGCTCTTTCTGAAGCAACGGAGTGACCTTGGCGGTAAACCGTAAGGGAAAGAAGTTATTCAGCAAAAACCGAAGGAAGGTCGAAAATTTCGCGGTTTTTTCGTCTGATGATTTTTTCCGCAGGATCTAAAAGATCAGAAAGTCCCACTAAGCATCACCAAATAGCACTAAATAACTTGTGAAAGTCCCGATGAGTTTGCATGATTTTCCTGCGTCAACCACCTGCCTATTGAACTAAGTCATAGGAGGTCGAACGAGGTGTCGTTTTCTACAACACTCACTCATAAAATGGTATCGTTTTTTTGGACGTAGAATCGTTTTTGAATGTCCCTAAACTACAGATTTTTTTTTTTTCAATTTTTATTCTTCACAATTCACAATAGGTAATTCAAAATAATTATTATTTTATACATCACAGAATTCTTATTATTACTATTATTTTTTTACAATAATACTTCTACAAAAAATATTACCGCTTAAGAAAAAAAAAAAAATTATTGCAATTCTTGCAGTTATTTAATTTTTTCAGAATCAAATTGTATCCAATAACAATTATTGGAATTGCATTTATTGCAAATATAACACAATACAATAGGTAATTTTAAAAAACTGCAAAATTTGCAACATTTAATTTCACACTATTAGTGAATTTTTTTAAATCATTTCATTTTATTATTATTATTATTATTTTTTGTTAGTATATATAAAAAATATTAAAAAACTACTTAGAGTTTTAATATAAATCGTTTGTACAAAAATGAATTAAATAAAAAAGAAATAAACAAATTTGAAAAAAAAAATAAAAATAAAAACCAGTGTGGAATTTGCAGCCTTTTTTCAGGGATCTTATCTAAAATGTACCTAATTTATCAGATTAATTTGTATATATTAGCATTATATATTCTATTATAAAAACTATTCTACTGATTCCGCCGAATTTTGGCTCAATAGTTGGACTAATTTTCTTAAACCGACTCTTATTATATTAATGTGGGTGATTCTCAGTTATAACTGAAAACTGTTCTCCTTCGCGTATTCTTCTGCCTTTTACTGATTCGTCCTAAAGGATGGATTATGCGTCCGAAATTTCTCGGAAAACGACACCAGGAAATCTCCCCAAAAATATATTCTACGTCAAAAAATACTTCGAAAACGACACCCCACTCGATATCATGCCCGAAATGCGTGATTTGTGCGGTTTTTCGTATTTTTGGTTTTTTTTCGGACGCTCTGGCGGCTAAAGGGTTAATTGTACAAAAAAATCTTCTCTCACGAAAAATGTAGGAAATTTAATGCTCTTTCATTTTGTATCCGATGTTTTTTCACCTAATTGTAATAGTTTCGGAGTTATTTACAAAAAACTGTGACAACCCCCAAAATGTTGACGTTTTTCTGCAAAGAACATTATTCAGCAGCCAAAACTACTATAGAAATGGAAAATTTCCTTTGTCTTCTATCCGAATGAGTTTTGGCAATCACGAAAAAGTTGTCATTTCGAAGAGTTTTTCAAGTTTTTATTGGGTATCTCAAGAAATTGCTAACAATAAGTGACGTTTATTGCCTAATACACACTTCACGTGAATACAAATAGCACCACTAGGCGTCTTTTTTTAGAAATAGGATTTTGTCGTTGTTGTTCTTTTTACAATCTGAGCTGTCTTGGCAAACTTATCAGCGATTGTCAACTGTTTGTTTTCTCGTGGAGGCATGTTTGTTCGTGGATTTCGCTGGGCAACTCATACCCTTGACTGACGTCCCTACAGTCGCTTCAGTGCCCTTCTATTCAGTTGACAAGTTACTGTTAGTGTTACTGTAGTCGACTGTGATTTTTTTTTTTGTTGCCATTTTCCGATGTGCTTTTCGGCTTTTCCGGCGCGACTTCATTTCGAACGGCCGTCAAAAGCTCTCGAAGAATGTTCTTCAGCGACCTCGACATCATCTTCATCGTCCCACAAATGCCGAATATTCCCCCAAATATATTCAACGGGTAGGGGACAAAAAAAGGGTAAAGAAAAATAAAGGAAGAAATATTTTTTCCGGGACATTTTCGGGGGTTTTCGCAGGTAGAGTCAATAAGGCGTTCGAGTTAAGGCGGGGTTAAGGCCGTGTTAAGGCGAAGGGCGTCACTATGCCACTACTTAAGGGATCTGTTTTTCCCCTCCGTCTTTTTTTTCCATTCACCCTTAAAGCCGCACGCCCTCTTAAAGGAGAGCAGCTCTTGAAAATGTAGGAAATCCCCTTTTTTTCGGGGAAGGAGGGTCGCTTTTTTCTTTCAAATCTTAAAACCTACGATGTGATTAACGCCGAAATGAAGGGGTGAGGAAAATAAAGTGCTGTCGAAGAGAATTTTCGGGGGAGGCAAAAACTCCAACGCCGGTTTCTTTAATGTAGCTACCAGAAAATAAATACACGGAGCAATTTATGAGGTTTTATTATTCTTGAGTATAATTTGTGCAAAAATGTAGTTCAGTCGATAAAAAAAAAAAAAAAAATTAAAAAACCGTAAAATAAAATTTAAAAAGCTGCAAATTTTACACAAAGGTTTATCATTCTCTGAAATAGGTAACTTAAGGTAAACAATTTTATCGATTTTTTTAAAATTTTTTTTGCTTGAAAAATACGACCAAAAACAAATTTAAGCATTTAAAAAAAAAAAAAAAATCATATTTGACCTCCCGGGATCCTTCAAAAATCCCATTCGTAGCCCCATGAGAGCCCAATAGATGAAATAGGATCGTTTTGCGACCCCCAAAAATGGATTCTAAAAATACTGAGGTGCCATTTGAGCACCCAAACTTTGAAAGATCTCAAAAGTGAGCGCAAACCGTTTCCAATTGTCTCTCCTTTCTTTTTTTTTTTTTTCTTTTTTTCACAAACGCCGACTCGAGAAAATTCCTCATCGGTAAAACGTTCGATCGCGACAAAGTCAACGTCGTCAACGGTTGACCGCGTTGTTAACGAAGAATCCGAAGAGAGAAAAAACAAAAAAACAAAACAAAAAAAAAAAAACAAGTGAAGCACAGCCCTCCATCTGCTTATCGCGCCTCCATATTTATATCAGCGTTTTACCTCTCGTATCTTCTTCAGGTGATGAGAAAGCGATTTTATTAAGCACAGCCAGTAAAGATAAGCCTATCGGCCGACTCAAATGGGTCACCGAACGGGATCAAGAAAAAGAGCAACACCCTCGACTCAAGTCAACTCGTCCAATTTTTTTTTTTTTTAATCAACTTCGATAGGTACTTTCGGGCAAACAATTTTTTTCAATCGTTCAAATAAGTACATAAGAATTTAATCTAACTTTTTTCAATTTTTTTCAAATTTTTTATTTGGAAAATATTTGACCTTCTGGGATTTTTAAAAAATCCCATTTGCAGCCCCATGAAAGCCCCATTGATCCCCACGGAGGAATCGGATCGTTCCGGGACCCCCAAAAGTGGATTCTACGTCCAAAAATACTTCGAAAACGACACCTGACTCGATCCCATAGCCAAAAGAAGCTTATAAAAACGCTGCAAATTCTACACAAGGGTTTATTATTCTTTGATATACGTTACTTGTGCAGAAATTTAATTCTGTCAATGAAAAAATTAAAAAAAAAATTTTTGGATTTTTTTGTTCAAAATGTGTTTTTTTCAAAAATTCTGTATTTTTTACTCGAAAAATATTTAACATCCTGGGATCTTTCAAAAATCCCATTTTTAGCCCCATGAAAGCCCTAAAGATCACCCCAGTGAAATCGGATCGTTCCGGGACCCCAAAAAATGGATTCTACGTCCAAAAATACTTCGAAAACGACACCTGACTCGATCCCATAGCTAAAATCCTTTAAAAAAAACCTCCCGTAGCCCCATTTTAGCCCCATAGCGCCCCACGAGTTTGGTCGATCGGGCTGAAACCCTTGCGGGCACAACTAGATGGTAAACCGAGTATTTTGTCAAAATTTCAGATTTAAAAAAAAATTCTTAATGCCCAAAACGGCCCGGACGGCGGACGGACATTTCGGATTTGGAATGTAGACCTCTTGAAACGGATAATGTCAAATTTCGAGGCCGATCGGAGACGTCGACCTCCGTCGCGAAAACATAGGTGTATTATTCCAAGAATTATGTAAAAATTAATGTAAAACTAAGTTGTTTTTCCTTCTCAAAAACGCGGCAAGGAAATGAAAGTAAATTCGTGAAGAGACTCCAGTTATTGAGCGATGAACTCGGTGAAAGGGGATAAAACATAGGAATATAGGCTTAGTTGGGGGGGGGGGGGGGACCCATAGACGCGCGCCAGAGTGATTTCGAACAAAAGGGGTTCCCGCCAAATCAAAGGGAAAAGAGAGCGACTGATTGGGGAAGCTGGCGAGATAAAACGAGGCACCTCCGCCTGGCGGGTATTTTAAAAGGGGGGGGAGAAGTTCGGGGAAAGTTGACTTTATCCAAAACTTCCAATTGTCGGGGAGCTGATCGAATCGACGGGAAAATCAATTTCGGAAGAGGATCCCGATTGAAAAGTAAGTTGAACGAGAAATTGATTCCTGAAATTTCCAACTGTAAGTACCTACTTACTTACCAAAAAAAAAAAATCACACGAGGGTTTATAATTCTCTAGTTTAAGTTAATGGGCTCCTTGAGAAGGTCGGAATTCTTCATTTGTAACAAAATATTCGGATTCAGCACCCTTTAAAACCCCCCTACACCAATTTTCAGTTCGAAAATCCGCATAATTACGTGCAGAACTGGTTTAGAAATGTAGAAGATTTTGAACTGAAGGGCACGAGACGTCACACGTCGCCTAGCTGGGCACCGAGTAGTTGGTCAAGTAGCCGCCAGAGCGCTGAATAACAAATATGAACGGAATCTGAATTAAAACAGTCGGCCCAGGTCGATTTCGATAATCTGAACTTTGGACAAAATACTCGGTTTACCATCTAGTTGTGCCCGCAAGGTTTTCAGCCCAATCGCTCAAACCCGTGGGGCGCTATGGGGCTAAAATGGGGCTATGTGAGGTTTTTTAAAGGCTTTTGGCTATGGGATCGAGTTAGGTGTCGTTTTCGAAGTATTTTTGGACATATAATCCATTTTTGGGGGTCCCGGAACGATCCGATTTCACTGTAGGGATCTATAGGGCTTTCATGTGGCTACAAATGGGATTTTTGAAGGATCCCAGGAGGTCAAATATTTTTCGAGTTGAAAACAAAAAAAAAAGTATTTTTTTACGCGGAATTAAATTTTTGCACTTCATGGGACACTGAACATGCCTGGCGGAGACTGAAATAACTCGTAACATTTTACTTTTTGGTCCAGACGTTTAGGATAATATCGTAAACTTATCGATAATATTATTCTCGTGAACGCTCAGTAGAAGTTATTGTTTGTTTCCCTCGAGGCACTTTATCATTGATTGCTTTTAACTATCTTACTAGCACTCTGACAAGGGGGACTCGCTTCGCTCGCCCATTTGAATAATGCGTCAGGTGATGATTTATGTGAGCCCGTTGGGTGTTGAAAATACCTGAACCTGTAAACCGAGTATTTTGACAGAATTTCAGATTTTTACACAAATTCCTCGTGCCCACAACGGCCCGAACGGCGCAAAGAGGGACAATCGGCGTTTTTTTTTTTTTTGTTTTTTTTTTCTCATAAATTCCCGCTACGCCCTGTTTTCGGAGAGAGATGATGAAACCAAGTGTAAAAGAAAGGTAATTAGTCCTAGTTTGAATCTCCTTTGGGACATGGACGGTTGCAGGCGGTTGGGACATGGACTTTATGGGACTTTATTGGGCGAATTGAGCTTTATTGAGCTAATTTTTGAGACAAAGTGGTTGTTTGCCGATGGTGCAGAGGTCTAATCCAATGAGTTTGGCTAGGGAGAGAGAACGACTCCTCTGCTGTATTCAGCAGAGGAGTCGTTCTCTCTCCCTAACCAAACTCATTCTAATTTTTGAGCACAATTTACCAGGATATCTTAAGCCCTGGCTCCCGAAAGGCGAAACCGCACTTATCGCTAAGTTCCAATTTCAACCCATAAGGGCACCATTTTCCAATTGCGTTTTGAGGCACCTGAAGGCCTACAACCGTCCCAATGGCGATTCAAACTAGGACTATTTAGCTTTCTTTTGCACTTGGTTTCATCCTCGTAGCTCCAAAAACAGGGCGTAGAGAGAATTTATGAAAAAAACAAAAAAAAAAAAAAAAACACTGATGGTCCCACAGTGCGGCGGAAGGACATTTCTTATTTACAATTTAGACATCTTGAAACTGAGCCGATTGGTCCACCAGGTGGGGTCAATAGGCTCACTCAATGTTTTTACATGGAAAAAAAATTTTTTTTTCTCGATTCTACCAACCAGTGGACCAATGGGCTCAGTTGTTTGAGGACAAAGACAGTTGGGCGACATACACCAAGGTTTTTTATTTATTTATTTATTTTTTTTTTTTGTGAGAACAAGTGGGTGTTTGGAAATTTCAGTAATATTTAATATTACTCACTTTTAAGCTTGAATATCGCCAAAACTATTATAGGTACGCGAAAAACGAATAGGGACACTTGTGTAGCAAATGTTGTGAGGTTCATTCTTCATATAGATGATATTTCTGTAGGACCATCCTACTGTAGGACGTTTTCGAGTTAGGAGCGAAAATACGAAATAACCTTCTTCGGCCTCCCCCACCCCCGCTCGCTTGTAGGGTCGGGGACTTATAGTATTAAATACTTAATCCTCATACTTATAGTATTAATTAAAATTTTTAATCCTCCCATGGGTCTAAACACATCGGTGAAAAAAATCGCTTCTGCTCTCAACATTAAATTTTCATGTTCAGAAGCCATTTCTTCATTCTAGGGGGACATTTTCCAACTAAAATCATTTATTGCCTAGACTAACCATCCTTTTACGCAGCCTCCCGAAGGTTCAAACCTTGTTTTACGCCAACAACCGCCCGCTTGATTTCTTCCGGCGATCTCCGGGAGTACGTTTTGACGCCAGGGTTCGGTTTATAATCCCTCGGCATGGTGAGCCGATTCACCCCACTTTACAAATCGAGCGTGAGTTCAATTACAAAATCGGCCGCAGCCTCCAACAGCACTGTCGCAGGGAATCGAAATTTTGACAGTATCATCACAGAATGTTTACAAATCAGATAAGCCGGTTATCAACTTCATATCAGCAACCATTGTTGCTGTGCGGGCAAAGTTAGGACCCCTAACCAAAAACGCTGCAAATTTTACACAAGGGTTTATTATTCTTTGATATAGGTTACTTGTGCAAAAATTATTTCTGTGCCAATGGAAAAAATTTTGGAAAAAAATTTTGTATTGGATTTTTTTTTTCAAAAAAATATTTTTTTGATTTTTGTTTCAAAAATTTTTTATTTTTTACTCGAAAAATATTTAACCTCTTGGGATCCTTCAAAAATCCCATTTGTAGCCCCATGAAAGCCCTATAGATCGCCACAGTGAAATCGGATCGTTCCGGGACCCCAAAAATGGATTCTACGTCCAAAAATACTTCGAAAACGACACCTAACTCGATCCCATAGCTAAAAGCCTTCAAAAACCCCCTCCCATAGCCCCATTTTAGCCCCATAGCGCCCCACGGGTTTGGGCGATCGGACTGAAAACCTTGCGGGCACAACTAGATGGTAAACCACGTATTTTGTCAAAATTTCAGATTAAAAAAAAATCCTACTGCCCATACGGCCCCGACGGCGGACGGACATTTCGGATTCAGAATGTAGACCTCTTGAAACGGATAATGTCAAATTTTGAGGCCGATCGGAGACGTCGACCCCCGTCGCGAAAACATAGGTGTATTATTCCAAGAATAATAAACCAAAAGCTGTTCCGGGTAGCCATAGTCACCAACACTACAAACGCCAATGGACGTCGAAATAAATAACGATTGAGTTATAAATCGATACATTGAATCTTCCCCTATCGATTCCCGTTTTATTTTTTATTTTATCGTTATTAGTTCGCGGTATTTTTCAAATTACACGTTTTTCGCAAAAAGTGAGCCTATTCACCCCACTTTACGGTACCTATATTTTCAAATTTTGAGACCGAATTTTCGACCTTTGCCGCGATTACTTTTTTGTGTATTTTGGTTTATAATTCTTGGAATTGAAAATTAATAGGTGTATTTTTTCAAGAATAATGGACAAAAATACACATAAAAATAAATAAATTACTAATTTTTTGTTGTTTATTTTTTCCGTTTTATTTATTTATTTATTTTTTTAATTTAGTTTGTTTTTTAATTTTATATAATATATAATAAAATATTATTCTTTTTTTGAGGCCCCGAGTCGATTTTTGGGGATCACAGACGGTTGTTTGCCATTTCGAGCGTTCCGTTGCCGTTCAAACGTAATATTTCCGCGATTGGCCTCTACAGGCTCGGAGGACAACCCACGAAAATATTAAGAGCCCGCGTCATATTTCGTCTGCCATTGTCTTCAACCCTTCTTTGCTTGTCGGGTTTGAGAAGTTTAAGGGAGAGGAGCTCATTCAGCGGGATGTCGCGTTGAGCAAAAATTATTGTAAAGGGCTCCCTCAACGGCGAACGTGCGGCATCCGCATAATTCGTGACCTCACATTCATTCCGACCCTTCCAAGACTCGGCGTACCAAGAATGGGAAACTTTTTTTTTTTTTTTTTTTCGCGGGTGGGAAAAAAGGGGGTTCAACTCAAAGAAATGAGGTGTTAGTAACAAGCAGAAAAAAAGAAAACAAAAAACTTTGCTGTGTATTACAAAAAAAAAAAAAAACCTTTTAGTGGTAAAGTTTATGACGTACAAACAAAATAGGTGGCATGTTGCGAGGGGTTGACGTTGTACAATGAAACGGAGGAATGAAGAGGGAACGAAAGAATGGCGCGGCAAGGAGGGTCATCCATTATCAAAAGGAACTGCACTATCTGAAGGAACTCGGGCTGAGATTACAATTGAACTTTCCCAGAAATTACGATCTTGAGAAACATTTCACCAACGGCCCAGACTGGCGGATTCAAACTGAAACCTTCGGCACACGTGCCGAAGACGCATCTGCTCGACGACGGAGAAAGGTCTGTTTCGCAATGTCGGTCATGTTACAGGCTTGCGGCAGGTTTCCGGAAGTTGAGGAAGCCCTAGAAGGTTTCTGCTGCGCGTCAACTTGAATTAGTTATGAAAGGGTTTAGTTTAGCGAGCGGAAACCCTTTGAACGCCCGAAAATGATCACAAACGGTTTCCAATTTAGGCGAACCGGCTTTTGTTCAGATTCCGTTTTACAAATGCCAACGTGGGAATCAATTATTACGACTGTAAAATGATTTGGAGGCCGAATGTGGTTGTTTGACAAAGGCGCAGAGGTCCAATCTATTATTGTCTATTAGAGACAGAGTTGGGGGTTGGCTGGCTTTGGCCCCCTAGCCCAATATGGAGGTTAAGGAGGAGGAGGACTTCTCTGCTGGTGGTTTATGTTTATTTAAAAACTAAAAAATACAAAATTTAAAATATCAGCTTTTGAGGATCGACAACCAGTTCTTGAAAATATATTTTTTTAAATCCTACGCCGGACGGAGGCCTTAACGCCATCTCCTTCCTAGCAGCCCAATATGCATCACTTTTCCTTCTTCAAACGGAGTCCTCGTCGTTGTGTCGGGGTCGGATTGTTGGGCTCTGGTCCAAGTGCCTGGCGTCCGTCGGTGCATTGGTATTGCACTGGGGGGCGTGTCGGTGATGGAGCAACGCCAATTCTATGGAGATGACGCTGGAGGAAATCGTGTCCAGTTGTCAATCTGAAGTTGGCAACGAAGTCCCGACGGGGCAGGTTACCAGGAATGGGTTGGATGATAAGACATTTCCATTGCTTTCCTCAGGCCGCGTTTCGGTTTCGTTCCAGTCGGATTTGATTGACCTTTATTTCATATTCTTTATGGCATATCACTTCCTCTCTTGGCAAGTTCGTCGGCCTTTTCGTTACCTGTCACTCCACAATGCGAGTCTACCCACTGTAGGACCACTCGCCATCCCCTCAAGATCAGCGCCCCCAGGACTCTCCTAGCGCTGGTGTGGTGTTCCTCCGCGCAAGGATCGCTGATTGGGAGTCGACAACAAATACGACGTTATTCGGGTCACGAGCGCAGCAGCAGCCTCAGATACACACTGAGAGAAAAAAAGGGCCTATTCTAGGTTATTTTTCGATTTTTTTCTAGGTTAAATGCTGCCAACCTAGATTTTTTTTTGTTTTCATTCTAGGGTGGAACAATTTAGTCTAGGTTGAATATAATTTAACCTAGATTGAAAATACTGGTGAAGTTACCTTCCTAAAAATGCAAACAACCAAGATTTAAAATACGCCACCCCCACACTTTAGTTCTAGGTTAAGTTCACAGTATGTGCCGCCTCCTCCATCCATTTACAGTCTAGGTTAAAAACATTAATTTCTTGGTTGTCTCACCCTGGTATTCAATGTTTTTCACTTTCATAGACGGTTGATTTATCCTAAAACAAAAACGTTCTCACCCCACCTCAAACAATTTACAGCCATGGCGCGTTAACCTAGAACCCTTTTTTCTCTAGGTTGTGTCCCTTTATTTACGAGGTTGTTTCAATTACAATCCCTGTTGTTCCAGTTAAATTTCTAGGTAGCTTCCTATTCTTTTCAGATTGGTCCTAATAAATTACTAGGTGGTCCACTTTTCTTTCTAGGTTTGCTCCACTTCCATTGCAGGTTGTTTCTATCAACTTCAACTATCTTTCTAGGTTGTCTCTGTTTCCAACTCAGTACAAAAATTTGAATGTGACGTCATAATATGACTGCACATAGTGACAGAAATTAGATGATTAGAATTTGGCAAAGATTTGGCCTCAACCCCACAGGCTAAATAGCAGGGGTGCCAAGACAACGAGAATTAACGCCCACCGCCTACAGTGGCGCTCTCCGCGGCCGCTTAGCGTACTGTAGAAACAACCTGGAATTTATTGAATGAATTACAATCACTGTTGTTTAAACCTAAAACTATTTGTAGTACTACGGTAGTTTTAACTGAGACTGAAAGTCTAACTTTTTCTTCTGGGTTGTTACCTAAAGTAGCAATCTCGCCTTTTAAATTTCTCGGTTGTTTTCAGTTGTACAACCGAGACTTTAATGGAGGGGAATTAAATGGAAGGTCAAATCATTCAATTCTAGGTTACCCCACTTAAAAGTCAAAGGTAGGTAATATATTTTCTAGGTCTTCACAATGTCAACCTAGACCAAATGTGAAGTTCACATTTGGTCTAGGTTGACACTTTTTTATTCCAGGTTGTGGTCAGAGGGCGGGTAATAACGAGTTAGGTTGTTTCTATATGGGTCTAGGTTGGATTAATATTTTTCGATGTTACTTTAACCTGGACCTATTTTTTTCTAGGTTGAATCAATTGATTCTAGGTGGTTTCAATTTCTTTTCGAGGTTATTTCGGATTTAACCTAGCCACTAAAAAAATCTTTTCTCTCAGTGCAGCACGGACCTCCGCGTCAAAGTTTGTGGACATCGGGCTCAAAGCGAAACCACCCTCAAACAGACCCGTGGAATAGTAACCTGCACCAGTCTTCCTCTGGGCTCGGTCAGCGGAGCCAACGGTATATATTTGGAGCCAGTGGTCCACCGGGTAGAGCTCAGCGAGTGTCTCAAGTGACCGGGATCTCAGCTCCTCCCGACAAGTGTCCTCCTTCCCGGCACAGGCATGTTGAGGTCTGACACACCGGCGTTGGCAAAGGGCTCCGATGCCGGCCAGTACAGTCCATATTTATCACGGACCATGTTAGCTGCAGTCAGGAAGGTGGTCTGCGTCTTGAGGCGTACATTTGGCTGGAGATAGCCCTTCCAATGCTGAACAGGCAGTCGAGCCACCTTCTCAGCCAGCCTGAGAGTGCTGAGATGACGGCGAAGATCCAGTGGTTCGGTCCCCGTCTGAGCCTCCATTGCAGCGATAGGAGTCGATTTTGCCGCACCAGTCTCTGAGTGCCTTGTTCTGCAGTCTATCCAAGATGCTGCACGTCTGGAAGATAATGAACTGGTTCTCAACCTATCTCGGCACCCTTAAAATCTATTGTCTAAAATTTAAATTGAGCATTCAATGTCTGCTAAGCATTTGAGATGTGCATTTAATATTCCATGTCGATACCTACTCAAAGTGCATCCTAATTTCTACTCAACGTGGCAACAAACCCCTTCTATTATGCACGACTTTCAACGGCGTGATAACCTCGTTGCCAATAAAATTATTGCATTATGCGCAACAAGCTTTATAAAGTGTGCCGCTAAGTGGTGCATTATGAGAATTGTCAGACCCAATTAATGCGTTGTCGGACCATCAATGGACCGACAACGTATTAATTGGGTCTGACAAATAATTATTTGCTCGGAATGCGTGTCAACTTTGGCTAATGGTGTTGACGTTGTTTCCACTGTGTGGTCATAAGTTATTCAATATTTGTCGAGGATTAGTTTGTCATATTCAATGCGAACGAAATAATTTCGTTCTATTAATATTCCAATTACTGGTAGTTCGAATATTGAGAATTTGTTAAAGTTAGTTTTTATTTTAAACGTGATAATATTATTGCTCAGAATTTCTACTGGGGGATGTAGATTTCATTTGTGGGATGTAGATTTCATTTTTTGTCGTCTGTTCAAACACGGCAGAAACACAGATTTTTGTAAAAATACCAAATTTCTATATACAAATTAATTTTTGGATACTTTGTATCTATCTTTATATCTATCTTATTTATCTGTATATTTGCACCAGGAAAAGTGTCATAAACGTAGTTGCACGGTAAAACGCCATTCGAAAACGGAATTTGATGGCTCTTGAACGACGACACATCTCAGAGTTGTGACGATGTTCTTGTGTGTTATATATCTCATGTTTTGGCCATTACTTGGGAACAGTTTGTCGGACCTTAATTTTCTTTGTTTCTCGTGAAAGCTGATTAATTTTATATGAGGAGCAATACCAAGAATTAGATTCGGACTAAACGTTCCCGAGTTATGGGCAAAAATAGGCGAAAAACACGTTTTGGCCAAGAATTATTCTTTGCCATGCCTGCCCCTCCCTTATCAAAGCACAAGCAGTAACTGGTGGAGATGCACGTTATTTCAAGTTCAACATCGTGTTATTACAATTATTCAACGAAATCTGAGGAGCTATTATCGTTGTTTCCAAGAGCGGTAGTCGCCAGGAGACTAAATTGAAAAAAAAAAAAAAGGTTGTGATTTTATAGTTTCCTGAATGGGGGTTTGCAATGTTTATATCTTGGTATGCCTCAGGGAACACGTAGAGCTTCAAATACAAGCTCGGGTGAGGCACGAGGAAACACTTCAGAGCAAGGTGGTGCGGGATATCGTACGCCGGTACAACTTAAGTGCATATACCTATTTGGAGAGCGAGAGAACAAACGTGTCCGCCGATAAAAGGTATCCAATGTCGGCCAGCCCTGATTAGAATGCCTCACTGCCCAGACTGAGGAACCAGGCGCTTTGCGGTGTCAACCGGAGAGGTGAGAGCACTTTCGTGTACCGACCCGATTTACGACGTCGTAATTTCATTTGAAACTAGTGTCATAGAAGGATGCGGTCGAAGGTGGGTCGCCAGCCTGAAGGACTGGACACTGAGTGACACCCCCAATCGCCCACCTGGTGTTTTAGGGTGTTGTACTTCACACGGTTCGCTGGTAACGTGTGAAATACGAAAACCCTAAAGGGATTCCGTTTAATGGGGAAAGAAGAAAGTACAGCCGAAGGGCCTCAGCAACCAAATGAACGAACCTTATTATTTGCTGTAAAATAAAATTTTAAGGAGAAATGTTGCTGACTAAAGTTGTGGTTTCCATGACCAAATTTACATTTAATGCAATCCTCAATTTGGAATATGGAATTGACTTGTTGCTAATAATGTATACTTAGTATCGGGTTTGAGCCAGAAAAACATTTCATTCAGTTAATTAAATAATAATTATAGTTGTGTGCAGGACAACCAAAGAACAGTCAAAAGACCAATGCACAAAACGAAAAACCCAAATACCAAAAATCATTAGGATCAAAGGACAAAAATCAAAGACCAAAACACCAAAGATCCAACCACCAGAAGACCAAAAGAGCAAACCACCAAAGCTCAGTGAAAGACCAAGGAACGAAAAACCAATGACCAAATCAAAAAGTCAAAGATCAAATAATGAAAGATCGATGACCACTAAGAAAAATTGAAAGCCAAAATCAAAGAGCAAAGACCAAAAAATGAAAGAAATTTCATTTCTTAGACCACAAACCAAAGGACAGTTAAGGACCAGAGACCAAAAGATCAAATCACCAAAGAATCTTGAATCTTGAATCTTGAAAGACCAATGACCAATCAATCATAGACTGATCACGAAAAAAAACCAAGGACCTCAGACCAAAGATCAAAAACCAAAGACCAACAGAACCAAAGGGGGGGGGGGGGGGGTCGAAGACCAAAATGAAAGACCAATGACCAAAAAAAGAAATAATTTTTTTTTATAATCAACTGATCGAAATCCAGTTTGAAAAAATCAACAACCTTTGAAGACAGAAGACAATATTGAAAAATCAAACCGAAATAGCGGTTTGTGAGGGTAAAGAGCTGGTGTATCGTCCTCGAAAGAGGTTGCTGAGGTTAGAACCGAGCCTTAGGGACCGGTTTATCATTCGCAAGGATTTGCTGAGAGGTTCGATAGTTGGTTACTTCACTTTCTTCTGATGAGGCCCCGGGTTCGAATCCCGTTGATAACCAGTATGTGAATTGTCGACAAGCAACTAAGTTGAGGTGATTAGAGACCAAATTAGCCTCCCGTCATGTTAGGTCAAAATTCTTGACGTGAAACTCTTCCTACTTCGTTTGTAGGCCCAATGACCACTTTGTTAAACTCATGAGTTGCAAGAACTGACAAACACTTAACACTTGACTCAACAAATGGTTGTGTGCCCTCAAGAATCAGTTTTGTACTCTCAAAATCGGATTTGTTGGGCTTACAAACGAAGCCAAAAGGAAGTGTGACGTGTTGATTGCCATTTGCAGCTCACTGAGATTCTCATCCCACGTAGTGTGGCGCTCTTGGCAGAAAGCAGCAATCATGGGTCGGAGGGTCCTGTGTACTCTTTCAACAGGGTTGCACATCGGGTTGTAAGGAGTGATATATAAAGGTTTGATGCCTAAGTCTTGTAGGGCTTCTTTGTAAGCACTCGAAGCAAAAGGCCAAAGGAAGTGCCAAAAGAAAAAAAGGGAAAAAGGGTTTTCATACTTCGACATCAGTTATTAGTTGGTTTATCTAACCCTACGAAATAGAAAATACATAAAATACATAGAAACATGCATAGAAATACGTTCAACTACATCCGGTTAGATCTTTGTTCACTCCTTGCCGTTCCCCAAAGTCAAATATGATCCGACGTGAAGATGAACGCGGCCTATATTGCGGAGGAATTCTGCGTCCTCGAAGGCAGCACATCCGTCTCCCTCAACGCAAATGTCGGTTAACCCCAACACACACCGCCCTGCTCCAGTAAACTCCATTTCCAGCCTCTTGAGCCCAAGCCAACTTTAGGGTTCGAATTCAGGGGGTTCCAATTATAACCCTGGAAATTCCCGCAGAGTTAAAGTCTAATTTTAGGGGATTGGGAGCCTTTTGTTTGATGTGGTTTTTCTTCTTATTCCGCTCTCTTTTGGATTTTTTTTTGGTTGTGAGCCAATAACTCTCAATAATACTCATAGATAAGGATTTCTTGAGGGAGAAGAAAAAATAGAAAATGACTCCGCTGAGAACAAAACCTCAGACAACGATCCGGACAGCGATGAACCGGGGAATGGTGCCAAAAAAACATCGAGATCTTATTAGGGGAAAATTCTTGAGATATCAGGCAGGTGCTCAGAATCGAATTCAATTTTCAATTTTGTCGTTTGTTTTGTTGCAGACACAGCGCTATCAACGGCAACGGCATATTCTCTAGAAGACAGGATTTCAGCACGTTCAACGCCCTTCCTAAACATAAACTGAACTCCTATCACATCAAGGTAAGTTCATGACATCTCCAGTGCATGAACGCTACAATAAATACAAAGAGAGAGGTTTACAGTTCGTCCAACTGGTTTCCGCCTAACTAGGCCTGCTAACCAGGGGTGGCCATTACTCCAAAATTAGTGTTGCGGATCCAAAAACGCCTAATTTGAAAAGGCGACACGTAGTCAACGGGCCCACACTGTTTATTTTAAATCGCAGCCCAAGGGTGAGCAGGCCCAGTTTTGTGGAAAACCACTGATAAGAGATTTGATAGGAATCGTACTGAAGATAAGCGCTTGGAAGCGCTGGCGTCATGTCTACAGTGGGTCGGTCCCCAGACGCTCCCATTCCAGCTCTCCAATAACGTCCTTCATCCAGTTTCTGTGTGGCGTTTGAGTTTGGAGGAAGGAATATAAAACGCCACGGGTTTGGGGAATCGAAAATCTTTGAACTTAAGTCAGGCTGTCAAGCACTAGGTTTTGCTGTATCGTAAGAATAAATAAAATACACGTGTAAATATAATTGCTTGCCAGACTTAGAGCAATATATTAGCTTGGAGCTTTGGCCCTTGGAGAACATGTGGCCAGCATTTTGATTGCTGCCACATGAGGATTTGGCCTTGCTATGGCAAAATATCCAAACTATTTAGGTGCTTCAGTCATTTCAGGATTTATTTGTGTTTTCCCTCACAGAAGGTTCTGGAGCTACAATTTAGTTCTCATTTGAGCCTCCTGCTGAGGTCATACCTTTTTCGCCCATTTAGGACTACATTTTATGGATTTTTGGATGGAATATGATTGAATTTTATGTCCCGATTTAGAGCAATGATTTCATTTGAAGCTGAAGGCCTTGGCGAATATGTGGCAAGCAGTTTGAATGTAGTCACTTCAGGGCTTGGCATTGCTATGGCAAAATATCCAAACTGTTCAGGTGTTTCTGCTGTTGAATGTGGTTTTTGATTCGAGCAGGCCCGAGAAGCGACTCGGACGCTTCGAACAAGCAACCTGGGACTCCCAATGTACTTTTGAATAAACTGTGGAAAAAGCCAGATCCGGGGATAAACGGGAGGACCCCCGACTTCCCTATTTCGGGAACTCAAATTGGGAACCCACCGAAATTTTTTACATCCGAGTTTAGAAATCAAACAGAGGGGGCCTTCCCCGAGTTAGTGGCAATAATTCTGCTCTAATGAAGCCTGCGGTTGTTTTCTCAGACTATTTCCAGACTCCTTCACTTCAAGATGACCCCCTTTTTTCCCCTCTAAGGGGAATTTTTCGGCCCGAGCCATAAAGTCCCCGCGGGTCCGAACCTTTTCTCGTCCGTCTTTGAAGCTCGTTGACGTTTTCGAACGTGACCCGAACGTTCCCCCCTTTTTTTTCATCTCCTCCGGGTGACACTTCGCGGTTTGGGAACGAGACTGTGAATTACGGCGTTTTACAACCCTAAACGTCACGGAATTCGAACGTTCCCTCGGCTTTAAAACCCGACGGGCTATAAGGGGACCAAGAAAGAGGGCAGACTCGTCAACAGAACGTGTTTTCAGTTGAATGAAAACCGCGGACGATGTTCTCGAGTCAGCTTTCGTATATTTCACAATGTTCCAAACCCTATTAGAGCCAGAATCCCTACAAAAAAAAAAAAAAAAAAAAAAAACTACAGGTAGTAATTGCATAAGTACATAACCAAATTTTTGGTCGGGCGATGATGAATAGTGAGAGCGTTTATATTAAACTTCAAGTCAAAGGGTGCTTCATCACCCGCCATGGGATTCGAACCCATTGACCTCTACATCGGCAGATGATAACAGTCCCCCCCCCCCCCCCCCCCCCCCGTGGTGCTCTGTGGGGCTAAAAAGGAGCTACGGAAAGGCTGTTTTGAAGTGTTACGGCTATGGGGTCGAGTTAGGAGTCGTTTTCATAGTATTTTTGAACGTAGAAACCATTTCCGGGGGTCTCAGAACCGTTGGGTTTCACTGTGGCGATCTATAGGGCTTTCATGGGGCTACAAATGGGATTTTCTAAGGATCCCAGGAAGTCAAACAAAGTGCCGTTTTCCCGGTAATTTCGATGGCGTTATTCCGTCCACAAACGAGAAAACAAAAAACGAATATCTGTATCAAAATAATGAGCGATGAGGACCTTGAAGTCGAGTTAGGATGAAGCGTCTTCACGGCCCAATATTTCAACGGTGATGGCTCTCGACCATCTGAGATAATAAAAAACACGTTTCCCGAGGTCAGGATCTTAATGTGCCACGCTCGATGAACTTAATAACTCTTATCCCTAAATTCTCATAAAAATAATTCCGTTAATTTAGTTTGTACCCAACCGTGCGCAGGTGGAGCGTGGATCCGTTTTGAGCCATATCACTCCGTTTCCACGAATTAACATAACTATTCAGGAAAAAAAAAGTGGACCTCCCTCTCGGCTAGGCTTAGAGCATAATGAAGGACTCTCGGACACTTTAATCAATGTTTTTTCTAACTTAATTATCGTTGGGTTTGTTCGAAGGGGGGAAGTCGAGTTTGGAATAATTGCGGCGGAATTAATAGTTCGTTTTAACAAAAGGCCGCAGGATGAAAGGGCAGTTTCCGGGCGGACGCTTCAGGAAACGCTTTCACGGGGCTTTCACGGAATAACCCAAATTGTAAACTAGGACTGGTTTAAAACTGTTCGTTAGGTTCTTCGGGTATTTTCAACAGAAATTTTGTTCATTGACGGACTTGGCGAAACGGTGATACGAGGAGGATCCAGTCAAAAGCTATCAAAACCTTATTTTATTGTCTTTCCTAATGTCGATGGAGTGGGGGGTCAGACACGGGTATGTACTCCAGGAAGAGGCTGAAAGCCAAGGTTTCCTACTTAAAACAATAACAGAAAGCTGAAAGTCTGAGCAAAAGCAAAAAATTGACAAACTGCGAATCAGTAGATGTAGATTCAGACAAAGTAGTCATATATCTATGATTTCATTCTACCATGAAGAATCCGTAAAACTGATACTATGATTGTTGCGAGGGAAGAGGGCTTAAGACGTTTGTTCTTTGCCTAGTGGGGGGGGGGGGGGGGGGGGGGGTCCAACTCCGCCAAAGTTTATCCAATTGCGAGTGGAAACGTCCCAACTTCGCCAGCGATGTGTTATCGGTTCAATATGGAGACTACCATCTCCGCCAGCTCAGTTCCAGTTGTACATTTGTGCTGGACGTCAACACTACTTACAGAAAATCCAGAGCTTCAGTGATCCGAGAACACTCATGACCATCACATAATGCAATTCTCAACCAACATAACTGTAAAAAGGATAGCGGCCAAAAATCTCAAAGACCTTCACTGCAGATCCCTCGAAGAGAGTACAAAAAAGCTCAGTGGTACTAAAGAAGCTCAGAGAGTATGGCTCAGCTCCCATGGGGCACGTGTGGCTGCTGAGACGGATGCCAAAGTAAGCAAGACACCAACCCTCGGAATCCAGAAAAAGTTCCAGAGATTCAGAGTTGTGGAGATCAGAAAATCCCGGTAGCGAAATCTACCCTGGATTTTGTGATGCATCAGATCTCATGAGATCCAGATGACAACAGAAGCACAGATCCTGGAATCCAGAAATCCACAAATCCAGAGATCGAGAGCTATAGAATCAATCATTTAATCAGTTTTTTTTTAATTGCAAATGCCAAATTGGCGTAGTCGAATGTACAATAAAGTTAATTTAAAACTAAAACAAACAACAGTAACAGTTAGACCCAAACAATGAACAGCAATAAAAAACGTAGAGCCAACAATAACATGATAAGGCAGAGAATCTACCTATCTATCTATCTGGTATTACGCAAAAAAGTGTATGTCAATACGTTGAATCAGTGTGCCTTCCAATGATTTGCATCAAAAGAGGCGAGACCCTATTTGAAAAGGTTACACTTCTGAGTCCGGAAATCCAAGAAAGATCCGAAGATCCAAAATATCCAGGAATCTATGAATCCGGACATCCTAAAATCCAGAGATCTCGCGAGAGCCAAGAAATCTGGAAATAGATACAGTGATCTCGAAGCCCAGGGATTTAGTTCGTCGATCGCTTCAATTCAATTTTTTTTTTTTTTTTTTAATTCTCTTTATTTGCAGTCATTAGTAAAGACATTGCAATAGTCAGTAAATACTACAACTAAAGATACAAGTACAAAAGTAACCCTAATAGTGGTTACATTTAGTCAAATTTTAAACAAAGATTTATTTTATTTTTTATTTAGGGTTTTATTTCATCACTAGCACTCTGACAGGGGGGCCTCGCTTCGCTCGGCCGACCATTTTCTGGAACTGCAGAAATCCTCGTAGGTAGGTTTTTCGTTTCTATGTCGCCAGAGTACCTACCAATTTAGAATTTCACATCCCGTCGCAACTCGAAATTCCCCCCCCCCCCCCCCCCCCCCCCCCCCCCCCCCCCCCCCCCCCCCCTACGAAATATGGTCAGATGTCGATTGAAAAAATGAGTGCTGGGTTACCGAATTCTTCTCCGACCTCCTATGTACGTCCCCGGAACACTCCAAACCCTCCAGAAAAATTTTATACAAGGGTTTATTATTCTTCGATATAGGTTACTTGTTCGAAAATCATAATATATCATAATTTAAAAAAAATAAAAAAATCGTTATTGAAAAAATAATGTTGTTTTTTCAATAACGATTTTTTTTTTTTTTTTTTTTTAACTTGGAAAATATTGAAGTTCCTGGGATCCTTCAAAAATCCCATTAAATTTTTTAGCCCCATGAAGCTCTACAGATCTTCAAAGTGAAATCGGATCGTTCAAGGCGGGAATGGTAGGAATGACCCCCAGCCTGCACTCACCTGGGAACGAGTGGCCCCGTGTGGTAGGAGGGACAAAGGGAGTTTGTCATCCCAATCGTCCTGGCTGGCGACCATGAACATCCCAAGGTATTTCGTTATGGTTCGATTAAGTCGTTCTAGCAGGCCACCTTACTGGCGTCGAAGTTCTGGTCCGATCTAGAAAACAGCTGTTGGGTATTTGGGCTTTGGGCCATTGCGTCAGACGTTGCTGGCCTGCTCCCTGTTCGTAGCTGCCTTATCCTCTGAATTCCCTCATCTTAGCTAATCATCATGGGGGTTCGTAAGGGTAATCAAATTCACCCATGGTCGTTCCTTCTTACAAAATCGGCAGTTGTAGCAGAAGCGACGAAACATTCAATCTGCGCGGACCTTTCCTGGTTGGTGGACTATGTACTAGCAGTGACAGCTATCAACATATACGCTTATGTTGTTCTAGTTCAATAGCCGAAAACCTTCAAAAACCCTCCCGTAGCCTCATTTCAGCCCCATAGCTCCCCTCGGGTTTGGGCGATCGGGCTGAAAACCTTGCGGGCGCAACTAGATGGTAAACCGAGTATTTTGTCAAAATTTCAGATTTAAAAAAAAATTCCTACTGCCCAAAACGGCCCGGGCGGCGGAAATTTCGTATTTGGAATCAAAACCTCTCGAAACGGATAATGTCACATTTTGAGGCCGATCTGAATTTTCGACCACCGTCGCGATTACATTCCAAGAATAATAAACCAAAAACGCCTTCTTTTTTCGTGCTACCGTTTAGGCCATGAATCGGACACTTACAGACAGACACGGTGAAATTTCGGTACTTGTAGATATCCGCGTTTTTGAGTTTTGGTTCTTAGGAGCTTGTTGGCTTTCGTCGCTCCTCATTTGGGTCACGATTCAGCGAACGCCTACGAGGTGGAAGGTTACCAGCAGAACAAGGCCATTCACGAAGTCACCGCAGTCGAGTAATGCAAATAATATTTGCATTACTATATTATATTACGTCTCTTTCTGATAAGCGAGCGGAAAAGACGCAATTTATTGCAATATTTAAAAAACGAAGAGTGTAAACATCGCGATTTGGGCAGTGGATCCTTTTAAGAAGCAATGTCCCGGATAGCCTTGAGAGGTTTCGAACTTTTAAAACGGATTGAGTAATTTCAAGAATGGCTAAACAGGAGAGGAGGCTTGGGATCTGTTACGAGGTCATTTCTACCCTAAACAAGAGTTAATTCGCCACGAGCGAAAAAAAAGAACAAAAAAAGGTGCACGCTAAGGAGCGATATGGATCGAGAGTTGAGACGGGTTTTTGTCGACGGGGAGCGTTTTGCCAGTCATCAAGATGATGGTTGCAGTGGATGAATGTCATCATACCTGACTGCCCTAAAACACAGGACACGATCAAGGCAGGCATGAAAGGATGGGGTTTTTACTCGAGTCTTTTTTTTTTGCATCCTTTGTCATTAGGAATGAATGGGTTCAATTGAATTTGTCATGCCCGAAAAGGCATCGTGTCAAGGCATCTCCATTCCTGCATTCTTTCGCCGTTTCATCATTTGCACTTGGTCGGCTTTCGTAGGGGTGGAAACAAATTCAAGATTCGTAGCGTAAAGTCGTGCCAACTAAACCGAAGATGAAGAGCAATAAAGTGCACAAAATAGTAGTGAACGTTGTCGGGGTAGAAAGGCTTGAAGACCGAAACGGCTGCCTTGTACGTAACGACCCCACTCCATAGACATAGAAGAGTTTCAGACATCAATCTGCAGATCTTGAAAATTTATCACATTGGACCCGAAACGTGCAATATGGTATTAAATACCAAATTTTGCAACCTCTGGGCACAGTACGTGAGATGTCAATTGGCGTCACTTCAAATTTAGCGTGACTTTAGACGTGGTCCCAAAATTTGTGATTTAATCACGCTGATGCGAATTCTTAATCGCAGTTACGTATTTGGAGACACCTTGGCAAGCCTTGGAAACCCTTTATCCAGCTTGGCACCAACTTTGCAAGCCTCGAACAGGTCAGGAAAGCTTGGGACCATCTTGGTAAGCATAATATGGAACGACGCCAAGGAGCGGGCATTTACATTTAGAGGAAGGGTGGGTAAGACGGGATACCATAACTTCTATGGGCGATAGTGATCACAATGTCATTCAAATGTAGCTAAAAATGGCACTGTTTTATTCGTAGGGATGTATTCTAATGAGAAACGTTGGCAATTTGGCGAATTTCAACGCACCCTGTTTACCAGATTGAATTTACTGGAAAGATTCAAAATCGCAATTTTTGAGGTAGGGGTGGGTAAGATGGGATACCTCTAGAAGATGATAGAAATCGTTCCCAATCACTTTTTTTTTTACCCAAATATATTAATTTAATTTCTCCTGGGGTATTATTGTTGAGCGAAAATTGCAGACGAACTGCTAATCTCCTACAAACCTCATGAGTAGGGCTCGGATTTGTATGCTCGATAAAATCTCGAGATATGCTCGAAAAACCTCAGTTTTATGCTCGATAGATATGCTCGAAAACCCCATAATATGCTCTTAAATATGCCCGACCGTTAATAACTTTAGAAAGGTGGGAACGCAAAACGACAAAAACCACAACTTATCTTTACATGCGAGCTTTATTTTCAAATTTTATTTTTTACATTATGTACAATTATATCTACAAGCTTCAGGTCTGTGCAAATAGGTCCGTGTTGGTCTGAATAACAAGAATTTTTTCAATATTTTCCTGTATTGAATGATTTTCTTAGATCGGTCAATAAATTCTTCATAGACGAGAACGATCTTTCAACGTCAACTGACACGAGGGGTAAATACTTAAATGATGCTGCTTCTTGTGCAGAGTAGTTTGGGGAATTCTCCGAGGTTGCAGGCTCGCCGCGCAGCATCCTCGCCAACTCCAACGCTGCACTCCAACCAGGATTTCGAGCCAGTACGAACTCCAACTTTTCTCTCGCTGTTTTGCCACTCTCTCCAGGCCACGTTTTGGATGTTTCAATTACTCCATTTATATGGTAGCGGATGAATGTAGGCATTTATGAACGTCAAGGATGGCACCAATTCTTTCGATTGAAAAGCAACCTTAGCTTTTCCAATGTATTTGCTTTCCGCGTCGTCAAACGTATTGATCACCTGGGAAAAGATAATTGAAAAAATGAGAGAAGAATAACTACTACCTACTGAGAAATCTATACAACCATGCACCATGATCGAAGAATGGAGTAGGTGAACGTAGAAGGTTGAAAACGTATGAAAAAAAAATTGAGGAGGAAAAATCGAAAATGAGTTTTAAAATTTTCAAATATTCTCACCTCTTCAATTGCGGGAAGATTAGCAGAGGCAGCCAAGATCCAAGTTCCCCATCGAGTTAATATGGGTTCAGGAGGTATAGGGAGTTCTGGATGCATCATCTTGAAGGCTCGGACGCGAGAAGGGGCTTTGACGAAAATTTTCTTCACGGAAGAAATGACTGTGTTGACCATGGGTGATTTTTCGCGCAGAGCCTCAGCAACCCTATGCATAGCATGGGCTAGACACGTGACGTGAATAATCTTGGGGTAGAGAAGCTTAAGCTCAATTGAGGCTCCTCCCAGCCTTCAACATAATATATTATATATTATATAGGGAGCAGCATCATTCACCAATGCGAGTAGGTACTTTGTTTTCATCCGCATCCGAAAAGCATTCCACAGCTTACCTGACGAGTCGCTTTCTAATCCGGCAGAGGCTTAAAACTCGCAACCCACGAAAGAAGCACATTGACTCAGGTCAGAAACCTGAGGATCCGTTATTTGCACAATGAGGATCCATGTATACACTTTTAACTATGTCTATTTTCGAACCTTATTGGTGGTCAGTGCCCAAGTTCATGGTAAGTTTGAAGAAAACCAAACCATTTCTACCGAAATCATTAGAATATGCAGTTATATGCTTTTATTCTGAAAACCACGATTTTATGCATTTATATGCTCGAAAAATTTAAATTCTGTTGGTCCCAGAGAGGTGAAAATGCCACCAAAAGCATTCTTTCAATGTGTACTGTTCAGGAAAAAAATATGCCAATATGCTCGAATCCGAGCCGTACTCATGAGTCGTTAGCTACATATAGCTTTAGCTGGATATATCCTTGCAGACTTTGCAGACTGGAGAAAACTCTCAGTCATTGCTGTGCTTACTATTAGGTAGGTGATTGGAGTGCATACAGGCATCGCCATAGTCTTCATCCTCGTCAGTCGATAGCACCAATTCATCAAGGGATGCCTCTTCAGAAAAATCCTATCCCATCTTCCCCTTGGATTGTTGAAACGACCTATGCCTCCTCTCCACTCACCAGGGATGAGCCGGCGAACGGCGCTAATTGCCCCTTTCCCTTTTTCGCGGAGGGGTACTATTATAATAGTACCCGATATACCCGGTGGAGTGGGGAGTCGTTTTCGAAGTATTTTTGGACGTGGAATCCATTTTAGAGTCCATCCAATTAATGATTTGTTATTTATATTTAGTTGATGTTTGCCAATATCCCATGTAAGTATGCCACCTTCATAGATCCCAATAATACGACCTACCTCCCGTTCAGGCTGGAAATTTTTCCCCGTGCATCGAGGGTAAAAAGCCTTTTACAAAGAGCTAACCAAGATTTCAAAAACCGGCCCCCAAGAGCTAGTTTGTGGTATTCTTTAGGGAGATGTTGAGCCCGATGTTGAAATCGCCGAGGGGGGTTTGCGCAACATTGCATGCATGATGGGGAACGAAAGGGAAAAGCGCTAAACAGGTATTGATTAGGGGCGGATGCACTGTGTACTTCCTCGTGACATGATGAGCCCACTTCCACCCCAACAAAGTCACAGTACGTGAATCATAGTTGAAAACCCCCTCAAGGGCTCGAAAACCTTCCCTAAAAGGGTAGTCCTCCAGTCTGGTGAATTTCCACACCCTTTTGTCCGAGGGAGGACTCTGGGGGAGGTTGCAACTTGCACCGAGGTATTGATTTTTGCTCCCTGGTCTACCCCAAGGGTGTGCCGAGTGTCTGCGCCCTAGACCTTGAAAAAGGGGCCTATCATTCAATATTCCAGTCTCCAGACACTGCCGGCCCGCCGACACGCAATTCCGCCCTACAACCCCACATAAATTACAATTCCTCGACTGATTTCATCAATTACACTGTCGTGAAACTTATCTAAAAACGGAGGACATTAGGCTCAACATATTCATTTCCATTTTATCACTTTAGTTGGCAGGCCATCAGAAAACGTCAGATTACTTTGGAAGATAATTTCCAGTAAGTACCTACATTTTGAAGAGGCAAGTGTTTATAAGACTTATAAACATGCTTTCGGTGATGCCAGGTATCGTCCAACGAGAACCGTAAAAACTGTTGGAATTCCTTCAAAATAGCGGCCCAGACTTTAACCAATTCGAAAAGCCAGCGAATCAACTAAGGTTTCCAAACCCGGACCTTGGAGGACCAAACAACTTGAATGAAAGGAGTTGAAAGCCAAAGCTTGATTGAACAATACAAAATCACAACCTCTTCAGTTACCTACTTGTTGCCACCTTTAACGTCCTGACAGAATAATTTTGAATCTACCAACCAATATTTCACTGTACCGTTCATTTATCAAGGACCTTTTTTTATGTACAATGCACGACCGAGAAAACCCCCGTCCTGAGAGGTTAGCCTCATTAGACACATCCTCCCGGCACGGCATCTTAATAATGTGTACATTTGCCTTCAGGGTGAGTAACCTTAGCTTATATTACATCCACTCCTTACACCTACACGCCTACACGCCCGAACCAGTCGAAATCCCTTGTCAGAACGCTGATTTACAACTCACGACCCGCCCCGGCGTATTGAATGTCCTGAACGGAATTTATTTTTGAGGTTAAAGAGGATTTCGAGCTTGTCTTACACAAATGAAATCCTCGCGCACACGTTTTACAGCCGAACTGTACGGTTTTTGGATGCCCCAAGGCGAAAACTTCACTACCTATTGATGTACGTTGGGAATTGAACAATAAATCCCGTTTTCTCTTCTCAAAATTGGAGAAAATGATGCAAAACCGCGAGTCCTTCTCATTCGCTCTCATCAAGCCTGAAATCAGATACATAATATGCTGATTTGGGAATATCAGAACAACTTTGGAGAGGTTGCAAATGGAGGGAGGTTGTTTGTGCGCTGGATTTGTGTTCTGAATCAGTCAAAGAGTTTGGAGGGATTGAAAACCAGATCGAACGAACCATAACCAGAGTGGCTGTCATGGACTGAGAGTGGCTGAGACTTCCCATGTCAAGGTGAGGCAGAACAGGAGCTTTGTCTCCAGCCCGTCTAGGTGCATTCACTGCCGTTGCTATTAGATTGCTAAGATTCCACAATGGTGGATTCGGCCAGCAACGTTAAGACTTTCAAAAGTCCTTTTCAGCCAGTAAAGCTCTCTTAAGATCGGTCCCACAAGGCAGCCTTCTGGCTCTGGTCCTCTTTGCCCTCCGTGCTTGAGGGGCCAAATATATAGTGAATATATAGTATAGTGAAATTCGCAGACGATACAAACTTAAAGTTATTATGGCGGCTGCCCCCTCTAAAACTGAAGATTGTCTCATGCTCCAACAAAAGTTCCAGACTCTGAAGGAATGGATTCTATCCAATAAGCTCCTGCTCAATGAGGCCAAGACAAACTGTCTACTGTTCACAGCTCGTGGCTCTTCTGACCCATCTGACCGCATAATGCTGGGCAACGCTAGCGTTCCCGTCTCGTCCACCACCAGGTTTTTAGGAGTGGCCATTGACGAGAACCTCACGTTCAAAAGCCACGTAACCGAGCTGAGGTGTAAATTGAACCCGACCAGTTTCTGGCCGACTTTGGCCAGTAACATCCAAGCTAGTTAGGCTCATGGCCTACCATGGCCTTTTTATGCCTAGAGCGAAGTATGGCATCCTTTCGTGGAGTTCAAGGGCCAACCTCGAAAGCATTTTCTTGGCCCAGAAGCGAGCGGTTTGGATCGTGTTGGGCCTTCCGCCGAGTACCTCGTGCATAGGGCGTTTCAGATCAGAGGGCCTGCTGACTCTTCCATCTGTTTGGATCCTGGACGTAGTGCGTCATCGCGAAAGGTTTTGTCGAGGACCAGTTCGGCCACAATTCAACACAAGATCGAAGGATACTCCAAGTACCAAAACACAATTTGAAATTTTTCAAGAGGTCCACCCGCTACAGTGTGTTCTCTGTCATGAACCATGTGCACAAGCGCTAGTCCGGGCCTGGTCTTGAAGTCTCGAAGCAAAGTATCAAAGTCTTGCAGTCCTGCAATCCAGCAGTCTTGAAATGTTTCAGTCAGGCAGTCTTCATGTCTTGAAGTCTTGGAGTCAAGCAGTCTTTGAGTCATGAAGCAAAGTCCAACTGCCGAAGGCTGATCGCCTTCAGTTCAGGTCACAATTCAGCCGTTTGGGACTCTTTCAGGCTTCACACTATAAAGCAGTGTGAACGTCATTTCAAACCAAATTTCCCGAAATTTGCTCCCCCATTGGGGAAATTTCATAAACTTCCGATTTTGAATTTAACCCTAGGTACCGTTATATTGTAGGACCGAAGCATATGGTATTGAAACACTGAAATCAGTTTTTTTTTTTTAAATCTACGTCACAATCAAGGCAAAGCTCTCACTTGGGGCGCTAGTGTAGAAGGAATTTACGAAGGTTTATCATTTGATATAGTGAATAAATTATTCAGAATATATTATACTTATAGTTTAACGTCTTATTACATTAGATTGACGGTGATTCGATAGCGTTTGTTGTGATGGGCTGTCAGATGGCAACACTGGTAACAACTTCGGCAGCCTGCCGAGGTTGGTAGCACCTTCTTGACCAAACGACGTCACTGATCCAGCTGATCGATTCTACTCCCGCGTATTTTCAAACTTCTCCACTTTCTCTAAATTATAATAATTTTTGGAAGCGATTCCAGACGGCTGACTGTCGTTTTTGTTATTTTCGTAGGATGTACTTTCGAGAAAAAAAAAATTGAAAAAATTCTATGATAATTCCCCATTTACAAATTTTGTATCACTCATTCCAATGCCGTTCGTGCACTTGAAAGATATTTGAATGAAGACGGTTTAAATAACTGAAGAACCCATCTGTGGCGGCCCAAGGCGTCTCGTCCCTACCTTGGTGTGTTTACCGAAGATATTTTTACCCTTAACGGCCCGAGACGGTTTTTACTGTTTCCCCTCGAGGGCAGGACACGCCTCTACTTGTTACCCTAGTCCCTCACAGCTCTCACCATCTCGGGATTACCCAAGTTTCTTGTGGGTGGCAACTCTGTTCTTCGGACCCCCCCTTCTCGACGCTCAAAGTTCAAACCCTTGCACAATCCGACTATCGATGGAGCGTTTTAACGCGGAATGACTTTGACATTTTGAACAAAAAATATAACCGTCGTTATTGTGAAATGAAGTGCTCGACCTTGTTGGTCTGCATTCGCATCGCAATGAGACTATTGATGGCTAATTAAAAAAGCCCGCGAGACGAGCCTTGAAAACAAGTCCACCGTCATATCAATCAATACCCCTGAGTCATTACAGCTCTTTTGTGTCTTCAAGCGAAAGCAGGAAGACGATTTTAATTTGCTTCAATAAAAACGCTGCAAATTTTACACAAGGGTTTATTATTCTTTGATATAGGTTACTTGTGCAGAAATTAAATTCTGTCAATGAAAAAATTAAAAAAAAAAAAATTGTTTGGATTTTTATTTCAAAAAAATTTTTTTTTTGTATTTTTGTTGTTCAAGAATGTGTTTTTTCAAAAATTCTGTATTTTTTACTTAAAAAATATTTAACATCCTGGGATCTTTCAAAAATCCCATTTTTAGCCCCATGAAAGCCCTAAAGATCGCCCCAGTGAAATCGGATCGTTCCGGGACCCCAAAAAATGGATTCTACGTCGAAAAATACTTCGAAAACAACACCTAACTCGATCCCATAGCGAAAAGCCTTCAAAAACCCCCTCCCGTAGCCCCATTATAGCCCCAGAGCGCCCCACGGGTTTGGGCGATCGGACTGAAAACCTTGCGGGCACAACTAGATGGTAAACCAAGTATTTTGTCAAAATGTCAGATTTTTAAAAAAATTCCTACTGCCCAAAACGGCCCGGACGGCGGACGGCGTACGGCGGACGGACATTTCGGATTTTGAATGTAGACCTCTTGAAACGGATAATGTCAAATTTTGAGGCCGATCGGAGTCGTCGACCCGCGTCGCGAAAACATAGGTGTATTATTCCAAGAATAATAAACCAACACATCGATTATTTCAGAAAACAGACAGAACAAATATTTGAAAATATCACACCTCTGCAAGAAAACTATTTTTCACAACCTTGTTTTTTGGTAATCTATAGTTTGGAAGTGTGCTGAGACCAAAATTGAAAGCAGTATAATGCTATTGGCTATAATGGAATAGAGAATTGAAAAAAAAAAATATTTAGGGCCCGTTTATCTAGTTTCCTCCTCTAGGACCTGCTATACTTAGGACCCATAACGACTATCCGTCCTTAACGGACCCATTAAGGGTCCAATAACCATTCTTTGGCGCGTTTATCAATCAATTATACAACCGAAAGTTGTAGGTCGATGGGCTATCGAATCAAAGAGAAGTAATGCTGCAGAATGCGAATAGAACGGACATGTAAAATGTAGTGAACAACCACACATTACTGACATCGTCGCGGAGTCTGGACGAGGGACGCAACATCGTAGCCAACAATCGATTTTCTTTTTTTTTCGATTTTTTTTTTTTTTTTTTTTTTTTTCAAAAATATTTTTCAAGTAAAAAACAAAAAAATTTAATGTTTTTGTTTTTTACTTGAAAAATAAAATATTTGACCTCCTGGGATACTTCAAAAATCCCATTTTTAGCCTCATGAAAGCCCTATAGAGCGCCACTGTGAAATCGAATCGTTCTGGGACCCCAAAAAATGGGTTCTACATTGATAAATACTTCGAAAACGACACCTAACTTGACCCCAAAGCCAGAACTCTGAATAACGCCTCCCGTAGCCTCATAGCGCCCCACGGGTTTGGGCGATTGGGCTGAAAACCCTGCTGGCACAACTGGATTGTAAACTGTGTATTTTGTCAAAATTTCAGATTAAAAAAAAAAAAAAAGCCTGCCCGAAACAGCCCAGGTGGCGGACAGACGCATCGTTTTTGGAATGTATAGATTCCAGTCTATAGACCCCTTGATACGGATAATCTCAAATTTTGAGACCGATCAGAATTTTCGACCCCCGTCGCGATTACATAGGTGAATTATTCCAAAAATTATAAACCCAAATTGCAAAACTTCGACTTTTCTCAAGACTGCGAAGACAGGAAGCGAACGAGAATGGGTCGAGACAATGCATAAAAAATCTGGGCCACCAGGATTCGTGTAAGGTGGGAGAGGTCGGGGGTTGGCTGGCATCGGCAAGGACTGGCCCCCTAGTTGGACTACGAGTTGTCTCTCCCTCGCCTCCCTTACTGGGCCTCTCCTGCAAACATCCACTTAGTATTCACGTAATTAATAAAGCGAGTTTTGCTTTGCATTTCGTAGAATAATCCTTTCGACGGAAACTACCGCGGAAAGCAAATCCGAGACGAGCCGGCGGGTTTTTTCTCACGGTTTACGTGTCACTTCACATTTGGGTTTCTACACCTGTAATTGCTATCGACCAAAAAGAAAACATCCCGCCGGAGTTTCGAATTTCAATAAAATCCTGTTCGTGTATTGTGTTACCCGAAACCGGACACCTCGTCGCTTAACGTCCTTCCTAATTCCAGGCACGTGATCTCTTTTACGCTCGAACGGCGTCGAAGGAAATACTATCTACAGTCAGTATAGTTCAAAGACAATGGTGAATATGAGTTATGCTCGCGCCTCAGGTTATATGAGTCTTATCTGTGAAAGGTGAAACTGAAGGAGGCCGCGATGTCAACACTCACTACACATTTTGACATTCAGGCATGGAAGCAGTGCAGCAGGTAGAACTCGTCGCTAGGTGGTGCTGGACTGCGGACTAAAAAAAGGATTTTGGTGCTTGGCATCTTTTCAACCCTTGTAGGGGTTTTTCTTCTTCTGGGCGTCTTTTAAATAGTTGAAGGGTGCCAAATGCATAAGGGGCCAAGCGCCATTTTTCGAATGATGGTTTTCCCAACGGCGCACAGTGGGCTAGGGTGAATATTTAGCTGAAAAAAAAAAAAAAAAAAAACTGAGTAGGCATTGAATTGACTCATAGACACTCTTTCCATGTATTTTTATGTTCTGAGTCGAATAAGAACAGTTTCCAGTCGATCGAAGGGGCGATTTTACGACTACAATGACTATTTTTACAAAGTTCTCAAAGAAATCTGATCTTGCAAAAACTTTTGATTGTTTTTAGGGTTCTGAATGGAATGAAAGCAAGGTAAAATAGTTGAAACAGCTCTGTAATTTTTAAAAAAGTCTCCATAAATAAGGTAGGTTACATAACACTGGTAACTATATTTATTGTTACCAATGAATGTTCAAAAAACTGCTAGCTGAAGTTAAATTTTTTCTTCGTTGGGCACAAAAAGAAAGAAAGAATGAAAAAAAAAAAAAAAAAGCGGCAGTGAACGCAGTCTGCTACTATTCCATTTCGTCGTCCTCAGGTGCGCCTCGGGTAGTAGCTCCAAAATTGTTCTGATCTCTATTAGGCGGGGTATGGACAAGCCGTTTTTGTGTATATATTTCGAACAGAACACGTGTATACGGCCGTATACATACCCCTTCTATAGAACACATATTTTAGAAAGAGTGGTTTGCGAATTTTAAATTAATCATTTTTTATTTTATTTTTTATTTTTTAATGATTAAAATTAAAATTTCTAGATTAGGGTAGCTGGGGGTAAGAGTGCGAAGCCAGTTTTTGGAAAACCTGAGAGGGTTTCAATACCCTCCAACAAGGTAGCACATGCATGGAGAAGCCCTCACTGTTCTCAGTGAAAAAACGACGAGGAAAGTCTATTTTTAATGTTTTTACTGTAATGTTTCTGCTGATTGTGTTAGTTATGTCGAGACAAATAGAGCCCGAGGTTTCGCCCAATTTGCTTGAGTTGCTTCTTCCATTGAACGAACTGATCGCCTCACCAGATGAAATCGTAATCAAGTGATTGGGAGAAAAATCGTAAATTTCTCAGTTTCCGGCCTCAGTGTAGAGATAATGGATTCCCCTTCGAGGGTAAAGTCCCTCGGAGTCCTCTATCGAACCCACATTCAAATTAAATTTGATAGGTAACTTGCAAATTTTACATTTCGATTTGATAAATTGCAAATTTTGCATTTCGGTAACTTGAAAAATCGACTTTTTTCCAGCTAGTTATTCAATCTGTGCGCCGCACAGCGGGGGCGATGACTTTACTGATTGGTGAAGATAGGTTTAGTATTAAAAATGCAAAACGTGAATGTTTAGCTGTTTATCATCATTTTTTCAACCTGATAATATCCCAAACAACGTATCAAAAAATCAAAACTACCGGTGAGTTTTCGATTTTAGCCTTTTGGTTCATTATTCTTGGAAAAATAAACCCATGTAATGGTCAGAAATTCAGATCAGCCTCAAAATTTGACATTAACCGAATTCATCTTATTTTAAAAGACAACCCTTAATGTTCACGTCGGATTCGGATTACTCGGCCAATTTTACGTCCGATAAGCCCGTTGAGCGCAATTTTCTATGAGCGCAAATCCGCGCAACTCTTCCTATTTTCGATGTTTAAAGTCCGATTGAGCCGGTGTTTCCTCTGTATCCTTCCTAGCGATCCAAATTTTAATACTAAATTTGGAACGAACGAATTCCGACGATCGAGAGTTTTCGGCGACGAGCGGAGTGACAACGAATTAAAGGGATCGCGCGTGCGTCTGCTCTTGAACAGAGACATATGCCGAGCTTGGGGTGGGTGAGGTCCGTTGAAAATTCCTAAGAGCCGATGTATTTTCAATCTTCCACGTGGTCGGATGTGAATTCGAATGATCGGGAGGTTTTTACACATTTAACATTTATATGTATCATCACTTGATCAAATGGGCGAGCGAAGCGGGCCTCTCCTGCCCGAGAAAGTGGTCGGCCGAGCGGAGCGAGGCCCCCTGTCAGAGTGGTAGTATTTTTGGACTGCCCGAATACAAATCAATAGTAGCTTGAGACTTAATTAATATGTAGGGCTCGAAAAAAACTGTACCTACTGGTGAAAAGGCCCAAGTCCAACCTTCCTTGTTCGCGTGCTGGTACATGTAATTTAACTATTGGGCTGAACTATGGGAATAAATTTCTCATAGCTCAATAAGCAAAGAATTCGGCGATTCATAAAAAAAATCCCTGTTTTACAAATTTGTTTTCTTAATTAAATTGTGTGATTTTATGAACTTCTCCAAAAGATATCCTTAATTTCTCTGGATTTTCCCTCGATTTTAATTATGCTGAAACTGTCCTTCCTCTCATTGACTTTCTTCGAAGAATCCCGTAACTGCCATTGTGAAAAGTCGCAATCCTTGACTTTTATTCACCTTCGTGATCAGGTACGTAAATTAGAAAGATCTGTCGTGGCAAACGAGAGTTAATATTATGCCGAGAAGTCCGAAGGTATCACTATGTAATAGTAGCCGGGCTGTACAACGTCGTCCGGTCTCAAGGCCGCCATTTTTATGACAGGTTTTTATAGCCCAACCACTCGGAGGTACACAATTGTCCCGCTCCCTTCCGTCACTAGAGACTATTATTAGTTTTTCCTGTTTTAAAAACGGCCGGGAGAGACGGGACCTACCTCAACCGGCGGATGAAATGGAAAGAGTTGATTTCTCCGGACGATAAATGCCTGACGCGATAGACCTTATGGCATTAAGTATAATGTCGGCGGAGGGGGGGGGGGGATGTAATGGGGGTGGGGAAGGGGGACATTCCTTCTGCAGTGCCGTTTTATTGCGTCGCCAGGGAGGTTAATTGTCGACAAACACCCGACACACCTTTGAACAACTTCAGGTTCTGCCTCAGCGTATGAATCAACTGCCAAACCATCGAAAAAACCTATGTATTCATCAGTTGAGGCACAATAATTGCGCCTCAATTATTATTTGAAACAAAATATTTGGCCTACAATATTTTACATTTATTTATTGAGAACGGGCAGAGCCCAATAATTATTATACAGAAGTAATACAACACACTCGTAGGCATAGAAGCATACATAAAATCATGGATAAATGGATACAACCACATATGGATACTACTAAATAGATATATATTTATAAATGGAGACCTACATTACATGGGTACATAAAAGGGTAAGTATATAAACTTTATGGCGATCGATAATGAAAGTCAGGAAGAAAGGAAAAATTCGTGGAGGGTACGATTGAGGTGAGCAGGAGAGGAGGAGAAGAAGTCGCGATATGGTGGGGAGGAGGTGAGATGGTTGTCGAGACGGGGGAGGCGACCAAGCATGGGCGTAGACAGGGTGCGGCAGGGGGGGGGGGGGGGGGGGGCTCGGCCACCCCACCCCCCTCTAGACTTTTGGGAACACAACAATAAATACACTGCCAAGGCAATGGCACATGAGCTTCCTCGTGCCAAGTTCAAAATGAACGTAACAACTGTAACAAGAAAATTACGTTCGCGCATGCGCAGGGAGTACCACTGATTCAATCGTGATGAAACTGATAGGGAACCATCAAGGGCTATACGCACACAATTCCAGAAAATTTGATTGAAATCCGATCAAAATTGAGAAAGTTATGCCTGTTTCAAGAATTTCACGTTAGCGCATGCGCTGAGTGTACCGCTGATTCAATTGTGCTGAAATTCGTATGGGACCTCAAGGAGCCTGATCCACATATTCCCTCAAAATTTGAGCTAAATTCATTCAAAATTGTGGAAATTATGGCTGTAACAAGGAAATGCGGACAGACCGACAGACCCACAGACACGAAACCAAATTTGTTCAGTAGGCTATGAAACGCAAAATGCGAGTGGAAATTTTGAATTCGGACAACAAAAATTTTTTTTTTTCCCGAAAGTGAACACAAGGCTTCCGCTGCTTCGCAGACTCGGAAGCAATAAATTGTGCTGGGCTTAATAGAAACAACAGAATTGAATGCGTAGGGAGGGGCATGGAAAGGTAGTATTGAAATTTGGGAACACTAGCACTCTGACAGGGGCCTCGCTTTGCTCGGCCGACCACTATATTGGGGATCAGTCTCTTCTAATTAAGGAGGGCTCGCCCACTGCAGGGCTGTGCCTCTCCCGCCGTCTGCAAGCAGAGTCAAATAATTCTGAGAAGCTAAAATTAAGATCTATCATGAAAATTACCTATTTCTCGGGATTCAGAATTCGTAGGTACCTTTCGTTTGCTATAATACAGTTTCAACTCGCCTCTTTCAAGAATGCAACGGGTCGCCAACTCATTGCAGGATGTGATTGACATCGACTAGCCACTGCCTTCTTTTAAAAGGCTCTCGACAGAATTTTTTCATAGGTGAATACGTACTCGTATTTAATTCATGTTGTTTTTCTTTCTATCTATCGAGCTGTTGACTTCAACTTCTCAAGTGTATTTTTTCATTTTGATATTATTTATCACTATTCTTTTCCGTAATAAACACACGAGAAATAACAGATTCCAAAATCGAAACGCCCGTCCGCCGTACTCCACGCCGTCTGGGCAGCAGGATTTTTTTTAAATCTGAAAATTAATCTGAAAATAAGTTTCAAAATTATTTTGACACAATAGGTAGGTACTCGGTCTACCATCTAGTTGTGCCCACAAGATTTTCAGCCCAATCGTCCCAAAACCGTGGGGCTAAAAAGGGAGGTTTTTTTTAGGTTTCGGCTATTGGGTCGAGTTAGGTGTCGTTTTCGAAGTAGTTTTGGACGTAGAATCCATTTTTGGGGGTCATAGAACGATTAGATTTCACTGGGGGGATCTATTGGGCTCTAATGGGGCTACAAATGAAATTTTTTTAAGGATCCCAGGAGGTCAACTATTTTTAAAAAGACGATTTCAGACGAAGTAGTCTATTTCCACGATAAATTCCGGTTTATCGTGGAAATAGACTACTTCGTCTGAAATCGTCTTTTTATAGGATGGATTCCCACTATCTCGCCGCATCTACCTTACGTTATGGTCAACTATTTTCCGAGTAATTTTGGACGCATAGGTAATCTATATTAAATATCGAAATTTTCGATGTCTTACTAGGTTCGAACAATGTAAAAAAAAATTTTATTTATTTTTTAATTACGGTTCACGGTTTTATTTAAAAAAAAAAAAAAATTATTTTTATCGACACAGAATTAATTTTCGCACAAGTAACCTATATCAAAGGGTAATAAAACCCTTGTGTAAAATTTGCAGCGTTTATATATATGTAAAATAGCGCTTATGGGTCTCCCCCCCCCCCCCCCCCCTTGGCTAAATCCTGCCTACGCCCATGCGACCAAGTGACCGGAGAAGTTCAGGAGAATTGATGCGACCATGTAGAAGTGCGTGGAGAAAATCAAATCAGCCGACTGGCGGCGGTCGACAGGCCTCAGCAGATGGAACCGGGTAGAAAGAGCAAAGTAGTCAATCTCAGCGCGAGGAATTCCCAACTTATAGCCCAGGTACCGCAAGAACGCCCGATGCACATGCTCCACCTGCTAAATGTGGCAACTGTAGAAAGGGCTCCACACCACCGACTCATACTCCAGGACAGGCAGCACGAGAGAACGATAGAGGGTCACTAGAGCAGGGGGCCTCGGTAAATTCCCTCGTGTGTCGCTTAAGGAATCCAAGGGCTCGCATACCGCGCAGGGCGACCTGGGATAAGTGGTCGGAGAAGGTGAGCTGGGCATCAAGCAAGATCCCAAGGTCACGAACAGAGGGCTGCCGAACAAGAGAAGCCCCGTCGAATTGATAGTTGCAGATGATAGGCTCGACAGTGCGGTGGAAGGTGGTGACTGAACACTTTGACGGGTTTAGCTTGAGGTCGTTTTGGCCACACCAGAGGGACAATGTGTCGAGACAGTCCTGGAGAGGGGAACAATCAGCCAAGTCGCGGATGGGGCAAAAAATCTTGAGGTCGTCGGCATAGATAAGGTGGGAACACTGACTGAGGGCAGCCTCGACACTATTCATAACAAGGTTGAAAAGTAGCGGGCCAAGGAGCGAGCCCTGAGGAACCAGGCAGCAAAAGAACGCGAGAGAGAGCCGTTCATTCAAAAGATCAGCTCACGATCAGACAAGTAATCACCAAACCATCCCAGCAAAGGACCGTACACCCCCAGGCCAGCCAGAACACGAAGAATCACGCGTGGAAGCTTATCAAAGGCCTTCGTAAAATCAGTTGAAATCACGTCGACCTGGTAACCCCCTCCGATAGCCCCCAGCACAAAATCCTGGAAAAGCACCAGGTTCGTCACGGTTGATCGCCCCTTAACGAATCCATGCTGCACATTTGGACTGAAAAAAAAAAAAAAAAAAAAAAAAAAACTGTTGAATGTATTTTATTGACAACATTGAACGAAAAAGGTTGATTTCTCGAAATTGTCGTCTGACTGACCAAGTAACGAATGGAAATCGATTGGAACATTGTGCGAGACCTATAGTGAACAGTTCTGCGCGGCTTGAGCCACCAGCCCTCCTTTGGCATAATGGCGGGTTCTTAAACGAACATTAAATCCTCGAGCTACGCAGCGTTTTTGCAATTAAAATTTTACTTCTTAAAAGCATGTAACCAGATTGTGTTGTTCCATGTGTGGAATATCTTTAGCAAAAAAGTCGTTTTGTTTTACGCCGTTTTCGCTGCCGTCGTTCCCAGATTGAGGAAACTGCTGCGTCCGAGATATAATTTTCCGGAAAGCTCTCTTGTTCTGTCCTTTCCGAGAGCCGACACAAAAACTTCGTCATCTTTCTCCTTTTTTTTTTTCAAAATGCAGCCCCATGAAAATGTAACAAGGTGGGAAGAGAAAGTGTCGGAGAGGGGGAGCGTAAAAAAAAACTTTCCGGCATAAAACACGACGTATTTATGTTAAATACTGAAATATTGCGGCGGCTGAGGGACTTTTGAGGTTCTGCGGTCACGTGCTGAAAAACGGCCTCCCGCCCCGAAGACTTCGTAAATTTTTCCCGGAGGGCTTTACACGATGGGAGACCGGAGGACTTAGTTTTACTGCGGGGGCTTTTTGAAAGGAGGCCCACAAGTTTGAATCATGCCATTTGTGAGACGGAGCACGGCATCAGTCGACTCAACGGGGTGTTTCAAAAGGATGTGTTTTAGCGCCCCTGCGTTTTTTTCCCCCACCTTTTTTTTTTTTTTTTTTTTTTTTTTGCGTGAAAAAAAGAGAAAGCGAGAGGGGGAAAAAACCTTCAAACCGAGCATTTGAAGGGCCTCCATTCCCTCAACCCTGTCGAAATAGGGAGATTTACACACTGTTCCCATCTTCCGGTGACAAGAAGTGGTTGACGTCTTTTCACAACGGGAGCCCTTCGAGAGCGGAAAAAACCTCTTCATTTATTTATTTGTCGATCCGCGTTGTTCTCCGGCAGTTCCTATGCAGAAAGTTACAAGTTCATCAAATCGTCGGATGCTGATGACGCTGTTCGGAGGCCTTTTCCAAGTCTTGCGTTCCCCTTCGGGCCATAACAGCCCATTTCCGTAGTTAGTGGGTTAGGTGATGTCGGGGAGAATCGATACGCCCCCCAGCAACAGTCATTACACGCCTTTGTACATCTCCGACGCAACCATCGTGAAAATCTGTAAGAAACAAAAATAAATAAATATAAAATTTCTGTTGGAAACGACACCTTATGTGACCTCCTGGAGCCCTTCCGAAGTCCCATTTGTAGCCCCATGAAAGCCCCATAGATCCCCACGGTGAAATCGGACCGTTGTGAGACCCCCAAAAAGGGAGTTTACGCCCAAAAATACTTCGAAAACGACATCCCACTCGATATCAAACCCGAAAACCCTTCAAAAAGCCCTCCCGTAGCCCATATTTAGCCCCACAGAGCCCCACGGGTTTGGGCGATCGGGCTGAATACCCTTTCAAACACTAGAAGGTTAATTTTAAAAAACTAATAATAATCACCATAATTATAAAACACAATTTTTTTTGTTTGCAGGTAAGAGAAGAAAAACAAGCAGCGAGAAGGTGAGCAGTAGTTTTATGCATTATGCTCATCTGAAAAGAGGAGTCACATTGATTCAGCATGGACCGCATTGATGGCACAGTATGAACGCGCCTTTACACTGTCGAGCCATTTTTCTGTCAAACGTAAAGCCCTGTGCATCTCGCCCTAATTCCAATACCCCTCCAGCTAATTCCAAAGTGGCCTTGATTCCCAAATGGCTCGGGATTTTCGGCATAGGTGGATGAGGGAGCCTTCTGTCTTCCGTACAATGGATATTGCTCGCGAAAAAAAATGGCAGCGTGCATTGTGCTGACGTTGTGACGCCAAAGGGACGATTTTGAGAGTTGGGGAACTTCAGAAGGGGGACCCCGAAGCTTTCATCTTGTGTGAGAAGGCTGGTCCCAGCTGAGAAGAGGTAAAGGATTACAAGGACTACGAGGTTTATAGCGTGGGACGTGAAAGGTACTGAAAGGGATGTGCCTTTTGTGACGGAGAAAAAAAACACGGGGCTAATTATGGCTTCGGCCTAATGCTACTCGAAGGACGGTGATAGAACATTTCTCATACTTCAAAAAACCTTTGGCAAATAATATATGCCAATTGTTGTTAGGGGAAGTTCTTGGGAGCTTTGAAAACGAGATCCCGCAAGCCTCTTTTGTACGATCAAATCCTCCACTCCACAATGCTCACAAGGACTGCCCACTCCATTGTCCGTTATTTCGGCATTTGCAAATAACCCTTTTCCGAGCACTTCATACCCCCCTTCACCAAAAACGGCTAATGACGAGCCCTCGGTTTTATTGCGTCATCCAGAACTCCCCTCAATGAACGAAGCCCTTTGTTATGGAGTACCTGTGGGACTCCAAAATCACCGATTGGCGAGCAAGTGTGATTCGCGATTCCACGGCTAGCAATCGAGTAGGTGATGAAGTGATCGTGCAATGTAGGGCTGCATATTACACCTTAGTGGTTCCTCACTTGGTCTCCCAGATTTGCCTCCGGAATAGCCAACCTGGAATACGGCCTCATACGAGCCCCTCTCTAGTATCCGCGTCTTTTCGGGACGGCAAGCGAGATGGTTCCTTATGGCACGACTTGCTGATGACCGGGTTGTGGCTCGGCATTCAGGGATGGGCTCGGGGTTTTCTCTTCAGTTGAAACCATTGCTGCCACATTTGCAGTCATCACTGTGGTGCTGGCTTTCAGGATGATCTGATCAGTGGCCCCACTACCCACACGTCGGCTGGTCGACCCATTGTGCTACCTCTTGGAGTTCATTACGGTAGGAGATCTGTGTCCCTGGTCTACTGATACCAGAGCGCGACACCTTTTGGGCTCCAGGGCCTCACACTCGAAGATGAGGTGAGTGCCTGTCTCCTCTTCTCCACATAACCTTCAGCTGGGTTCTTCGTTTTTTACCCCAAGTGTTAACAGCTGAAGCTCCCTCGTCCTGTGCATAAGCCCAAAATCACAGTTGCGTCCACCATAAATTGAGACTTAAGTTTCCTCCCATGATGGTGTCCATGCTGCAAGTACAGTGTTCGTCACCTTCTCCAGCTGTGCTGTGTTCTCTGCCACCCGCAAACAACCTCGCCGGAAAGTGTTCCTGTTACACCTGGACATGGTTGGGGTGCTATAAGATCCCCTCTGGACTCCTGTCTGGCCAGGCCGTCGGCTTTTTCGTTCCCTGGGATGCCATCGCCTCCGGGGACCCATCTGAAAATGATCTTGTTGGTGGCCCCGACTCGCCTGATGGCTTCCCCGCTCGGCTGAACTGGTAGACGTCCCCGCTAGTGATTTTCGATCAGCTTGGCTATCCGAGAATACGTATATCCGCATTTTGCTTTATTATTCTTGGAATAATACACCTATGATTTCGCAATTTTTTTATATTTTTTTATCTGAAATGTTGACAAAATACTCGGTTTACCAACTAGTTGTGCCCGCAAGGTTTTCAGCCCGATCGCCTAAACCCGTGGGGCGCTATGGGGCTAAAATGGGGCTACGGGAGGGGTTTTTTGAAGGCTTTTAGCTATGGGATCGAGTTAGGTGTCGTTTTCGAAGTATTTTTGGACGTAGAATCCATTTTTTGGGGTCGCGCAACGATCCGATTTCACTGTTGCGATATATACGGCTTTCATGGGGCTACAAATGGGATTTTTGAAAAATCCCTGGAGGTCGAATATTTTTCAAGTAAAAAACAACAAAAAAATTTGAAAAATCGTTTTCGAAAAAAAAAATCCAAAAAAATTTTTTAAAAATAGGTACCTACAAAAATCAAAAAAAAAAATTTTTTAATTTTTTTCATTGACGCAGAATTAAATTTCTGCACAAGTAACCTATATCAAAGAATAATAAACCCTCGTGTAAAGTTTTTTTCTTTCTATGGAACTCCTCGCACTTTCTGCCATGCAAACTATTACTGCTTAGGGCCTGGTATACATACTCTTGCTCTCCTGCCCAGCGGGTCGACGCACTCCCTGAAGCTGCGGGCTGTGGTTTCCCTGTTACCCATGCTGAAGCCGTCTACTTCCTCTGACCACTCTCTCGGTTGACAAGAGATTCACCACAAGCTGTGCAACAGATGACGGCTCAGAAATGCGCCTGCGGCGTTGTCCGAGTGAGGCTTGTGGTCAACGAGTGGAAAACAATCGATCCCTTCACTTGTAAGCATCTTTGGAAAAAGTGGGCAGACATGTCAAAATGGGCTCCCAGATGGTGTAATAATTACACCCCCCATTATAGTGCCCATTATTGGGCACTATAGGCGAGCAAGCTGCAAAAAGAGATAAGAGAATACAGTCTCAGAGTCTTATTATACAGTGCCCACTCTAATGCAGCGGAAGCAGAGCAGGCTCCAATCATTGACCCAGCAAACAACATTACTCCACAACTTCCACGCCACGAGCCACTTGCGGCATTTCCATCAGAGTCATAATTTGGACGCTTCATTTGGCCTTGCCAGAACTACAATGTGCCAAATGTCGATATAACTGAGCCGAACTGAATTGAAGCAATTGTTTCAGTGTGGACGGTTGCAGTTCAGTCAGACTGCAGGTCAGGCAATTCAGGACGATTAGTTCTATCGGCAGTCGGCTAAACTCATTTGGGGTCAAGATTCAGCCGCTCGGCCTCTTTCAGGGCGTCCACTACAGAACAGCGTGGACGCCATACCGATTCAAGTTTCCCAGAATTCAGCATCCCACTCAGGCGCCCTTCCAAATTGATCAAATTTCCATCATTTTCTCTTATTACGTTTGTCCTCACGATAGCTCGATCCATATTTCCCACTAATTTACGTTCAGACTACATCATCGTTCATTAATTTTCTCCTCTTCTCTTTTCTTCTCCAGCGCACTGAAGCTTCCTTCATTTTGAAAAAAGCAACCAACCGACGCCTTTCTCGGAAACAGTTGCCACTGATCTTCCCACCCCGACATCAAAGTTAAAGGAAGAAGCGAAAATGGCCCTAAAAAATTTCCCACCCCCTAAAAAATAATCTGAGATAAAACGCAGTGTCAATAATGATGGGAGAGCCGTTAAGTAAGCACCCGCTCAACATCAAAAGCTCCTCTTTTTTTGCCAGGTCCGTTCCACCCCTCGAGGAAAACTGTTTGCTGACAAATTTCATCCTTACAATATTAATCAGGGCACAAAGCCGTCCAGATCCGTTTTAACTCTTAGCCGGGAGGTTTGGAGTTCATTAATATTACGGAGCTTAGCCATTTGTAGGAGGAGGAGGAGGAGGAGGAGGAGGCCGAGCCATGAAACGGCGAAAAAAAAAAAAAAAAAAAAAAAAAAATACGGGACAGAAAATATATAAAGCGTTTCTCATTTAAGCCGGTTTGATTATTCATGAAATGCAAATCTTCGGGGAGTCAGAGGAGCTTTTGAATACAGTACACGGGGTCATGATCCGGGCTAATCTCTCATTTTGTAGCCTCTCCCTCCTCTTTTGAAAGCGCCTTTTTGAGTAAAATTTAATGCAACGATAAATTTTTCAGGCGGTTTTCAGCATTGTTGTGGCGCAGTTTGTGCGGGATGAAGACCGTTTGAACGGACTGCGAGCCAAAACGATTAGAGCCAGTGGCGCCGAAGAGATTGAGTCAATTTGTCAGCGATAGTTTTCATTGCAGGTCGACTGAGGAGTTTACTTTCGAAATTGAATTTATCCATTTAGTTTATTATTCTTGAAGTAATACACCTTTGTAATCGCGACGGAGGAAGACGACTCCGATCGGCCGCAAAATTTGACACTGTCCGTTTCAAGAGGTCTAAAAACCGAAACTGAAATGTCCGTCCGCCGTCCGGGCCGTTTTGGGCAGTAGGTTTTTTTTTTAATCTGAAATTTTGACAAAATACTCCGCGGCGTTTTTTTGAAGGGTTTTGGCTATGGGATCGAGCTAGGTGTCGTTTTCGATGTATTTCTGGACGTAGAATTCACATTTGGGGGTCCCGGGACGATCCGATTTCACCTTGGGAATCTATGGGGCTTTCATGGGGCTACAAATATGATTTTTGAAGGATCCCAGAAGGTCAAATATTTTTCGAATAAAAAAATAAAAAAATAAAAAAAATTGGGAAAAATTTTTTAAAAAAAGATGGTTTTTTTAACAACTTTTTTTGCTGACACAGAATTAATTTTCGCACAAGTAACTTTATACTCAGCAGTCAGGAAGAAAGTTAGGAATTTTCTAACATTTTTATGGGATGATTTCTACTCTTTACATCTGCCTAAGTGCCCTTTTGGACCTTCGGTGGGACCCCGAAAAATGGATTATGCGTCCACAAACACTCAGTAAACGACACCTCATTTGACTTCCTGGCATCCTTCAAAAGCCCCCATTTGTAGCCCCATGAATGCCTCGTAGATTCTCTCGGGGAGTTCCGATGGATGTGGGACCCCAAGAAATGAACTCTTCGTCCAAAAATACTTCGAAAACGATATCCCACTCGATAGTGTACTCGAAAACCACCAAAAACCCATTTCCGTAGTCAACTGTTGTCAACAGTGATACTTTTACAGTATCCCTCGAGGTAGGACGATCGGGCTGAATCGGGGTGTGGTAGGTTTTTTTTTTCTTATCTGAAATTTTGGCAAAATAATCGGTCCACCATCTAGTTGTGCCTGCACGGTTTTCAGCCAAATCGCCCAACCCCATAGGGCTAACATTTTTTCGTTTGTTAGCTCTAGGGTCATGTTAGGTGTCATTTTCGAAGCATTTCGGAAGTAGAATCCATTTTTTGGGGTCCCAGAATCTTACCGTGAATGGGGGTCGTTTTCCGACTAATTTCGGACGCATAACCCAATTTCTGGGATCAGACATCGGACTGAACAAAATAATTAAAAAAAAAAAAAATTGTTTATTGATAATATAAATTCATATTATAATTATTGATTATAATAATTCATATTATGAATTAATTTTTGCACAATTTACATCAAAGAGTAGTGAACTCATCTGTAAAATTTGCATCGGATTCTCTTTTAAGGGGGGTTACGAGCTGCAATTGTGCCGAAAATTGCGATTCAAAGTCGTTCTGAGCTGTAGGTGGGTAGTGCTTTGGTCCTGTATTTTTGCGTGAACAGCTTTTGATTTGAAGACACTCTAAATTTTCTGACTTCTTCAAATATTTCAAAACGTTTGACGAGAGTCGTGTCCGCATCGCGCTTTTCCACAGGCTTCTAAATTACGTCCTGTCAGAAGATCCAGGATGACTTTTTCTGGGCGACTTGGCCCTCATAATTAGCTACACCGTACGACCTCCGCGGCTTCTTCGAAAAACGTCGACGTTTAAAAATTAACATATTAGGAGGACCGTTACGCGAACGAGGGAAAAAAAAACTATCACGAAAAACTACCTTCTTTGAGAAGGAACCCGTGAAAGGTTGATAGTGTGCGTTTATTGGGAGTAAGGTGATCTGATGTTTTGAAAGTCGATATCTGCTTTGTGCTCGTCAGCGACATCTGGCAAGTTCCAGACTCTTCCGCCCTGATTTTTTTTCTCTCAGCTCGTATACAAATACAAACTTTGCGACGCAAAAGACCCCTTTGCCTTATAGCGATAGTTTTATCAGAAGTGGGAAATAACCTGTGTTCGTCAGGTTTCAATTCAATGTCTTTCTTTTCATTGGGAAGTGTTATTTTGCCATGTTTTCGCGTTAGCTTTCAGGTAGTGCAGAATCCATAGCGTCTCTCTGGAGTAGAGGGTACCTACCGCACTCAACCCTGCGGTGACTCCGCTGTCAGCTGACTTCAGACTATGACCTGATACACACACAAACTCTGCAGTGACGCAGGGTTCACATCCATGCGGCAATCCGACAATGCGTCAACGCGTGAGCAGTGGTGAGCAGTGGAGAGCATTCCGGTCAAACGTTCACAAGCGTCCAGCATTGTCATTGCGTTGCACACAGCTGTTCCGTTTATTCCTGTTTAGTGATGACGACCACAACAACCTGGATTCTTATCGCAGTTATCATTGCGTCAGTCCAGTAAAATATCTGATTTTTCGATGTGTACAGTCAGCTGCGAAAGTGCTTCTCCGTCAAAACTAACTTCTTCCCGCCTGCTGGCATCGACCAATCATCAGAATGAACGCAATGACGGAATGATGCAATATCGCATTGCTGCTTGGATGTGAACCCTGCTTCAAGCTCGCTGATTTCAGACCTGATGATACGACCTGATGACGCACACAAAACGAACCTTATGTGTCGACGAGGAGATACACTGACACAAGAACCTTTGCCGATGACCATTTCAATCGATGCTGCTCAATCATCTCTATGAATTGGTTCATATTATCGATTATTTTTCTTCTGCGTAGCCCGACAGCTGGGCGGGCCTTGCGTTTCCTTACAAGTCTCCGTCGTTCAGTGCGGTGTGTGGCCATATGTGTCCAGTCCCTGGCGCCACCTGGTTCTTGGCCACCCCCAACTTCTCTTTACCATGATGCCTGCTTGCAAAAGCTTGTCTGGGAGCATTCTGCTGCTGACACATGTGCCATGGGTTTCCTGATTAACTGGATCACTTGATCTAGGGTTTTCTGGATCTCTGGATTTTGGGATTTCTTGATATTCTGGAGCTATTTTTCCGGATTTCTTGGACTCTCTGTAAGTAACTCTTATCTCTTTATTTCTGGATCTCTGGATTCCTAGATTTGTTTTTTTTTTTTTTTTTTTTTTTGGATCTCTGGATCTTTCTTGGATTTCGTGGATTTCTGAACTTCTGGATTTCAGAATCTGTGGTTCTGCGGATTTCTGGATCTCTGGATTCTTGCGTTTCTTGATTTTGGGATTTCTGTGCCATAGGTCCAGTGAAGCTAGTATCTAACCTATTTCGCTCTCCTTATTGTATTCTCTTGCTAACCCCAGTCGAGGTGTTGACGTCAAGGTGATCACTGTAACTGAACAGGCAGAGATGGTAGTCCCCTCATTGACCCAATAAAGCTTCACCGGCGGAGTTGGGATGTTTTCACTTGCGATTAGCTGGACTTGGACTCTCTTCTCCATATTGTCAGGGGTCTTCTTATTTTTGTCTGAATCTAAGCCGCTGATGTTGGTCTTTTGCCATCAAACTACTGGTAAAACTTTGCTTTTCCGACCAATCGGTCCTGCCAAGGGAGAAGTTTCATTGAGAGGGGCATCCACACTGTGCCGAGTGGCAAACCTGAATGGGCCCCGGAACCGACTGTCGAATAATACTTTTTTCTGAAAGAACTTCATAATTTGAAGGCATAGCAGTGAGTTTTGGGCTCCTACGGTGTAATACAAATTTCCAGGGCACTGTCGAAAATTTCAACTTTGAATCTGGAGGGAAAAGTGGCGCCACTCTCTCATTGGCTGCTCACGGCCGCCATTTCCGCCGTCACCTCCGGCAGATTCCCGTCGGTCCCTTCTTATGCTAGCGCACTCTGGCGGATTAGTTATAATGGCACCGCGGGAAAATTCAAAACGCCAAATATTCACTAGTGATTTCCTCTGCTCAGACACCTAATTTCTCAGTGCTAACTGTACTGAGTACTTTGTTCATTACTAGTTCAACTATGTTCGGCCGAATTTTTCCATTTCTCTGACCTAGTTCCGTGGCCCATTGTGTGCATTGCCTGGCGGAAAGGAAAACTTAATCGTGCTGAATCTAACGTGAGCAGCTCGGTCCATCAAGCCTTGGGATTTCACCGAGCTAGGGAAGTGGACCTTGAAATCCCACACATGGGGCGTATTCAACGTTTGAAAGCTGCTCTTTGGATCAAGTAGGTACCTTTTGGTTTGGCGCATGTCTTTGACGGCCCTTGTCGGTAAGCCCTGTGGATTGCGCTCGGTTCCAAGAGATGCGGCTGTCGACCCTGAATCCCTGGAAGTTTACAGCGTTGTCCGCCAAACTATTCCGCACAAATTCGTCCGAAGATTGAAGATTGAGGGACAGGGCATCATAGTGAGAGCCATTCGCAAGCACAGTAATATCATCAGCGAACGTAAACATGTCGCCTTGTTGTTAAATTGGTATGCCAATAGGCTCTTGCTCAACGGCTCAACGTTTGTGTACTGCGTTGGCTCTGTTTGGCTCATGTCCGTCTGTTGGGCTCATGTCTGAAACTGAAGTGGAGTTCCAAGGTGTTGGTGAAACGATAATGATTGATGTTGTGGAATCTCAAGACATTTCTATCCGGAGTTGGAGTTCGTAGCCCCCCAGTCTGTGAGGACGCCGATTGGCTTCAGTTCTGCATCCATGCCAGGTTTGAGCCCCTGGGCATCATTCGGCACAGTGTGGACGTCATCCCAGAAAGCGTCAATGTACAGTCAGTTGCAACAAGCTCAACCTTCATCACCGAGTTGAACGATGAGTTAATATCACGAAGAGTAGGAATCCAGTCGCGACGGCCATCCGAACCAACTGGCGCCTCCACAAAATTGACAAATTACATTTTATTAAGAACTTCCCAGACTGTCGGAAGGGGTCAATTAGGCGAAGGTTTTTTTTTTTTTTTTTTTTTTTTTTTTCAGAGGGGTGCAAAGCGCCGAGGTGCCGAGAAAAATGGAACGAAAGGGTTGGAAAACGTCAAACGAAAAAAAAAAAAAAAAAAAAACTCCCCCCAAAAGAAAACGGGGGTTGGAAAGGGTTTTGGTGAAAAGAGGGAAGGCAAAGACCATTGAGAATTTCGCCACTCCGGCAAGCGCGTAATTAGCCCTGGGGAGGGAATCAACAGATTATTTTTGGGGGGGAGTGAAAAAAAAAAAAAAAAATGCAAGAACAAGACGAAGAATAAGTGCTCTTTGGTAATTCGAAGAGAAAACAGAAAACCTTCTCAGAAAATACCGTGACAATGCTGCGTCATAAAGCTTTTAAATTAATTGGCCCTGGCGTGGCATAAAATCACGAACGATACAATAAGCTCTAAGACGATTACTTTTCTCGAATTACAACCTTTAATGGGTGTAAATTATGAAGCATTGGAACGGATTAGCAATGATAAGAGGACAACATAAATCTGCGAAATTTATTGCAAACTCGTAAGAACAGATTAACTCCAAGAAAATGTTCAATCGAAATTTATTATTCAAGTTAGTATTAAGACTGCGGATTTTCATGGGGCAGCATTTGAAAGATGGACGATTTTTCTGTTTTTTGGTTTAAATCTAAATTTGAAATTGGATTTCCAAAAAACTGTCATTCTGTATTTCAAGAAAAAAAAAAAAAAAAAAAACTAATATGGCAAAGCGAGCTGTAGGTAGATTGTGATCCAGGGATAGGTCGGGGGTTAGCCGGCTTTAGCCAGCAAGAGGTGGCCCCCTGGTCGACTATATTGGAGCTGCAGCCCGGGGGGGGGACCCAGGGGGAGAATCATCTTTATTCTAGTACTAGTCGGAAATTTTGAGAAAAATTTCGAAAAATTCAGTTCAGCGAGAATAGTACCTACAAGAAAAGCATGAAAACGCCAAAATGCGTTCGTTTGAACCAAAAAGTGTTCAAAATTAGGACCAAGACGAATTGAAGGGAAGGCATGCATTTCCAGGTGTGAAGGGGAAGTAGTCACAAAGTGATGGAGAGGTTGGGGGTGGCTCTCTAGTATACGATATTAGAGCTGCGACAAGAGGACGAGGACGAGAGTGACACAATTTTTTATCTTCGTTCTTAGATACTTCTACCAGTCAGAAAAACTTGAAGAAAAAAAAAAAAAAAAGTTGCAAATTTTACCCAAGGGTTCATTATTCTTTGTTGTAGGTTACTTGCACAAAAATTAAATCTGTGTCAATAAGACACATTTTGAGGAAAAAATTATTTTTTTTAACTTTTTTTCTTCCTGGGATCCTTCAAAAATCCCATTTGGGCGACAATAGATCTGATACAATGGATTGGGCTCTATAGATCCCCACAGTGAAATCGGATCGTTCCGGGACTCCAAAAAATGGATTGTACGTCCGAAAATACTTCGAAAACGACACCTAACTCGACCCCGTAGCCGAAAACCTTCAAAAAACGCTGCAAATTTTACACTAGGTAGGGTTTATTATTCTTTGATATAGGTAGGTTACTTGTGTATAAATTTATTTCTGTATCAATGAGAAAAATTTTGGAAAAAACTTTTTTTAATTATTTTTTGTTTCCACAAATTTTTTTTTTTTTTTTTTAACTTGAAACGAACCAAAGCGTGCAAAATTGAAAAATTGCCATTAGTACCCGTCACAGCCGCCAGAAAGACACACCAACAACAGCACAATAACCTTCCTACACAGCTACCCTCCCGCAGCCGAATCTCACGCTAACGTCCCCCCTTCAGTTTTGCGCGCACTACATTTCCAGTAATATTTTAAGTTTTCCAGTATAATTTTAATTTATTTCTTAACTAAAACTACCCCGTCCCGCAACCAAACCGTGCCGATAGCACAACAAAACATAACTTCCCGTCGATCGGTATGACAACACCAACCCAAAGGTAAATAAGACCGCATGCCCTTATGCCCAAATTCTCAACTATAATCCACCATAAACCCCAGTAGGTAACACTTCATATCAGAACAACATGAAACGACATCAATCCGAGAAAACCACCTAACATCGAACTAATGCCCTATGCTACCACCCAGGCGGTGCCCGACGACTGGGGCGGGTTACTCGTATTGCAACATTTAAGGTCTGTAATAATCACTATGTCATTCGAAATGCCTAAACCAGAAATAGCCGGAGCCTCACAATGTCAAAATTTTTGTTTTGCTGTTTCAAACCCTATGAAGATGACTGATTACAGTTGAAAGCTTGGGATAGCAAAAGAAAGGGTAGTTTTATTAACCGGCAACACCTCCTAGTAACACCCCACGCAGGCCAGCACAGCCAAGGAGGATGTCCAACATATCGACTATTCAAAAATTGGTTTTGGAGATTAGAAGACGGCAAAAGTCTGAATCCATCAAGAAGTTTCTCCAAACGTTGTATCAGAGCGCCAATAGTTGCCCCAAAAATGGTTTCAAACAAATTCGAAAAGATACCAAACATGCGCTTCAGACGGTATCTAGAGAACGAGAAAAATCTAAAACCACGAAAAAGTTGCTCCATGTGGCGTATCAGATTTTGATCTCAGAAAGGGGTGAAACCCGATTCTATCTTCCAAAGGAATATTTCACTTTCACGACGTTTCATAGTGAACCCCGCCGTATACTGAGAGCCGCCAGCCTGCGGGGGTTGGCTGGCGTAGCCAGTACGGGGTGGCCCGTTAGTTTTCTTGATAATCAACCTGTTTTTGCAATATCACATTTTTGCCTGCTACAAAGTTTGTCCTTTTGTTTCATGAATCCAAAAATGAAATCCGTCTGCGCTGACCCGTGCAGTAGGATATTTCAACGTGGTAAATTGTTGGTTTGAAGAGCGAGAATGTGTAAGTAACGACGACAGTCACTACGGAACTGTCGTGCTGTCGGTACTCTGTCGTGCTGGGAAGGGGCGTCCCGTCCAATCAACCAGTTCGCCGCTGAACTCGAACCAGTTCTGAAGCTCTTCTAGAGCACAGAGCAGTTCGCACGTAGGATTTTTTTTCCCCACTGCCAAATTAGACCCGGAGAAGGCCGTAGCAGCTAGGAAAAGTCATTTTCCAGCCTCCGTCCCGCATTATACGGAATTATACAAGTTTCCGGACCCGAACATGAATTCTTTCCCACCGCATCTCTCGAATATTTCGGATGTCGGAGGGTGGAGGGCGTTGGACGGTTACGACCAAAAATGTCGGAAGGCCAACATTACGTGCGCTCCGGCGGAGTTGGGGAAGTTGGGTTAACAAACGGGGAAAGAACCAAATGAGGAGGAAAAGAGGAGGGGGAAGGAAAAATTAAAGTTTTATTTACCGAAATAATTACAACATTCGAAGGCTGGATATTGCTCGACGATGGGGGAAAAAGGGAGTTTCAGTCGTTTGTATGGTTGTCGGATTTCCTTTTGCATAATTAGTGAAGCTCTGGAGCTAATTAAGAGTTTTTGATGTTCGTGGTTTGACTTGAACGGCCTGGGTAGGTTTTGGGTGTCCCCTCAGTTGATCGCGAACGATCCACGTGCAGGAAACGATGGACTGCTCCTTCCCCACTTGCCATGTCCAACGGCCTAATGGTTGATCACTCCTGCCATCCCTCGCGCTAGTTTTTACGACTCACCACCGGCATCATTGACATGTCCGATCCCATTTTGACTGGAAAAGAGGGAAACCCCGGCATAGGACCAGGTGATCCACTGTCCCGCCTGAAGGTTGGCGGGAATTGGAGGCGGCTTCGAGGGAGCGGCAGAAGGTGCGTCATACCTGGAAACCTCCAGTTGCTCGCCAACCTCATCTTCACGTGCCTGTAGGGCCCACAGGGTAGCCTTGAACTATCGAATATGGTATCTGCGTAAGCTTCCAATTCCTCCAACTACAAGCAAAAGTGGCTTTGGACTTTCGGTGCCACTGGCCTAGTATGAATTAATGAATGAGTAAGTTGGGGAAACAAATCTGTGATATGTGTGTCATTGTATGCGTGTTCAAGTTGTAAGAGTGCGTCATCATATTTGGGTTCAGATTTTTATTTTTGCTTCGGCTAGTCGTGATAGTTTTAGGGAGGGGAGGAAATTTTGTACAAGTACTCGCCCTCCATCAGTCAAGAAAACGGGGAGTAATGTGACAACCGAAGATGGGAAAACTCCAAGCTATAAGAAGAGGGAGCAGAGGACCTAATGGTGCTGTCAGTTCGACAACCAGTGATGGGAAAACTTCAAGTTATAAGAAGAGGGAGCAGAGTACCTATTGGTGCTGTCGGGGGTCATCATGAGGTTCCTTATGGTGACCACATAAGAGCAACCACCGAGAATCCGAAAACTGTAAGTTATAAGAAGAGGCAGAAGAGTAGGTACGGTCTGTTGCATTCCGCAACCACCAATGATCCGAACACCACAAGCTATAAGAAGAGGTGGAATAGTAGTTAGGTCCGTTGCGATGACTCCTGTCCCAGCGAAGAAATCGCGAAACATAAGTAAAGTATCCCTGCAAAACCCGGCACCTCCACTTGGGCCTGGTGTGCCTCCTGGGGGAGTGATTGAAGACCGAGAACCTCCAGACGTAAGGCCGCACTACCCCCAGCAGTGATGGCAAGATAAGTCCAAGAGCCAAGCCTTCAAGGAAGAGCAGAATATGAATGAGGTTTTGAAAGACTTGAACAGATTGTATTGGGCCATAACTGGCCCCAGACACAATCTATTGGCTCGGTACAGCAGGTTAGTGCTTTCGGGACATTGCTCGTGATACAACGCAAACTCAAATTGTCAAGAACAACCACGCTCATTCATAAGGCGCCCAACCATCTTATTTTTGGCAGGATAGTCCTGTTTTGTAGATCTCCGTCCTGCCGAGCGTAAGTCCTGCTTTTTGTGAGAAAGTCCTGTTTGATCCCGCTGTTCGCCTGTTGATAAGTAAGCAGGCAAGTACTTCAAACCTACCAGCTAGGGAAAAATGCATCAACTGAGGGAAATAGAAACCAATCAAGCTGAAGGAGGAAGGTTATCTGGTTAGGTTATGAAACCCGGCCAAATTGCTCTAGACCTCTTCAAAAACTTCACATCATCACTGCTTACCAAATCCTTATTCGAGCTACTTTCTGCTTCTTCAGGTTTAAAATCAATAGATGAATTTCATCTTATCTGGCGCTTGCAATTATGAACACAGCCGCAAAAACAGACAGTGACCACTTTCTCCCATGACCACTTTCAGCCTGAGCTCTTCAGTGTAGATATATACATCGTGCTGTGCCGTTTTGGTTTATTATTCTTGGAATAATACACCTATGTTTTCGCGACGGAGGTCGACGACTCCGAATTGCCTCAAAATTTGACATTATCCGTTTCAAGTGGTCTAGATTCCAAAACCGAAATGTCCGTGCGCTGTACGCCGTCCGCCGTCCAGGCCGTTTTGGGCAGTAGGAATTTTTTTTAAAATCTGAAATTTTGACAAAATACTCGGTTTACCATCTAGTTGTGCCCGCAAGGTTTTCAGCCCGATCGCCCAAACCCGTGGGGCGCTATGGGGCTAAAATGGGGCTACAGAAGGTGGTTTTTGAAGGCTTTTGGCTATGGGATCGTTTCAGGTGTCGTTTTCGAAGTATTTTTGGACGTAGAATCCATTTTTTGGGGTCCCGCAGCGATCCGATTTCACTGTTGCGATCTATAGGACTTTCATGGGGCTAAAAATGGGATTTTTGAAGGATCCCAGAAGGTTAAATATTTTTCGAGTAAAGAATAAAGAAATTTCGAAAAAACAATTTTTTTTGAAAAAAAAATCCAAAAAAAAATTTTTTTGAAAAAAAAAAATCCAAAAATTTTTTCTTTTGACACCGAAATAATTTTTGCGCAAATATCCTATATCAAAGAATAATAAACCCTTGTGTAAAATTTGCAGCGTTTTTTTTGTTGGTACCTAAACAATCTCTGGTATGCTTGCGCACAACATGGCTGTATTAGAATCTCGCAACTGTGATTTTGGTTTATTATTCTTGGAATAATACACCTATGTTTTCGCGACGCGGGTCGACGACTCCGATCGGCCTCAAAATTTGACATTATCCATTTCAAGAGGTCTACATTCAAAATCCGAAATGTCCGTCCGCCGTACGCCGTCCGCCGTACGCCGTCCGCCGTACGCCGTACGCCGTACGCCGTCCGCCGTCCGGGCCGTCCGCCGTCCGGGCCGTTTTTGGCAGTAGGAATTTTTTTAAAAATCTGAAATTTTGACAAAATACTTGGTTTACCATCTAGTTGTGCCCGCAAGGTTTTCAGTCCGATCGCCCAAACCCGTGGGGCGCTCTGGGGCTATAATGGGGCTACGGGAGGGGTTTTTTGAAGGCTTTTAGCTATGGGATCGAGTAAGGTGTCGTTTTCAAAGTATTTTTGGACGTAGAATCCATTTTTTGGGGTCCCGGAACGATCCGATTTCACTGGGGCGATGTTTAGGGCATTCATGGGGCTAAAAATGGGATTTTTGAAGGATCCCAGGATGTTAAATATTTTTCGAGTAAAAAATACAGAATTTTTGAAAAAACACATTTTTGAACAAAAAAAATCCAAAAAAATATTTTTTTTGAGATAAAAAAAAAAAAAAAAATTTTTTTTTAAATTTTTCATTGACAGAATTAAATTTCAGCACAAGTAACGTATATCAAAGAATAATAAACCCTTGTGTAAAATTTGCAGCGTTTTTAATATGTAACCCCCATGTTTCTTATCACAGATTCTACGTTAAATTCTACGTCCGAAACACCTGTTGAACGTTATCCGTGCAGAGCGCAAACGAGCGCAAATCCGCGCAACTCTTCCTATCTTCGTTGTTTGCAGTCCGATTGAGTCGGCGTTTCCTCTGTATCCTACGTGGGGACCCAAATTTTAATACTTAATCCCCTGGGCGAGCAAAGCGAGGCCCCCTCGTGCCGCATAAAATGGTCGACCGAGCGAAGCGAGGTCCCCCAGTGATGAAGACTCGTATGTTATATTATAACCCGCCATAAACGCAGTAAACGCTACTTGTAGTAGTAAGACCGATTAGGAGCTCACATTACCCCATGACGAGTTCATGCAACGACCCATTTCTTTCAAAATTGATTTCACCTCACGACGAAGTACTTTTCCATTTTCGCGTTACGGGCAGCAGCCCATTCTGCCCCCGAGGGACTCGTTCATTACGACGCGGATTGTAGTTTTTTTTTACGACGGCTCACGACGTTTTGGACTGTCAAATGGGAGGGAAAACCGCCGAGGAAGATAAACTGCTGGCTTCGGTGAAGCGAACGCGGTCGTTTTCACCGAATGGCGAGTATATTACGGCTCTAATGGACTCAAAAGAAGATGAAGCGCTGCGATCCGGACCGTAAACGGTCTCATTTGTGCGCAACCTTTCGAAAAGCGTTACATATCGAGGAGATTGCCGACAAAGAACATTGCAGAATCCACTTGTGTTATACTTGGGTTTATTATTTTTTCAGAGCTACCCATTTGTAGAAGTCGGACTGGTCTGGTACTTCCATAAATCAATTTAACACGTTAAGTTCAAAATTGCTTCGAATTCGTTCCTCTCTGGTCAAGCTGGAGGCGAAGGATCTGACCAGAGTTTTCATTGTGACTGTTTCTAAACATTTTCGACAGTCCACAAGCTACAAATTTGGAAAACTTTCCGTAACACCACAAACAAGACTTGCTAAATCATCGAAGCAATAGATTAGGAGGGAAGAATTGGGGTCCTCGATTCGATTAGGTCTGATGGTCCCCTGGAAATGAGTCCTCCTTGGGGAGTATGATAAGACGTTTGATTGGCAACGCGTGGAAAAGTGAAGGATGAGCTTGGGGGAGTTAGAGGGGTCTAGGTCAGTGGCAACCCTCTGGATATCAAGGATTTCCCTCGCTACACTCTGATTCATGAATCTTCCCTTATTTCTCTGTCAATCGTCGGGTCTGGGAGTCATCACTTACGTTTCGGGGAGTCTGATTGCCTTCCTTTTCTTGACCTTAACTCGGACTAATAGCCCCAGCCCTTTTCTGATGGGAGCCGGACCCCTTTTTACCCCAATCTCTTCCCCCTTCTATTCTCCGGAGCTAAATCCGTTTCTCTCCTTGACCCTTATCAACGTAAACAATATCGCAACCGAAAGGGGGGGAAAAATACTCTTCCCATCTGAGGATGTTTGTTCCATCTTTTGGGCCGAAAACCCCTGATTTCGACCCACATCCGAGCCAATTGGGCCGAGAAGTGATTGGCAGAAGGCTGTTTTGACGAAGATTTCTCAGATACGCGGAGGATGATTCAATCAAACTTTCTTTTCTGGATAAGGAAATTTCGAGAATGAGCCCCATAACCGAATCTCATTAGAGAACTTGACTTATTACGATTGGAGAGCTTCCCAAAAAGTAGTGATAAGAATGCTTTGAATTTCTATTCTCACAGAACATCAATGCCTTCATGAAATGTCGGTCACCCAACAGAGTCTTATAAATACGGCAGTCAGGGGTCAAAAATGTTTTCCCTGCTTTGCTGATAGGCCCTAATAAAAATCTCAGCTCACTAGACTCCTCCACAGGAACTCAGCTGACTGGGCGCCTTGTCAAGCGCAGAACTGATTTGTCCAAAAACTGATTGAGAAAAATTCCCTCTGATCAACACTAAGGACGTTTTTCGACTTCATGGGAAGGTTACATTTGGTTATTGTAGGGGCAGGTATTGTAAGATGGGTGGTTTGATTTCCCGGCGCCATAATGAAATAAGAGATGTTCTTGGGGAGCTGCTGAGTTGCGCTTGGGGGAATTGCCTTAAAGAGCCACTGAGCCACTGATAAAGGAGGCAACGCCCTCCCATCAGGCTTTGCGAGGAGACCTTGTATGCCGAGGGGTTTGGGAGGCTCAGAGGGATGCGATATTAAATAATATCAAATATCAAATTTTGATATCCGTTTCGTCCACACCGACGCTCCCTCTTATGTTTCTCGCTCCGTCTCGGCAGTACTTGCATCAGCTGAACAGGAGAAGCGAAGGAAGTACTCCAGCGCATGCGAAGACCGCCACGCTACATTCACGCCATTGGTGTGCTGAGTGGATGGTTTGTGGGCTCCGCAGGCGAGAGCTTTCATCAAGGTTCTGGCGGAGAGGCTCTCTGAAATCTGGGGACGGCACCAGTGCAAAGTTTGCGAGTGGGTACGCGATCGACTGGCCTTCGCAGTTCTTAGAGCAAGCAGCTTATGTCTCAGGGGTGCTCGGAAACGCTGGAGGTGCGCTGACAACCTGCTGGGCTTCGAGGGTGGTGCAGCTGTTCAGCTCTTGGACAGTTCCCCATGAACCTCCTTCTTTCGGACCCGTGACAAGAGGACGGTGGCGCCCAGAATGGCATAAGACGCCAGGCAGCAGGGTTTGGGCCGTCGGTTTCTTGTTCATGTTTTTGTTTTGTTTTTGTTTATGTTTTGGGTCTTTGTTTTTGTTTGTTTTGGCTTGTTACCTTGGATTTGAATAAAGTTTTCACAGAAGTATTGTAGGGGCAGGTTAGTGGGCTCCCTGAACCGCCAAGCTGAAGCAGATGCGTGTTTTAGGATGCTGTACGGTTCAGAAGAAGTGTTTTCTCGATAGGGTTTGTCCGAGCTAAGCCATACTCTTGTTCCTTCAGACTGTGCATAGACGTAGATTTTGAAGGATTTGAGCCAGGGTGTCGAGTGAATTGTCGTTTTCGACGAAATTCAATTCACAAAATCGATTTATGGATTTTTCATGAATGTCCATCAAGTCGATAGGGCTAAGTTAAGCTTCTGAGCGGTTATAGTCGTTAATTTTGAAGGATTTGAGCCAGGGTGTCGAGTAAATTGTCGTTTTTGACGAAATTCTGTTCACAGAATGGATTTATGGATTTTTCATGTATGTCCGTCCAGTCGATAGGGCTGAATGATGCTTCTAAGGGGTCATAGACGTAGCTTTTGAAGGGTTTGAGCCAGGGTGTCTAGCAATTTCTAGTTTTCGGCGAAGTTCTGTACATAGAATCGATTTATGGATTTTGGTTTATTTCATGTGTGTCCGTCCAGTCGGTAGGGCTGAATGATGCTTCTGAGGGTTCATATACGTAGATTTTGAAGGGTTTGAGCCAGGGTGTCTAGCAATTTCTAGTTTTCGGCGAAGTTCTGTACATAGAATCGATTTATGGATTTTGGTTTATTTCATGTGTGTCCGTCCAGTCGGTAGGGCTGAATGATGCTTCTGAGGGTTCATATACGTAGATTTTGAAGGGTTTGAGCCAGGTCGAATAACTTGTCGTTTTTGACGAAATTCTATGCACAGAATCGATTTATGTATTTTTCAGGTAAGTCTGTCCAATCGATAGGGTTGTACCGCTTCTGAGGGAGAATTTCAATGTCCGTACGTCCGTTCATTCGATAGAGCTCAATAATCAGAGCAGAATTTACGGGTAGGTACCTTCTTTAGAAAATCTCAGAGAGATACTGGGGATGATTTCAAGTACGTGTGAAAGGCGGAAAGACGTAGTCGCTCACTGGTCCGGAATGGGCACCGGTTCCTTGGGGCTCCACAATCCCTGATTGATTTTTCTTTAGAAAAGTGGCGGACTGACCTTTCCTTGTAGGCCTTTTTGCTCGAATTGCCAGGAAACTTTATACACACATTAGAATGTGTGAGGAGCGTTTCAGAGCTGTCTCTGAATTGGCTGTTGGTTCGGAATGAGGAAGTTTTACTCCTGGCATGTCTTGCGTGTGTCTCAGGCTCTGTCGAGTGAATTTCACGAAATGGCCTTCGCTGGGCCATTTTTGGTATTGTTGACCCCGCACACTTGTTTCTTTTCTTTTGCGAGGAAAATGAAAGAAAAAGCTACAAAAATATCTAGTAGTACAACTTGACAAAGGAAACCCACTAACCTGACTCGGGGAAGGCTGCCAATTAACTGCGTTCCGACGCTAGCGTCCCGAAAAAGGTCTAACAGCTTACCTGTTAACGCATCCTGGTTCGGAGGGGTTCGAAATGAGGGTCCAAAAGTCAGATGCCTACTCTTAAAATTAGTTCTCCAGGATGACAGCCGACCCAAACACAAGCTTTAACCCAATTCGGCAAAAACTCCAAATTCCCAGTTTAGAAATCCCCATTTTGTTGGTTTATTATTCTTGGAATAATACACCTATGTTTTCGCGACGGGGGTCGACGACTCCGATCGGCCTCAAAATTTAACATTATCCGTTTCAAGTGGTCTAGATTCCAAAACCGAAATGGCCGTCCGCCGTCCAGGCCGTTTTGGGCAGTAGGTAGGATTTTTTTTTTTTTTTAAATCTGAAATTTTGACAAAACACTCGGTTTACCATCTAGTTGTGCCCGCAAGGTTTTCAGTCCGATCGCCCAAACCCGTGGGGCGCTCTGGGGCTGAAATGGGGCTACAGAAGGTTTTTTTTTAAGGCTTTTGGCTATGGGATCGAGTTAGGTGTCGTTTTCGAAGTATTTTTGGACGTAGAATCCATTTTTTGGGGTCCCGCAGCGATCCGATTTCACTGTTGCGATCTTTAGGGCTTTCATGGGGCTAAAAATGGGATTTTTGAAGGATCCCAGGAGGTTAAATATTTTTCGAGTAAAGAATAAAGAATTTTTGAAAAAAAAAAAATTCAAAAAAATTTTTTTTTTGAAAAAAAAAAACAGATTTTTTTTCCAACATTTTTCTTTTGACACAGTAATAATTTTTGCGCAACTAACCTATATCTAAGAATAATAAACCCTTGTGTAAAATTTGCAGCGTTTTAAACTTTTAACAGTCTCCAAAAATCGGCTATTGCACTTACAGAGTTGCGGTTGGTCGCATTCGACGCAAAAATGCACTAAGTATATGGCGAAATGTTGATGGTTCGGCATAGTATTGTAGGGTTTGCAGAATCGTCAGAATAGTGAACAAAAATCTTCATGATTGAAGAAAAACCACGTTTTTTGGTAGTTTGTCGGCAAAAAAACACATGAAGGAAGCGTTTTAGACCCATCAACATATATATGGGCGTGTTCAGCGTTAAATTTCCTGTAAGAATAGCACCTGCTCGTTGAAAAATAATGAAGTTGGAAATTAAGGGGGCGCGGGAGTACCCTGAAATCGTTTTCCTGGAATGGTTTCCGTAAAACTGAACCGATTTAGATGATTCAAGGCTCATTCCATTCAGATCGAGGTCCTTGAGAAGCTATACCACCAAAATTGGGCAATATCGCACATTTTCTTCTGGTTTTTCCGGAAAAACCCGTTTTTTGCCCGTTTTCCTGGATTTACTGGCGATATAGTGCTCCGATTTTTTTTAAATAAAATTTTTTGGGTCTGTATTTTCATGCTCAAGAAGCTATACCTCAAAAATTTTGGAAATTTTGACTTTCAAAAATCCACCCGTCAATGAGCAAACCTGGTGGTAGAACTCGGCAACGTGACTTTTGTGAGGAGGCTGAAATTCTTCCCGCAAGCGTGACTTGCGACCCCCTCCTACCCACCCAGGGGGGGAGCTACCGGGCGACCCCCTCACCCCCTCCCCACCCCGGGAGGTCGCTAGGCTCTTTGCTCTCTGTTACTCTGTGCTCTTTGCCCTCTAATGTTTACATCTCAACAACCATTCTTTTTTCACCCGTTTGTGGGATTGAAAAGTTCTCCTCCTTGTGTGGCCGGAGTCGGGCCGCCCGATCCACCAATCACTTTTCGACCCGCTGACCAGTCTCTACTTTTGTTCTAGCTCAGTAATTGAGTGTAATAATTATTATTACGTTTATGTTATAAATTTTATACGCTCTATGGGACATTTACCTATGCGAAAATAGCCTGAACGGCCCTGAACGCCGTACCTATCTACTTCAAAACGTAGGTAGGTAATAGTGGATGGTGTCCTGGGTTTCATTTTTCACGTAACCGTTTTAGGTAGACTGGTAATAAGTTATATAGATATAACTTATTTTTGTAGTGATTTCATTTGACCAATAATAATTATTGGTCAAATTATTGGTCAAATCAATTATTGATCAATGAATTATTCATGCTGATGGCTGCCGTTTACGCCCATTCACCAGTTACCTACTCCACTAGGGGCAGGCAAAGACTTACATTTTTCGCCATTCAGGAAAGCAGATTTTTCTACGTTATTTTTATTTTTTTAAACTTATTTGTTCCAAATGATTTGAGATTGATCTCTCCGTATCTCGAAAAAGTCGCTCGAAATTAATACAGGAGAATCTGAGTATCTGAGGCTGAAAAGGTTGACCTCTCTTCTTAAAATCGAACCACGTCTCAATGAAATATTCCCGATAAAATAATGAGAGCAAAATTTGAGGTACCTAAGATAAAAAATTCAGACTCAAGGGATCGGTAGAAAGAGAGTAGGTAGTACCTAGCAATTTCTGCGGGAAGAAGGCATTTCTATTTTTCCTATTCGTACCTACTGGGTAATGCTTTGAAAATGATCCGAAAACTTTGGTTTTTAAAAAGGAGGCATATGGTCAAGGGACTCGCACTATCTGAAATTTTGACAAAATAGGTAGGTACTCGGTTTACCATCTAATTGTGCCAGCAAGGTTTCAGCCCGATCGCCCAAACCCATGGGGCTCTATGGGGCTAAAATGGGGCTACGGGAGGTTTTTTTTAAAAGGCTTTTGGCTATGGGATCGAGTCAGGTGTCGTTTTCGAAGTATTTTTGGGCGTAGACTCCATTTTTTGGGGTACCATAACAATCCGGTTTCACTGTTGCGATATGTAGGGCTTTCATGGGGCTACAAATTAGATTTTTGATGGATCCCAAGAGGTCAAACATTTTTCAAGTAAATAAACAAAAAAAGTTGGAAAAAATCCCAATTTTTTTTTAATACAAAAATAAAAATTTAAAACAATTTTAAATTCTCTTCATTGACAGAATTAAATTTCTGCACAAGTATCCTATATCAAAGAATAATAAACCCTTGTAAAATTTGCAGCATTTTTAAATGGTAAAATTTTGTCGTCGGGACAAAGGTAGCTCAAATATTGACCTTTCTTCTTAAAATCGAACCACGTCTCTTTGAAATATTCCAGATAAAATAATGAGAGCAAAATTTGAGGTAGGTACCTAAGATAAAAATTTCAGACTAAAGGGATCGGTAGGAAGACAGTACCTTGTAGCGATTTCAGCGGGAAAAGGGCATTTCTATTTTTGGTTCATTATTCTTGGAATAATACACTTATGCTTTCGCGACGGAGGTCGACGACTCCGATTGGCCTCAAAATTTGACATTATCCGTTTCAAGATTCATTATCCGTTACATTCTAAATCCGAAATGTCCTTCCGTCGTCCGGGCCGTTTGGGGCGGTAGGAATTTTTTTTAAATCTGAAATTTTGACAAAATACTTGGTTTACCATCTAGTTGTGCCCACAAGGTTTTCAGCCTGATCGCCCAAACCTGTGGGGCGCTATGGGGCTAAAACGGGGCTATGGGAAGGGTTTTTTGAAGGCTTTTAGCTATGGGATTGAGTTAGGTGTCGTTTTCGAAGTATTTGTGGACGTAGAATCCATTTTCGGGGGCCCCGGATTCATGGGGCTAAAAATGGGATTTTTGAAGGATCCCTGGAGCTTAAATATTTTTCTAGCGAAAAATAGAAAATTTTTGAAAAAATTTGTTGAAAAAATAAAAAAATAAAAAAAATTTATTTATTTAACCTACCTATTATTTAATAATAGGTAGGTAATAATAAAAAAACTGGTTGTGTGTTTTTATGAAAGCTCGGTAAAAGTGAAACTTTTCTTCACATTATGGGCATTTTACTAAAAATTGTCGGATTATTATCCCATTAAGGGTAGGTATAAAAATCGCTTCATCAATCTTAATGTTATATAATATTATATTATACCTATTATATTATATATACCTATTATATAACATTAAGAATTTTAATATTAAAATAATATTATTATGTTTGAGTCTCAATAAATAGCTCACTGACGTTCGGCAGCCATGCCCGAAGTTGGTACCTACTACCACTGAGGCGAGCCTAGCGAAAAGTTTCAGGAAATGATGCCGACATTTTTCAAATTGTTAGAGTCTCAATAAATAGCTCACTGACGTTCGGCAGCCACACCCGAAGTTGGTACCTACTACCACTGAGGCGAGCCTAGCGAGAAAGTTTCAGGAAATGATGCCGACATTTTTCAATTTATTAGAGCCTCAATAAATAGCTCACTGACGTTCGGCGTCACGCGTCATGCAACAGACAGACGAAAAAGTTTCAAAAGACAAAAGACGATGTAATAAGCTTCATTTAAAAAAAATTTTCTCCTACATACTACCTACCCCTCCTAAATAATTCAATAATAATTATTTGATTAATTCGATAATTCAACTATTGAATTATTTAGTAGGGTTGTCAGAAAGTGTGAGGTAGGTATCTCCCTTTCTAGAGGCGAAAGGTAAACAATAAAGTCCACTTTGGCTTAACACATAGACCTTACGTTGGTACATAGTACACCCGATATGTTTATTAAGTGGTGGGGAATGTACCACAGAGCTGATCATTTCGGGGAAATAACACGACACTCCGCCGAGGAAACCATCTGGTGGTTCATTTAGTTATTATTTCCGCCACCAGTCGGTCGACTTGTAAATCCCCGCAACCGTCAGCGCCATCTCTTGGCTCAGGATTTGTTACAGCTTTGCTCCCGCGCCCCCTTAAGTGAGTTTTTTTAACATTGGGGTACTGTACAGCGGAACCTCTGCGTCTAGGGGCAAAACGCACCTCGGATTCGGATTAAGCACCCTCGAAAACCCCCAGGACCACTATCAGACCTCGTGAAGCATGAGATCGATTGTAGAGCAGTGTTATATTATTATAATTTTTAAATAAAAGCAAGAATGGCGAAGTATGTAAGTGTACGATCCCCTTCTGTCGAGTTATCGTCCACAGCCACGGTCTGCCGCCCCCGATCCTGTCGTACACGTGCTCGTGACTGACGCGTGGCGCCAACAAAACGCGAAAAAAAAACCCGCCTGGAAACGCTCCTTCTTCACAAATCTCCCCCCCTCAAACAATCCTCCTGGATCCTCTCATTAGCGGACACAACCCCCAAAACTGTTTCTAGGGTTGTTTTTGTTTATTTCCCTCGCCGCGCCCCCAAACGGTGTTTACCGTACTCGTCAAAAGCGGCAATTATGGTACCCGTTCCGTCCTAAGAAAATACAAACTCCCCCCCGTTAATCGGCGAACAATTAAAACGGGCCCCGTTTTACAAATTCAAAAAGACAGCTCAACCGTGTGATGCGTCTACGAACGACGTGCGTGCCTATTTTCGAAATGTTCCGCGTGTATCGTGTTTACAATAGCTCAGGCTTTACAAACATCCACTCTCGAGCTGTGACACTATTTAGAACTTAATTACATCGAGCACCTCAGAAAAGTTCCATTTCTATGTGTAGATGGGTCCTCTTCATTCAAAAATGTGTTTGTATTGAAGCTTGAACATTTTAATTTGGCCAGTTCTTTGTTTATTGGTTTTTATTCTTGTTTTCACTGCGGCCTCAAAGCTTCATTCATGCAAGAAATGGTGTAGACGTTTTTTAAATTTTTAATTGTTGTTACTGTGGACGCGCCTTCAGTCTTCCTCCAAGATTCAAGATTCAAGATTTTTATTGCCAAGAACACAGAGTGCAAAGACAAGGTCAAAATTTTCTTACAAAGTTACAGCTCACAAAACCTTACTTCAATAATACAGCGGTAGGTACATCATTAACAAGCTATTAGATAGTAATAATTTCCAAAACCTATGCCTAACTAGAGCTCTCTTACATTCCTTATACTGAGGAAAAATTCATTAAAATCAAACGGTGCGATGGATTTTAAAAACTTGACAAGTTTTGGCCTAACGTTTGTTGCCGTAAATTTCGCTCGCAACTCTTTAGGGATGGCATTGAAAAATTTGATACCCCACCATGAACTGCTGATGCGGGATGATTTCAAGCGGTGAAAAGGCACCAGCAAGTCACTCCCATGCCGTGTTCTATACCCATGAGTGGAGGTATGATACTCGTGTAAGTTAGAGAAAACGTAGCACGTAGCTTCGAGTATGTAAACCGCAGGGATGGTCAAGATGTTTAATCTTATGAAGGCTGGCTTACAATCCTGCTGGTACTTCAGCCCAGCGACCACTCGTACAGCCCTGCGTTGGCATGCGAAAACTGCGGCAGCCGACGCTGCATGACCCCAACAGAGGATGGCATAAGTCGCACGACTCATAAAAGCAGCATGGAATGCTGCTACGACTGCAGTTTTGGGTAGCTTCTCCTGTAACCTACGCAGGAGGAAAACAATGGAATTTAACCTAGATTCAAGGTTCTCACAGTGTTGGTTCCAGTTCAGCTTTGGATCCACCAATACTCCCAGAAATCTAACGCTTAGGGGGTTTTTGACCAAGGATGACAAGTCTCGCAACCCAAAGTAGAGAGTCTCAGTTTTCGTCTCATTAACAGAGAGTCCATTTCTAGCGAACCACCCCGAAATCTCTTTTTTAGACCCTTCGTTTGTCAGAGTCAGTGACGCAAGAGATGCGTTTTTCGTCAGGACAGAAGTGTCGTCCGCAAACAGAAGGGTCTCAAGAGGATGTAGACCTGATGGCAAATCATTTATGAAAATTAGAAAAAGTGTGGGACCCAAAACTGAACCCTGAGGTACACCATACCTGACTGGCAAGAAACTTGATAAAGAATTTCCATGATGAACAGCCTGACATCTACCTGTGAGATAGCTTGAGATGAGCGATAAAGCCCCGTCCGAAAAATGATATTTTGCTAACTTATCCATAAGGAGCTGGTGTGGAATGCAGTCAAAACACTTGGCTACGTCTACAAAAGTAGCTGAGGCATATTCCGCACATTCAAAGTAATTCGATACAAATTCGGCCAACCTCAGAATGGCCTGCTTTGTAGACCTGCCCCGCCTAAACCCAAATTGATCGTTCGAAAATAGACTATTCATTTCAAAGAACCTCGTGACGTCACGCTTTACTCCCTTCTCAAAAACTTTTGCTAGAATTGGGAGCTTAGATATTGGTCTATGATTAGAAAGAAGGTTCTTGTCTCCCTTTTTGAAAAGAGGAATCACTTCAGTACCGAGGGAAAGTGGCCTAGCAAAATCGATTCATTAATAAGGTGCGTTAAGGGATACACCAGCGCTAGAGCTCCCTGTTTTATCATTTTCGTGGACAGACCATAAACGTCAAATCCATTAGTGTTTTTCAACTCAGTGATCAAGCGTATGACATCATGAGGCTCAAGATGAGAAAATGTAAATGCATCATGAATGGGAACAGCAAACGTTTCCAATGGATCTTCATTGCTAGGGGGTAAATTTTTTACAATAGATTCGGCCACATTTACAAAGTATGTGTTAAAATCTTCTGCAGAGAAATGAGGAGAAGGTGAATTTGAGCATCTATCGATTTCTCTATTTTGATTGATTTCGTTCCACATCATTTTCACTGGATTCTTAGATGAGAAAATTTTCCGTTCACTATCTTTGGATCTTGCATCTTTAATCATGGTTTTGTACTCATTTCTAAGTTTCAAAAATTCAGCTTTGATCCCAGGGTCATCAGAAGACTTCCAACGGTCATAGAGAGATTGAAGATCACTCTTCACCCTAGAGAAGTCTTCCGAATACCAAGAGTAATGATGATTTGAGGCATTTACAGCCTTGCAAGATTTTTCAGGAAAAACTACATAAGATAAATTTGAGATAATTTCAACAAAGTTATGCCAGCGAATGTCGATCGGCATGTCCGATTGATACACGAAATCCCAACTTGTTAAAAACAAATAAAATTCGAATGATTCAAGTTTCTTCTGGGTGATAGGTCGGGAAATAAAAACAGAAAAAAGAAAGCTGATTTAAAGACGGTCCCACACCACAAACCGGATCTGAAATGTTTTCTTCATTTTATTACTGCCCCTCGATTCACCACGAGAGTTACCTATTGCATCAAATCGCGCCCCTAGTCGCTCGCTAGCCTTTATATTGCTGTTTGCACAACCTCTGCCCGCCGTCTAGACTGTTGAACTAACAACAGATCATTTCACGATACGTTTCAACTCGGACAATGCCGACCGTATTGACACGAGTCCGAATGATTTTGAAAGAGGTTCTACATAATGCGTCTTCGAGAGATTTGCATGGGTGAATCTGATAACTTGGAAAGGTGATGGCAGGTCTTTGAGGGCGAATTAGCAAACAATCGATGTAACGCTATTATGAAATTGCAGATTTTATGTTAATTCCGGCTTTCTCAACAAAGGGACTAATGTTTCTGAGGAGGAGGACGCTGTGTCAATGAGGTCAGCCAAATTGAACCATGGTTGAGCAATTCACTCTGTATAGTATTACGTGTGAAAATACGTGTCTAACTGTAGCATGCTTGCAAGTGAAAATCGCGCAGACGCGGTTTTGGGACGTGGAAGGGATGAAGTGTAGGTGGTAGTCGAGAGTCGAAAGAAGCCAGAAATGAGAAAAAACTAGTGACATTGAGCAACGGAAAACAAAAGGCAGGAAACATCATCAACGGCTGAGCACCAGTGAACCTCCAGAGTCGCTGCCCAAAGAATAACACCAAAGGTTTTCAGCTTCTTCCATGTGGAATCTGTCAATGCTGGCTGAGCAGCTTGAGCGACCCTTAACCCTTTCACGACCAGCGACGAGATATCTCGCGATAATAAGTGGTCTTCCTGGATCAGAGACGAGATATTAAGGCTGAAGAAGTGGCCTCCCTAGATCAGAAACTGGATACTACTTGAGAAGAAGTGATCTGCCTGGACAAAGAAGAGATATCAAGCGAGTAAAAGTGGCCTCCTGGGACCAGAACGAGGTATCAAGCCAGAAGAAGTGGCGTCCGTAGATCAGAAACGGGATTCCACTTGAGAAGAAGTGATCTGCCTGGTCAAAGAAGAGATATCAAGCGAGAAGAAGTGGCCTCCCGGGACAAGAACGAGGTATCAAGCCAGAAGAAGTGGCGTCCCTAGATCAGAAACGGGATACCACTTGAGAAGAAGTGATCTGCCTGGACAAAGAAGAGAATCTCTGATATCTGATATCAAGCGAGTAAAAGTGGCCTCCTGGGGCCAGAACGAGATATCAAGCCAGGAGAAGTGGTCTTCCTGGATCAGAGACGAGATATCAAGCAAGAAGAGGTAGCCTCCCTCGATCAAAGACGACATACCACATGAGAAGAAGTGACCTGCCTGGCCAATGGCAGAAAGAAGATGATGAGATACCAAATGGCCAGATACTACCTTTTGGCCATGGGCGCAGACGGTAGAGCTATCCACTCTTGAAGCACTGGGCAGGAGGCGTTGGCTCTTTTCGGTATGGACGCATTGGGCTCTTTTGACCCACTTCACTGATGACCGATAGGGATTACCCCTTGTGACATTTGGCCCATTTTGCTCTTTCAACTATTCGTTCTATTCTCAATTTCCCGTTTGGAATCGCTGCTGATCGCATTTACTTATATTTCATAGGCTCACGCTCAACCAAATGGTTATTTATTTTAATTTTTTCGAAAGTGCCGAAGAACTCCATTCGTCCTAATGCGAGGCGCTGGCCGTCGCAGATGTCCTCGCCCGAAGAGGTTTTGATTCCCTCGTCATATCCCCGGAACGTGCACAGATTCCCGCACTCGAGAAAAGCCGTTCCAGGGGAGAATAGCCCTCTCAGAAATTGGAAAATTCCCTCGGAAAAGCCCTGTTGCTAACGTCATATCGCCCTCGACACCTTCTAAGCCTCCCCCCTCCTCCCTTTTTTTTCATCTTATTCCCCAATAAGCGTTAGAATAAGTTAAACACTTTTCCCCAACAGAGAAAAAGAGGGAAACTTTATCCCAAACATAGCATTTCCTATCCCCCCCATTCACGCCGCCGTCTAATTTTTCCGGTAGTTGAAGGAAATTGGATACACAAGTCCAATTCCTGGTCCAAAGCCAATTTTCGACGGATCCGTCCCTAATAGCACCGGTCAGTTAAGACCCTCTTTTCTTCTCTGTTGACGCCCATTGTATATATTAGCAATAGAAACCGTTTGAATAGAACCAACTCCTTTGTACGTATTTTGTTTCTACCCCCCTTCGCCATACAGAGGTTCATATTATGTGATCCTCGACCCATTCAATGCGACTTCGAAATCTTTAATGGGCTCTTGCCCTACCAAATAGGTTCCAATAAGGCTGAAGAAATAGCCCACAGCCGGCTGGCGGAGTTTCTCTTTAAACGTCCAGAACGTCCCACAGATATTTGTTTATTATGCAGGATTAAGTAAATAGAAAGACATGAGGAACATTACAGTACGAACGAATTTTTATTGTACGTCTGAAGGTTTTCCGCAAGGCAGTTGGCAGAAATTCTCCATCGACGACGAAATGGAAGGTTTTTGAGACCAAAGGGATTGCGTGCCAAAATTTAAAAACGTCGTAGCAATTTTGAAGTTCATTAATTACTTAAATAATTTAAAGAGTTGATTAAAATGACGAACGTTCAAATTAATTATATAATCAATTATTATTTTAAGATATTAGTTACAATTTATTGATCCCAAAATGCTTCAACTGATTTATCATAATAGTACAATTTTCATTAACTTCATTGAATTAAATGAACTATTTTTTGTTCACAGGTATGTGTGACGTCATAATCTACAGTTCTCCGTGCTGTAAGTACCGCGTTCTCAACGTATGACCTTTTTTCCCTCCAAAATGTGAGTAACTGATGGATTGAGGGTCTATAACATGAGGCGTAGAACTCATGTTATAGTGACTCAATCCAGTTCAACTATAGTTCAATCATACATAAGGCCTCAATTCGCTCGGCTTACCACTTTATTGGGCATCACCACTTTCTCAGTCAGAAGGGCCTCGCTTCGCTCGGCAAAGTGACAGTCACTCAATGCGCTAAATTTAAAGGGCTTAAAACAGGCGGGGGAATAGAGAGAGAAATCGTCTTCCCACACAGCAGAATATATGCGAAATTAGCGTAGAAACTCCCCCCCCCCATGTTTCCCCGCCACCCCCACCTTTCTAAGGGCACCGTCCTAAACCACCCTCCCAAGACGCGCGCGTTCTCCAGCAATCGTTCAAATTAAACTTGCCGTCTAAATTCGCTGATCGTCGGAATGAGTTTTTTCGGGATTCTTCGGCTGCAAATTTTACACAAGTGTTTAATATTCTTTGTTTGTGCGAGAATTAACTCTGGGTCATTAGGAAAAATATTTGAAGAAAAAAAAAAAAAAAAAAACATTGGACGTCGAAAAATGGATCATAGTCGAAAATTACAAGGAAAACGACACCTTACCTAACTTATACTCGGTTTACCATCTAGTTCTGCCCGCAGGAGAGATGTTGAACTCGTCCTCCTGACTTGGTCGAGCTGGCCCACTTCGACTGTCGAACTCGCCCATCGTCACTTGGACAAATTTGAAAAAAGATTTGTTCCAGGTTTGACGGCGTCTGTCGACATCGGTCACAATGCCTTCTGAATCGCTGTTGAGTTCCCTCCAACAGCGCGCCGGCAGACCTGGAACGCCAAACTGTCAAAACTGTTGTAACGTTACTTCACGGTGATTCGATTTCAGACGGTGTCGTTTTAGAAGTATTTTTGGTGGTAGAATCCACTTTAGGGGGTTCAAGAACCGTCAGATTTGGGGGTCAATAGGTTTTTCGTCGGGCTACAAATTTTATAGAATAAAGTGAGTGAACCAAAATAAAGTGAGAAGGTTATGAGAAAGGTTTCAACTGGGTAGGGTTATCAAGTTCGCCAGCTCCCAACCACACTCAACCGTTCTGTCGGTTCCCAACCATCAAACTCAGCTGTTAAATGTTTCGAAACCAAAATATCAGCAGATGAAAATTGCAACCTCGAAGAACAACTTGAGGCCACTCTTCTTTTGATCGCCAAGTGTAAAGCGACCTCAAAATCTGCCAGTGTTTGCCACATTGGAGTAGAGAGTAGGAGGACGAGCTGAACGATCTCGGTGGGCCAGTCCGACAGTCTTGGCGATACACTTTCTCACTGTTTTCCAGATTGGTGGACAAGCAGGCACTCGTCCAAAAAGTGGCTACTGGAAGGGTCCTCAAAGGGGATCGACTAAGGGGCTGAGTTACGTGTCGTTTTCGAAGTATTTTTGAACGTAGAATCCATTTTGCGGGATCCCAGAACGATCCGATTTTACTGTGGGGATCTATGAGGCTGTCACGGGGCTACAAATTGGGCTTTCGAAAGATATCCCGAAGTCAAATGAGGTGACGTTTTCTGAGTTATTTTGGAAGCATAATCCACATCTCTCCAAATATTGTACTTTTTTTTTTTTTTTTTAATGTTTTCAAAAATATTTTTCTAATGACAGAGAATTAATTTTTGCACAATTAACCTAACCGATGTAGTACAATAAACTATACTGTCTTTGATATCATTGAAGAAAAATAAAATTTGCGTCGATTTCATTGAAGATTTAGCTAATTTTTAAACAATTTTTCTCTCATATTGAAACCCATACAGGTAGGTTTACTGGAGCGTTCATTTTAACTCAACAAAAACTGCATTTTCTGCTGTAAATACAGCACGCCTGGCAACCCTTTTTGTTTCTGCCAAAGTTGAATGAGAGACGTGTTTAATTCTTTTAATTACTCTTTCTAATCGCCCCCATCACTCCCAGGTGCCGAATTTCCGGCGTTGCAATTCGTTTTCCGCCTGTTAAAAACATTCTACGCAGTCACGACCGCTGCGACACAAATCGAATCGCAGAAGGGAGGCCCCTTAATTCATTACTGACGAGTAAACGAGACGAATTTATTTTTCTCCCCTCCCTTAATTCGAGGTTGATCCTGTTGAATCCCGCTCACTCCCCCTCGTGTTCAGTTTTTTTTTTTTTGTCGTTGTCAAATTTATCGCCGTCCACTCGGCTGCGTCCGGTATTATCTACGCTCTTTTTAATCCGATCCGGAAACCGAAACCCGCTCGTGTCGCAAGCGCCGAAGAACCAGATAAAGTTTAGTCGGAGGGATTTTTTTAGGGGGGGATTTACCTTTCTGCAGTGACGTTGCGGATTTGAAGGGAGTTTCCGTGTCGTGTTACGTTTTGAATTCCGATTCAGACCCCCTCCCGGCAGAACCGCTTCAGACCATCAAATTTCCCACCTTTTTCGGCCAGCAGTTTCATTTTGGTTTTTTTCTCTTCCCTCTCGACATTTCTTTTCGAGGGTTTTTTCATAGTGTCGTCTTTTTAGCTGCGGGAGGGATTAGTTAAAGTGTCGAATGGCCCTCAGAGGTAGAAAAAATCCAATTAAATGAGTAGGTATTCATGTTGCAGGGTGGGCTATAGTTGTGCTGTCCTCTCACCCTTTTTGGGGGTTCCCCCCTCTTGAACTTGGGGAACTGCTTTCCCAATTAACATCTGAATACATCGGCATTTCTCCCCGCCCCAGGAGGATTTCCGAGTCTCGAAATTCAGATTCCGCCCTCCTCCTGGAAACCCGCCCGATTGGGAGATTGAAATCCTCCGTTATACCAGAATGACCACCAGGCGAATTGTTAACGTGAGCTGAAGGAAACTGTCTAATTAAGGGCTGGAGGCGGGTTCTACTGTGAAAAGGTTTTTTTTTTATCAAACAAAACCTTAATTCTGTGTAGTTAAAAAAAATAGTTTTTTTTAAAGCTGAATATTTTACACTTGGATTTAATATCATATCATCATAATCATAAAATAATATAAAATTGTGTTGGCGTGTGGTAGCCGGCCGTGTGGTTGGTTGGTATGGGATAACGCGTTCCCGAGTGAGTTTTTTCACTTTCAGCTCGCTGGCCGTTTAGGGGGTCGAAAAAATTACGAAAAACGCTGCAAATTTTACACAAGGGTTTATTATTCTTTGATGTAGGTTAGTTGCGCAAAAATTATTTCTGTGTCAAAAGAAAAAATGTTGGAAAAAAAAATTTTTTTTGATTTTTTTTTTTTTTTTGATTTTTTTTCGAAAAAAATTGTTCTTTCAAAAATTCTTTATTCTTTACTCGAAAAATATTTAACCTCCTGGGATCCTTCAAAAATCCCATTTTTAGCCACATGAAAGCCCTATAGATCGCAACAGTGAAATCGGATCGCTGCGGGACCCCAAAAAATGGATTCTACTTCCAAAAGTACTTCGAAAACGACACTTGACTCGATCCCATAGCCAAAAGCCTTCAAAAACGACCTTCTGTAGCCCCATTTTAGCCCCATAGCGCCCCACGGGTTTGGGCGATCGGGCTGAAAACCTTGCGGGCACAACTAGATGGTAAACCGAGTATTTTCTCAAAATTTCAGATTTTTAAAATAATTCCTACTGCCCAAAACGGCCTGGACGGCGTACGGCGGACGGACATTTCGGTTTTTGAATCTAGACCACTTGAAACGGATAATGTCAAATTTTGAGGCCGATCGGAGTCGTCGACCCCCGTCGCGAAAACATAGGTGTATTATTCCAAGAATAATAAACCAAAAATACCAGCTGTATAGATCAGACCTGGAGGAAGACGTCGGTCAAATCGTAATTCGGAAATTCGCCGAGACGAAATTCGCCAGGAAATTCGTCTTTCTCGCGTTTGTCCCACGTTTTTTCGGGTTCAAAAATACCCAGTAAGGAGCCATTTTTTGGGTATGGTTTCCGCGAGCCAAATGTACTTCAATCTATGGCCAATCCGATTCCGAAGTCGGATTTCAAAAAACCGAGTGGGAGGGGGCGAGTTCACGATGAGAAGACAATTGGATCGTTTTGATTCGCACGGGGTGATGGTGTCAAGGACGTAGGAAAGACGTACGGCAAAAGGGACCCTGAGGTACCTGAGGGCTCCAGGGACCTTACAAAGATGGAGGAGGCGGGGAAACTTGGGGCGGCTGAGCGACGCGAGGCCTTATGTCTGAGTGCTAGGTCGCAACGACCGCCCCCACTCCCTTCGCTCGGCTGTCCACATGGTAGTTCCATTATTATTGAGGGGTTGGATCGTTTTAATTAGCGCGGGGTCTGCAGGCTGGTGAGGCGCAGTCCCCCGCCCACCCACCGCGCTCACTCTACCTCCCCCCACGCCCTTCCATCACCCTTTTCAAATTTGATTTCACTAGCACTTTGACAGGGGGGGGGGGGGGTCTTACTTCGCTCAGCTGATCATTTTCTCGGCCAGGGGGCTCGCTTTGCTCGGCCGCCCACTTAGGTAGTTATATTGTTTCAAATTTGATTTCACTAGCACTTTGACAGGGGGGGGGGGGGGGGGGCTCGCTTCGCTCGGTCGATAATTTTATCAGCCAGGGGGGTTGATGTTGAAGGAGCAGTTGACGTTGATGCAGGGTTATGAACGTGTCCATCGATGCTACGCACACCACTAGGGGAGCGAGCGAAGCGAGCCAGAGAGACTAGTTTTTTACGTAGTTTAATTTTGCAAAAATTAATTCTGTCATTAAGAAAATGTTTTTGAAAAATAAAATTAATAATTTTTCTTTCTGTACCAATATGCATTTTATAATCATCACCTAATATGATAAAAAGAACAAAAAAAGTTTCCTAAAATGCAGAAGTTTACCCTTAAAAAATATATAGGTATCATAAAAAAAAGTCAAAATCCAGAACGTAACATTTACGTTTACATTTATAAGGCAAAACTTTACCGTTAATAATATATGTAATTTAAAAAAGTCAACTCCAGAATCTGATGTTAAATTAACTTTCTGGATTAGACATACATGTATATTAAATATAGGTATATGTATGTCTAATCCGGTTAAAGTTTACGTTCTGGATTAGAGAAATATTCCTAGTACGAGCTTAAATAGATGTTGCTGGTGCCATTTCTTTTAAAAACCTTCTTTCAGGGGACTCTCCGAGAAGGGAACACGTGAAATAGGGAGAAAGAAACAAGTTGGGAGATGTTCACCAGAAGATATGAAGCAACTGTTGTTCACATGGGTGAGCAGAGCCGTTTCCACGCTGGCGATTTATGGGAAGACGAAAAAAAAGAAGAGTTTCTTGGGGGAAGAAGAAAGGGAATCAGTTTCAGTGGGTTTCGACGCCAGTCGTTCTGTTCTGACTAAAAAATTTTGAGCAATACCGATAGTTCTTGGTAATTGCTGTTTTTATGTTTCTCGACTATGATTTAGCTCAGTTCTTACAGTGGCTGCGCAGTACAATAATTGTTGTGAAATTATTTCAAGAACGATGACAGATAATATCTGTCCACATATTATGTGGACGTCTCCTTGAGAGACTCGATTGTGAAGAGTTTAATGAAAGGGTTGTGTCCTAGAGTTGCATTGCTATTAAGATATTCTCATAGCTGACCGTTAATTGCCGACCATCTGGTAACACTAGCAAGGTATCAGTTTTGCACTAACAACCGCCTTCCGTCACTATTTTTAGACCCGACTATTTTTAGCCGGTAATTACCGTCTCCTATCATTTCGTTCTTCCGTCCAACTTTAACGAGGTTCACAAAAAAGCTCTCGCGTCCATTTGAGGCCTCACCTGGCGTCCTACGAATATCAGGCAGGTGTTGCGGGTCAAGATGTTCCTCGAGTATTTTCGAGAGATAAGTTCATCGTTTCGAAACCGCGGAAGACAATCACGGAGTGAAGATACAATAGCCGGGTGGTACGTGGCGACATGAATGATTCATTTTTCAATTCGGGGCAGATGGTTGGGGAGTCTCCTGACGAGGAGTACTTTGGCATTAACGCCAAGTACGATATCGTACCTGCATGAATCGAGAGGACTGGTGGCAAGAGAGCATGAGGGGTCACTCCGATCTCGCCGATACTGTCGTGCTGGGAAGAGAAACTCCTGCGCCCGAACTACTTGTACAAATGAAGCGACGCCTAGTGACGCCAGGCCGAGCTAGTCGGGTTGTAGTAAGATTATCGCTAGATGTTAGTATCAGCTCCAAGTTGTGCCAACACGATTCATCGCTTCTATTCGTCGAATTTAAACATCGCTCGATGTTTATTTTGATTCCTTATGTTGTTACGGTGTCGGGGGGCTCTCCTCTAGCAAATCACCGCCTCGAACCGGAATAGTCGTGTGGGCGGAACAGAACAAGATCCTGGCAGGGGCACCTCTGCATTTATAACCCAACCAACCGGTCGTACTTGGCTACTTGGCCTGCTTTGTATCCCGAGGTGTTGCCCTGCGTTGGCCTAGGTCAAGACCACTATTCAGACCTCAGATATCGTCCGTTCCTGCGAATCCGCTCAACGCTTTTACGACGACTTTTTTATTCAGTCGGGGCCAGCAGCCAGGAAAGGTCGATTGAATCCTCAGGCGCCTTCATAAAACGTTCAACATCATAAATTTCAATATCGTGTCATGATATTGTATTGAAGTAGGGGAAAGTCGGGTAATATGGGGGTTCGGGTATTATGGGGAGGTGCAGAAATTATGCCACTCGAGTGTTTCCAGCTGTTCTAACATGTGACTTATCAATCAGGTGACGCCCAGCATCATTTTTAAACCTTCAATCAATCAGCAGAGTACACCAGAACTTCGCAACGAGGCAAGTAAAATTTCGATAGTTTTTTCAAAAAAATTTGGTCTCAACAAATTTTGGGTTTGCTTCTCTGTTGTTGCCTGGAGCTACGAAAATATGGGACCGTTGGAAAGAGGAGGATTTCACGATTCTGTTGACATAATTATTTTTGAAAATATGGCTGTTGGGAAAGGCCGCCATTAATTTTAGTTAGAAACTACACTTCCGGGTAATATGGGGAGGTGGAGGTCGGGTATAATGGGGACATCCCCATATTACCCACCTAGTATCTTTTACATTATTATTATCTATAGAATGAGGATTTCATCTAAATTTCATCTAAATTTATCTCATGATTAATTTAGTATAGGTAGATACTTGATACTTCCTATTATTTTCTGGCACAAGTTATTAACGTTAATAACTCATGATTTCAGCAAGTTCTTAGCATTGTTGTCTATTTTTAAGATGGACCAAAACGTTCGCCAGAAGACTTAGTGGTGCCAGTATGATATGGAAGCAGCCATAAATGCTATGAAGAGCGGACAAATGGGCTGTGTCAGAGCATCCAGTACCTTCGAAGTGCCGCAAACGACGCTCTAAAGGCAATTGGAGAATTCTAGAAATCTCGATTAGGTTATCTCAAAAAGGAAGGTGCTATCAAAAAATTAAAAAAGCTGCAAATTTTACACAAAGGTTTACTATTCTTTGATATACCTAAGTTATTTGTGCAAAAATTAATTCTATGTCAACAAATTTTTTTTTTTTTTTTTTTTTTACGGAAAATATTTGACATCCTTCAAAGACCACTGATAGGGATCTATCATTTGTGAACCCCTTGAGCTGTAATATCTCTATACCCACAACGAATGTCCAGTATCCACATCCTTCAACCTCAAATGAAGCAACATCAAATTGCCATCCCTCAACGAGTGCAGTTCAACTCACCGTTGAACCTCTTCCTCCACGGAAAGCTGCACACGCTTCTTCAGCTTTTGGGATGTGATCGGGGTTCCTCATGCTGAAAGAAAGGAAACTTCTCGAAAGAAGGGACGAAGTGAGTTCCTAACTGAGTCGCCGTACAAAACCCCCCCAAAATAAGGTAGGTATGGGAAAGCTGAAAGTGAATTCACTTGTGACTATGAGGAAAGCAAAAGCTCGTAAGAATACTGGGAAAAGAGACGACGATCCAGCTGGAGACACGGCGAACACTCAGCCAAGAAAAATGAGGAAAGTTGCAGCATCCGACAGTGAGATGTCCTCAGAGGATGATTTTATCACAACCGACCCGACAAGCGCCGAACTGAGGCATCGTCTGTTGTAAACGGTTCGTTGAGGGAGGGTGAGCGAAATATGCAACGTGCAATGGGAATGCTCATGAACGGTGCATAGGTTTAATGTAAGAAGAGGAAGATTTCTTATGTGAAATGTGCCTGTCTTTGGAGAGACCACTTTATGTTCGACGTTGAATAATTATTATTTAAGTAGGTATTTATTGTTCAAAATAGAAGAAATTTTAATTGTGCTCCTCTGTTATTCATAACAATTTCATCTGCACTGCTTTTCAACAGTTGCTTCACGCAGAAAATTGGCTGTCCCCATATTACCCTACCCCTCCCCGTTTTATACGACTACCCTCCCCATACAACCCGCACAGAAGGGTAATATGGGGGGTTCCAGGATTTTGAAAAACCTCTTACCACCTCGAGTTGGAGCTGCTTATCACCAATCCAGCCATATGACTTTACATAGATACGTATTGTTAGCAACCACTCCAAATTTCGCTTTCCTAACTACATTACAGGGCGAATAATAGTCAACTGAAGTTGCGCTCCCCATATTACCCGACTTTCCCCTACTATGTGGAGGCATTTGTCAGAAATATCCGCTCATTTAGTAGGTTCCATTGCCCACGCTGGCTAATCAGGCAAAAAAAAAAAAAGAAAAAAAAAAGTTAATCCAATGAGGGAATCCCTAATAAGAGTAGAATCCCTATTATGAGTTTTCATCGGTTTCTGGATTGGTACACCAACTTGCGGGACCCAAAAAGCTCAGCGAGTAACGGGGCTCACCAAGGTTTTTCATAATATGAAAGTCAAAATTTTATTTTTGGGATTTTTTAAATTTTATAATGGGGCAAAAAATATGGACCAATTTTATAATGGGGCAAAAAAAAAAAATTAGTATGGGACTCAAAAACATTTATTTTCACGTTTTTTATACCGTTAAAATAACTGCTGGTGAATTAAAAAAAAAAAAAAAAAAAAAAAAAACACGGTACCTATGGATTATGAAAATACATCCGATTTCTTACTCGACTGTGAAGAGGTTATCAATTTATAGCTAAATTGGGCTTCGACCTCTCAAAGTTAGGTGAGTCCCAAATTAGTACCTACGCTCGTTCTGAAATATCATATATCAACTATATATAGTTGAACCCCAAAACCATCTATTATGGCGTCATATTATTAATATGATATTATATTATGATAACCTCGTATCTAAATTTTTGGCCTTTTTTTAAAATTGCATTTTCTGAATGAAATCGTCGTATCTCATCGGCCAGTATTAAATACTTCGAATTTGAATGTTGGCGGAAACGCATTCTTCTGCCCTCTAGCGCCCTTTCTGGTAACCAATTTTCCGTAGTTACGAGATTATCATTAAATAATTTTTTAGAACAACCAGATATACGTGTATTTGATATGATAACAACGTATATTTGGCGTATATCTGCTTGTTCTAAAATGATAACCTTGTAACTAAAATAGTTCCGATCGGTTTTGCAATATTTACTTTAGTTTCTATGGCTACTTCGAGACGGTAGTCCATTGAGACACATGGACGGTTGATGCAATAAAAATCAACATTTCTGACGTCATAATCAGTTTTTTGTCTCCCCTGAAAAGTTTGGTTTTTCTGAGATACGAGGTATCATATTATGACGCCATCGCTATGTTCGTTTAGGTATACCTACCGATTTAGAGGCAACTTCGTCATATTTTTCATAACGTGAGCCATATTTTGGCAAAGTTGGTGGGTAAATTCTTAGACCGAATTTGACGTTCCAGAGATCATTCGACGGAAAATTTACTGTTCATCAATTTGGTTCACAGTGAATTTTCTGTAATAGGAAATGATTTTGAGTTAAACGCTGAAAACTGAAAAATGTTTCGTTTTTGAGTGTTAATTTTTGGTTACTTGACACTCACAATTGGCTCTTCGTAAGACGTAACAGCGATTCTGGGGGGTTTGCTGACTCGGTGAGTTTGAGAGGTTTTTGCTGCGCACGACGATTTCGTCTTGTCGCTTCTTCGGGCAATTCCGCACGTTCTGTTCATTGCATTTTACGATATGTTTCTTCGAAAGGGGTGGCCCATGTCGGTGTTGAGGCAGGTCACGCAAACATGTCTTATCTCCCGGACTTGTTTACCGACCGATAACAATTTTTCATCTCCGCCTTCCCTAATTGCAGTCTGTTTGAAGAGACGGGCTTTATCTCTTGGGAGTCACCGTCTGGAACGACGTGCTCCGGTACGGAAGGGTTCGTGTAGTGAAGTGTGTGAGCCAGTCTGTTCACCAGGGTGGCTACAGGTGGCGTGTTGGTACGGTGCGGTACTGGTGCACTTCTCAGCAGAGCTGAACCCCCAGTGTCTTCACACTCCAAATCAGTCATAAAATTCACGTTGTCGTTCTTTCGTAAAGTCTGACAATAACTTTTCAAGATGACTGGAGGATCACTCGGTCTAGGAACAGGAGTCTTCATCCCTTTATCGTTTTCAGCGTTTGCTCACTTTGGTTTTGGTATAAGTAGCAAACCCCTGGCTGGTCTCTTTTACTCTGTGCTCCAGACTGAGAGGCCTTGGCAGAATCTGATCTTGAAGCTTCAAGCCGAACCAAAGGCTTTTTTCCGTCTCCAGCCCCAGAGTGGTCCTGGTTGGACTGGCGGCAAACTTGGTGTTTGGGACATGTATGCCGCAGCACTTTTCCAGGCTTGTTGGGGCAAAGCGAGTACTCGATTCCTGCCGTTGGTCAAACTTTGACCCGATAAAACAGACCTCATCAGGATCCACAATCCTGCACTACAGTGCAGGTTCTTGGTGTGGTTCTTCTTGAGCTGGAGGCAGCCTGTTGTGGCAGTGGCTGGGGCGAAGCTTCAAGCCTGGGCCAGGTTGTGCTGCCATCCCGGTGGAAGGAGTGGAGTGCTGAGTCCGTTGGAGACTCACCTTTGAGTTCTCTCCATTTGTGGCTCCGTGGTTGCAGATGCCCTGGGTATTCCCCAAGGTCATACGACCTATCAGTTATTGAGCTGCTAAGGGAACTTCCTGGCTGACTAATGCCTGACGCTGGGCGATGGTCCTGGGTGCCCAGGTGCTGGCGCCGTACTGGAGGCTGATGTATTTCCTGAGGGTGTGAGGATTGGAGCAGGTGTGTCCTGCCTGTGTGTTTGCTGCCCTGAAGGCTTTGGCAGGCCGCTACAGGCCCATCTGGAGACAGCAGCTAGTTGAGCAACAGCTCCCAACAGTTGTCCCCAAAGGTCCTGGAGTTACTCCCCATAATAAGGGGCAATTGATCAGGTGCCAATCTTTATGGGTGGCAAGAAAAAGGATTCCCTGGACCAGTCGTGAGCAAGGAAATACCTTAATGGTTTGCGTATTGCCTAAATCGTAAGAATTGAATTTAGCATGAGGACACTCGGGGTCAACATCACCGAAATCATCCTGGTGTAAAGAACCGGCACCCTCGCATCCCCTTGTGGCGCACAACCGAAGCTCAACTGGTTTCACCCCTTCGCGCAGATCCCCTTGCAAAAAGTGTTTCGCTCGTAAGCATAGTTTCAACTTGAAATGCCAACCAAGAACGAAGGGAGCCCCCTTTGTTTACGCAGATGTCTTCGCCCCAATGTTTACTTGTTACTCACGACCGTGCACACATCGAGGGTGTTGAACCTGTTATGTAGACACCTCTATAGGTAAATAAATTCCGGTGGGAAATATCCCCATTCGAAGGTTGCGATCCACAATGTCTCATTTTTCACTGAGACTAACCCATTGACCAACATCCTCCCAATTCTACTAAGCCCTCAAGTTTCGCCATAATTCAGTTTTAGGGGAAGAACTTTTTTTTTGAAGGGGAGGCGGTTGAAATTATAAACGAAACGAAGCAATTACGTCGACGGCAAAGGAGGGGAATATTAACTGAAGATGGACGTTTATAAGAGCACTTAAATTCTAAAGGGGAGCATTTATCTGCCCCAACACGAGCACTTAGTTAAGTTATATCTCATGGGTGGGAACTGAACGACCGTGTTCGGCTGCAGTTATGAACATAATCCTCCCTTGAATGGACATTGTCTCTACTCCTAAGATCCTGCCTCAAATGCGATTAAAACGGTGAAGAGGCCTCTGAGAGCACAAATCTACTCCGAGAGTCCGAAAAGGGTCGGGGTTTTCCCTTTCGACGTGACGGCCTTCGGCTCCAACGTTACAAACTAATAACAATGCTTGAAATCTCTCCCCCATCAGGCCTAACAACCTCGCAAATCCTTATATGGACCCCGAGAGTGAACCTCCTCAAAAGAGAGAATCCGATTTAGAAGGCACCGAGGTGATATGAGTTTGCCGGCATAATTCCGCCGTTTCGTCAATCGGTATTATATGTTTTAATTGGAGATTTGTAACGAGTTTCCTTTGAACGATGAGATCACATCAAAACCATCCTGCTGATAGATGCCAGTTCTTGATTGATTTATTACTTGCCAAAGCTGAATATATCAAATATAAATTAAATTATATTGAAGACAGGATAATTATCGAAGGTTCTTCACAAACCACTTGATTAAGATATCACCATCCTATTTAATTTAGGCGACTCCATTTCCATCAATTACCAGCTAACCGGTTTGAAAAGGTAAGGAACTAGATTAAACGAGCGTTGACAGTTTTGAATGGTTTGACTTCGATTTGGAAAGGTTAAGAAGTTTTACCCTATTTCGGGCACTTTTCGGAGCTCAGAAACGCCACGTGGAGCAAATTTATGGTGGTTTCAGACTTTTTTTCGTCATCTACTCCCCGAAACGAATGTTGAGAAAGTAAAATATATCATTTGGAACGTAAAAATTTAGTTTTACCTCTTTCCGAGCTCAGATACGCCACATGGAGGAACTTTTTGGTGGTTTCAGACTTGTGACGAAGTACCCTAGAATAAATATGATTCTCCTCCTCCTCCTCCTCCTCGTTTTCATCGGGCTGGAGATCCAATAGTTGACTAAGGAGCCACCCTCTGCTGGCTAACAAGTAATTGAAATTTTAAACATTCTTTAAGAATCATTATACGGTGTAAATTAAAATCATTGAACTATTAAAATTAAATTCCTTGTGCAATTGAAGTTAATTCCAAATTAAAGATGAAAATTAAATTTATTCACGATGTTCCATGCAACCTGCAGCAGATTTGCCATCATTCAAAAGTTCAGACGATTAAAATGAAATTCAAATGGCGTACCTAAATAATGATAAATACAATTATCGTATTTATTATAACTGAGAAGAATGGGCTTCTTGAAAAGGTTGGAATCCATAATTTCTAACAACATATTCGGATTCAGCATCCTTTAAAACCCCCCTACACAAATTTTTAGTTCGAATATCCGTATAATTACGTAAAGAACTGTTTTAGAAATGTGGGAGATTTTGAAATGAAAGCGCAGGGCCCGTGACGTCACCACGTAGTTGGGCACAGAGTCGCCAGAGCTCTGAGTAATAAATCCGAATGGAATCGGAATAAAAACACTCGACCCGGGTCGATTTTGAATCACCTTCTTTGATGATAATTCGATGCTCGATTTTTGAATGACCTTCTCTGATTGATTACCCCGATTTTTGATTTTCGGAGTCGGCTTTTCGCGTACCAAAGTTGGCTAACTTGTATAGATGCGAGAGAGAGAGAGAGAGATCTCAAAAGATGACGAAGCAGCCCACGTAATGTACCCCCTCCAGGCCTCAAAACTCAAATATTATATTCTTCCTAAGGCCCTATAAATAATATAGACGCGTTTTCTGCAATGTTGAACCATTTTTGTAACTTTTGAAGCATGACTTTTCCAGGAAAAAATTTTAAAAAATCATTCAAGAAGCTCATTATTATAATTATCGAATTATAAATTAGAAGAATTTTTCTAATTTTCAATAAAAGCAATTCAAATTTGGTTCAGCCAAAATTCGTTTTTAGCTAAAAACAAGGTACATTTACAAAATTTGTGATAATTTTCGTTCGGTGTAAAACCTGTAGATCCGCTTACATCAATTATGAGGCTCCTTTGAGTCTTGATTGTTTTCGCAGTGCCTTCCAACGCCGTTAGTTTATTTACAAGAAATGTCGGCTGACTTTTTCGAGTTAAATACGGCTCTGGAGCCCGAGGTAGTAAGAGGTAGCAGCAAACTATTGTTGGAGGTGATTCTAGATGGGTAGAAGTTTCTGTTAATCTTTGAAATGAAGGTTTGCAAGGATGTGAAAAAAACTGTTCAGTGAAAAGAAAAGATTCACAATTTAGGTGCATTTATTTTTGTGACATGGGAACATTTTGTCTTCTACTATAGTCTGTAAGCTAAGAAAGAAAAAAAAAAATAATAATAATAATAAACTTGGACCATCAAAAAAACAAAAAATAAAAAATCAAAATTAAACATGAATTGTTTTTTTATTTTACACTTCAACATTTTCACAACTTTTTACTTGATTGAACAAAAATCTCAACGGTCTCCTCATCACTTAGCCCGCTGTACAGAGCTTCTTAGGTTGTGTCTAAGGCCATTTCTGGCCCATTACAACCTTTCTCGTACCTTCTGCTCTCTTTCTTCCCCTAGGGGTAGTGCATAAGTTTATGTTGCTTCAATATTCTTTCTTCTTCCTTGGTCTTCCCCTATTGGCATTGGCATTGACAGCTAACAAACCATTTTCTACGTTTTCGCCCCACTGTGCCCCAGCCCTATCCCACCACTTCTACTTGTTTTTCGTTATCGCTATTCGATTTCTTACTGCGCCCACTACAAGGTGGCTGGCAATGGTCAGATTGGTCTTTCTTACAATCGCCTGAAATCCCAAGGCACCCCTTTGCTGGCTTGGTCTTGCTGAGTCCGCTGAGCCAGACCCTCTATTGCTGAGCATCCTCGTACCAGTAGATTGCCGACCTCATACCGAGGCCTTTCTGGGCTTCGCGAGTATAACTGGAACATACGGAGCGTCGACGAAAAAACGTGAAACGACGCATTTCTAGGTCTGGAAGGAGCCCCCCCCACCGGTACCGACTGTTTCGGTTCATTATTCTAATGGCCTCGGCACGTCATTCGCGAGGCTGCGAAAAAAGGCAAAAACAGCGGTGGGGGGAAGGTGGAAGAACTCGCGAAAGGAAAAGACGAAAGAAAAAAAAGTCGAAAATGGGGGCGCAAAAAATGTTGTTCTTTAGGGCGGGCGAAGGATATTGGAGGTATGAATGGCAGGTAAGCCCTTTCCAGGTGATTTTGAATGAGCCGGGAGAGAAAAATCTTCTTTTTTCAATACGCCCTCGAAACTTTGTCCGACCGGAAACTACCAGAAGAAAACGCGGAGGTTTTTTGGTGGGGGAGAAGTCGAAACTTGGGGTTTTTAGGGACCTTCAAAAAAACTTCTCATTTCGTTATAAACGAGGGTCGAGAAAGGATACGGGCTGAATGTGGTGCCTCCCGGGCTCGGGGGTGTTCGTTAAAAAAACCCAACGCCGCGGGAAAAAGCAGGAATTTGACGTTATCGATCCGAAAGGTTGGAGGCTTTTCGTATTGAGGTTATTTCCTGTCATGTTTGAGCCCTTAACGAAATTGAACTCCGGTATTTCTGTTACTGTTACACCCAGTGATATAGTGACCCATCTGAGCCTCTTGGAGCATTCGCCGCTCGATAATTGAGTAAATAAATACGTAATTGGTGGTAAAGAGGGATCCAGTCGGTGGTGAAGATGGTACCTACAAAGACAGAATTTTCAAATAAACTGACATTTGGCGGGCTAGCGGCTTCCCATTTGGGGCCCTAGGGAGCAGCATCTGAATGGCACCTTCATCTCTTGTACTCCTTGGAGAAGCGTCTGGAATTCCTCCGCGTTAATCTCCATATGTTGGGGTTCCACCATGGAGGAATAAAGAGGAGAGCTCACTCTGTGTTAAACGGCATTCCCAAAACGCCAACCCAGTGGTGGAAAGGCTGGGGGATTGCAACTGCAGCGCGACCCCTACGAGATGTAGTGAACTTGGAAGGTGGTAAGTTACCAAAACTGAACCAGAAGATGGCGCCCTGCGAATTCTGCCCAGCCTTGTCGTGTGCATTCACAGTGTACACAACTACACAATCAATTTCGAGATGGTTCAATTCAGAGATGGTTCCTTCAATTTTTCCTTTTAGTAGCACAACAGTGGAAGGACACAGTGGTAGCACAACAGGAGGAATTTGGGGCTTTCCTTCATAAGAAGGGCTAGTGGCTCACTCTAGTTGGATTTGAAGGTACTATGTGTAGTTCACTACATTCCGTAGGGATAGCGCCACTGTCGACTACGGCACATGAAGTCCTATTTAGTGAGCTCTCCATGGCATATAGTAAGTAGTCAGTGACAAGCTTATAACGTTCGTCACTAGATGGCAGAGATAACCTAGTTCGAATCGTTCGTCGCTAGATTGCGCAGAGGCTTCGCCATTGGAGGGTTCGCATTGATGTTTTTCTATTTTTTTTCTGAAAGTACTCCCTGAGAATGTAGGGAAAACAGTAGTCAGCCGCCTGAAATCGTTTCCAGAAAATTTTTAAACATAATTTAACGAAAATTACGGCGTTTGAAAAACACGGCCATGGAGGGAGCGTGACGTCACTACCGCTTCAACCAACTACGTGAGGGGATTGTTCCGCCCAGGGTTGCCACTCCACTACTCATCACAGAATAAAATTCAATTGAGCCGTGAATCCTTCTGATAAGGCTTCAAATTTCAAGTATTGTGTATTATAATTAAAAGTTAATTATGTTTTCCGTCTTATCAAGTTATAATTGCTATAAATGTATCATATAAGCTGACGACACTAGCGCTCCAGGTGAGAGATTCACTGGAACTGTGACGTCACTACCTCAAGAGTGAATGGTGGGAAACCCCTGCCGATTCAAACTGTGCGTTTCGTTTTTTCGTTGTATCTCCTACAATGATTTTTTTTTTTTTTCGTTGGTATTGGAGTCTGTGCACGTTTCTTTTTAGCCATATTATTGAATCGTAGGTAAGATTTCCAAATCTAAAATCAATGCGAACTCCCCAATGGGGAACCCCAGGCGTCAGCCTCCCCTGCGGCAGTGGAACCCTCGATCTTATAGTTATCTTTTCAGATCAATAAAATTTATTGTTATTTTCAATAGTGTTTTGACTCCCTGCTGAAAAAGTTATATGGGTGATTCCACGAAAACTGGAAATTTTAGGTCTTTCAAACACGATGGCTCTCCTATTTGATTTTTCAAAAAAAAATTTTTTTGGGCTGAAGGGAGAAGACGATAGCTTTAATTCGAATCAAGTTTCATCCTTTTCCTTGAAAACTTAGGTATGAAATTTCAAATTTGAAGTTAGATATCCTCATTCTCTCACGTGTCCCTTTCTCGGAGTTTCCAACTTCAACAACTACTGACGATGAACCAAGTAGATTTTCGCCAAAATCCAATGTATCGTTATTTTCACCTGCTCTTCACCTTCAACTTTTTAGAGAATACGGATTTTAACAGTGAACCGTGTTGAGTAAGGACAACATCATGTGGCTGTCACGGAGGTAGTCACCTCATTCTCTCACATTATTTTAGAAAGTCGTGTGTCCGCCATGCCCCCAGTAGGACCGGAATAATGGGTCAGCAACACTTCCACACATCGCGTCTGCACGTCGAGAAATCGTCATTGTCAAAATATCCTCCCTCTTCAGTCGGTGTCCTGTTTTGTGGGAGAATTTTATCTTTCGGCACTTGAATTCTCATTCTCTCATCTTTCATAAAACTAGTTGCGGTAAGTTTCAGAATTTTGATTATCAGTCACATAGTGAGCGTTGCCAAGTGCTTGTGCCATGTGATTTTTGAAAATTTCAGTAATAACAATGTGTGCAATAGCATCCTATTTTGAAGCCAAAAACCTCATTCTCTCATTCTCATTCTCTCACGTTAATCATAGGTAAATGAGAGAATGAGGTTCGGAATGAGAGAATGAGGATGATCCTACATTCTTACGATTTTATTATATTACCTAAATATATTTCCTATTTTTCATTAATTGAGTAGACCAACGCAATGTACGCTAGAGTCAATTTATTATACATTCAAAATCAATCTGGCGTCTCATTTTATTTGTTTTCCTCATTCCCTCATCTTACGAATTTACAAAATTTTCTATTCTTGCTAAACGGAGCACTTGTATGATTGAATTCGTTGCTAAACTTCATCTGAACCACCTTCAAAGTAAGCCTAATCAAAAAAATCTATAAACAAAGAAAGAATTTTTCACTCATATTTGGACATCAAAAATTTCCAGTTTTCGTGGAATCACCCATATCTGACCGAAGTTTTTATATAGGTCAATCCATTGAAATGACCTTGTCTTCGGTCATTTCAATGGAGAAATCATCGTGCCCCCTCAGGCTTGATCGACTCACGTTCGAGCTGAAGACGCCACGTCTAAAATTATTGCTCGTAATAATCCAGATCTGCGCGCCTCGCATGTTGCAATCGATTCTCAAAAATGAAGACGTCAGTTTCTTATCACGCTTTGTGACTCAATGACCTACGAATGAAACAGGACCGGCTACTGTATCAACTTGACGTTCCCCAATTTATCACCGATGATCTCACAGCAACCTCAGCTTCTGCCCTCGACGAATCTCTTTTCAACATGACGCTCAAATCGAAAGATTTTGAGTGAGTGGAGGAACAGGACTCTACAACATTGGTGATTTCTTTTAAGTTTCAACCTTGCTTTGGGGTTTTTTTTTTTTAATCCTATGAAGTCTCATAGAACTCAGTGAGAACAAACATGCTCATACCATCTCACAAGAATGTAAAGCAGTCACGGTGAGAAAATCAGATAAAACTCCCTCATTTCCAAAGTAATGAGCATCAAAACTATTAAACCTGACTTACAACCAACTACCCCACGAACTGATAAAAATCGGATTCCTCCGGCTCCGCCACAGATATCGATAAATCGTTGACGACGTAGTTGAACGAGGAATTCTGAAGTGCCTCCGAAGTAAACAAACTGCACGTAGGATTTTCCCGGAGAGCGATAAACCGCTGGGAAGACAAGCCGCGCATTCATTCCGTCCTTCCCGTCAAGGCTGACAATGTTTACTCGGATTTGATTTTAAAAAAACGTTTTCACCGAGTGAGAAGGCTGAATAAGTTGTGACATTCCGCTGTTTATAGATAAAAGACGGCATAATTGCGTCGTTCCATGAAACGATTTTTCTCCGGTCACTTAATTCAATAAATTCGCAGGAAATTTACTGATTCTTTCCAATTTTTTATACGGCCATTCGAAGTGATGTACGGGGCTCACCGCCGAGTGTTGCGTGCTTGAGGACAATATACTTAGATAATTAATTACATCATTATGCTAATTTTGTCTTTTTAATTAATCCTAGTGACTGATAAAGTCAGATAAGAGAATCGAGTTGGCTGCCTGGACGTTCTTGTTCGGTACAAAAGCACCTAATAAATATTTTGTTCACTCGTGTGTTTCTCCACTTTTGGTTTATTTTTCTTGGAATAATACAACTACCTATGTTTTCGCGGGTAATCGGAAAAAAACTCCGGAAAAAAAATCCTGCAGGGCGGAAAAAAAATTCCCTAAGAAAACTCAAGGGTGGAAAAAAAATCCCCAAAAAGAAAAATGTTAGAAATTGAAAAAATCTTGAACAAAACAATAGAAAGTTAGGGAACCTCTTTGTTTGGTTTATTATTCTTGGAATAATACACCTATGTAATCGCGACGGGGGTCGAAAATTCTGATCAGCCTCAAAATGTGATATTTTTCGTTTCAAGAGGTCTAGATTCCAAAAACGAAATGTCCGTCCGCCGTAAGTAAACGGTCCGGGCCGTTTTGGGCAGTAGGAATTTTTTTAAAAATCTGAAATGTTGACAAAATACTCGGTTTACCATCTAGTTGTGCCCGGAAGCAGCCCGATCTCTCAAATCCGTGGGGCTAAAATGAGGCTGCGGGAGGTTTTTTTTTTATGGGGCTATGGGATCGAGGGAGGTGTCGTTTTCGAAGGATTTTTGGACGTAGAATCCATTTTGGGGGGTCCCGGATTGATCCGATTTCACTGTGGCGATCTATAGGGCTTTCATGGGGCTACAAACGGGATTTTTGAAGGATGCCAAGAGGTCAACTAATTTCCGAATGAAAAAAAAAAAAAAAAAAAAAAAAATTGTTGAAAATAACATTTTTTTAAAAATAAATCATAAGGAAATTTTCTTTTTTTCAAAATTTTATTGATTGACAGATTAATTTTCTCACAAGTACACACTGAATAGGTACACAGTTCCGATAAAAAATGAGATGAAGCCACTCATCTTTTGGACAATACAACATTACACGTTGACTGAGTCATTGTAAACACCAGTCACCTACTGCTTAGTGTTCAGCACTGCTGTGCCCTACGACAACAAAATTTGTTATTGTGTATTTAATGCTTAAGTATCATCTTCTATTCATTTCCATTCAGTCAACGCTATTTCTTCTACGGGGATTTTTTTTCCGGGGATTTTTTTCCGGGATCGGAAAATACTGGGGACTTTTTGACAAAATACTCGGTTTACCATCTAGTTGTGCCCGCAAGGTTTTCAGCCAGATCGCCCAAACCCGTGGGGCGCTATGGGGCTAAAATGGGGCTATGAGAGGGTTTTTTTTTTTAAGGCATGGCTTTAGGATCGATAGGTGTCGTTTTCGAAGTATTTATGGACGTAGAATTCGTTTTTGGGGGTGCTGGAACGATCCGATTTCACTGTGGGGGATTTGTAGGGCTTTCATGGGGCTACAAATGAGATTTTTGATGGATCCCAGGCGGACAAATATTTTCCAAGTAAAAAAAACAAAAACAATTTTTTGAAAAAATCTTAAAAAAATGATTTTTTTTTTTTAAATATAAAATTCCAAAAAAAATTTTCATTGACACAGAATTACATTTCTGCACAGAGAATAATAAACCCTTGAGTAAAATTTGCAGCGTTTTTATTTGTAAGACCATCAAATCAGTTATTTTGGTTTGTTGCTCGCATTGTAGCTTATTTTAATCGACCCTACAAATTTGAACTTATACGTCTGATACCAATGGGCTTCTAAATGTTTGATGTGTTGTTCATCCTCCGTTGCTGTACTGTCCTTCGTAAGGTGGTTTTTTTGTTTTAGTAGGTGGTGCGGGTCAATAGAACTTCCCTTTTTTTCTCAAATTTCCGAGCTTTCAACTGTAGTCAGTCATCTTCAGGGTTACAGGTACTTATTATTGTAATGGGCGTTCTCCACCCCAGTCGTCGGGCTCTTCTGGGGTGGTGAAATAGGGCATTAGTTGTTCCTTTCGGGTCGTTGTACTTGTATGGTGTTCTTGTTGTTGTTGGCGGTGAGATGAATGGGGTGACGTTTTTAATGTTGCTGGTTATCTGGGGTGGTTTACCTGCGGGACGGGGTGGTTTTATATAGATTTTGAATTTATTTTTATTTTTTTATTTTATTTTATTTATTTTATTTTATTTATTTTTTTAAATACTGAATTACTAAAATGTTTTGCGTGCAAATTTGAAGGGGGGGGGGGGACGTTAACGGGAGACAGTAATTCAGTATAAAAATAAATTCAGAAAGTGTAGAAAACCAACCCGTACCGCAGTCACACCAGTTAGGAGCCACTCAGCTGAGCCTCATTAAAGAGTAAGTCCTAAGGAGGATTCACCCCAAATTTCAAGCCTCTACCGCTACATGGCTTGCTATGGCATGGCACGCTGTGCTCCATGACGGCACCTTAAAGCGATGCTTTGCCTGCACTAGTACATTTCTCTCATTCGAATTGAACTCGGAATGAATTGTGGGATCCTTCTGAGGGTGGCTCCCGTTTAAACAAAATAATTTTCGTCGAGGTCACAAGCCGAGGGTTGACAGAATGCAATAACGTTTCGGCCCCGTGGAAAAAGGTGGTAATGGAGTGCAGCGCTGGAGGCCTTTCGGTTTCCCTCTGGGGTTTTAGAGGGATTACACAATAATGTTTGTTGTCCGGTTCAATTCCGGAGGGCTCGGAGCCGGCTCTGAGGCTCTGATTATTGCGGCCGGCTGAATGTGACACTCGTTTTACATCGTTACTCCCTTTTCTGCCCCGGCTTTTCACGTGAGGGGCACACAGTGCACATAACCCTACAGCCTTCTCTATTCTAAATCCCTTCGAAGCGCTAATTGGAAATTTGACTGTTTCTACACCTGCCGAGGTCAAACTGTGCAGGCGATTTACTATATTATGGTAAACCCGAGGAGAACGAGGAGGAGGAGGAGGAAGAAGAAGACAGGGCTCGAAATATAGTTCTAGAAAAAGAAAAGCTCCCTAAATGAACATTCAAGATGGGAGCTTTATTTATCAACTCACTATAAATGATTTATTCTGTTTCCAAAAAATTAGGTTTAGGCCAAAATTTAATTTTTCGTTCTTGGCGGGTACCGTTCTGGCTTAGAACGAAATTTTCCGTTCTCGATCAGATGCGCTCCTGCTGGGAACAAAATATTTCGTTCAAGAAAGAAATTTTTAATTCTTTAGTTTTTTTCGTTCCCATCTCCGTTTGGGCCTAAAATACCGTGAATGTATGATATAAGCAATTCGGACATAAAATTATGATAATAACAAAATAAATGGAAAGAAATCTGAAGAAATAGTATTTTATCATTCGGGCCAAGAACCTTTCTTTTTGGAACGAAAAAATAACGTCTCGAAAAGAACGTTCTTCGTCCGAACCATAAAATATTGCTGTTGCAGATTTCATTCCCACTGGGAACAGTATTTTTCAGAACTTGATCATTTCGTTCTCATTTACGAGGATTCAGTAACTTTATTCTAAAAATTCTCATTTTTCGCTCTTTTAGCGATCGGAACGGTTTTGGGGGAACCGAACGGAAACATATTCCGAGCCCTGGTCAGAAACCCAAACTTTTAAGATCAGGAAAATGTTTGTTCAAACTTACAAAATATTTGGGAAAATCCATTTCTGAAATTGTGGAGTTCTCCGGTTTGATCCCAAACGTCCTTCATTTAATGTAAGAAAAATATTTTATTATACATTTTTCACCAATATGTTCGAAAATCAACTAATTTCAAATTTAAAATTAACTAATTTCAATTATCTCTAAAAACTTGTCCCTATATGTCCATTGTATTGACCTTATAACATTTCTCCTTAAGCAAGTATAAAATTTGGCCTCATAGTTAGTGTACGTAACGTGTAATAAATTTTAATCGACCCTAAAAATCTATTATATTGGAGCTCCACCACGAGGAGGAGGAGGAGAAAGAGGAGGTGGTGGTGGAGGAGGAGGAAGAGGAGGAAAATGCTCATCTTTATTATTTGGCACTTCTAGAAGTCGGAAAAATCTGAAATTGATCTTAAAAAATCCATTTTGGCGAGCATAGTGAGAGAAAAGTCGGAAACCACCAAAACGTTGCTTCACATCTAAACTCCAAAATAAAAATAGGGGCTGGTGCAGTTGACAGGATGTGGTGATTGCTGTGGGACGAGGGGTGTTGTTCGAAGGCTACGCAGTAGACTCCTCTTCCCCTTAACGCCACCCCAATTGTAGAGTCGCAGCTCGCAATCACTCGAGAAAAGCGGCCCGCCAGGGCGGAACGACGGGGGTTGGCTGGCGTAGTCAGCAGGGCGCGTCCCCCTAATTTGTTCTTGTTGGTACCTGATTTATTACGTTTGTCCTATTATGTGGAGATTAAAGAAGAAAAAAAAAAAAACTCGACCTGTTCTGAAGACTCTCTGAACCGGCTTTGAACCCACGTCACCGTCTCAAACCAGCTTTATGGTCTCTTTGAACCTGCTTCAAACTCCCTTCACTATCCAAATCAGTTTAAAAGTTCCTCTGAACCGGTTCTGAGCCCTCTTCATCATCTCAAATCAGTTTTGAGGTCCCCCGAACAAATTTTGAGCCCCTTTCATAATCTCAAACTAGTTTCAAACTCCCTCTGAACTGGCTTTAAACACTTTTTACCTTCCAAAATTTGGAAGGTAAAAAGCCATATTTAATATGGTTATCAACTCCTTCTGAACAGGTGCTAAGCTTCTCAACAATGACTCTGAAAGGTCCGGTCACTCCACAGTGTAGAGTGGCAGTCACATCCGCTACAACTACAAACTGTTAGCTAAGAATAAAATACCTTTGATAACGTGACATCTTTCTCAAGGACCCTCATGACTCTTCTGTTGACTATTCATGAGAAGGCTTCCCTAAGGGTTTTCTTATCGTGTTGCTGAGTTCCCCCCTTATCTCGGTTTTGGCTCAGGTGGCAAATGACCAACTTGATAAGATCCCAACAGTCCTCCCACAATCGACCCAATGAACCCAAAATGTGCTGACCTTCGGTGATGTTGCTGGTTGGGTAATACTCAACTGACAGCAGGCTTTTGATGGATGCCGGAGGGGGCTGACTCTCACGGTCGGGACCATTCATCATTTTAATAATTAATGACGAATGCGAGGAATCGATAGAACCCAAACGATATATCGTCCGGAGTCGGGAGGGTTGACAGCGGCATCTGGTGCCGTACGTGGGCGAAACTGTCTTGTACGCGTCGTGGGGGTCTCCAAAGTCACGGGAGTCTTCCGGTCAAGGGAGTCGAAGAGAGAAAAAAACGTTTTCACAAATTCAACACAGCGGGACTCGATTCCTAACAACTTGTAATGAAGGAGAGCCGAAGAGTTCGTAGGATGATTAATAGTCGATTTCACTCCTCCTACACTGAGATGGTCGTATCAAGGACGTGAATCACCAAACACTGGAGCTGCTCTGAGTTGAATCCAGCCACGTCCAGCCTGAGAGCGGAGCAGGATCCTTGAGGGGGCGTAGAAGCGTCGTATCTGCTCCAGTGAACAAAAAAAAAAAAAAAAATGCAATCAAAAAATTGAAAAATTTGCAATCAAGTGCTTATTAGGCCTTTGTTTTCAATATAAATCGTACAAAAATGCTCATGTCAATAAAAAAATATCGTACTCGCAAGCGGTGTGATAGGATCGAGTTCGGGCGAAGTTCGCCGTCATAAGGACTGTTTCTCTTCAGCTGAGTACACCTCAGTAAGAAGAAGATAATAAGCGTGGGAATGAAGCTGGTGTTCCCGTTTGATCTAATTGTTGACTACATGAAGGTTTTTGGCAAGAATATCGAGTGTGGTTTTCTAGTTAGGGCCTATTTTTGAACGAAAAATCCATTTTGGGGGGGGGGGGGGGGGTCCCAGAACGCCCCCAGTGAAGATTTATGGAGCTTTAATGGGGATGCAAATGGAGCTTATGAAGCTAGGAAGTGGGGCTAAAACGGGGCTACGGGAGGGATTTTTGAAGGGTTTCGGCTATGGAGTCGAGTTAGGAGTCGTTTTCGGAGTATTTTTCGACGTTTTTTGGGGGGTTTCAGAATCATCCGATTTCACCGTGGGGATCTATGGAGCTTTCACAGGGCTCCAAACTTTGTGAGACCACTGGGGGAAAGTGAAGCATGTTAAAAAAGATGATTTCGAGAAAAAGCTATATGTACCTATTGAAAGTTCAATTCGTACCTGAAGGCAGGGGTTTGACAAAATTAAGAAAATAAAAATATGAGCAAGTGATGCAAACTGCTTTAATAATTGTGCAAAATTTCAACAACAAGTTCCCAGTTTTTATGACGGAAAAAAAAAAAAAATCATAATGTGAAAGACGGTTCGGGCTTCAACCATTTCCCCCTACAACTCGTCACCAACGAGCCCGTCGCCGTCGAAATTGCCATCTTCGCCCTCATCGTGTTTTTCCTCTGTTGGATGATCATTTTTTCTTGGGTGCTTCCGCAGCAAGATTATTCTAAAACTCCCTGGAAGCTGGTTTCTCCATAAGTAAAGTTCTTTAGAAACTGCAAATCTTGGTGATTGGCTGCCTTAGTAGGCATAATAATAATGTAGCAACTCCAGTCTCGTAGTACAGATGTGAGTTGTGTCTCGTAGGCACTACCTCACGGGGCAGGTCAATCCTGGCTCCAGCCTGTTCCAGAAAATCTAAGCCCAGGATGCCCTTGTCATGTCCACGACAAGAAATACCTGCTTGACGCGAATTGCCGTTATTCTGACTGAGGCCTGAGATTCCCCCAATACTTTAACAGTCTCATTACCTGCTGCCTTAAGGGTTGCTATAGTCGACGGCCTCATTCTCAAATTACAGGCTGTGACTACATCTGGTTGTAGAAGGGACACTGTAGCTCCTGTGTCAACTAACAGCATGCACGTACTTTGGCAATCATTCAAGTTTACCTCCTCAAAACGGGCGTTAGGACAGGTACTACCTTTGGCACCTTGTGGAGGGGCTTGCATCAGTTCTTCGGATTGAGGGACACGGCTCGTTTCCTCGGCTTGAAACCATTCCTCAGATTCGTCGGATTCCACCGGTGTCTTCTCCTGTACAGCCGCATGAACTGACAGCTCAGCCTCACGTTCTTGTGCCTTCCGCAGCGCCTGTCCTAATGTCTTCGGAGACGTCCTCACAGCCGATCGCGTGAATGAAGGAGCGTACTGCTTTCTACAGCGTGAATTGGACAGTCAGGAATCGCCCCATGTGCCAAGCGTTCGACATCAGTTGCTAGTTCAGCCAGCGATTCATGGGCTCGTTGCCGTCGCATATCCAGCTGGGTGTGAAGCATTGCGGTGAGATGCTCCGAACCGAAGCTCATTTGAAGAGCCTTTGCCAGCTTTGTAAAACTCGCCTGATGTTCTTTGGGATGATTACGGAGCACTGACAAGGGTGGCCCCGACAGGGAGGCCACCAGGTGTTCACCCAACTCCCTGTGCCTATATTATATTATATACCTGTGTTACAGGCACGTCTTGTAAATAATAACTTCTGAATTTTGTGGGCGCGGATTTTTTTTTTTTTTTTTTTTTTTCTCTCAATCTTCCTTTTTCGCGTCGAGAAGCCCTGGCTGAGAACGCGTTCTGTTCGGTAATTGGTGATGAACGAGGTTGGGGTAAAACTACCAAAGTAGGTATTTTTCAACGAAATATTCGACTCCTGATTTTTTTATTTGCAAAACTTTCATCAGACGAGTTGGGAATGGACACTTTTTCGAGTAAAAACCTGACAAGTGATCTGTCCAGATGTGAAATTCGAATTCTCGGCAGCAGTCGATGACTCTAAACGGAGAGGGTTTTACTCTGCTCTTCCGAGCACGTTTGGACTACAACCGTTCTTCCTCAGGCGCGCGGGTTATAATAATTTTTATAATATTATTCTTCTCGTAATAACTCACGACTGCGCCGTTTTTTCACCACTTCAAATCCGCAACAGGTTCTTAGCTCAATTTTCGAAAAAATTGGACAAACCATTTCACCAGCTGTAAGGTGGCTGTAAGATGGCGAAAGCTCGATTAATCAGAGAGAAACTTCTAGCCATTTTTGTTGGCGCAAAACCCCGTTGTAATCCTTGCAAACCACCGGCCATAATTTATTGATAAAAACCTGCCAAAACATTAACTGTTAAATTTTAACATCTTAACAAGGGACTTTCTGGGTGGGGCATTGAGGTGGCTGACGGAGAAGTGATGGAAATTATGAGATATTTTGTAAGCTTCAAGTTGGGGGGGTGTTGAGAGTCTTTTTTAATGGCCTAGGTATGCCATCAGAGCCGCTTGGCGAGGCGATTTGCTTTGACGCGGCTGATTTCGTGGAAAACGTCGAAGTGTTGAAAGCTCCTTCGAGGTTAACGATGGAGACTTTCGAGGCTTGGTTGGAAAAACTCACTTGGGAGAACTTCGCTAGCGAGCTCATTTCCCACTCAGATTATCAAACCATTCTGGCCGCACAACTAAAAAGCGGTTGTGCATCATAAAATTCAAACTTCCCCGTAAAGAAAACGGCTTGAAAATTTCCATTCTGAAATTAGATTACAGGCTACCCAACCTTCTACGCCTATCGCGACTATCTCCAGGTTCTTTTCATAGGCGGTTCTGATGATGGTTGAACCGGTTACCCGAGAAGGAGACTGTGGTGTAACCGTGACCCGGTTTTGCCATACCTCTTACCTCGTCACTTCTAATTGAACTGGGGTCGTTAGCCTCAACTTCATTTGCTATTTCCTCACCCTTTTCAATCTTCTTCCCCCTTTCCGTTTTTTTCCTTCCCGTCTCCTCTTTTTTCGAGGCTTCATTTCTTTTTGTGCGCCTTTTTTTTCGAGTCCTTCGATATTAAAGGGTCCATTGATTTTCTGGCAAAAGCGGCTTAGTTGGAGGGCTCAGGTTTCCTTAGTCTTTGTTTGGCATGAAAAGCGCGATTGGCTTTGCCACAAAAGCGCCGGATTTTCGTCAGATGGCTGGCGCGGCCCCGCCGAATAAATTTGAATTTTTTTTTTTTCCTTCGAGGTACAAGTAATGAGTTTTGGTTACTTCGATCCTTTCAGAGTGCATCTCAAGCCTGGAACGCAATCACGTCTCAAATGCCCACAAAGGCGTAACAATTTGCGAGAAGAAAGGGCGAAAAAGAAAAGATTATTCGTCCCCCTGAAAGACTGTGATTAGACCAAATTGAATCTTTTTAAGCCTCTTGGGTTCATCCAACGCAAAAATGTCAAGCTGTTGTCGGTGTTTTGTTCGGTTCTGTTCTCTGGGCGACCAGTTGAAAAAACGCTGCAAATTTTACACAAGGGTTTTTCATTCTTTGATATATGTTACTAGTGCAAAAATTATTTCTGTGTCAATGGAAAAAAAATTTTTTGGATTTTTTTTTCCAAAAAATTTTTATTTTTGTTTCAAAAAATTTGTTTCTTCTAAAATTCTTTATTTTTTACTCGAAAAATATTTAACCTCTTGGGATCCTTCAAAAATCCCATTTATAGCCCCATGAAAGCCCTAAAGATCGCCCCAGTGAAATCGGATCATTCCGGGACCCCCGAAAATGGATTCTGCGTCCAAAAATACTTCGAAAACGACACCTAACTCGATCCCATAGCCAAAAGCCTTCAAAAACCCTCTCCCATAGCCCCATTTTAGCCCCATAGCGCCCCACGGGTTTGGACGATCGGACTGAAAACCTTGCGGGCACAACTAGATGGTAAACCAAGTATTTTGTCAAAATTTCAAATTTTTAAAAAAATTCCTACTGCTCAAAACGGACGGCGGACGGACATTTCAGATTTAGGATGTAGACTTCTTGAAACGGATAATGTCAAATTTTGAGGCCGATCGGAGTCGTCGACCCCCGTCGCGAAAACATAGGTGTATTATTCCAAGAATAATAAACCAAAAGCTCAACTCCTCAGGGCAGGTGGTTCTTACAAGTTGATTGTGGAGGGGGGGGGGGGGGGGGGGGGGGGGGTCCGCAAAATGAAACTGCCCCTCCGACCACAGGCGGCGTTCCACTCCCCCCCCCCCCCCCCTTGATGCTTCCAGAGCTTTCCAGAGCAACCCATGGCTTGCAAAGCTGGTCCCAAGCTGGCCAAGATTTTCCAAAGGTTGCCATGATGGTTCCAAGCTTCCCAGAGCTGCGCAAGGCTTGTTAAGTTCGGTGCAGGTTAGTTGAGTCCCGTATGCTGGTTTTGGTATGAGTTGAGTCCCAGTGTTTATTCATGGAACATACGAGTTGAGTCCTGGTATGGGTGGAAGGAAGTACCCATCGATTGTTCGGTTTCAGTCGTATCAAACAAATTGGAAAATCACTTCGGTAAAAACTTGAAGGAGACAGCTTGTACTAACTGAATTGCGTTTTTCGGCAACGGTGGGTGAAGAGAGGAGCGCGCACGATGTAAATTATGCCTGATCAGAGTCAGATCGTTACTTATCAGAGACGCCACGTCGCCTTTTTTCAATTCAGAACGAATGAGCTTAGCAGGCTTACAGAAAGGGTCGTCGACAGCCTTACGTTTCAGAGAGTTGCTAAATTGCTGCCTAGCTAGGTCTTTTTCATCGCATCGATCATGATTATGTTCAGTCGGGCCCTCCACTAATGCACTATTTTGACCTACTTTAAGGAAACTCGTGCAGCATGTCCAGCGTTGAATATCGTCCTTCAAATTCTTGTGGAACCGAAATTTATAACCGTAAATTACCATCAACTGCTTCGAATTTTCACTCGTCATGTACTCCATCACGTGAAAACGGAACGAAATAGCTACACAGGTGGCTCAACTAAAAGATGATGTGATTCACATCACCCTCTCTTGGTCTTCAACTTTTCTCGCGATCCGTCGGGCCGTGAGAGCAGTTCGTACTGCACGACGTGGTGCCCGACGTCCGGCGTTCATAGCTGAGGGAAGGAGATGGTGTCGTCTACCCGGCGGCTCCCCCCCCCCCCCCCCCGCCGGTCGCTGCCTATGATTTCAACGTAAATCGCCACTCGTCGGCCGTCGGGGAGTTTCTGACAGTGTGATAACCCCATAAGGCTTCCCAAGGCTTGCCAAGCTGGACAAGGGTTTCAAGGCTTGCCTGCATGGTTCCTAGCGTCCCAGACCTGTCCAAGGCTTGCAAAGTTGGTGCCAAGCTGGGGATGAATTGAGAATAAGAGAGACTTGGTTTGGGGGTGGATTGCCTAAACTGGGAAGGATCGCCAGTTCCCGGTTCGTTGTTAAGAGGCGATAAGGTTTGCTCTAATTTTCTCTTCTATCTGACCTCCTCGCGTTTGCCATTCCAACGAGAGGACACTGTGTTGTTGCAAAATTTAGCCACCATCCGCGTTTTTGTAGCTATTAACTGTAAAATCTGTTCGGCTTGTAGATGTGCCACATCATCTCGAAACTCCCAATTTTCAGTGACTTTTTTTTGCTGAAAAGACCTCGAACGCTATTTTTACACCCGCAAGACCTCAAGTTTAACAAGGTCTCAAGGATGATTTACTCACAACCGAGCCGACAAGAGTTAAAAAACTATAAAAACCCAATTGTTGGCTGGTCTGGAGACGGGAGATGAAAATTATCTCACTTCCTCCCTTCCCCTTTGAGTTGATATTCTGTCGGATAATATCAGCTCGGACCTCCGTTGTTTCCATTTTCTCACGTAAAGAAGCTCTTGGGAAGAATCACGTCTTGTGGAGCTTGTTCCCTATTAGGTATACCTATACCGGCGGTGAGGGGGGGGGGGGGGGGGGGTGTCATCAACCATTATCCTTCCTTTAAGTGAACAAAAAAAAAAAACACGTGATAAACATGGGAAAGTGAGTAGAAAGGGTGTGAGGCCAGGTAGGATACAATCGGGGGTTGGCTGACGGAGCAGCAGAGAATTGGCCCCCTAGTTCGGTATATTATTATATATATATACTGGTAGCTCCAACTTGGTTCTTCCCCAAAACTTGAGAAAACTGAAACACTGGAGCCGTTGATATCCCACATACCGAACATCGCACAGACAAAAAAAAAAAAAAATAATGTCAAGCCTTAAAATGATTAAGCAGCTTTTTTTCTTCTATCCGAATTTAGTTTTTTCCAACAGTTCCAATCCCTTCGACTTTCGTCACATGGCCCTCTCAGAGACTATTTCTTCAGTGGATCAGTTATCTCACGCTATTTCGCCCCTTCGCTACACAGCCAAATATATCATTCGTTGATTGCCTCCTTCCTAGTTCTTTTTTTTTTTTTTTTTTTCGACACACATCTTTTTCTGTTTCCTTCCTACGCCCCGTTTGCGAATGAAAAGAAAGCCTTTTATTGCCATGTTTATGGGCGATCCCCCCTCCCCGATAAGGGCTCTATCTACACACATAAATTAGGCCGGCCCAGATATATGGCACTATAATTTAGCACATTATTTTATTCATGGGGCATCTTGTTGGGCCGTTCTACAGATTTACGGCTGGGATTTTTTTTTTTTTTTTTTTTTTTCAGCTAGTAACGTATTGCGATCTCGTTGAAAATTTCAGTTTTTGATGTTGCGGAGGAAAAATTGATACGAACCGCACTGAACATAATTATGTTCATATTAATATGTGCAGCCCTGTAGAAGGGGGATAATAACATTAATCAACTAACGTTGCGCCACTTGCGCCGATGCAACCATTCCCGCTGGGCGCAAATGGGTGCAACTGGGCGCTTGTTAATTCTTCGGAGTAGGGATGTATAAAAAGTATCAACTCTTTGAAATATCGATACTTTCTTGAAAAAGTATTGATCAATTTTTTAGATCAGTAGGTATCGATACTTTTCTAAAATAAAGTATCACAATACTGATACATTTTCACCTGTATCAGACAGGATACTTTTTTGCCGAGAATTTTCAAAAATGAGACAAAAATTAGAAGAAAAAAAGTAAAAAAGTGTAAACTTTGAACATTTCAAAAAATTTAAAAAATTATAATAAGAAGAAAACAGGTGAGAAGAAAAAAAAAGTAGAAATAAAAGCGGAAATCAAGGAGTAAAACACAGAATAGTGCGTTAGGGGCACCCAAGCTCGCAAAAATGACCAAAAATCGATTTTTCGTTAAAAAAACAAAAAAAAAAAAAAAAAAACAACGAAGTTGAATCCCCAATTTGGTGGTAATTATTTTACATTACATGTCACTTTATTTTAATGTCTTTGATTTACCAAAGTTTGAACTTTCCAAAGAAAATGAGCTGGAAGGTTTATGTTTTTATTCAAAGTTGTGGTTGTGGAGAAACCTCTTTAGTTTGTAACAAAGTGGGTTCGTAAAGTAACTCGGCGACGGTGGACGTCCCCTTATCCGTTCCCTTTTGTTTCAAATCCAAATGCACCCGGCGAGTCCTCTTCGAGTACGTGCAGCTCATCCCAAACTCAACCGTACAAACGAAAAATTGTCCGTCTCGCTTGAAAACTTCCGAGCCCCAAACAGACCCCCTCATGACGCCCACGACGCTTTTGTGTGGGAAAACAATAAACCAATTGCGGACAAATTGTTTAATGGAGCCGGTAATGGGCGGAGTTTGAAGCCGGAGGGGAAACAGGTCAGTTAGTACGACTGTTTGGATTCGTTGAAAAAGAGTTGGGAAATCTCATAATTACCGAATGTAATGAGGGCGGTATAGAAGCTAACAACGTGAGCGTTTATTCGTCAACAACCGGTTTTTGTTGACAGTTTTTTTCTTATTCCTCTTGTGACTCCGTTTTAGCAGTGTTTTTGTTGTGGTCGGCGGCCTCTCGACCGAATCTCCTTCGCGAGCCCGAAGCGAGGAGCGACCTTGAAAGAAAGGCGCAGGCGAACAAGACCGGCGCTATTTCGGTACCAAACACCCCCTCCCACCGTTCCAACCAACATGCCATAACTCCCCCCCCCTCCCATCACCCGGACCTCCTCCCCTTCCAATGCAGCATCCTTCCGAGCGCCAGTTCAAGGACAACGCCGCTCTCTTCCAGTTTGTTTATAATTCACTGTCTGACTCACGTTTGGAAGAGTTCCCCCACCTCTGGGAGGATTGCCGAACGTCAGTGAGGCCACGCACTCAAACTATCAGGAAATTGAACCAACCAGAATCGCTAAAATGAATTAATTTTTGCGCAATTAACCTATATTTGCATTTCTTTTTTTTAAATTAGGAATGGAAACGTGTCTGGATTTTTTTTTTTTTTAATCGATAGAAGGCGTCCAAGTAATACAGAAAATGGGGTTAAAACACAAACTGCAAGTTTGTACGAATTTATAAAATGTATGGAAAAATTCGAGGGCGTCAGAGCAATACCCCACATTGTCATTTTTGGCGAAAATGAGTTTGGGATATCGTTGGACGCGTCCTCTCGTGACGAATTGACCAAACTAATAAGTTCCATGAAAAAAATCGATAGGCAGCGCGTAAATCGTCTCTAAGTGAATACCCCACATCGTCATCTGAGTCAGATGTTTTATACAATTTCTATAATTTCAACAATTTCAACCCCATAACGACTCGTTTTTTAGAAAACAGGGTTTTTCCGAATGTTTTCTCATAAGTCTATAGAGATTGGTGTTCTGAATGTGGAAAGCACAAGCATACTTATATGCGTGGTAATAGAGAGAAGCAAGTCATTGGCAGGTAGTTTTTTGGCTCTCCTGAAAAGTTGTCCAAATGACGATGTGGGGTATCGCTCTGACGCCCGCGAATTGCAATTTGAATTTTGGCGGAAACCCGAAGTCAGCTCCTATTGGTCGACGAGTTGGCCGCCATTAAAAAACTAAAAACTGAAGGATCTGTCACGTCGAATTTATTTCACGAATAAGTTGAGAATACGCATGATCACATTCACAACAAAGCGAACACTGCCATTTTCACGTTACTCGAGTGTCACTAGTGCCAACCACCAAGAAAAAATTTGAAAATCGACCTGGGCCCTATTTCACAGAACTCTTCACTCCTCACTCTGCACTCTTCACTCCACAACTCAACACTCAGCATACAGTTTTCTGTTTCAGCCTTTTAGGGCTGCACACTGGCGTCTTTGATTGGAAACCGGAACCGGTGTGTATGACGTCGCCTACACCGGTTTTTTAATCGGCCAGATCAACTTAAGTGGAGTCGCGTGATACCTAGGGTCGAAAAAATCTGTTTTTTTGTTTAAGTTAATTTCAGAAATACCCCATTTTCTGGTTCGAATAAAATCTATTCCTCATTTGGAACGTTGTCTACACAATTTTTGAAAATGACCCTTGGAGCTCTCAGAAGCCGCCCAGAACGCAGGTCTGTTTTTTTGTTTAAGTTAATTTCAGAAATACCCCATTTTCTGGTTCGAATAAAATCTATTCCTCATTTGGAACGTTGTCTACACAATTTTTGAAAATGACCCTTGGAGCTCTCAGAAGCCGCCCAGAACGCAGGTCGGCCCGCATAAAATCTCCATGATTCCTTGCAAGGAATTTGATGTAATCATCATCTCTAACGTCATACACATTGTCACTGTCAAACCTCGCATATTCGTTCATTGAGAAAAGAATAAAAATTATTATTTTCTTGGATGAGGACGAAAGATTTTCATGTTTGACGGGGCCAGCGACAGGCGAAGATTTAGCTGCTTCTGCGTATTTCTTCTTTGACTTGTCGAACTCTTTTCCCTAATTCCCTTTTTACGCGACCCATCACGTCAACCAAAATTTTGGTGAATGATTGGAAAAAACTGAGGAATGACTGGAACGAATAATCGTATTAATAAAACGTATACAAACCAGCCTTAAAAAAAAACTAAAATGTTGTTGTTCTTAATAATTTGTTGTCTAAACTGTCTATTATGTTAAACACTAATATAGATGTTTAACAAGATTAGAGGAAGAAGAAAATAATTCGAAGTATGAAAGAAACAAGTGAAGAAAGAAGAAAGTGATAATGTCCCAAGTGCGCACAGATGCCACCCGGCCCGCGCGCCGCCGCTCCTGTCTTCAAACGCGTTTTTTTTTTTTTTCTTCTCAAAACCATGTTTTTCGCATGTTCGGTACACTTTTCTCTGGTTCTATTCAACCTATCGAATCAAATTTCTTTTTTTTTAAATTCTCGCCAGGATAGCAGGAATCTGGCTTCACAGTATCACTTTGGGGTTCCAACCCCAGCCATAGGTAACGGCGTTTGAATGGGTGAGCATAAATGTCACTTTTTTTAGTTTTGACGTAACTTTTGGTTTATTATTCTTGGAATAATACACCTATGTTTTCGCGACACGGGTCGACGACTCCGATCGGCCTCAAAATTTGACATTATCCGTTTCAAGAGGTCTACATTCTAAATCCGAAATGTCCGTCCGCCGTACGCCGTCCGCCGTCCAGGCCGTTTTGGGCAGTAGGAATTTTTTTAAAAATCTGAAATTTCGACAAAATACTTGGTTTACCATCTAGTTGTGCCCGCAAGGTTTTCAGTCCGATCGCCCAAACCCGTGGGGCGCTATGGGGCTATAATGGGGCTACGGGAGGGTTTTTTTTAAGGCTTTTAGCTATGGGATCGAGTTAGGTGTCGTTTTCGAAGTATTTTTGGACGTAGAATCCATTTTTTGGGGTCCCGGAACGATCCGATTTCACTGGGGCGATGTTTAGGGCATTCGTGGGGCTAAAAATGGGATTTTTGAAGGATCCCAGGATGTTAAATATTTTTCGAGTAAAAAAATACGGAATTTTGGAAAAAAACACATTTTTGAACAAAAAATAAAAATAAAAAAAATTTTTTTTTGAGATAAAAATCCAAAAAAAATTTTTTTTTTTAATTTTTTCATTGACAGAATTAAATTTCTGCACAAGTAACGTATATCAAAGAATAATAAACCCTTGTGTAAAATTTGCAGCGTTTTTTCCTTACTTCTGCGACTATCACGCGACTCCGGTTTTTGAATCGTCCAGATCAACCTAAGATGATTATAAACTACGTGAAAGACTTTTTGTCACAAAAATGATGTATTTTTCCCTTATTGACTTCTAACAACACGGTACAGGATGATTTAACCCGAAACTCGGGTGTATTCCCATTCCTAGTTAAGTTCTATCAAAGGATAATTGTTTGTATTCAAAGCGAGTGGACTGTATTTAAGTATCATGAGCAATTAATTAATTAGGAGATTGGAGATGGTTAAACGGTTGAACGTGGCACTCACCTTGCAGCAGAAGGAAGACAACTGACGTCGCTGTTCGCTGATGCACCATCTCCAATACGGGGATTTTATTTACAACAAAGGGGGGATTTTTACGACTCAACATATTGGCCGCCTTGGAACTACTGAGTTCCAACAAGTACTATTATTTTATCAGTGGTTGAATTGGCTAACAAAATAACTTTTCTCTTCTAGTTATCAATAGGTATGGGTAGCTTATCGACTATGGGTTTCACGTAACTGCTAATGGTCTTGTGGTACTAGAAACCATAATAAATTCTAGCCAAACTAAATTAAACCCCGGGATTGAGATCCCTCGTTTAAGGATAGGGAAAGGAAACGCACCTTCACTCCAAGGGGGCTGTCATGGAGACTTCGCGAAGGAAAGGAACGCCCTCGGAAATAAACAAAAAATAAGTTCAATACTTCAAAGAGGTTTCTAAATTCGAGTACCACAAGCATGTTTACGATTTTATTGTGCCTTTGGTAGAGGACAGAGATTGTGCACTGTCCTTGAGTAGGTACCCTGGGAGGTCTTGACTTCTGCCACTCGTACTATCCCGTCAGCACCTGGGAAAGTATTTATGACCCGGGCCAATCTCCAATGGCAAGGAGGAAGATTTGGTTCCTTCATAACCACAAGGTCGCCTACTTCCAAATTATTGCAGGTTTTTGTCCATTTGGACCGAGTTTGCAACGTGGAGAGATAATCGTTTCTCCATCTTTTCCAAAATGTTGTAACTAATTGCTGCATGAGTTTCCAGCGTTGAGTCAAGTCAATTGGCTGTCGGGCGTTTTCTGGGGGGTCCGGAAGGACCTCTACAGGTCGCTGCATAAGAAAGTGCCCAGGACTCAAGGCATCCGAATCATGGGGGCTTGAACTCACTGGTGTCAACGGTCGTGAGTTAACTATTGCTTCTATTTGCACTAAAATCGTATAGAATTCTTCGTATGTGAAGACTTGGTCGCCTACAGCTCTCACCAGGTGTTTCTTGACCGACTTTATAGCCGCCTCCCAAAGTCCACCTATATGAGGGCTGCCAGGTGGATTAAATTTCCATGCAATACCTCGCTCGCTAGTCAATCGATCAGCACTTTCGTTGAAGATTTTAGAAGCGGTTACCTGATACCATGCAGCCAGTTTCCGGTTTGCCCCAACGAAATTCGTCCCACAATCGCTATGAATTTCGGATACGCCTCCTCTTCGAGCAATAAAGCGCCTAAGAGCAGCTGTAAAGGCATCGGTTGAAAGGTCCGATGCGAGCTCCAAGTGAATAGCCCTAGTGGAAAAACAAATAAAAAGGCAAATGTAGCCCTTGAAAACCTTTGCATTTCGTACTCTACCCATTTTGATACTATAAGGGCCTCCATAGTCAATTCCAGTGATATGGAATGGGTATACCTCCCGGAGCCGAGATGCTGGGAGTTGTCCCATGAGCGGTTCGATCGGTTTGGGTTGGGCTCGTACACAAGTCACACATTTTGCTAGGCGGTGACGTATCACACCACGTGCGTTAACGATCCAAAACTTGGTTTGAACAATAGAATGGACGTGCATGGGCCCAGCATGAAAGTACACCTGGTGGACGTGATCAATTATTAAATTTGTGAGATGGTGCTGCTTTGGTAAAAGACTCGGATGTTTTCTTTGAAACCCAAGAGCTGAATTTCTGAGTCTACCACTGACTCGAATAACCCCACTTTCATCAACAAAGGGATCCAATTTTCGATATTGAGCAGGCAAGCTTCTCCCAGTTTGCAGTCTTTGGGCAAGGCCAATAAATTCCTCCCTTTGTACCAGTAATACCAGCCGAGATTCAGCATTCTCTAATTCGGATGTGCTGATGGGGCCACCTGTTTTGAGCCTTTCATCATTGGAATTCTGCAAGTACCGAATGTACCTCAACCAGATTGCAGTGGCTCTTTTCAATTTGGTCAAGTTCGAGAAATTTGTAATCCAGTCAAACGTTTTGGACGTTTGAACTTCAATCGCCATGGTCGTTACCCTGGCCTCCAATTTTATGTTGTCAGTTGAAAGTTTTACGCCTTCGTTTGGCCAATGTTCTGGACTCATTTTGAGCCAAGGTGGTCCAAACTTCCACATTTCATCAGCGAGAAATTTTTTAGGTAATGCACCTCTGGAACCAATATCACTTGGGTTGGATGAGGTAGGCACATAACGAAATTGTTCGGGGGAGAGTTTTTCTTGAATTTGGCTCACTCGATTAGCCACAAACGTCTTCCATTTGTGGGGGGACGATTTTACCCATTGTAAAGCTATCATCGAGTCTGACCATGCTGTTACGGAGGATATATGGCAATGATCCTTGATTATGAGACAAGCATAATCCAATAGGTTTGTAACCAGCACAAGAGCGCTCAGTTCAATCCTAGCTAGGGTTATTTTTTGCAGTGGGGCCACTTTTGACTTAGCCAATACCAAGGCGGTTGAACCTTTCGAATTTTCATCTACAATCCGAACGTAGACTGCCCCACAAAATCCCTTTTCCGAACCATCGGCAAATCCGTGCAATTGCACGTCTACCGCCGAATCCAGGCCGATGCATCGAGGGACTTCAAATGATGACAAGAGAGCTATCTCTCCTTGGAATTGATTCCACTTTTCGCATACTTCAGGAGGGGGCGTCTCATCCCAATTTAACCCCAGCTGCCAAAGGTGCTGAAGCAACCATTTGCCATGAAAAATAATTGGACACAGAAGCCCGAGAGGGTCGTAGAGCTTTGCGACTTGGGAGGAAATATTTCTCTTTGTCACAATTCCACCCATGGGTTGGACTCGAAACACGAGAGTATCACGGATTGGATTCCAAGCCATACCCAAAATTGCTGTTCCTGGATCCAAATCATCGCCAGCTAGCGAAAATAGTTTAGGGTCAATCCTACAATCTCCAGGTGGCAAGTGAGACAACAATTCCGGTCTATTCGAGTTCCACTTCTTCAGAGAAAACTGAGCCAGGCTCAGTAGCGAACTTAATTCAGTCTGAAGCTGCTGTGCACTCTCGATTGTGGGCAGCGAGCAGCAGAAATCATCCATAAAAACATTTTCCGCAATAGCCTTCGCCGCCATCGCAAAGTCTTTTCCTTCGTCTTCTACCAATTTCTTTAGTGTTCTAATGGCTAGAAAAGGACTGGCGCTATTTCCATACACTACCGTGGTTAGGCGATATTCTTCCAACGGGTCTTTCGTGTCAAAACGCCAAAGAATTCGCTGTAAATCTTGGTTTGATTCACTGATCCCAATATTTCTGTACATTTGCCTGATATCGGCGACCAAGCAAATGTCGTGCAGTCTGAATCTAACGAGAATATCGGTGATGCTCAATTGCAATTTCGGCCCCTTGTGAACCAGATCATTTAGCGAAAGCCCATTGGATGACTTCATCGAACAGTCAAATACCACTCGAAAGCGAGAAAATTCATGGAATTCCTGGCGATATATGCAATGATGAGGAATATAATACGATAGGCGATTTGGCGGGAACGTGGCCTTAACCGCGTGACCTTGAGCTATATAGTCCCTCATAAATTCATTGTACTGTTTTCGAAGGGCTGGATACCTTGTCAATTTTCGTTCAAGGCCCGTGAACCTTCTCAGGGCAAACGAGTAACTATTTCCCAATTTAGGATTTTCTACGGCAAATGGAAGGCTCACAATATACCGTCCATTTTTACGTGAAACGTTATCTACATAATGTTTTTCGCACTGTTTTTCCTCTTCCGACAATATGGGCTGGGAAGAGGGGGGTTCCTCAAGGGTCCAGAATTTCCTGATAGCTTGATCGAGTTTTTCGAACGTCAAACAGAATACACTAATTTTTGGAGTGTCAAATTCAACTCTTCCGAGTAGGCAATATCCAAAAATAGTGTTCATAGCGTCAGGGGTCCCTTCGGGACCTACAATCGGGCTGCCTATGACAATTTTGGCGTACCATTCCGCTCCAAGGAGGATATCGATAGGTTCTTCATCGTAGAATGAACTATCAGCCAATGGAAGCGATTTCAAATGAGGCCATTCAATGGAAGTGGTCGGAAGTTTCGGGCATTGTGTAATAAATTCAACCACCAATGCACATACATCTAGCGATACGTGATGATGGTTGTTTCTCGGCTTTATTGTTAAGTTCACCGACCCTTTTGCTTCGCCCGCCTTCAGACGGCCTAAACCAAATACTGCAGTACGACTAGCTGCAGGGGACAATCCAAGGCGACTAACGCAATCTGTCGTGATGAAAGTCCCTTGAGAAGCAGTGTCAATCAACAATTTTACCTGCTGATCAACCCCATTTGCATCTCGAGTTTTTGCACGAGCAGTACAGAGCATAACAATAGAGCTTGTGCTAGCTGTCAACGTTTGTAAGGCCGATACGTTGCTAGAATCGGACGGTGGTGATTCTGTTACTGTGGTTGTCGTCAGACGAGTGGACGATTCACGAGCTACCAATTTTTTGGTGGCACCCCCAGCCCCATCTTGAGCGACCGAGTGGTGTTTAAAACATAGGAAATCGCTATGCTGACCCGAACAGTACCCGCAAATTTTAGAGTCACAATCTTTCGAAAAATGGGAACCACTCAAGCACCTCAAACAAAACCCTCGCGACTTTGCAAATTTGAACCGTCGTCCCACTGACATTTGGCCGAATTGGGGACATTTCGTCAAGCAATGATTTTTTTTGCAAGGGCAAGGTTTGGCGTGAGTAGGTTCGGTGCTGGTTACTAGTGAGGTGGTCTTTTGCATCCCTTTGGTGCTTTTCGATGAACCCTTCGTCGAGGGGTTATCGTCAATAGGACGCGTTGGTTGGGCTGCCTCCAACACTCTAACTTGATCCTCCAAAAAGGTTCGAAATGCCTTGAACGTTGGCTCAACAAGTTCGATGGCTTTCTGCTCCCATTGTTCCCTTAGCTTAGGACTTAATTTTTTACGCATTATGAATAACAGAAGGACATCCCAATTGGCTACTTCGTGCCCTAATGACGTCAGACCTCCCAGGTATTTATTCAGCGATGTACTAACAGAACGCAAGGACTTCGGGTCCTTTTGCAAAACCGGTAATTCAAATAAGGCTTCCAAATAGGCGTTAGTCAAACGGTTACTGTCACTATATGTCTTTACAATCAACTCCCATGCCGTCTTATAATTTGCCGCAGTCGTGGGGATGGAACTGACTAAAGCTAACGCCTCGTCCGTTAATTGCGCCTTCAAATACATCAATTTCTGCACAGGGGGGATGTGCTCTTGAGAGGCGACCGAACTATGGAACGAGTCGTAAAAACTTTGCCAATCCATTAAATTTCCGCCAAACGTAGCCAATTTCAATTTCGGCAAAGGAATAGACACAGCGGTATTATTTGCATTCGCTCCCATCGAAAGCCGAGGCACTCGGACTTCCCTCCCCCCACTTGAAGCGTCTTCGGTCTCTATAAGGGTCACGACAACAGCTTTCGCATTATAAAACAATGTCTCGAAATCCGCGAACTTCTGGTGCAAATCTGTGGTATCTGGGGGCACTTTTTTTGCATATATTCCAGCCAATTTGGTTACCACCGTGTCAAATTCCTGCAGCAGATCATCTAAATCGCTTGACATGACCTTTAATTTGCTAGCAAGTTTTTTATCAGAAGACTTTACCTCAAACTGTTTGGCAGTCTCGTTGATTCTGGTCATTTTATTAACAAGTAATTCCATTCGGAACTCGAGATCATCTTGAACACCCATTTCTCTAACACTGTGCCCCTGATTTTACCGGCACCGCACAAGGTGATCAACTCACAACGCCAATCAACACGCACCCGACGCGACCTACCGAACGACTGGGAGGCGAGAAAACTAAGGGATTTGTAGGGATTTTCCTTCAAGCGATCTGGTAACCAGATGGGTGTAAAACTTGTCTCGTCTCAACAAACCCAGAAAAATACGACCCGTTTCAAAGGTCAATCACCTTCAACGCTCGTATCTCCGTCTAAGACAAGTCACCAATGCGTATTTAATCAGGTAACTCAATCGGTTCCGATGTGAACCAATATCACAAAAAAGGTCACCAAATTTACACTAAGCAATTTTCTTCTGCACAAACAATGTATAGGTGAAACAAAAATACCAATTCAACCAAGATAGTACGAAAATGTTACTATGGCCAGTAGTGAAGTACCTAATTTAAACCAAGGTAATTACTTCGGGAAATATCCGTGCACGAAGACCAATGTTTGTATTCAAAGCGAGTGGACTGTATTTAAGTATCATGAGCAATTAATTAATTAGGAGATTGGAGATGGTTAAACGGTTGAACGTGGCACTCACCTTGCAGCAGAAGGAAGACAACTGACGTCGCTGTTCGCTGATGCACCATCTCCAATACGGGGATTTTATTTACAACAAAGGGGGGATTTTTACGACTCAACAATAATAAACCCTTGAGTAAAATTTGCAGCGTTTTTTAAATTTTTTATTGAGAGAATTAAGTTTTCCTGTATATTTCTGTATCCAACAATAAACCTTTTGTTTTCATAAGATCGTTTAAGTAATGGATTTTCACAAGACTGCCTTTAGGTGACTTTACGTGTAAATGCAACACCTCGTGTAATGGTTGTTTCCTCAGACTGCATAAACTTTGTCCTCATTACATTGAACTTATCTGAGCCCATAAAAACTCACGAAGGGTCTTCGGTCGTGTTGTACATTCGAGAATCACTTCAGTATTTTCACGCGGAATGCTAAGCAGGTGCTGAACTCTTACGGCCTCTTTTAACATTTTGGTGGGGCGATGTGGGGGTTAAAAATGCAAATTGCTGTTGATTATTGTAGATGGTGTTCACATGGGCCATTTTAAGTTTACAGGAGGGTTTAAATGGGCGAGATCCGCGTAGTAAAGCTGTTGCGTTGTCCTCGATCTTCTTGATGGTTGACTATTCAGACTTTCAAAAGGCCTCAGGAAGAAGTTGGGCAACGTGAGATAAGACCGGACAGCTGGTAGAGGTAGGTTATCGTTAAAGGGGGGGGGGGGGACTCAGGGGGGCCAACAACGGGGGTCCCTCACTTGGAAATGACGCCTGGCCCCTTCTTAATATTCAAGTCTCATTCAAGGCGGGGACCCATCTCATTCTAAATATAAACACAATGGCCTAGCTAGAGAAGGGGAGGAGGTTCCAGGCCAAATAGAATGTTTCATAACCTGAAATGTCCCGCACATCGAAATAAACTTCTTTCGTGGCTCTTTTTAAAAACGTCGAGCTTGAAACCCCCTCCCGTCAGGTTGGAAACTAGTTCAAATGTAAACTACGCGCCATTTTTATTCTAAAATAGTTGCACAATCAAAGTGGGTTCAATTCTAACACGCAAGTTGTATCCTCAAACGGGCGACAGCAGCAAAACGGTATAAAATGGAATAAAAGGGGGAATAAAATGGAAAATAAGGGTTAAAAACAACACACCAACTTGTCAAATCAGCTTTTTACAAAACTTTCCCCACTTCAGTGTCGGTCAGAGTCCAGCTTAGTTTTTCGGGAAGGACGTGCATGAAATGGCGTAGACTTTTTTATTTTCAATTGTTATTACGGGTCTGAACAACAAGATATCAAAAATGGTAGCAAAGCATTTGCTGGAAAAACTTTTGGCTGCCAAAAAACGTCGATTTTTCAGGACATTTTACAGTTTTTCACCTATAACTCGAAAATTGAGCATCGCATGGAAAACTTTACAAATAAAAACTTGAAGAGCGTACAATTCTGCGTCGAATGACCTCCTTACATAATAGAATCAATGCAGTCGTTTAGCTACAATCCGTAAAAAAGGTAATTTTCGCTTAATAATAATTTTCAAGCTGTAAACTTACTTACTTATCACTTGTGATGAACTTGAAAATGTCCGAAAAAATCGAGGTTTTTTGGCTCCCAAAAGATTTCCCAGCTACCCTGGGAACAGCTACGACTGTTTAAAGTTTAAAATTGGGAATTTCTAAACTAGGAGAAAACTGGGGATTTGGTGTTTTTGCCGATTTGGGTTAAAACTTTAAACAGTCGCCAAAATCGGCTATTGCACTTACCGAGGAGCGGTTGGTCGCATTCGTCGCAGAAATGTACCACGTATATGGCAAGTAGGTTACCTACCTATCGTAGTTTTTGCAGAATCTTCAGAATAGTGAACAAAAATCTTCAACATTGGTGAAAAACCACGTTTTTTGGTAGTTTTTCGGCAAAAAACACACGAAGGAAGCATTTTAGACCCATCAACATAATATATATTATATATGGGCCTGTTCAGCGTTAAATTTCTTCTAAGAATAGCACCTGCTCGTTTAAAAACAATGAAGTTGGAAATTAAGTGAGTTTTTTGAACATTTGGGTACTGTACGGCGGAACCTCTGCGTCTAGGGGCCAAACGGACCTCGGATTCGGATTCAGCACCCTCGAAAACCCCCAGGAACACTATCAGACCTCGTGAAGCATGGGATCGATTTTTTTTTTTTTTTTTTTTTTTGTAGAGCAGTGTTATCAACATCCATTTTTGGGAGGGATATTAAAAAGTGTTGGCTGTTCCAATAATTGAAATTGGAATAATTATTATTGGAAGGGTTAACGAAGGGTTAATAAATTGGTATTGAGAAACCCAAACATTCCGTACGTTTCGGGGCTCATACACTTCGACCTGAACTCAATTCGACGCAATAACGCGGCTCTGAGTTATTCCGAAATGAAACGGGCATCCGCAATACGGCAAACCTTATGAGGTCATATTAACTTTTGGGAGAAAAATATTTAACAGAAAGTTAATTAAAAAAAAGAGGGTCTGCTGGCCGAGTGTCCCCCGGAGGGCGTGTGCCTTTTAATATCCTTTTCCCCCCCGTTTGCCTCAGCGCCGCAATATTTTCCCAGTTATAACAACCTCCTGCGTTCTGCCTAAGGTATCATATGGGCTCAAATCAAACATGGGAAAATCTCAAAAGGGTTGTAGCCGGATTAATTAGGAGCTCACGAGCGGCGATGGGATTTTCAAATAAGAAGGCTTTCATGGCTGGAGGTTTTTTTTTAAAGTTCCAATACCGAAAAATGTTACCTCTCAATAGGTATTGAAAACGGGTGTCAGAACATTTAAAGGAGTTAAAAAAGTTATTAATTCGTTTTCTAAACGGCTAATCAGAGTATCTTTTTGATTGTGATTTGTTGGTAACACTGGAAAGGATTACACGAAGAGCCCACTCCAAGAAAGAGGATTCACTTATTTGTGAAAATGAGTTAAGGTTGGCAATGAATGTCTTAACATTGACCGAGTAATTTCTGTAGGTGACCTTAAAATCCCAAAAAAGATAAGTGATCCAAAGAAGATCCAAGATCTGCAATGCAAGAAGGATGAGCACTTAATGCTCAATGCTAATTTAGTTCCTGACAACGCAAGGAAAAATTTTCATTTCATTTAATGAATTTCGGTATTTTTTAAATGACACTCATGTTTTTTTGAATCCTTCAAAGGGAGGTTTCTTTCGTTTATCGTCTAAAATTACCCGAAAATGTAATATTCTACCAAAACAACAAATTCTCAATCCATCAAAGGGAGTAAGGGAACATTATGAGCCACCTACTCATGATACTATAATTTTCTAAATAGTAAGTGCGAGTCTTAAAAAATGCAAAATCGATTTACTCGTTCAAGAAAACATGACCCTCATCTATCTTGGATTAGGCTCTTGGATATAGAAATGTACCACTGAAAAGAGCAAGCTAATAAAATTTGAGAAAGCATCATTTAGAAAATTGAATGAAAAATTGTATTTAATATGTACAATCAAGGAACTACAGCAAAATAAAGCATCTACAGCATCTTCCTCATCTTTCATCCTCCTCATCCTCCTTATGGCCTCTGGGCCCACAATCGAGTGAAACTTTGACAATCATGTATCTTCCTCATTTACATAAATGACTTACCTATAGGTAAGATTTTTTTTCTCAGTGTAGCCAATTTCCTGACCCTTCTAAGGTATTCTTATTTGCGGATGATATCACAGCCTTGGCCACAGGTTCTTCGAGAGAAGAGTTGCACCAAAATCTGCAATTCGGGTCGTCTTTGATTGAGAATTGGTGCTCCGTCAATGCGTTGGTTTTGAACTCGAAAAAGATGGGCCTGAGCAAACGTTTGGATCAGGCCTTGAATTTCTTGGGCTTGACGGTGGATAACCGTCTGTCATGGTTGTCTCATCTCGAGGCGCTTGTGCCCAGGTTGTCTTCCTCAATCTACATGATAAGATGGTTGAGAGGGTTGGTGTCTGACGGGGTGCTGCTTTCGGTTTACTACGCCTGCTTCGCGAGCAGAGCCATGCACTCAATATCTTCAGGCTGCAAAAGCGAGCTTTAAGAATCTTGGCCAATCTCTCGTGGGAACGAAAGTTGTAGAGGCTCCTTTGCTCGTCAGGCGGGAGCTTTGCTCAAGGCGGGTTCAGACGAGGCCAGTTGGAAGGCAGGACCTGTTGACGATCGCAGGTTTGTACGTCATGGCAGTCCTGAACCTTGTGAGGACCAATTTGCCAAGCCTTCCTCAGGTGTCTGGAGTTCACGACCATTACACTCGGGCCCGTAGCGATCTTGTCGTCCCCTTCACTCGCCTCAGTACCGCTAAGCAAGGTGACCCCATGTTGGTGGTCTCTCGTCTGTTCAACACTCTTCCCCAGGAGGTCCGAGAGCTCCCTACAAAGTCTTTCCTCAGGGTGGTGAAACTCAAACTTATTAGTACTGAGTTGTACTCTCTGGAGGAATTTATGGTAATTGACTGGGTTGTTTGTTGAGTCTCTCGCACTTTTATTTGTTTTGTATGCTGAGTCCTCAAACTTGATGTAATGTTTTTGCTTTTACCTGCTTCTATATGTTCAAGTGTGTTTTTTTAAATATTTTTTAAAGTGAAACTTTTATTTTTTTTTATGTTTTCATTGCTGCTATTGTATTATGTATCTAAAAGTATTATTTTATTGTGAAGTACCTTTGTGCTTGACGTTTGTGCTCCCTTTGGGCTATTACAAATAAAAAAAAATTCTATTCTATTCTAATCCTGCAAATAAATCAGACACAAAATTATTCAACAACAACCTAGTCAAGTTTCGAGTTTCACCTGATCGCTTGAGAGAAAAGAGAGAAAACTTGAAAACCCTCTGACCAACTTTCGCCCGCCCATGCCTGTGAGAAAATAGACCTTCACTTAGGTACCTACCACAGAGAAGGGGTAAGACCTGCGTCGGGGCAGCACATGGGAGAAAGGTCACTGTGGCGGTAGGGAAGGGGGGGGGGGCACGACGCTATAGGCCATAGAAATGGCATTAGACACAATCTAAGAAGTTCGGTACAACGGGTCCCCCTCAGTCTGAGTGAAACTGCTTTAATCATTGCATCCGAGGACCTGGGAATGCGGTCTCTTCCGCATCCGGGCGAGAGTTACGGATATTCATCTTTGGTGAGGAATTGGTTTCTATGACTTCTGAAGTGCCAGTGGTCGAAAACATATCTACGTCATAACGTATCATAAAGTGTTCATTCGTTTGCTTTTTTTAAAGGTTATTTGACTGTCATGATATAGACTGCCAAATCAAAAAACTCCCCCTCCAACAGTCGTGGGAACAAACGACGTAACAATGAAACTCCCGAATGGACAGTCCGATAATTATAATGGTCCGAAGTTATGACGAGTTGTGCAGCAACATTTGGAGGGTTCCGGCTTCCGTTTTTAAGAGGATAACGAAGACCAGAGGGGTGGAGATTATGACGTGTAGAGGGCGGGCCTGGAGCCGTAAACCTCACTAACTACCGCCGATGCTAATGAAGATGATGCAAAGCAGTATTTATTTTAGCAGAGGCTGTTCCGCCCTCTCGAAGGGGAAATAAAAGTAGGGGGATGAGGAAGAGGAAAAAAAAAAAAAAAAAAATTATAAGAGAGCGTGAACATGGACGGTGTTTTTTGAGTTTGGGAAGTGAGGGATCGGTTAAAATGGTCCAGGGTTGTGGACGCAAGAGCTTGCCTTAGAGCAGAATCGGCTGGTTGGTGAGAAGGCAAGTTTTTCCCAGCTGCTCCAGCCTTTGATGTGCTGACCATGCAGTGCTGGTGGTAGGACGGGCTGTTGAGACCACTGGGAGACTCCCCTTGTGTGGTTCCAATTTCTCCGTTACTGAGCACTCCCAGCTAACATTAGATAATCGATACATCGTGGGTGGTCCCCAAAAAGACGAGCAGCTGCGAGGACTTCTCTAGCCTACACAGACCGTCGCTGGTGGATGCTGACTACCCAGAGAACACAGCAAAACAAGGGAGAGGGCTGTCCAGGAGACTGAGGATTTCCCTGATGTTGGCTGGTGGAAGTAAGAGTGGGCTGCTGAGGCCATTAGGAGACTTTTAAGTTCTTCCCGCTTGTGACTCGATGGCTTCAGATGCCCTCTCAGTTATTGAGCTGCCGGGACTTCACTGCTAACCTTTACTGCCTGACACTGGCCGATGGTCCTGGCTGCTTATGGGGCTTTCGACGTCTTAGAGGCTGAGGATTCCCACGATGGCGTGAGGGAGGCATATACCAGGTCTCCAGCCTGTAGGGATATCCAGACAGGGCGTTTGCTGCCATTGCGGCGGTCGCATTGAGAGGCAACTGTTGGGTACAGCAGCACCTCCCGAAAGTTGTCTTCATGCTTGCAGTTGAGGAAGTCTCTCTCTCCCCCCCCCCCTCACAATGTTCACTTCATTGGTGGCTGGAGGTGAAGCCGGGTGTTACCCAAGTTGGGTCTACAGCAGTTGCCACTTCCAAAATAAGACATGCTCCGAAGGTATGCTCATTACAGACAGGCTCATAGGCCATCAGACAGGGACATAGCCTTCGACGGGTCAAGCTCCCTGTGCTCTCTCTCTCTTGTACACAAGACCCACGAACTTGTACACAACTGCCCCGGGACCGCCCTCTCATATCGATTTCCTATTTTGGTCCGCAACTCCAAATCCCAGATGGACGTTGATGGGATTGAACACGAAAATGAAACCGAGAGTTGAACCAAGTTGACAAACTGACCTAACCTGACACCGAAACGTCACCGGACCGGCAATTATTGAAGTTGACCCTCCAATTCAACTGATTTCCACCCGCTAATGAAACTTGCATGTCATCGCCCTCGGTATTATTCGTATGGTTCACACCCTCCACCACGTGCAAGTTCAAACAAGCGCCTCCCCCTCCCGCCGTCGCCGTCCGAGGTTCATTTACGCTTGCAAACGAGTTAGTGATGACCTCAACCCGGGGAACCTCGTGAATTATTGGACGAGTTGTTTTCGTATTTAAAGTGAAAACCCCTGCTGGATTGACCGTTTCTCACCTGTCAGTGCATTTTATAGCGTGCAACAACTTTCGACTAATTGTGAATTATTCGCGGGTTAATTTCGATTGATTATAAATGGCGTTGTGGCTTGAAATGGACAGGAATTCACACGATTTACTGTTCAACAAGGTTTTGTTCAAGGAAAAACGTGGAAATCTATAATACCATGACATACTTATTTCTATACATATAATATATTAGGTATATTCTATATTAGGTATATTATAATATACCTAATATAGGTAATAATATTACGTATAATATATTAGGTATATTCTAATAGTCCATACTATAAAACTGTTATATTAATAAGTATTTTATTTTCCAGGTGATTATCTCGCATTGCAGTATCGGTAAGCTAAGTTTGTGTCAGTCCTCGTTCAACACCTTAAATTGAACCAATTCGTCGAAATATAGAATTTTAGTTACTTAGAATTAGGTGCCTAACTTTTTTTTTAGCGCAACCTTTCCTCAAAAAAACGCTGCAAATTTTACACAAGGGTTTATTATTCTTTTATATACGTTACTTGTGCAGAAATTCAATTCTGTCAATAAAAAAAATTAAAAAAAATTTTTTTTTGGATTTTTATATTTCAAAAAAAAAATTTTGGGGGGATTTTTTTTTCAAAAATGTGTTTTTTCAAAAATTGTTTAATTTTTACTCGAAAAATATTTAACTTCTTGGGATCCTTCAAAAATCCCATTTTTAGCCCCATGAAAGCCCTATAGAACGCCACAGTGAAATCGGATCGTTCCGGGACCCCCAAAAATGGATTCTACGTCCAAAATACTTCGAAAACGACACCTAACTCGATCCCATAGCTAAAAGCCTTCAAAAAAACCCTCCCGTAGCCCCATTATAGCCCCATAGCGCCCCACGCGTTTGGGCGATCGGACTGAAAACCTTGCGGGCACAACTAGATGGTAAACCAAGTATTTTGCCGAAATTTCAGATTTTTTTAAAAATTCCTACTGCCCAAAACGGCCTGGACGGCGGACGGCGGACGGACATTTCGGATTTAGAATGTAGACCTCTTGAAACGGATAATGTCAAATTTTGAGCCCGATCGGAGTCGTCGACCCCCGTCGCGAAAACATAGGTGTATTATTCCAAGAATAATAAACCAAAATGGAAAGGTGCGCTCACCTCTTCGACATTTTTTTTTTTTTTTTTCGTGCATCACAGCATCACGCCCGAGCGGCTGAACAGATTTTCATGAGGGTGGTCTCATTGTGATCAGCGGGTTCTGGGGGTGGTTGTAGGCTATCAAATCGGCGAGTTTAATTTTAACCATTTTGAGAGATCGGGCGTGGGTCTGTCTTGTAGACCTTATAGGGGTCGGCCGCTGCTCAGTCTGAGAGGTCAGTGTCGAGAAATTGTCTTGCTACCGCGATCCTGGAGATTTTTTTAAGGTTAAACATAACAGCAATAACAAGTTGACTTCATAATAATTATTATTGTCAAAAAATAACCACATTCAGAATAGGAATTTTGCTCTTTCGGGTTTCCTTTAATTCGGGTCCTGTTTCTGCTAAGTTCATCTCCACAACGTCTATGGTAAACTTTCTGACTTTAATGTACGATGGTTTTATTTGTCGAAGAGGTTCACCCAAATCCACCACAGTTGGGTGGCTTCTCAACCAGACAAGGAAACTTCGGGGCAGTCCCGATAACGTCCACCGAGGATTTAATTAACCCCCCCCCCCCCCCCCCTTCCAGGAACAAAGTGTTCACCTTAACCCTTCCAAACACCCTTACGGACTTCTCTTCACCCCTTTCGGCCGCAACAGAATTTCGGATATTGGGACGGAAACAATGCTCCCGTGCGGACGGGACCGGCCTCCGAGGGCCTTGCCGGGTGCCTAATCGACGAATCCGTGGCCTCCTCAATAGGATTAGAGCAGCAGAGTGGAGGACCTTAGAGGAAATGGGGAACCCGCTGACTAATCCCAATCCCGTCCTCCGTATTGATCCGAAGGATATGAGGTTCACCCGGCCTCGTCGAATCGCTGCAAGATATCCTCAACATGTTGTCGACTTCGAGGCAAACGATTCCCTAACTGACTATTGGGAACTCAAACAATGGACACAAGCACAATCGTAAAAGTACGACGCTCAAGTTATTTCGTGTGTGTATGCCATACTGTGTCTGGATTTATATTATAAATCATCACTTGACCCATTATTCAAATGGGCGAGTGAAGCGAGCCCCCCTGTCCGAAAAAGTGGCCGGTTTTCTCAACTCCGGTTGAGAAATGGTTTCTACAGAAGACTCGGCAGACGATTTTATTCCGCTCTAATTTCGGATATATTGTGGGGTTTTCCCGACGCAGAGAGAGAAATGTTTTGCTTCCAAAATTGGCTAATAAGACTCGGGAGACAATTTTATTCTTCTTGCTAATCTCGGGTATATTCTGGGCAATTAGGTATCTTCAACACCCACGATTGGGATTGGATTGGCATCGATCAGGAGGGGTTTACCGTAAACCGCTTACGCATTTAAAATTTATATTCATCATTGTTCGTTTGTTAGCTCCCCACTCTGACTGGACTCGGGAGACGATTTTCAGAATCTTCCGGGACGGATTGGAATTCCCACGATCTGGAGGGTTTTTACCCGTTCAAAATTAAATTTTATGTAAATTGCGGATATCGTCGGCTAATCGGCAACACCGCGTAAGTACTTTTTGATCAAACGGATCTGATCGCGACGGAGTTCGATGACTCCGATCGGCCACAAAATTTGACATTATCCGTTTCAAGAGGTCCAGATTCCAAAACCGAAATGCCCGTCCGCCGTCCGGGCCGTTTTGGGCGGTAGGAATTTTTTTTAAATCTGAAGTTTTGACAAAATACTCGGTTTACCATCTAGTTGTGCCCGCAAGGTTTTCAGCCCGATCGCCCAAACCCGTGGGGCGCTATGGGGCTACAATGGGGCTACTGGAGGGATTTTTTTTTAAGGCTTTTGGCAATGGGATCGAGTTAGGTGTCGTTTTCGAAGTATTTTTGGACGTAGAATCCATTTTTTGGGGTCCTGCAACGATTCGATTTCACTTTGGGGATCTATAGGGCTTCCATGGGGCTACAAATGGGATTTTTGAAGGATCTCAGGAGGTCAAATATTTGTCAGTAAAAAACGAAATATTTTTGAAAAAAAAAAAAAAAATGAAATAAAAAAGTTTCTTTTTCTAAATTTTTTTTCATTGACACAGAATTAGATTTCTCAACAAGTAACCTATATCAAGGAATAATAAATCCTAGTGTAAAATTTACAGCGTTTTTTTTTTTAACTTTTTTACTATTTTCAAGGATTCTAAGACACTTTCATCACTACAAAGACTCCATTTCCTCAATATAAACCCAAAAAACTATGAATTATCTCAATATTTGAACTTTTATCTACATTCAAAGTCCAAAATCCCTTTCACTAGTTATACCTGTCTGTATGCAAATCCACGAGAAGTTGAAAAAAGTGATACAAGTACCTAACCGACTTTCGATAAATTAGGAAATGATTTAAATTTGAATATCGACACAAATTGTGATGAATAGGGATGATTTCATGGTACGTCGGTGGGTATTCGAACGAGCATTTATTATTATTAGGTATTATTAGGTACCTAATTCTGGAGGGTGGATCCGGATTCGTCTCCAATTAGTATCACGTTAGCAATTAGAGACTAAACCCATGGCCTGACTCATCTCCTACTTAAATGGGTGCCTTCTCCCCTACGGCCTGATTCGTCTCAGTTCCCGATAACACCTAACTGGTAACCGGTTAACATTTTTACCAGTTAGGTGTCTTTAAAGAACGGTAGGAAAGTGAACTAAGTCACTCGCGATGAAATTGAGGAAACCCATTTCAAACGAAATAGTCATGCAATAGTCATGTTAGGAACTTATTCATGTCTTTCTATTTTTTCTGTCAACTTCATTGTCGCTTTTATAATCACCAGAGAGACCCAAAGCCTGAATTTTCTTCCCGACTGACGGAAGGAAGAACTAGAAGGGAACTGGTTACCGGTTAACGTTGGGAAGGGCGACAATAACAGTCTAGTATTGATAGTGAGTTCAGAGATGAGACGAATCCAGCCATGGTCTTATCACTCTTAAATCGGGAGGAGACGAATCCAGTTGTTTTCTTATCGATGAGACGAGTACTGAGACGAATCCGGACTTTCCCATTCTGGAAATAAAAAAACAGCTCTGTCTCAGCAGGTGAATCAATGCATCAGTCTTAAACAAATACTAGGGGGCCAACCCCTGCTGGCTACGCCAGGCAACCCCCGACCGTATCCCACCTGACCTCAGACCCAACAACTCGTTTTCCGATATTGTGCAGTTTTTCTTTAAAAAATACAGATTTTTTTTTGCTCCACTTTTGGAGCTTAGATGCGCCACGTGGAGCAACGTTTTGGTGGTTTCTTTTTTTTTCTCGTCATCTACTCGCCAAATCGGATTTTTGGTACTTTTTTTCAAATTTTTTAGAAAAAGTTTAATTTCCCGTTTTTTTTCCTTTAGGAGCTCTTATATGCCACATGGAGCTACTTTTTGGTGGTTTCAGACTATGCTCGCCAAACCAGATTTTTTAAGACCAATTTCAGATTTTTCTGGAGAATAAAAATGACCAAAATCATCTTCCCCCCTCCCCTTCACCGTTTATTCTCCCTATTTTGAGCTCCGCAGTTTCCGCAACTTTTTATTATTAGCTCCTCACACCCCCTCACCATTGATTGAGGAGCTAATCCCCCCCCCCCCCCCCCCCCCCGCTCAAATGGCTATACATTCTTCTGGGAATTGCCGACCACTTTGTCTCAGCAACGCCCTCCCTCCCCCTCCGCGGAGCCATCCTTCCCACTCCCCGATCCCCCTTCAATCAAAATTTTCCCAACTGAGCCAGCAAGTAAATTAGCCCGTTTTTCGAGCCATTTTGAGCGGACTTTTTGGTGTTTTCAGACTTTTCTCGTACTATGCTCACCAAGACGAATTTTTTTGTGTGTGTGATTCAAATTTTTGCGACATCTAGAAGTGCCTTAGAATAAAAATGAGCATTCTCCTCGGGCTGCAGCTCCAATATAATCGATTCCAGATTCGTTTAGCATAAAGTAAAATTTAATATGCGGTAGGTACGTAATAAGTAATCACAGGAACTTGGGAAATCACCAAATGAAAGGAATCACTATGTCAAAAATACATAGTTTTGACCACATTCAAGAATCTACGAACATGAACAGCTCTACAGTATTGAGCCCACCAGCTCTCAAAACTGTGCCGACCTTTACCATTTCAAATGCGATACTCGGCCTGAGAATACTAAGAAGCCTGCTGTTGATTGAATCCCAGATCTTCCTCAAAGATAACCTACGCTAAATCTAGGTCGTCGGAATGCTCATTAAAGCCGGTCCCACCGTAATGCCGGGTGGCTATCACATTGAGGCCGGAATAAACACGATTTCGAGGTTGTATGAAATTGAGGAAGCTTCGTACTCATTAACATAAACTGTCCCTGGTGACCGGAGAGCGTGACGAAGTGGAAAACAGTTTTTTTTTTTTTCCTAACGTATTTCTCAAACTACTGAAGACTTCGGTGAAGAACCGCTCTTCCAAAGGAAATGCGATATTTCGTGATCCCCAACGCAGTTAAGGAGATCCTTTGTCTACAAACTGTCCTCATTTGCATTGGAGCGGGAACAATGTTGTACTGCAAGGGGGAGCCGAACGATAAACTTCCAACTCTGAGGAAATATACGAAAAAGGAGGCCTTCCCGAGTGAGGAGAATCGTAAATAATATAGAGGAAATAGATCACGTACTGAGATATACTGTATCGACTTGACCCTCGTAGCTGTTCTACATACTCGACAAGCACTTTGGCCGAAAACATCTGTGAAGAACTGCTCGGAGGAAAAGGCATTCTTCACAATTTACTTCCTCGGCCATAAATGTCACCGGGAAGAGATACTTCCGGACGAACCCTCACAACGGATATGGGACGTAAAGAATCGCTTGAAAAAAACAACGACCCTTTTGTCAAGACAAATTGATGATCCACTGAATGTGTGCTGAACTAAATAAACATTTGAAGTCGGTGTTGTTCACCTTGCACGCAGAACGGCGAAGAGAAGTCGAAGAAGGGGGGAGAAGGGAGTCATGCCGCTGGGCCATTTGCGCCTGATCAGACCCCACCTGGCCCAAGATCTCTGTACGACATTAGCGCGTACTTGCTCCAGGTCTGACTACGCCTGGCTCACCTAAAGGATGCCCAAGATCACCGATAGAGGACCACAATTCTCTTGGCCATTTTCGTCACCCGATCTGAACCCGCCGGCCTACAAAGACCGCTCAGAATCTGTGCAAGGGAGCCTCGCTTTGCTCGGCTATTTACCAAACTGGATCGATGAATAAATAAATATCCAATTTGACCAGGGCCTGTAGACATCGTAGACGTTAGGCGAGCGGTAGGGATCCAGAGATCATCACGATTCCTTGTTGGCAGGCCCACCGAGAGGGGGTGGGGGGGCAAAGGGGACATTTTGCCCTGGGCCCGGACTTTTACATGGGGCCCTAGCGGGCCCTAGAAAAATCAGAAAAAACGGAAAAAGGGGGAAAAAGAAAAAAAAATATAAAAAGGGTTACAGCCGGATTAATTAGGAGCTCACGAGCGGCGATGGGATTTTCAAATAAGAAGGCTTTCATGGCTGGAGGCCGCAATGCAAGAAGGATGAGAGTTAGTTCCTGACAACGCAAGGAAAAATGTTCGTTTCATTTAATGAATGTCGGTATTTTGGTTTATTATTCTTGGAATAATACACCTATGTTTTCGTGACGGGGGTCGACGACTCCGATCGGCCTCAAAATTTGACATTATCCGTTTCAAGAGGCCTAAATTCCAAAACCAAAATGTCCGCCGTCCGCCGTCTAAGCCGTTTTGGGCAGTAGGAATTTTGTTTAAATCTGAAATTTTGACAAAATACTCGGTTTACCATCTAGTTGTTCCCGCAAGGTTTTCAGCCCGATCACCAAACCCGTGGGGCGCTGTGGGGCTAAGATGGGGCTATGGAAGGGATTTTTGAAGGCTTTTGGCTATGGGATCGAGGTAGGTGTCGTTTTCGAAGTATTTTTGGACGTAGAATCCATTTTTGGGGGTCCCGGAACGATCCGAGTTCACTGTTGCAATCTATAGGGCTTTCATGGGGCTACAAATGGGATTTTTGAAAGATCCCAGGATGTTAAATATTTTTCAAGTAAAAAACAAAAAAAATGGAAGAAAATGTTTGAAAAATAATAATAAAAAAGTTTTTTATTTTTTTCGTTGACACAGAATTAAATTTATGCACAAGTAATCTATATCAAAGAATAATAAACCCTTGTGTAAAATTTGCAGCGTTTTTTAATTGCTCGATCATTTTGTATCATAAGCCTAAAATTTACTTCTTGGCGTTCTTCATACACCCCACAAATATTATACTTATATCTTGGGAGTACCTTCTTGGCATATTTCATCCAGGTTTGAGGTGGGGCGACAGAAGGCGGTTGATTCTTTACGTATTTATTCGAGCTTTCGGCCAACAGGGTGCCATCTTCAGGAATTGATCTAATACTGGTATAGGTAGCGTCTCTGCGTGCTGCGCTCCCTCAGCGGCCGCCGCCGGGCAGCTGGTCGTTTGATTTTCATTGTATGATCTTTTTTCGGGTTCGTTATACTTCTATCTATGGTTCGTGGATTGGGGGCGGCTAGCCGCCGGCGATAATGCTGGATGCTTTGCGGTGGGGGGAGAATGGTCAAAACTTGGCTTATGACGAAATTGTGCGAATTTGGAGCTGCTGAATTTAGCGTGAGTTCGGGGGTTGCCTATGCTAACAGCTAAACAATAACAAACACCAACTACCTGTATATTCAAAGACAAAGGTGAACCTCATGATGATTGCGACCTTAAAACTCTAACCTGAAACGAGGTAGCGACCCCTTTTAGAGGCATAATAAGTTTCAGTTTCAGAAGACCATAACAATCAATAATTGATGGACATATCCTTATACATTATTGCCTAGTTGTTTAGAAATTTCAAAAATTTTGGTTTTTTGGGTTTTTTGTTTGAATTCTTTTTCCAAACCTTCGTCATCGATATTTTCGATGTTACGTGCCAAAACCCAAAACATCGTTTAGAGGCTGCGATCGTAGGTACTCTTTACAGTAATATCTATAATATAGTAATATCTATAATATAATATTATTAATATCTATAATATAATATTACTAGCTGACCCAGCGCGCTTCGCTGCACTCTACGGTTAAACTGCAAAACCACAAACTGACACACATGCTAGCCCATACATGTGTGCCATCCCATACATCCCATACATCCCATACATCCCGCACATCCCATACATCATCCCAGACATCCCACACATCATCCCACACATCCCATACATCTCACACACCATCCCATACATCCCATACATCCCATACATCCCGCACATCCAATACATCAATACGAAGTTAGGGGTTTTTCCAATCACATCATCATTCTGTTCGTAGGTAGCAACCACACAACAATAATAATCAGGAGTTAACTGATCGCATAACTCGAGAACGTGAAACTTACATACCGTACAAAATATCAAATTCCCGTCTATCACCAATTATATGCAGCCCACACATCCCATACATCATCCCACACATCCCATACATCATCCCATACATCCCACACATCATCCCATACATCCCACACATCCCATACATCCCATACATCCCACACATCATCCCATACATCCCACACATCCCATACATCATCCCATACATCCCACACATCCCATACATCATCCCATACATCCCATACATCCCGCACATCCCATACATCATCCCATACATCCCACACATCATCCCATACATCCCACACATCCCATACATCATCCCATACAACCCACACATCCCATACATCATCCCATACACCATCCCATACATCCCATACACCATCCAATACATCCCACACATCCCATACATCCCATACACCGTCCCATACATCCCACACATCCCATACATCCCACACATCCCATACATGCATCGTATGATCGATGGGTTTCAGACCCACGTTGTAGCACATCAAAACCTTCCTTAAGCTTTTGCGAACATTATAAAAAAAACATTAGCCAAATCGGTCCAGCCGTTCTCAAGTTATGCGATCACCAACAAAATACTGATTATTTTTTATATATATAGATTATAGTTATATCTATTGTTGTTGGAAACTTGTTGAGGGTCAGTCAAATAAGACGAGATTTTTTGCCGACGTTTCAAGAGATATATTCTCCTATCATCAGGGCCTAATGAAATGAACAAAACACGAATTTATACTTTGAATTTAACAATTGAGAAGTTTTAAGATCTATCTTAAAACTTCTCAATTGTTAAATTCAAAGTATAAATTCGTGTTTTGTTCATTTCATTAGGCCCTGATGATAGGAGAATATATCTCTTGAAACGTCGGCAAAAAATCTCGTCTTATTTGACTGACCCTCAACAAGTTTCCAACAACATTAATTGAAACGGTCAACATCACCATCAACTGTTATATCTATTATATAACTATTATCAATTAACTATCTATTATTAATATTATTATATCTATAATATAATATTATTATAGTTATTATATAATATTATTATAATTATAATATAGATATATTAGTAATATCTATAATATAATATTATTATCTTAGATCAAAGATGAAAAATACAACATTTTTATTATTTAATAATATTAATTGAACGGTACCTGCACTGAATGAAAATTGAACGTTCGTTATTGTGAACCGCCCCCAACCTCCTGCTTACATGGGGGCCCTATGCTCTCTTTTGCCCCGGGCCCGCTTTTTCTCTCGGCGGCCCTGCTTGTTGGATACTCATGTAGGTTCTCTCCCGTTTCAAACTGAGGTGTTTGTGAATGAATTGTAAGCAAGCACTTACATAAATACCGGGGAGAGTGAGCAAACTTAATGCTTTAAATTGACCACGGCAACTGTGACTCCACAGCAGACCCCTGAGCGTCCTAATTGCCTTCTGGAGCCGGAGTACAGAATCGCTGTGCGAAGAGTTTCCCCATAGAAGAATACAGTCGGTCAGACGGCTCTGGAAACAGACGCAATGAACGGTCATCAGTACTTCAGCTGCAAACGTCTGGAGAGCCTCCGCAACATCAAGTTGCATGAGGTTTGGTTGACAACTTCTCAACGTGTTTAGCTAGGACTAGCGACCATCCACCTCCAACCCCAGCAGATCAACAGAATGAGATAGGTAAACAGTTCAGTTGAAAATTCAAACTCTGCGTTTTCTCCATGTTCAAGCGAAGAGCATTCTGGGAGCACCAGTCAGCTATCGAACATGTGGATTCGACCATTTTCTCCTTCAGATCCTGTTCAGAAGAGGCCCTCACGACGGCCGTTATATCGTCGAATAGGGACAGGTAGCTCGTATCCTGGTACATTAAGTCATTTATATATATTAAACAGGGAAGGACCAAGTCTCAGGGAATCGCTACCCTCTCAGAACGCTGACCGTTGTAGACCACCTGACCTGACCTGGAAGTTTTGAGATAACTGGGCGACACCATAATGATCCATTTTCGCGACAGGAGATCAAACGGTACGGCCTGTTACAGGCCTGCAACTCTTGCGTTTGCTTGAGGGGCGGTCACTTACAGTAAGTGACCGCGCCTCAGGCAAACGCAACGCTTTATCGACCACCGAGCAAGCTCTAGGCATGTGCTCTTACCTCTCCTGAAGCCAAACTGTCTCTCATGGAGAATCTGTTTACACTCAAGGTATGCGATAAAATCTTCCATCACAGCCTTCTCTATTTATTTAGCGAATACCGGAAGCTTTGAGATAGGACGAAACTCGCTGTAAGTAGAATCTCCGATCTCATCAACAAGCTTGGGTAGAGGGACCAATGACTAGTCATAGCAGCGTTTCATACATTGGATTTTACACATTGACTATTATATAACATATTGTTGGGTTGAGTGGTTTCGGCATTGAAACCAGGGTAGTCGTGAATAAATAAAAGAGTTGTTGTGATCTTGAAATTAACCCGAAAGTCTTGTTCTTAATATTGGTGTCAGATTTTGGGATTTGCCCTTTCAAAAATGATCACACGTTCTCGTGCGCGGGTATCCCGTTCAGCGGGAGGTTCGCCTTTGCTGGCGCAGACAAACCCGGGGCCTACAGGTAGTGTCGAAGTACCACTGCCGATACCTGGTCGAAGTGTAGATCCTGCTCCAGAGCAAAGCGCGGGGCGCTTCCGAAGCGAACAGACGCAGACCGTAAGTGTCGTTTCAAATGATGTTAGGCAAGAAATGGGCCCCCTCCTAGATGAATTTGCCAGCAACATACAACTCCATCTTGAGGGGCAGTTGGCGATAGCTGGGGAGGAAATCGAGAGCCTGCGATCTGAGTTGGAGAGGTGCAAAGCTGACCTGCAGTCGTTGAAACAGAGCCATGTGAAGCCACCCAAGTTTGATGGGAAGGTTGACTGGCCGTCGTACTTGAAGCAATTTGAATGCATTGCAGAAAAGCACGCTTGGTCGGATGAGGTCAGAGCGGATAAACTGCTCAATTCGCTGAAAGGAGACGCTCCGACGGTACTGAAGCTGGTTAACAATGCACATGACTATAGTCAGTTAGTCGCGGCACTCAACGACAAATTTGGCGACGTAGGATCGACGCAGGCATATTGCAATCAGGTGAACAACCGCACCCAGAAGGCCAAGGAAGGGATCAGGGAGTTTCACTACGCTCTACGCGAGTTGGCTAGCAAGGCTTGGCCAGGGAATACTCAGCACATAGAGGAGCAGGTGATTCTGCTGTTCTGCAGAGGGCTTCGAGACCCTGAAGTGTCACGTCATGTGCAAATTTTGTGCCCGAAGACGATGGCGGAGGCGCTAGATCTTGCTTTGAAGGCAGAAAGCGTTCCCTCTCGCTCAGTGGTGAGACAATGCGCGACTGAACAAGGAGAGACGTCGGTAAATGCAGCACGTACGTCGAAGCGCCTTTCGTCTTTCACGAGGGGTCCACCGCAGAAGCGCCAGCTGACCTGTTGGCGCTGTGACGAGGTCGGGCACACCTGGTTTTCATGCCCAACTCGTAATGAAGCCCCCAAAAGTTCGGGAAACGAAGAGCGGTCAGATTGAGGGGCCGCAGTCTGACCACCCACCGCACAATGGCCACCCAGACTTATGACAGCATGGGAACAGCACAGGTCGTCTATCGCCTTCAAAGTTGCCCTTCGATTATAATGGTAGGTAGGTTGAACGGGTTGCCGTGTAGCATGATAGTTGATAGTGGGGCCACTAGTACAGTAGTTTGTAAAGACGTCGTAGAAGCTGTAAAGCTAGTTATCAATGTGCGGGATAAAGGGTGGTTGAGAAGTGTGACAGGAGATGTAGTCCCTGTCATGGGAAAGGTAGACGTTGACATTGACCTGGGTGATGGACACTTGAGGAAGCACACAGTTCAAGTGGCAAATATTAGGGAGGAGTGCATTTTGGGAATGGACTTCTTGAAGAAGTATAAGGTTCAGATCCATGCCGAGGATAGCAGCATAGTGGTGGGAAACAGGAAGATTCTCTCCTCTTACGATCCTGTGGTAGAACCTGAAGATTGCACCCAACCAGACACCGTGGATGCATTGTGTTACCAGGGATTCCATGAATTTGAGTCCTCAATAATGGCTGCAGTTGACGTTTCTCTGGGCAAGACAAGCGATAACTGCACAGGGGGTGTTCCACCCCATCTGCAGGACCTTTTTTGTCGGTCCAGGGGCTGTTTGCAGCCTGACAGCACCCGCCTTTTGCGAGATCTTCTCATAGAATTTGAAGATGTATTTGCCAAAAATGAATCCGACTTGGGCCACATCAAGGGAGTTACGCATTCGATAGATGTAGGTTCACACAGGCCAATTTGTCAAGGGCCCAGGCGTCTTCCTCCTCACAGATTGCCTGAGGTGGAGGACCTGATCAAAAAGATGGAGCGAAACGGGGTCATAGAGCTTTCGAAGGGTTCATGGGCAAGCCCCATAGTCCTAGTGAAAAAGAAGGATGGCTCGACAAGATTTTGTATCGACTACAGACAGCTGAATGCAGTGACAAAAAGGGATGCTTATCCATTACCAAAGGCTGATGAATTGTTGGGGGCATTGGCCGGAAGTGCGTGGTTCTCGACGTTGGACCTTCAAAGTGGTTACTGGCAGATCGACATGGAAGAGTGTGACAAAGAGAAAACTGCATTCTGCACACCACATGGTCTCTGGCAGTTCCGAGTGATGCCTTTTGGTCTAACTAACGCACCAGCCACTTTCCAGCGAGCCATGAACAACATGTTGAGGCCAGAGACGGATGCTGGGAATGTGAAGGTGTACCTCGATGATGTGCTTATCCATACGCCCTCTGTGTCTTCTCAAATTGAGAAATTGCGGCAAGTGTTCACCAGATTTCGCCATGAGCGGGTCAAGTTGAATCCCAAAAAGTGCGAATTGTTCAAGCAAAGTGCCACATACCTTGGCTATAGGGTGTCCCAAGGGGGCATTGCAACGGACCCTGCAAAAGTGGAAAAAGTTCGGTCATGGCCGGTACCAAGTAACGTCAAGGAATTGAGAACTTTCTTGGGGTTTTGCTCCTATTACCGGAGGTTTGTCCCGCAGTTTGCAAGATGTGCTTCTGCTTTGTACCCTCTGCAGGAGAAAGGATCTCAGTTTGAATGGACATCTGCCTGCCAAGTTGCCTTTGACAACCTCAAGACGGCGCTTACTAATGCTCCACTGTTGGCACACGTTGACCCCTCGGCAAGATATATCCTGGACACTGATGCAAGTGAACGAGCGATTGGTGCCGTCCTTTCCCAGGTTCAGGGGGGGGAGGAAAGGGTTTTGGCATATTTTAGTAGGTGCTTACACAGAGCAGAGCGAAACTATTGTGTCACCCGTAAAGAACTGCTCAGCTTGGTGGAGGCCCTGCGGCACTACAGCTCTTTTGGCCTGGATTCTGGGGCTGAATTCACAGTTCGTACGGATCATTCGGCTTTGCAGTGGCTACGGACTTTCAAGGAGCCCGATGGTCAGATCGCCAGGTGGCTGGAGAAAATCCAGGTATACAACATGAAAGTGGAGCATAGATCTGGAGCTAAGCATCAGAACGCTGATGGCATGTCTAGGCGGCCCTGCTATGACAGCGACTGCAAGTACTGCACACGGGCCGAAAAGAAGCAAGACGGGTTGCCGGACAACTTGCGTGGGCTGAAGCTGGAGCCTGAGGTAGACTGGAAGGCTGAGCAATTAAGAGACTCTGCCTTGGGCCTACTCTACAAGTGGGTGGAGCAGCAGCGACGTCCCTCGTGGGAAGAAATATCCCATCTTGGGCAGGAGATCAAGGCTTACTGGGCCATGTTCAACTGCATAGTCCTACATGGGGGCGTGCTCAAAAGAAAGTGGGAAGCAGAAAACCAGAAGTCATTTTCGCTCCAGACGCTAGTCCCAAAAGATAAGAAGGGTTTGGTGCTGGAGCAAGGACATCGGCTGGGGCATTTTGGGCATAGGCGTACCATTAACACGTTAAGAACGAGCTTCTACTGGGCAGGTATGCACAAAGATGTCCGCCGATTTTGCGAAAGTTGTGAGATTTGTAACCGACAGGGACGGCCATTAATTCAAAAAGCTCCGATGAAGACCTATACGGTAGGCGTGCCCTTCGAAAGAGTAGGTGTGGATTTTATCGGACCTCTGCCCATGAGCCATCGGGGAAACCGCTACATAGTGGTAGTGGTAGACTACTTCACCAAGTGGCCCGAGGCTTTTGCGGTACCCGACATCAGAGCAGAAACAGTCGCGCAAGGCCTAATAGAAAACGTGGTTTCGAGGTTCGGGGTCCCGCGAGAGATGCACTCGGATCAGGGACGGACGTTCGAGTCAAATGTCTTTCGCGAAGTCGTCAAGATCCTCAACATCCACAAAACCCGAACAACTCCTCTACGGCCTCAAAGTGACGGACAGGTTGAAAGGTTAAATCGCACCCTGTGGAACCTGTTGTCCAAACTCACCGAAAATCGACAGAAAGAGTGGGAAATGAAGTTACCCTTGGCTCTGTTAGCATATAGGGGAACCGAACAAGCAACGACAGGCTTTTCTCCTGCTCGCCTTCTGTTTGGGAGAGAGTTGAACCTACCCTTGAATTTGCTATATGGAGCACCGCCGCACAGGGAGAGCAAAACGGGCTATGCTGGCAAGTTAGAAGATGGACTGATAGAAGTTCATGAACTGGCACGACAAAGACTACTGAAGGCAGCAGAGAGTTCGAAGCGGAAGTACGACGTCAAGTGCAAGACACCCTTATTCCGAGTTGGCGACAAGGTCTGGTGCTTCAACCCACGGAGAATAGTTGGGCGTTGCCCGAAATTGGATTTGCCGTGGGATGGGCCTTGTGAGGTCGTGACTGAGATTTCCGATGTCATATTCCGCATCAGGGCCACTAATGGGAAGCTGAAAGTAGTCCACGCTGACCGTCTCCGACTCATGAGAGGAGAGGGATGATGTTGGGTTGAGTGGTTTCGGCATTGAAACCAGGGTAGTCGTGAATAAATAAAAGAGTTGTTGTGATCTTGAAATTAACCCGAAAGTCTTGTTCTTAATAATATAAATGTAAAAACAAAAGATGGTTATGTAAATGTACAAATGTAAAATGAAAAGATGGTTATGAATGTAGTACGTGAGTGTAATTCGTGGAATGTCTGGCCTAAAACTGAACTAAAGAGGATTTTCTTTCTTGACAACCGGAACATGTGGCCATCAGGTGATGTCCGTTGCACTATCCCCTTCTTCTTTTGATGTGGATCTCTCGCCTGCACCTTCCCGATCTTCTTGATCGCCTCTGGAGCCGCTGACCCACGTGGGCGCCACCAACGTGGGGTTTCTTCTCCCCGCGGGGTCCCTCGAAACCCAGGAAGACGTCAGGAAACACCGTGTTCCCGGGGACAACTACTCCCCCACGGACCTAACCCGTCCTTCCTTCGCCTCTAGCGACACGCTGTAACAATGGCTGGTGTCGGCAGACCAGCGGGATGTCTCCCTCTCTGCCGACACCCGGAGCTCAAGGTGTCGATCCTGTCGGGGAACGAGCTGCGATCGGTTCTGCAGGACTCTTGATCCACGAACTCATTTCTGCAACACTTGATCCACCAAAGTTCGTGGTCTCTTCTTCTCACCACCCCTTCTAGAATTCTTCCGTAACAGAGTTCGGACGGGCCCCCAAATGTAAAATGAAAAGATGGTTATGAATGTAGTACGTGAGTGTAATTCGTGGAATGTCTGGCCTAAAACAGAACTAAAGGGGATTTTCTTTCTTGACAACCGGAACATGTGGCCATCAGGTGATGTCCGTTGCAATATGTTATATATCCTATAGGAACATCTGTAGATGAGTGATATGCATGATTGCTTCGTGATATTCACGATTGTTGTGATATTGCGAGACGTACTACTCTCGAGGTCACGGATACTATCACACTGTGTGAGCAATATCAGGCGTGACATCTCGAGTACGCCCAGAACAGACGACCTCAAGAAAATGGGCCGAGTAGGAACCATAACAGACTCGAAACTGGAACGGAACGAATCCTTCCATTTCTGGCCGGTTCGATCGTTAGAATCAATTGATTCTAATTAAGACCTGAATAGGCTTCTCCGCCGTCACGCTTAATTAACGAGGAATTCTCCTAGTGAGAAAAGGGGCGTCACAACAATAGTCACGTTATAATCCTTTTCATTTCTTGTCAACTATAGGCATAGATGTTGTGGACTGCGTTAGTTAGGTCTCCCTCTCTTCAAACACGACTGTATGTTCAAGTGGGTTAGGGAGTGTATACTTGTAAGCTATGACTGGGGTCCTCATAGCCGTAGTGAGGCCTTCACCAAAGAAAAGGCTAGATCCCCTTAGCATCGTGCATCCTATTCGAGCTGACTAATTCAAAAGCCTCACGACGTCAGCCATATTTCATTCTAAATTACTATCGTCAGCTAGTTGGAGTCAAGTCACAACCTTCACTCGAGTTAAGAACCAAAACAATAATTAACTGTGGAAGGACGAGGGAGAAATTCTAAATAAAACAATTTTTTCTCCTGTATTAGTTTTGGAAGGACGCTAGACAAATATTTTGAAAAATCTTCCCACTCCCAGAATCATTCTTGAACCGCCCGTAATGGAGACATTGATGTCTAACGTGGTTGACTCCGTGGCCCCTTTGATAGCGTTGATGCATCTTCATCGAATCTGTCAAGCCCATTGAATGAAAAGTAAGTCGTCTGGGTTGAGAGCCATTACCGTGATAAATACCGCCGCATCGTAGACTCATTATTATCAATTTACAGCTCCAACTCTTATAACCTCTAAAGTGGTTATTGACCCAGTCCCAGGCCCCGTCGGGCCCCGTTTTGTGGGGTGGTACAAGTAGTTCCCCTGGGCACCGCTAGGTCACTAGGTTTGAAGTTGCGTGAAGATGCGGGCAGCCCCTTCCCTGCTGATGTCAGTGGAGCAGGACCTCGTGGCAAAAAAGTATGGATATCGATGCTATCCAAAAAGATTGATTCAGTGTTAATCGACTCTTTTTTTGAAGAATATGACACCCCTATTGCTTTAAAATTGTGGAACCAAAAAATTGATTTTAAAATTCTGTTCCTTTTTTTTTTTTTTTTAAGAAGACCATTAAATGGTCTTCTTGAGGAGTTTACTTTCAAAACGGCCTATATCCACTTTGGCTTTTTTCTGGGAAATCGCAAAAAACTTTTTACGAGCATGATAGAACTGATCCAATTTTCAAAACTACCAAATTAGTTCGGTCTTAGATCTCTAAGAAAGTTCCCGAAACGTGAGATTTCTAAACAAATATTTCAGGGAGTTACAGCCATTTTTAATTTGGATAAGAGCCGTTTTGGTGTGAAATTTGGATATAGGCTCTTTTGAAGGAAAAACGGGTGAAAACCTGACAAAAATACATATTTCTCCAAACATTTTTATACATTTCAAAGTATATAGGTAACATAAATAACACATCCCCGTATAATTTTCAATTGACCCTTCGCGCAAACACCGTGGCATGATCCGAATAAATGATAAAAAATAAAAAAGTCAGTACCTACCTACCTTTTTTTGTTTTTATTTTTTTTTTTTATTAATGCAAACGTGAATTGAACGATGTGTGACTGAATTAATATTAGAATAATGATTGATGAACTTGAGATCACTAAATTTTGATTAGAAACACGATTTAGACGTTTTAATGGTATCACCACAGTCACAGAATTTCATCAGAAATGAATTTCAGCGGGCGAGAAGTCAAGGCGAAGTCAAGGCGCGAGAAAAATCCGTGGGAACAGGGAATCCGAGGGGAAAAGGGCCGAAAACACGGGCGACGCGTTCCTAGAAAAATGGGGACCCGAGAACGAGGACGCACAGAGTAGGGATGTTGAAAAAGTATCGATACTTAAAAGTATCGATACTTTTCAAAAAAAGTATCGATACATATCGATACTTTTTGTCCCCGATACAAATCGTAGTATCGATACTTTTTTTCCGGTATCGGCGCCGATACTTTTTTTATCCCTCACATTTCATCAGATTCAAAACTTACGGTAGTTGAGAGTACCTCTAACTTGACCAGCAATTGAAGAAAGTTTATGTAGGTACCTACCACCACCTCCTGGAGCTGCACCAGCTCTCATATCAGAAGAATCAGCCCAAACGGGGGAATGTTCCCCTTTTTTGCTACCTGTACCTACCCCCCGAGGCTTGGAGCAAGGTTTTCGGTCCAAACCCGTGGGGCGCTATGGGGCTAAAATAGGGGCAATTGAAAGTTTTTTTAAAGGCGTTTGGCTATGGGTTCGAGTTGGGTGTCGTTTTCAAAGTATTTTTGGACGTAGAGTAGGTATATTTTTGGGGGTCCCAGAAGGATCCAATTTCACTGTGGGGATGTAAAGGGCTTTCATGGGGCTACAAAAGGGATTTTTGAAGGATCTCAGGTCAAATATTTTCTGAGTAAAAAAAAAAAATTAAAAGAAAAACCTTTTTTTCAAAAATTTTTCATTGAGACAGAATTAATTTTTGCACAAGTACCCCATATCAAAGAATAATAAACCCTTGACTAAAAATTCGCAGGCAGTTTTGAAAAGTATCGATACTTCGATACCGATACTTTATTGAAAGTATCGTATCGATACTTTTAGATACTGTCTGGATGTATCGATACGATACTGTATCGATACTTTAAGATACTGTCTGGATGTATCGATACGATACTGTATCGATACTTTAGAAGTATCAAACATCCCTAGCACAGAGTCTAACCTGAGTGCAAAAGACGCGCCAAACAAAATGAGCTGTTTGGCGCGGAAGTTGAGGTTTGAGTTCCAGCGTCCTACATTGTGCTGCCATCCACCGGGTAACCGTGAACTTATTTGAAAATTCGGAGGGAAACCACTCATTTGGATGAGAGCCCTTTTGAAAAAAAAAATAAAAAAATCTCAAGCGTTGCATTTCAGATGGATGAGAACCGTTTTGGTGTGAAAAAAGCAAATTCTTACATAGGGAGGATGAAAGCCGTTTTGGTCACAAACTGACTTTTCAAGTCACTGTTTAACTAGGATAAAAACACTTTTGACCACAACACAACGCGTAGATCGATGGGGCTCATCCTAAAGATTCTGAAAATGCAAAAAAAACGGAAAATTGCAAAAATGGATATAGGCCGTTTTGAAAGTAAACTCCTCATTTTAACAATGAAAAGAAGGAGAAAAAGTCGATTTTTTTGGGGTTAGGACCTAACCTGGTATGCGATCTTAAGAAGGGATGGACTCATTTTTCTCCACAAAATCATGTGGCACAATCAGTGATTTGACGCCCCCGGCTTCAAGTCCGTCAAGCACCAATAATGATTTAGTCCGTGTCATTCAGACTGATTTAGTCGAATCCTTCCGTATTTAGTCGGGATCCTACTCCATGTGCGGCCCCAGTCTTGCCAATTCACGTTTTACGACTATGTCACTTCATTTAACGCCATATAGCAGTAGGAAGAAACTTCAGATCTGTTCGTCGAGCCTGAGGTCCCTCTTTACTAGCAGCTGCTCGGTTTGATATTGGGAAATGCTGCCGAATTGTTGGAACCTGCAGCAGATGGCCGCATGGGCCAAACTCTTATCTTAAATTCGCCGGCCAGCCGCTAGTGGTTCCATTGCAGACAGCGGAAAGCGCCACTCTCGGCGGTGTGATCGCGAAGTCCAGCTTCTCTCGCGAGCGGGTTCACTGCTAATTACCAATTAATTAATTATTAAAGAATCATTTCACTGACCGTTTATTTCAATTTCAAAATGAAATGTCTACACGCAGTGCATTTTCGACTGTGCCCGAGGACCAGGCATCCCTGGCGACTTTTTGTCTGGGGTGGCCAGGTCAGCGGAGGCCAGCTCAGCGGATCCAATTTTTACGTGCGAACCCATTGCCCGAGCCACCACTGTTGACAATTCAGGCCCGGCCTTCCTTGGCGACAATTTGCTTGGCCCAGCCTTCTGATTCCCGTATAAGCTGCGGATCCAGGGAGAACTAATGTGATTAATGATAAACCTATTGAAGAATTAGGCACTCATTTTGTGCATGTGTGCACACCTTTAACATCCGCTAACCAGGGTGCCCTACACCATCCTTAAAGAAGCCTCATGCTCTTCTTTCAAGAACTGAAGAACGGGAAATCGACCTTGACGCTTTTGAGCGAACCTGGAAACCTTCTCTATTTTCCTATTCTGAAAACACTTGGCCACTTGGACATACAGGACTCCAACAATCAATCGTCCCGCATGAATTCAAATTAAAACTCCGATCTCCCTTCTGTGATTCCAGCTGCCTCGTCTTGCAGCGGTTCTGTCTTTACCATACAATATTAATCATTTTTGCTCGTCTCCAGCTAAAGCAAACTTTGACTTCCTCTCCACATCAAAGACCTACATTTGCATTTTTCCATCTTCAGAAGTCGACTTTCCCCCCCTCCCAAGTTTTTTTCGATTGTTGACAAAAGCGCTCACTTTATATAAGTCCTCAAACGGTAGATCATTCGCATCAGCTGTTTTTTTCATTAAGAAAAGAGCTTCCTCTTTCTATTCTAGAAAAAGAGAAAAAAATACCGGGGGAAGACTTTCTCTTTCTGCATAGAAACTTTTAACATTATTGGGGGATATGGGTTTCAAAAGTGGATGGTTTTTTTTTTACGTGATTGGAAAAAGAGGGCGTGCTGTGTGACTTCAGCCTATTGTCAAGTCGATGAATGAATCGAGTAATAAAATGATGCGATTCTTCGCAGGCTCGTCCTTATTGTCAACTGTTCCCCAAGCTGTTTTGTTCTGTTTAGAGATATTGCGTCTGATTTCGTTATTGTTGAAGGTTATCTCGCACAAAACTTCTTGCCTTGGCAGAGTATTTCATTCAAAATAGTAAAAATATCGCTGTTGGTGAGAAAAGTGTTCAACCCTACTCCACTACCTGCATTAGCGTCCGTCTCACGTTATTCTTTCATTTCATTTTTTTTTCTTTCTTTTTTTAGTCTCAACGAGAAACGTGACCGGCAGAGCTCTTCTTCAATAGGGCCATCGCACGTTTCTCCTAAGCCCTTGTTAGCTCTTCATGAAGAAGCTTTAGTTAATTGGAACATGAGGAGTCTTAACCCCGTTCCCGGCCTCGTTTCGCCATTAGGGAGGAATTGAGTGATAATCGGTGGAAATATCTTTTGTGCGTGATGCGGCGTCATTTTACCAATTCGACTGCAGTGGAGATATTTACGACGAGGCAACAAAACGATATCAAGCACTTCGACTGTCGCGGCAAACGGGAGAAAAGTGTGCACCTTCCCCCGTGTCTTACAGAATGAGAGAAAGAGAAAGACATTTAATCATAAATTAAAGAATATTTAATCATGAATCAAAGAATACTCCAGTCAATCCGAAAATGATAGCAATGTGGTCAAAACTATATGGTTGGATTTTTTTGTCTTGTTCTATGTCATGGAGGAAAGAAATTTCTTTCCTCCATGGTTCTATGTCTTATTCTATCTGTTATGCCTTTGGAGATAATAGCAAAAAAATCAACAATGTTTCCATTTTCGGTTTTGTGTTCCGTAAACTCTGCGTCCTACGGCAAATGTCACCATTAGGACCTAATCACCTGGTGATCGAGCATCGAAGTGAAAGAGCATTAAATTTCATTTAAAAGGATTGGTCAAAGTTGAATGTAGACCCAATTTTTTGGGAACCAGAGCGATTTGAAAAAGGACAATTTTCCAAAAACGCTGCAAATTTTACACAAGGGTATATTATTATTCTTTGATATAGGTTACTTGTGCAGAAATTTAATTCTGTCAATGAAAAAAATAAATAAAAATATTTTGATTTTTATATTTCAGAAAAAATTTTTTTTTGAATTTTATTTTATTTTTTTATTTTATTTTATTTTATTGTTTTTTTTCATAACATTTTTTCAACATTTTTTGTTTTTTATTTGAATACCTAATATGTGACCTCCTGGGATCCATCAAAAATCTCATTTGTATTCCCATGAAAGCCCTATAAATCGCGAAAGTGAAATTGGATCATTGCGGGACACCTAACTCGATCCCATAGCTAAAATCCTTCAAAAAAACCTCCCGTAGCCCCATTTTAGCCCCATCGCGCCCCAAGGGTTTGAGCGATCGGGCTGAAAACCTTGCGGGCACAACTAGATGGTAAACTGAGTATTTTGTCAAAATTTCAGATTTAAAAAAAAAATTATACTGCCCAAAACGGCCTGGACGGCGGACGGACATTTCGGTTTTGGAATCTAGACCACTTGAAAGGGAAAATGTCAAATTTTGAGGCCGATCGGAGTCGTCGACCCCCGTCGCGAAAACATAGGTGTATTATTCCAAGAATAATAAACCAAAAGGACAATTTTCCAAAAATCACTTTTTCGCACTTCAAACAGCCGTAGGTACCTTCAAAACGGCCGGTTACCTCCCCCCCCCCCCCCCCCCCCAAATCGGTATTTTTCAAGAAAAACTACACAATACGGGAAAACGAGTTGTTAGGTCTGAGGCCAGGTGGGAGGGATACGGTCGGCTCGGCGGGGGTTGGCTGGCGTAGCCCCCAGTTGGCCCCCTAGTTATAATATTGTAACAAAACACTCTTTAACAATGTTCAACAACGTGCATTCGTTGACCACAACTATTTTGACTGATCCAAAACCCCCCATGTGATTGGTTTCCATCTTCACATCGGCGAGAGCCAGCCTGTTGACGTGGACCATCTTCCCGAGCCGAACCCGGTAGAGCACGTCGTTACTCCATCACGACCCATTGCGGCTGGAGTTTCGGGCAGCGCCCCACCGTTCGTTTTGGGTCCTGCAGCCAAACCCAGTCCCCAGGCTTGAACTCCTTCTGCTGGGCCTGACGGTCGAAACGCTCCTTCTGCTGACGCATCTGGAACCCCATGATTCTTGTAGCGCACTCTCTGGTTTCCTGCATGTGCTTCCGAAGAGAGAACACACACGGAACCGAGAGTGGCTCATCCCTCATGACGGGTCTCACCAAGTCCTCGCGACGATACATCATCAATGCTGGCGAGAAGCCAGTCGTGACATGGGGCGCACTCGTGTAGGCCAGCAGGAAAAGTGGTAGCAGCCTGTCCCAATCATTCTGCTTCTGGTTGACGAACTTTGACAGAAATTTGGTTATCGTTCGGTTGAGGCGTTCCCTCCTGACTGTGGGTGGAGTGGGGTCGACAGAGTGTGCCTGGTTTCCAGGAGGTGGCTCATTTGATTCGAATTTGCGCCCCTGGTCAGTGTGAATTTCAGACGGAACCCCATGACTGCTGAAGACGTCTCTGCTTCTTGGTTGCAGATGGCAATAGCCTCTGGACTCGACGTTCAGTGCATTGGGGCCCGTAGTTCCTCACCGGCCACCAGTCTGCGCTGATGCCCACCCTCCCAGCTGATGCCAGCTGGCGGTTCGCCAATCACACAGATAAATCTGTAGATCTACGGATTTTTGGGGAATGAGTTTTTGACATCGGGTTTCTGACATAAAATAATTTTCTGACATTAAATAAAAACAAATTTTGTTATCTGCCTTATCACTCTGTCGCGCATTTCCTTGAAAGTATTCAGTCCAAGTCTGAGTTGAGGTGCTAATAAATATTAGGTATGCAATCAGTGCGTTGCAACCAGATGACAATAATTGTATGTATAATAATATAAGTATAATTGTATTTAATATGATTATATTATAATTAAATTTTCGCATTAATTAATTAAATTAATTAATTTTTGCACAAGTAACCTATATCAAAAAATAATAAGCCCTTGTGTAAAATTTGCAGCGTTTTTTCTGTAAAATGTTCGGACTGATAATTCGAAAAGTTGATTATGCGTTAAATTATTACTCGGAAATTATTTGACTTCCTGTGATCCTTAAAAAATCCTATTTGTAGACCCATGAAAGCCCCTTCGATCCCCACGGTGAAATCCGATCGTTCTGGGACCCCCAAAAATGGATTCCACGTCCAAAATTAGTGGTACATTTATTTATATTTAAGTTGAATTTAATATACTTCGAAATTTCGATATGGTCGATTAATCTAAACTAGTGTAGAGTTAAGCTTAACTGAACCCCATAGCCGAATGCCTTAAAAAAAACCCCTCCCGTTGCCCCAGTTTAGCCCCACGGGTTTGGGAGATCGGGCTGAAACCTTACGGGCACAACAAAGTGCTAAACCGCGAATTTTGTCGAAATTTCAGATTTAAAACATTGTTCCAACTGCTCAAAACGACGGGCATTTGATTTTTGAAATCCACACGTCGTGAAACGTTCTAGGAGGACTAATTTTGAGGACGATCAACATTTTCGATCACCGACGCCAATACGTTAGAGTAGGTATTATTCCAAGAATATATAATAAAGCCAAAATCGTTTTGTTTGCCCGCCGTTATTTGAGTTACCCGCCGTTATTTGAATTACCCGCCGACTGGCATCAGCTGGGAGGGTGGGCATAAGCGCAGACTGCCGGCCGGTGAGGAACTACGGGCCCCAATGAACTGAACGTCGAATTAGCCTCTGGCCATTTCGTAATGTAATCTGAAGCTACGTACCTTCCCCAGCGTCTTCTGGAACCCGAAGTGCCCGCCTGTGGTGCTACTGCAGTATACTTAATGTTAATATTAATGTTCATCAACGTGTACCTATCCCCCCCCCCCCCCCCCATGTGATTGGTTTCCATCATAATATTATTAAGCACGCACGACAAAATACGAAATTCACGAAACAGACTCTTTAACTTAAGCCATGAAATAAGACCGTCGACTGGATAGTTCGGTTCGTCGTATATTTCGACAAGGAGCTCCTAATGGAGTGCTTTTTCTTCTTCACCTTCGTCGAGCTTTTTCCTCCCATTCCCTTCCATTTCACGGGGTTGTTTTCACTCGCTGCACTCGTCATTTACCCCGTTAACCGGCGAACAATCCTCGCCTGATTGTCTCCCGAAGAAAACGGCGTTCGGAGTTCTCGTTTCATTTCCTCGCTTCCGTCGGGGAAGATCCGCCCCAAATTGCTGCGACACCTAACGAGTTACATTGAGTTCGGGAAACCAGATACTAATTACAGGCCCATTGTCGGGGAGAGAGGAACGGAAAAGCGTCGAATTAATACCCCATTCTTGTCTTCGGTTCTGACGGTTGGGAAAGCAATTTTCCGGGTTTTGGAATGAATGCGCTATTAACGGACTGAAGAACTTCGACTGTTTCAAACTTAAAGTCAACGTCGGTGAATTTCACGTGGAGGATTGAGCTTCAGGGACGTTTAGAAATGAGGGCGTTCACCAATAATTTCATTGGAAACAAATTTAAATTATTACACGCTGTCATATTTAGTGTTGCTGTAGAAGGCAATGAGTTTCTAGTCAGCACAATGGTGAAGTTAACTTTCTCTACAGATCCATGTGTTTTTTGGGGTGCTGAATCCGAATGTCAAGTCTGCTGCCTCCTCCGAGGTCGGCTTCCCGTGAGCTGCTGAGTTCAGCTGTTTGAAGTAGCCAACAAGCAAGAAGGGGCGTGGTAGGCCTTTAAAATCCCGCAGTGCAACTTTTCTGCAGGTACACGGATCTCTAGACTCGATCGCGAGCACCTGCACCTCCCTTAACAGCTTGACTATCTCCAGTCGCAAGGCAAGGATGTTGGCAGGAACTGGCTAAGGGCCACCAAGCTCTGATTAGAGGTACTCAGGAGCTGGTACAGCTTTGCTAACTCAAGACAAATGGCTGGGATGTAGGCAGAGACTGGATAATGGCCACTAAGCTCTGATTTTTGGGTTTACAGCACCTGGCCAGCTTGACTACCACCTGCCACATGGCTCGAAACACAGCAGGTCCACTAAGCTCTGATAGGGGGTTTCCAGGAGCTGGTACAGCTTTGCTAACTCTTGACAAATGGCAGGGATGTCGACAGAGACTGGCTAATGGCCACTAAGCTCTGATTTCTGGGTTTACAGCACCTGGTCCAGCTTGACTACCGCCTGCCACATGGCAATGAAGACGACAGGTACTGGCTGAGGTCCACTAAGCTCTGATTGGGGGTTTCCAGGAGCTGGTACAGCTTTGCTAACTCAAGCCAAATGGCTGGGATGTCGACAGAGACTGGTTAATGGCCACTAAGCTTTGATTTCTGGATTTCCAGCACCTGGTCCAGCTTGACTACCGCCTGCCACATGGCAAGAAAGACAGCAGGTACTGGCTGAGAATCACCAAGCTCTGATTGGGGGTTTCCAGGAGCCGGTTCAGCTTTGCTAACTATTCACAAATGGCAGGGATGTCGACAGAGACTGGCTAATGGCCACTAAGCTCTGATTTCTGCATTTCCAGCACCTGGTCCAGCTTGACGACATCCTGACCCACAGCGTGGCAGGTGGCAGGGACTCGAAAAGGGGACTCCGCCAAACACGAAATCAGAATGAGCTCCTTTAATGATTTTTAAAAATGTTTTTCCTGCAAAGGTCGTGCTTCAAAAGTTACGAAAACGGGTCCATATTGCAGAAAACCCGTTTCAATTATTTATAGGGCCTTAGGAAAAATATGATATTTGAATTCCGATGTCTGGAGAGGGTAAATGACGTGGGCTGCTACGTCGTCTTTTGATTGGCCGGGAGATCCCTCTCTCTCTCTCTCATCTACGCAAGTCAGCCAACTTTACTACGCGAAAAGTCGACCCCAAAAATCCAAAATCGGGTTAATCATTAGAGAAGGTCATTTGAAAATTGAGCATCAAGGTTATTATCAAAGAAGGTTATTCAAAAATCGACTCGGGCCGTGTGTTTTTATTCCGATTCTGTTCAGATTTATTATTTAGCGCTCTGGCGGCTCAGTGCCCAACTACTCGACGCCCAGCCTGGCGAGGTGTGACGTCAAATTTGCCCGGCGTTCATTTCAAAATCTCTAACATTTCGAAAACAGCTCAGCACGCACGTATACGGATTTTCGAACTAAGAATTGGGGTTTATGGGCTTTAAAGGGTGCTGAATCCGAATATGTTGTCAGAAATGCTGAATTCTGACCTTTTCAAGAAGCCCATTCTGATTTAGGTACACAATAAAACATTTACCCGAAATTGAGACGTTATCCTACAATATCTTATCCCTGTTCTGGACGACTCGACTTCCTGTCCGTGAAGGCGTGAGTTATGTATATGAGTCGCGTATGTGACGTCATCCAAACAACTGATCGCTTGTTTCGGCTGCAAAATCAAACTTCGAAATTCCATAAATTAAAATGAATTTACATCAGTTTTTATTCTATTTTCATTGTTATTTGGATTTAAAAAATCTATACGTACGTGCAATCTCAGTGTCGTCTCACATCCCAAGCAACTGTTTCTTATGCATGTGGGAGCCTCACTTGAATCTCTCGTCACAGTTGAATTAAAAATTTTCCTGAACCCGACAAGAAAGTCAAAGTAGGTCGCTCTAATTGGTTCATGCGTATGTATAGCTTCGTATGATTTTAATCCCCCTTTTGACTAGGGGAGTCCTCGGGCTCTTTATCCCGAATTCTAAGGGAGACGGTGTAGTTAAACACCGAGAAGACACCTCGCCAGGCCTTGGCCTTTTCATATGTTAATTCTTCATGCGGGGTGCAAACGAGAGGCATCCGACCGGACGCTTATAAGGAGGGAAGCCGTATTATACCTACATATCTTATATACCACCACATGTACTCCCCCTGAATGAATTATTACCCGGGTGTAACAAGGTTTCCGAATAAACATAACCATTCAGAAGAGGGAAAACCCCCCACGAGCTTCCCTTTTTACCCTCGTAATTCTCCCTGGGAGGAGGAGAGTTGAGAATATCGGGCCACTAAACCGGAAAAGCCGGCCGTCCTCGGCATTTACAGAATTCAGCACAATACGTTTCCCTATTTAGGGCTTCCCCAGTAACCTGTGATACTCTCGGCCACATTCTGATCGCACCTTAATAATCAGAACACCCTTCCTTTGTTGGAGTTAAGCTCGAATTGAAATTATTCGCAGGAGGGTGGTAGAACTGGGGAAACTTGGGTAATAAGCAGGGGCGAATGGAGTCGGGACAGGGTGTACGCGAGGTAGGTTATTTAAATTTTTTTTTTTTTTTTGTGGCTGCATTGGAGCCCGTGAGGCCTTCCTGGTGGGCAGTCCTGAAGGCCCAGGTTTTTCGTGATGGTCTGAAGGAAGACTGAAGCTAGCCATAGTTCATTGTTCCGTTCTGTGGCCTATATTATTCCTGATTTTTATAAATGATCTGCCCCAATGCACTGATTCACAAACATTGCGGATGACACTTCTGTAATCATAAAAGGCCCTACTCTCGCCTCACTCCACGTTTCCGAACTTGCAGCGCTTCAGGTGGTATCCGACTGGTTCAAAGTGTAGGTACAAGCTGTCGATGAACGCTGATAAGACCAACATTATGAGGTTTGGGTTGAGAGATCTGTCCAGTGTTAGCAATAACCTGAAGGAAGTTAGATTCCTGGGGGTGATGCTTGACCCCAAACTAAGTTGGACGGCTGGAATCAGCCCTGAACGGTTGCTCATTTCTGCTGAGGCGCCTGAATGAGCGCCTCTCGAGGCGTGACATTTTGCCTGCCTTCTATGCTTGTTTCCAGTCACGGGCTGTATATGCCATCATCGGCTGGGGACACTCACCCGCCTCCTCTAAAATCTTCGCCTGCCAAAGAAAAGCTGTGCGAGTTGCGGCGGGTTTGGGCTACCGGGAAGATTGTAGACCAGCGTGCAAGACCTCGGAATTCTAACTATCCCCGCCGCCTTCATCCTTGAATGCGTATGCCATATGAGAAGAAATGTGGATAAGTTCCGAGCTCCGGATCATGGTTATCCTACCCGCAATAGGCATAACCTTAATCTTCCACATCTCCGGCTAACGAAAACGCGCAGCGGAACCTCATGGTGGGGCATTAAATTTTATAATGCTCTTCCATTTGACTCACGAAGTGCTCCAGTCGATCTTCTTGGGTCTCGGTTAAAGAGATACCTTCTAAATCCTGGTCAAAATGTCCTTCACTATTATGTTTTACATGTTACGCTGACAAGTGTCTATATATTAATGTGTTTTAGGACAAATAAAATGTTGAGTTGAGTGTTGAAGCAGGTATGTCTCCAGCACATCTAGCTACAAGACGTACACTGCCCTGAAGTCCTCCCTTCTCCGTTGACTCCAACCAAAGTGGAAACCAAGTCCGCCCAAACTCTCCCAACCCGAAGATTCATAATGAATAACAACCTCCTCAAAACCATCCTCTCAACACATTTTGTCACCAAATCTCCCCTTGTAACCGTTAACTCAACGATACCATCCCAAACTTTGTTACCTCCCCCGCCTTGTTAGCACACGTCCTTAAAAGGACGCCTAATTCTGGGGCTCTCGCCCTTTTCAAAGATTTAGCACAAGTCATTTTCAACCTAAGTGTTAATCTAAAGGGCGAGAATTAGGTTTCTTAAGGGGGTTTGTCGGCAGGGAGATTATCATGTAAATTCGTCCTACACATGCCTATCTTATTCATTACAAAAGGAACTTTCCTTCAGGCGGAAGGGGAAAAGGAGCATTGTACGCGAGCCAGATAGTTGTCTTTCCCAATCCCTTTATCTTCGTGAATGTAACTGTTTTTGCTATCTTCCTTGTTACCGTTGGAAATTAACACCTCCTTATTGCCCTCATTGAGGAGACGTAGTTACAGGCCCCTCTGCTTCAGCTCCCTCAGGATTCCAGATTAGGGCAGTTTTTGCCCCTTTCCACCCTTATAATTGTCAAAGAGCCAAAACCCTCGGTCGTAAAATAATGACAAGGGACAATCTCTTCAAACGTTCGTTTTTATGGATTTGGCAATTTTGGAACGCTAAAGATGTCTCGTTACTTTTTGAACTTCTCGAACGTTCAATTCTTATCGCCTGGTAAAGTGTCAGCACTATGCCAAATGACGCCGTTAACGCTCAGTGTAGCTGTTGAAGCCTCTGGTAATTCATGTGCCATTATTTTCAGCAGGAAAATTTGTAGTTTCTAAAATTTATATTCCCGATTAAGGCTTGTGGAAGCTCCGAACGGTGACGCTCTCACACACAAACTATGTACTCGTATTCCCACACATTATTCCGGTTATCACACTTTCCTTACACAGTCTGCAATGTTTTCTGGATGTTCACAACATATTGGACTAGTCCAAGCCAGAATTTTATTCCTAGCTAAAGAAACTGATTTCTGAGACAAATATGAAGTATTACACGATAAAACAACAGATAAAATCGACATTGATAACTCGCCACACTGATAACAATGAAACCCATCAGTTGTAAGTCGACAGTTAGGCCAACATAATAAAACCAAAAACCTTTGGGTTCCGAACAGTAGTTCTGTAGATATCTGGAAAAACGTACTGGAAAATAGGAATTTTCAGAAGAGCCTTTCAAAGATTTCCCTGCCGCGAGATTGTCTGTCCGCTCGCGCCCCAATTATTCCAGCTTCATTAATTAATTTTTTTATTTTTTCGTGTTAGGTAACGTTGTTCACGATAAGAGAAGCAGAAGAATGAGCTATATAAGGACGGTTGAAAATCGCAGTTTTTCAGTAGAATCACATTCTGTAGAGTAAAATACTTGTTTTTATACCGTCTGCACAATTTTTAATCCTCTACGGAAATCAGAAGAGAGTATGAAAATATTCAGGGCCGGTTTCACCAAACAATCAAAGCTGCGCTTAGCGTAAGCTCAGATTAAAACTGCTGATTAAAACGAAACGGGTTTCACCGCACAAAGACGCGCTTAACTTTTTCGAGCAAAGCTACGATTAAAGTAACTTTAATCTCCGCTTCGTCGACCGACACCGATGTAGCGCCTGCGGCCCGCAGGCTGCGGGCAACAAATTAAAGCCATCGGCCAATTTTCCCAAACGACCTCTCGGGCCTCCACAAGTTATCACTGTAAGGTCTAAAGACAAGGTTTTATAGACGCATCTCACATCAACTAGGTCCGTATCAACAAACTTTGTTGAACAAAGTGGGGCGGAGTGACGAATAGCGGGTTTGGGGTGAATCAGGTGAATACAGGTGTACGGTAATTACCGTTTTGTAAGGTAATTCAGCACTCTGTACGATGTACGGTATCACCTGTAAGGTAATTTAGGATTGAGCCTATCTTCCTGGCGTTTTCAAAGATTTTAAGGAAAAAACACTCCATCCGTACAATAAAATAATAAGAAATTTGATTAATGGCGGGCATTTGGAATCTTCTTCAAATAGTTCAAAAACGTATAGGTAGTAATAAGTTTATTACTACCTATACGTTTTTCACGTAAACCATGGTTTAGGTACCTTTTATTTAAGAAAAAACATTTAAATTTAACCTAATCACAGAAAGGGACCTTCCCCAGGAAAAGAATTTTGAAATGAAAGTAACCATAAGGACAGTATGTACAATGAACATGTACATACTGTACGTGTACATACTGTACATCGGAGATCGGGACCTTCCACAGGAACTTGAAAGAAAGATTGAGAGCAAAGTTTTCCAATTCAGTGTTTTTATGGGTTTTATAGATTTGGTTTATTATTCTTGAAATAATACACCTATGTTTTCGCGACGGAGGTCGACGACTTCGATCGGCCTCAAAATTTGACATTATCCGTTTCAAGAGGTCTACATTCTAAATCCGAAATGTCCGTCCGCCGTCCAGGCCGTTTCGGGCAGTAAGAATTTTTTAAAAATCTGAAATTTTGACAAAATACTCCGTTACCATCAAGTTGTTCCCGCATGGTTTTCAGCCCGATCGCCCAAACCCGTGGGGCGCTATGGGGCTAAAATGGGGCTACAGAAGGGGGTTTTTGAAGGCTTTCGGCCATGGGATCGAGTCAGGTGTCGTTTTCGAAGTATTTTTGGACGTAGAATCCATTTTTTGGAGTCCCGCAACGATCCGATTTCACTGTGGGGATCTACAGGGCTTTCATGGGGCGACAAATGAGATTTTTGATGGATCCCAGGAGGTCAAATATTGTTCAAGTACCTTGGTAAAAAACAAAACAAAATTTGAGAAAAAAAAATTGTTGAAAAAAAAATATTTAAAAAAAAAAAAAAATTTAAAAAAAATTTGTTGACATTTTTTTTTTCATTGACAGAATTAAATTTCTGCACAAGTAACCTACCTATATCAAAGAATAATGAACCCTTGTGTAAAATTTGCAGCGTTTTTACAAAGACATAATTCGTACAGTAATTTTGGGGGAAAAAAAGGTAATTTCGAGAGGCTCGTACGGTAACTCAACCTTGCAGACCTGACAACACTGGGGGTGATGAAAAAATTTTTCAGAAAAATGAACTAGGGATGTTTGATACTTCTAAAGTATCGATACAGTATCGTATCGATACATCCAGACAGTATCTAAAAGTATCGATATGATACTTTCAATAAAGTATCGGTATCGAAGTATCGATACTTTTCAAAAACGCTTGCAAATTTTTAGTCAAGGGTTTATTATTCTTTGATTGGGTTACTTGTGCAAAAATTAGTTCTGTCTCAATGAAAAATTTTTGAAAAAAGGTTTTTCTTTTAATTTTTTTTTTTTTTTACTAAGAAAATATTTGACCTCCTGAGATCCTTCAAAAATCCCTTTTGTAGCCCCATGAAAGCCCTTTACATCCCCACAGTGAAATTGGATCCTTCTGGGACCCCCAAAAATATACTCTACGTCCAAAAATACCTACTTCGAAAACGACACCCAACTCGATCCCATAGCCAAACGCCTTTAAAAAAACTTTTAATTGCTCCATTTTAGCCCCATAGCGCTAACCCACGGGTTTGGACGATCGGGCTGAAAACCTTGCTCCAAGCCTCGGGGGGGGGGGGGGGGGGGGGGGGGTAGGTACAGGTAGCAAAAAGGGGAACATTCCCTCGTTTGGTGTAGCTGTGGCCACACTAATTTCTACTGTGATGAGTGAGTTGGGTTGGTTGGTTGGGCCAACATTTTGGTGGTCCGCCCTTGATCGAGGACGGCTGATTCTTCTGATATGAGAGCTGGTGCAGCTCCAGGAGGTGGTGGTAGGTACCTACATCAACTTTCTTCAATTGCTGGTCAAGTTAGAGGTACTGTCAACTACCTATATGCCGTAAGTTTTGAATCTGATGAAATGTGAGGGATAAAAAAAGTATCGGCGCCGATACAGGAAAAAAAGTATCGATACTACGATATGTATCGGGGACAAAAAGTATCGATACTTTTAAGTATCGATACTTTTAAGTATCGATACTTATTCAACATCCCTAAAATGAACTAGGTAAGTCCACGGGTGTTGTGTTTTCGATTCCGGTGTTCCTCCCGAGATATTTTCGGCGTTTTCCGTTTTGGCGTTTTCCGTTTTTTGCCGTTGTGTTAATTATGAATAATGAAAGGAAGCGGGAGAAAAACTTTGATCAGCAGGAGAAGGAACGAGTGGTGGAGTTGATTAGGAAGTACTTCCACGTAATGGAGAGCAAGAAAACCTATGGTGGTCACCGATGGTGGCGATTTTGATGGAGAACGAAAATTACACCGAGCAACTGGTAAGTGGTCAGGCAACCTGTACCGAGTGAAGTACCTAAGGTAAAAGCACCAAAGGCGGACACAACCCCAGTGGCGGACACTGGGACAAAAAAGCTCTCAAAATAAGGCTAGCAACCTCCCAGGGCTCTTGATCATTCATTTTTCCATTTATGCTATCTCTCTGTGAGCAGTTAGGATGAAGAAGAAGAAGATTGACCAAGAAATAAGATAACAGTGCGAATGCGAAAGTTGCCTTTCTGTTCTGAAGTGATTTCGGCTGCTCAGGTTACCAAAAATGGGAAGAAAACTGAGGTGAGTTTTAAGGAAAATAATCGATTTTACTTATTACCCTATTGATTTCTAAGTTCCTTATGGATTGAACAACAAAGTTGAATGATAATTTCGTGAATACATTCCATATTTTCATTGAAAATCGCTTTTTTGGGCGTCCACTACTGGACCCAGGAAAAATTACAACTTCTCCAGTTGCGGACGCACCTGTCCGCCTTTGGCACCTGTGCCCTATCAATAGTGCTCCTATGGCGGACAGGAGTGTTCCATTCCAATTTTAGTCTTGGTTTAAAAGTTAATTGAACAATTTTATTTTCTGAATTGGTTTTGAATGATTAATAGTAATCATGTTATCTTTGTTTCAGATCAGCAAACAAGAAAAGTCCTCCTATATGCAAAAAAAAGAACCCTTTGCTGCAGTATTCAGAAGCGGCTATTCCTTCATTTGATTCAAATTTTCTTCAATCTGTAATTGAGGCGGTGGATTCCTAAATTTTGGAATAACTTAACTTCTTAACCTGCCTACACATAGGTAACTTGTTAACTGTCTATGTCCAATTTAGCAATTTTTCAGGAAACACGAAAAACATGCCTTAACCCAACCAATAAGCCGGGAGACGCGAATTCTTTTTAATTTGACTCATTTGGCATTACTTAATGAGTGCGAAAATGTTGAACTAATTTAATTGTGAAAGAGCCAGTAAATTGAGATTGAAAAATGAATGTAGACACTTTTGAAACGAACTGTCGAATGGAGGGAGTTGTGGAATGAACCCCAAAGTTTGGGAGCCAAAAAACCAGTGGAAAGGAGACAGTTTTTCTTGATTCTGAAGTCATTTTACGATATAGCGCGGGAAAATGGTTCAGAATCCACTGCTAACTACTACATTTAGCCGAAAATGAATGTAGACAGTTTTGGAATCCACCGCCTCAATTTGATTTAATGTTTTTACCCATCTCTGCTAGGTACTTGATTCAAGATTCCAATAATTGGTCTTTTTATAATTATTATAAAAAGACGATTTCAGACGAAGTAGTCTATTTCCACGATAAATTTTTTGATCAGATGGATTCTCATCTTTTTATAAGATGGGTTCCTTTTATCTCGCCGCATCCACCTTACATTAAGATTCCAATTTCTTACTGGAGTAGATAATATCAATCATATTACGATACCTTGCTAAATTAGCATTAAATGTTGCTTAGTTACCTAAAGTTAGACGCAACGGAGTATGTTATTATAAACTTTATTGGTAATTTAAGATGGGGTGACTTATCTGAATATGAATGAAAGCCCCCTATGTAAGTGCCTATAAGTTCCACTGTGACACATTGAAATTTAATTTAATGTGTCACAGTGGAACTTATAGGCACTTACATAGAAAATTTTTTTAGTTCAAATACAGTTAAGAGAAAATCTTTGTGATTCTAGCGTAAAAATAATGTTTTCTAAGCATTTTGAGTTTCTGGTTAGTAAAGGTCTGTTAAAAAAAAAAATAAGTTCTCCTATTACCTATGTCAAATTTGTTGAAGTAAGACTGTATTATCTTTTTAAAAGGATGATTCGTCATTTTGACAATTTTGTGTGTTTATTTTCAACGGAGAAATAAATTATTTGTTGAAATCAAAACTGGTGTCCGCCATTGGATCCCGAATCGTCCGCCACTGGTGCAATGTGATTTTTTCGTGTCCGCTACTGGTGCAAAAACTTGATTTACAAAATCATTGTTTTTTCCGTGAACGAGAGAATAAATGTAATAAACTTTTATTCCTACTTGTTCAGGGAAGTCCAAAATACCATAAAATCAGTTGAAACAAGAGTTAAAAAGTATTTTCGAAATGTGAGCGATGAAAGATGTTCATTTTTCTCTTAACACGTCCGCCTTTGGTGCATTTACCTTACTTGACTTTGACAAACTGTACCGAGTGAAGAAATCACCATTGTTCAGGTTGTAAAAATCATTGACTCTCCCCCGAAATTGTTTTCCCCGTCGAATATAAAAATCTTCATCATGCTCATTCACGAAGATCATTTGGAGGGGCCTGGATTCTGCTCATAACGTCAAATAACACTGCTCAAAATCAAAAATGTCAACAAAAACGTCTACATAAGGCTGTAATGGCGGCCGGCGGAATCCGAGATAATCGTACAATTATTGTAGGTACGATTAACCAACTATTATAGTTGACGGGTAATAGTTAAAAGGGGCTCTGCCGGGCAGAGAAGGGGCTACGGGAGGTTTTTGGTTTGGTTTTCGGTTATTGGTTCGAGTTGGGTGTCGTTTCTGAAGTAGTTTTGAACGTTGAATCCGTTTTCGGAGGTCCAAGAACCATCCGATTTCATTGGGGGGGGGGGGGGGTAGTTTTCCATGTAATTTAGGACGCAGAATCCGTTTTTCGGGGTCCCTAATTTGTCACTTCAAGAACATTGTTTTTTGTTTTTTGTTGTTGAAATAAGTAGTTTTTGTTGAAATTTACATCATAGAATCGCTAAACAGAAACAGCCGGTATTTTGGGGGTTTTGGAGTTCTGCCGCGGGTGTCCACTGTGTCCAGATTTGGGGCGTCGTGTTCCTCTCTGCGTCCTCCGCCCCGGAGATTAGGGTTATCTCGTGATTGCAGCCTCGCCTGGCACAATGTGCCACCCACATAATGCGAGAAGCGTTTGGTAATTGGTTCATGCATGATTACTTCGGTCGCGGGTTGGTAAGCCACATATCTGGTCCCGCACTTGTCCCACCCCTTCGCCTCGTTGGGTTTGGTTTTGTTCTAGGCGATAGTAGTGAGGTATAGTTTAGTTTAGGGTGGGAAAGATAAGCATTTTGGGGGTTATTTTTGCAATAATACCAGTGAGATCTTGACGCAACTCGAGTGTATTCATGGGGTGTTGTATTTTTGGCGAGAAGGTTGGCTCTGTGTCCAAGTTATTTCCGTGTGTTTTTGGGGTGTGTGCTGATACAGAATTGTCATTGGATGGGTTCTCAGGTCCTCAGTCTCAAGTGTCAGGAGGACCTCCTTGGTATACAGTTTCGGTGGCGTTGGAGGCAGGCTCTTAGAGGGTGGTGTCACTGGAAGCGTCCGGATACTTCACTCCGATAGTTTCTGATCTGAAGCCTCGGTTCTTGTGGTTACGTCAAAAGATTGAGGTCGGCATGGTGCTCAGTCGTCATCATGGTGACTTGATTCTACCGGACAGTGCAGCTGTGTGGGTCCCCAATGGGGTTCTACTCGACCTGGAGGCTGCAAAGCATGTAGGGTTCTTGAGGCACACCCTTTCCACTGGGGCAATGCTTTGAAGCCAGGACATCTCAGGCATGGCTGCAGGCTAATAATATGATAGGCCAGTGGCAGGATGCGTGGGCCACCAACTACATTGGGAGACTCACCATTGAGTTCTTCCCATCTATGGCTCAGCTGTTGCAGATCATAATACTTATTGCAGTTGATATGCTCTCTGGGCCACGGCCCGGATTATTGGGCAGGGTCGGTTGCCACAGGTTAGCCAGGAAGTGCCTGTAGCCACTCAAAACTGAGAGGTTATATTATAACCCGTGGCCCAGAGAGCAAATCAACTAGTGATTTGGGGCTGGCCAACATAATATGCATAATATTGTGATAACACCAACTTTAACAATGTGTATTTCATGACCACAACTTTTGAATGGTTTGGTTTGGTTTGAACTCTCGATTTGGCTATACAGCACAGGCAAATTAGACTTTTGCCTCCAATAAAATGGCGTAAAGCTAGAAATGATTTTAATCCACTTTGGGCATCCCGAATAAGAGTTATAGGTATGAGTTTGCGACGGTTTCTGAGAGAAGCTTAACTTTTGAAAGCCAAAAACCGCGATATTTTGGAACGTTTTTCAGTTTTTCGGCTTATAACTTAAAAGCGGTTCATTCTGCGGAAAATATCACTAGATATCAAATTAAAGATCACCAAATTTCCTTTCGAATGTCATCAAGAAGGTCTGTTGTCAGAAAGTTCCAGAAATCGACCAGTTTGCCTCCCAAAAATCAAATGTTGTGAGGGCATCACGAAATTCAGTTGTGCAGCCCTCGTTGGACGCATTCACCTATAATAATTGATACGTCGCACCTCTGCCCTGCCACAGGGCCGTCACCACAACAGTCCGTTACTGGAGTCCCTATGCAGTTGACGAAGGATCCTATTGAAACAAGTTTTGGATCTGCTGACTTACTACTGGTCTCGTGGCAGGCTGAGGTTACCTCCAACAATTTGGCCCTTCGCAATCCGTCTTATCAACATCTACGTAGTCGTCCACATCATTCTACTTCCTGTCTGCCAATGCCCAGTTCAGTTTTGCCTGCTGGGCCATTTTGCAGACGGTCGATTTTCAAACCAGCGAGGCTTTGCATTTTTCACACTGTAATTTCTTTCACTGTTTCTGGCTGGACGACGGGTTTATAATCGTAGGCTTCTTACTTACCGTCTATCTTACCTGTACTTACCTCGTTGCCATCACACTGTCCCCCTTGGCGAGAACCCGCCAGTTGTCGTGGACTGTCTTCTTAACATTTACTTGCCCAGCTGGTACAGCCTTGGGTTTGCGTTCGCGCCTTTCCTGACGTGTCCCCTTGTTCTCAAGTCTTGTTGACATGCAACCCTGCATCTGTTGTTGACCCACCTGGAAGTGTCTTGTTCCAGATCTTTCGTGTACTTCACCAATGTGCCTGGCGCACCCTCCGAGGCGTCAACTTTCCTGGCAAAGTCAGACCTCTCTCCTCTTCCAAGTTCTACGGCGTTTGCTGCGGCCATTCTTGTTCCGGGTCCTCCGCTTTCCTTCTGCCTGGCATACCCTTTGAGGCCCCTAAACCGGGATGGTCCATATTGTGCTCAGGTGGAGTACCCTTGAGCGGTATCTGTCGCGTCCTTCTTGTTCCGGATCGTCTGCTCTTTTTCTGTGAATATTCTCTCCGCATCTGAGCCAGGGACGGAAGGGATGCTCGCACCTTTTCTTGACGGATTAGCTGGGAACCACGGGCTCAGGCTCCAAGAGGGCATGTTGTTAGCGATGGCAAGTTGGTACTAGGTCGGGCCAGTTAACCGTCTCCAATTCTTCCCGATTGTTCTAGTCTACCAATACTTGGCCCTTGTTTTAGAGCTGTACGCGCTTACAAACAGCTTGATGCACCTGGGCACCTTGGACCTGCTTCACAAAACAAATCCTAATCTTTTCAAATCCCCTTTCGCGTAGTAAAGCTGAAGTGACGTGAAGGAGGGAAATCCCTTAACGTACGACTTAACTCCGATGACCAACCGGATAAGCAGCACCCACAACGGATTTCATAACACGTATAAATTCCAGGATCGACTCTGTCGTGGAAAAGGGGACGGAAATATATGTCTCAGCTTGGAACGGCACAACGAAAATAACCATCGGGTTTTATGAATGTGGACAAGAGACTTATGGAATTTTACGACGGGGTTGAGGCGGGTCAGGCACGTACGGTTGCTATTCCGCGTGTTTTCTTCTATTCTGGACCATTTGGTCAGCCTTGGGGTCGAGCCAAACTCCAACGGCCTCGCAAAACCAACCAGAACCGAATCGAAAAGGGTGTCATAACGTTCGACAAGGTTGTCGCGATCGGGTCATTTCAGTTGGGATTCCGAGCGAAATGCCTTCTTAAAAAAGATTCACTTCCAAGTCGCTCCTTCGGTTTGGAGCCGGTCCAAAGTAGGACAATGAGATGGGAGTCAGAAAGTCTCAAGCGGTGGAAAATTCATCGGAGAAGGAACAATAATTTGAAGCCCAAGTAGGTAGTTCACCTAAGCAACTGGCTTAACAGCGTCGCGGCTTCCCCGAACAACGAAATTGGCGAGTTGGCGTGATCTGTTAATGTCCAAGGATTCTTCGAGATTCTTTTCGTTGCATTGAGCACATCCTCAATGTCCAATAAATATCCGCCGTCCGGGCGGTTTTGGGCGGTAGGCATTTTTTTTTTAATTCTGAAATTTCGACAAAATACTCGGTTTACCATCTAGTTGTGCCCGCAAGGTTTTCAGTCCGATCGCCCAAACCCGTGGGGCGCTATGGGGCTATAATGGGGCTACGGGAGGGGTTTTTTGAAGGCTTTTAGCTATGGGATCGAGTTAGGTGTCGTTTTCGAAGTATTTTTGGACGTAGAATCCATTTTTTGGGGTCCCGGAACGATCCGATTTCACTGGGGCGATCTTTAGGGCTTTCATGGGGCTAAGAATGGGATTTTTGTAGGATCCCAGGATGTTAAATATTTTTCGAGTAAAAAATACAGAATTTTTGAAAAAACACATTTTTGAACAAAAAAAATCAAAAAAAAAATTTTTTGAGATAAAAATCCAAAAACATAATTTTTTCATTGACAGAATTAAATTTCTGCACAAGTAAAGTATATCAAAGAATAATAAACCCTTGTGTAAAATTTGCAGCGTTTTTGGTTTATTATTCTTGGAATAATACACCTATGTTTTCGCGACGCGGGTCGACGACTCCGATCGGCCTCAAAATTTGACATTATCCGTTTCAAGAGGTCTACATTCAAAATCCGAAATGTCCGTCCGCCGTACGCCGTCCGCCGTCCGGGCCGTTTTGGGTAGTAGGAATTTTTTTAAAAATCTGAAATTTTGGCAAAATACTTGGTTTACCATCTAGTTGTGCCCGCAAGGTTTTCAGGCCGATCGCCCAAACCCGTGGGGCGCTATGGGGCTAAAATGGGGCTACAGGAGGGGTGTTTTGAAGGCTTTTAGCTATGGGATCGAGTTAGGTGTCGTTTTCGAAGTATTTTTGGACGTAGAATCCATTTTTGGGGGTCCCGGAACGATCCGATTTCACTGTGGCGTTCTATAGGGCTTTCATGGGGCTAAAAATGGAATTTTTGAAGGATCCCAAGAAGTTCAATATTTTTCGAGAAAAAATTAAAGAATTTTTGAAAAAACACATTTTTGAAAAAAAAATCCCCCCAAAAAAGTTTTTTTGAAATATAAAAATCCAAAAAAAAAATTTTTTTAATTTTTTTTATTGACAGAATTAAATGTCTATACAAGTAACCTATATCACAGAATAATAAACCCTTGTGTAAAATTTGCAGCGTTTTTTTTTTTTTTTTTTTTTTTTTTTTTGACGAAATGCGGCAGGTGCAGGCAGACATTTATCCGAAATTGCAGTCCCTGCACGAAACGCATCTGCCGCGTCGAAAGACCTTGAAGGGGCAACGTTGGGTAGATAAATTGATTCGGCTGATCCAAATACCATTTCCACTTACAAGCTCGTCAAAGTCCTCTGCTATACACTCAGACCACACTTTGCATACTTTGACGAGGCATTGCATAGCTCACATCGGGTGTATTAGGTAATCTTTGTAGGGGTGCATATCGTAATGGAGAGTGTGTATCACCGGGTGCGTATCGTAACGGGTTTTCCGGTCTGGGTGTGTATCGTAAGTTCCCCTGTCCAATAACAAATTTAGCCCCTAGGTATTTTTTTTTTTTTTTTTTTTTTTTTTTTAGAAACAACGCATATTTATTAATGAGTGAAAATCTACAACAACGAAAACAATAAATTGAGTCCACGTCCAAAATCTCTAAAATGACTCCTCATTCGATTTCACCAAGTCCTAAAACCCCCGTATACAGTGCCATAAGTTGAACATTTTTTTGTTTCACTGCTGTTTTATGGTTTTATATGCACGATAAATAATTTATTTACGTTCTGTTGGTCCCAAAGATGGGAAAAACACTAACAAATAGCTTTTTCCAATGTTTACTAGATAGGAGTGAAGGATGATAATCTAAAGGATATTAATACTAGATAGGAGTGAAAATGCTAAGTAAATGCTATTCATGTGTACTCAAATCATTGTCAGCCAGTATGGTTTATTGCTGGCAGATTATGTTCAAAATTTGACCTGATCGTAGAAGTGTCATGCGCCAACACTTAGCTGCTTCCTAAGTTTGTTAAAATTTTGAACCAATTATGACAATTTTGGTTTATTATTCTTGGAACATTACACCGGCGGACGGCTCATTTTTGTTCTAAGGCACTTCTAGATGTCGCAAAAATTCGTCCACGCGTCGCCTCAATAATGCTGAGAGGAAAGGAGTTTTCTGAAACTGTGCTGCCCCCCCCCCCCCTACCGCCACGTCACCCCTGATTGACTACCTGATTGACTGAGCTATGACTCCCCTCAGCCAAAAAACAGGTCAAAACGGGAGTCCCCCTGCCACCTTTTAAAGACTCATGGAAGCCGTGATTCCATCGGAACTTGCTTTTACGTACCTTGATGTTGCGATTGTACATGGTCCGGATTTCGAATCGGTTTTAGACAAGCTCCGAAGGCTTTATCGTGAGGCCCAACGTCTTTGCCACATCTGTACGCAAAATAGAGATGCCTGCTCCTGAATCAACGAGCATACGACTGATATGATGAATGCTCTTACAAATATCGATTCCCCCCACGTTCGCACAATGTCTACACGTGGTGTCATCGTCGTTTGTGTAAATGCTGTCTTGCACGCTTCTGCGCGCTAATGATAATATTATGTACACACAATGCTCTCGAAATTAGTCCAGCCCCCATACATTAGGTATGTGAAATGTCCTTGTCATTATTATAGCCCCTGCTAAGTGAGCCGTTCCACGGAAAATGTCAAAAGACATCCCAAGACTATGAGGGTCGTGAGGATTTTTTTGCCTGAGAACGAGTTTTCGCATTCTCCGTGGTATTTTTCGGTATTAAAAAAGATAAGCCCGCCCGCCTCATATTACAGCGTGTAAACTGCTTTCCTTATAAGTCTTCTTCCGATAAAACGAGATGGTCAATAAAAAAGGAAATGACCCGTGGGAGGGCCGATACGAGATTTCGCTCCCCCCCAAACTGACTACTACCCCTATCCGACGTTTTTCTGCGATGTTAACGGAAACTCGAGGGCTAATTCGTTCGCGTATCTTCCAAAAGGGGGTGAAGCACCTTCCGGGGTTTACGACGTTGTAAAACCCGTCAACCTTTATAATATAAAACTGCTGGTAATTGATAAGAACGCAAAAAGGTTTAAGTTTCGGGTTCGGGGGTCGTAATAAAAGCAAGAGCGTCGAAGATAAAAACGCCATTTATAAATTGTGCTGGCTCAGAACGGCCTAACTGCGAATTAAAGGGCCCTGTACGCAACAAAAGACATTTTATCAATGGAAAGCAGCGGCCGTTGTTTACATTAAATACAAGAAAAATTTTCTTAAATTGTATCAAATAGTTTTTACTTTCGGAAGTATCTAAACGCTTGCTTGATTGCATCGTCCTCGAACTTAAGAGTAACATAACTGTTATGTTGGTCGCCCTGAAGTATTATTTTCTTACTTATGTAAGTATCGTGTTACACCTTTTGCCTGAAGGGGAGAGTTGTAGGCAGTCAAAATAATAACTTTCAGTCCATTCACCAAGTAGGCTGGACGAAACTTTGGGTGTTTGTTTGGGGTTGGTTAGAGATGTTACATCCACATTTTGCACACAAAATCCTCGATATTTTCGCACATTTTCAGTTTTTCGCTTATAACTCTAAAACGACGCATCGCACAGAAAATTTGTACTCCTCATAAAATTAAAGAGCTTTAAATTTTACGTCGATTGTTCTCTCTTTATATTTCGAATAGGTCCAGCCGTTTAGCCACGGTCGATCGTCAAAAATGGGCGATTTATTGCCAACTTGGCTGAAAAATAGGATTCGCTCTCGTTTCAACCCTTGTAACTTGTGAACGGCTCAAAATTTATGTCGTAGGGCACCAAACTGCGAGTTCAGGGAGCACCTGAAGTTCAAAAAAAGACTGCGTGACAAGTGAAGCGGATACGCAGCGAGGGGGCGCATCCGTGGGGTGGCTAGCGGGTGGTTTGGATGCTGTAAGGAAGCGTTTCGCAAAAATCGCCACATCTCGGCTCCTGTTGGTATACTTACCGACCTCCCACCATCAGTTCTGGCGTTGGCTCTTTCCCCTTTTCCTATAACCAGGTTATGAAGGATCCCTCGAGGTTAAATGAGGTGTCGTTTTCCGAGTAATTATGGACGCAAAATCCATGTTCTTGAGGTACAGATAAATTTTTTTTTTTTAATTTTTTCAAAATTATTATCATGAAACAGAATTAATTTTTGCATAATAATTATAAACCTATATCAAATAATAATAAATCCTTGTGTAAATTTGCAACGTTTTTCTTGTGGTGAACTTACTTGCGTTGACTTAGGAAAAATCCCTCGCCATGCCACTGTCTTCCATTGTCCTTGAACGCCGTCGATCATCCTCAATCTTCTACCCCCCATTGTATCAGTCACTTTTGTAGCGTTCAACTTCATCGGCGCGATTCCCGAAATATTTTAGCCCATTCGCCCGCTCTCAAAAGGCGGCTATTTTCGGCAGTTCCGAAACGGGAAGTTCGACCGCAAATAGAAAGAGGGTGAAAAACCCCCTCGAGGCACTTAACGAAAGTTCTCCAAGAAAAGGTGGGATTCGGACAAACCGCCAGATGACAGAACCAGCTGAAAGGACTCTCACGAGTGGGCCGGCCGGCCGTCCAGCTAGAATTCATTCGGACACAGGCCGTCCATTTGGAGGAAAACTTTTGAGTCGGTTCGAGAGCCGTTTTTTTTTTTTCGGAAGTTCAGCACCGAAATCGCTTCTTGCGGTTTGATTTATAATTCAATCGGGAAACGTGAAAAGTTGGTGCCTCCAAACGCGTCGATTGCCAAATTCCACGGACCCTGAGGATGAGCGCAGACTGGTTTAGGAATATCTTGGAATTCCACACCATCTTCCTACCGACATTTAGACATTCCACACCATCCACGTTCAACAGACCCCTTGAGATTCCATCCCACACCTATCACCATGGTAGAAGGAAAAGGAAGCTCCACTCTGCGTTACAAGACGTGCCCAAAAGCTTCCCTCCTTTTCAATGAATCCCCACCATTTGGTCCCACATTCGACTGCTCTGGGAGTATCCTTGACACTAATATGGGCCAAGGAGTTTCCCTTTACGTCCACAGATCGCGCCAGGTTGCACCCACTACTGCTGTCTTACCACTAAATAAATAACCATATATCCATAAATATCCATCTTTTGGGGGCAGCCGGCTTCATTCGCCAAATATTCGCAAACTGCAAATGCCGAGAACTTCGAACCACAAAGCGGGGCTCTACCTAGCGGGCACCTGGTAAACTTACTAGTGACAAAGGATAAGCGCCCAGAATGCGTTTCACTCGGCAGTCTTGGGCGGGTTGCCCTCCCACCCCCTATCAAGTGAAACTTCCTTTCCTTTCTTCCATTACCTATCACCGTCAGTAACTGAACAACATGATCAACTGTTGATCGTGGTACTGGAACCGGTAACTGTTTTTGGAATGAAGGTACTACTACCTCAAGTCACTCTGGGCTGTAGATGAGCTTGGTTGCTCAAAACCGGTCCCCACGCTACAATTTTTTAGTGAAATAAACAATTTAGTATTCAAACCAGCAGAGGAGTCGTTCTCTCAACCTAACCAACTCTCTTACAGTACTCAGTCGAGTAAGTAGGTCTTTAGGTGCGAAGAGGGGCAGGGGGCTGTGTTATGTTAACACAACATACACCATATTTTTCCATTGGGGGTCGGTGTCCTCTTTTAAGCTCAGAAATATGTGGTCACCCTATTCAAATATCACATTTGTAGACCCATGAAAGCCCATAGATCGCCACGGTGAAATTGGATCGTTCTGGGACCCAAAAAAATAGATTCTACGTCCAAAAATACTTCGGAACCACACCAAACGCGACCCCTTAGCCAAAAAAAAACTTCAAAAAACCCTCTCGTAGCCCCATTTTAGCCCCATAGCGCCCCACGTGTTTGGGCGATCGGGCTGAAATGTTGATAAAATACTCGGTTTACCATCTAGTTGTGCCCGCAAGGTTTTCAGCTCGATCGCCCAAACCCCTAGGGGCGCTATGGGGCTACGAGACGGGTTTTTGAAGGTTTTCGGCTATGGGTGAGAGTTAGGTGTCATTTTCGAAGTATTTTTGGACGTAGAATCCATTCTTGGGGGTCGGAGAACAATCTTATTTCACCGTGGGGATCTGTGAGGCTTTCATGGGGCTACAAATAGGGGTTTTTAAGGATGGCAGGAGGTCAAATAAGCTGTCGTTTTCCGAGTAATTTTGGACGCATAATCCATTTTCGAGGTCCAATATCTGTCCGAACACTTATTGATTTTTTTTTTTAACAATATTTTTTGATGACAGAATTAATTTTTGCACGATTAACCTACATCAAGGAATAATAAACCCTTGTAGAAAGTTCTACTTACTAAATTACCGTTTTCTTCTGTTGGTGTTGTTCCGTGGTACCTACTTGCGCGGCAAACCCACAGGGGAAAGAAGCTGACGAAAGTGGCATATATTTTGAAGGGCTTCGGCTATGGGGTCGAGTTAGGTGTCGTTTTGGAAGTATTTTCGGACGTAGAATCCAGAATCCATGGGTCAATAGGCCCATAAACGCATAATTTGAGATTGCGACACCTGGTCAGTAGACCCACACTATTTGTTGTATTTATATGTTAGCCCCTGGGTCAGCGGGCCAATAAATTCATAATTTGAGAATGCAACACTTGGTCAGCGGCATCTTTGCAGTTTGGAGAGGCTGAGTGGCTCGGGGTCGAGGGGATCCAACACCTTACCGACTTCTGTGTAACCATCGCCCTAGCGGAGACCCGGAGAACTATCACTCGAATGACGATTAACGTCGAGTCGCATCCACCTACAGTATGGTTGGAGAAAAAGCAAGGGGTCCGCCGATTCCTGTGTCGCTTCCAAGTCTCCGTTCCAGCGAGAATACGGGAATCGATAAGAAACACCAGGGAGTGAGGTCACCTCTGAGAAGGAGCGAAGCCGAGCGTAGGTAGACGTACAAAACACAAAATGCGACGCCGGGCGGCGCCGAACCGATTTACAGCCCTAATTATCGGTGTTTATCGTTTTCTTGAGCTGAATTCGGACATTATGGAATCAGGTTTCAATATGGGAAGATGAAAGCACCTTTTGCATGACAAATTTCGAGTTGATGAGGGACGAGAGGGTGTTTATTTCATTCAACCTCATATGAGGGTGGAATTTGAAGTTAAATAGATGCCGACATGTCATGCAACCCTCGACTGGACGTGATTGAAAACGATAAAGGACATGTGAAGTGGTGGGTTTTCGAACTATAGTGGAGCCTTCAGAGACCGGCTTCTTCCACATCTTGGCATGATGAATAGTTAATCCAAGGGGGCTTTGGAAGGGCTGTCGTCTCCCTCCTCGTCGGATCCCTACCTACCTTTTGTCCGTTTTCCACCCCTTCTGAGGCCCCTTTTCTCTACTTGGTCCCTAATAAAGGCCCCTTATCAAGGCATCATTTCGGGATACCGGGAGATGGTTTTCTATAAGGTTCCCCGAGGCTCTGACGCACTCGATTCTCAAAAGGGACAAACCGCGATATGCCCTTGAAAACCCATTTTCTTTGAGACCACCCCCGCTCGGAAGACCCCAATTTGCTGAATAGGGCCACTTCATGCGGTCCGGTTCAGGGAGTCTCGGTCTACTCTGCTGGGAATTGAATCAAGAGTGTAGGAACAGGACTTGGTATGGGTGTATTGTGAGGTGCTACGACTAGATTTTATTATATTCGAGTGTTGTGAGGTTCGTGGAGAGGTGCAAGTGGGGATATTCTTCTCATCCCTGGTCCAGTAAGCTCAGCGAGTCGCCGGAATTAGTAAGGCGCGCAGCGAGTTGGCGGGTCCGTTCATTCTCTACCAGTATTTTAGTTAGTATGCTTGTACATGGCTGACTGCATCATTTTTCTAGATCCTCGGGAAACTATGCACAGCTACGGCTCACTGCCCCCCTCCGACCTCCTCGCTTCGAGCAGGGATGTTGAGGTGATGAGCTCAGGCTTGACACGTCAGTCCGTGGACTCTGCATCCTACTTTGACGCATTGAACAGGGAAGCTGAAGAGACTGAAAGCCTGATCATCTATCACCACGCTTCGTGCAGGTTGTTGGCTACTTTGGATCACCCTACTGGAGAAGACTGCTTCTGGCAATTCTGGTCAAAGTGGGTCTCCCGTTTCTGCAGCTGCAGGGACCTCTAGAACCGATCAGAACGTCTCTTACCATGAACCAGAGGAACAATGACGCTTTCTGAACTCTGCCAACCTCACCACAATCTAAATATTGATTTAGGTCCAAGTCATGCACCCATATTGAGTCTTGGTCTGCAGTGCATACCTACTCCATGTACACGCCTTGTGTTGGAGGAAGGGATCGGGAGTAACAGAATTGACCTTCCAGGATTGCTTGAAGCGTTGGGGGAACATCCCAGATTCAATGTCAGGAACGACACGCCTCTAGACCTTCCAGTGTGAAGTAGGGTTCACATCCATGCGGCAATGCGATATTGCATCATTCCGTCATTGCGTTCGGTCTGCTGATTGGCCGAAACCATCAGGCGGGAAGAAGTTAGTTTTGACGGAGAGCACTTTCGAAGCTGACTGTAGGTACACATCCGAAAAATCAGATAATATCAGATATTCTGGTAAAATATTATTTTACCAGACTGACGCAATGATAACAGCGATAAGCATCCAGGTTGTTGTGGTCGCCATAGCAACATCAACAAAAAAACCACGAATAAACGCGGGAAGGAACAGCTGTGTGCAACGCAGATTGCAGAACATTAAAATTTAATGTTCAAAAATTTTGTGAAAATTCCTTCCTTCGCCAAAGCTTATCAAACATCCACAAAACACGAATAAACGCAGGAAGGAACAGCTGTGTGCAACTCCATGACAATTTGCCGGACGCTTGTGAACGTCTGCCCGGATTGCCGGAATCCCCTCCACTGCTCGCTACTGCTGACACGTTCACGCATTGTCGGATTGCCGTATGGATGTGAACCCTGCTTGACGGTCCACGGTATCGATGGATTGGCTTGAAGCCAGCTCATGCCCGGCTTCTGTTCCCGAAAATCTTCTTTTTTTGCTCGCTCAAGACTGGAAGGTCACTCCAGGGCCGCTGTCACGTCGTGATGGAAAAGGAGCCCCCCCCCCCCCCCCCCCATGTAATTTACACTCTTTGTACAGCATCTAGCTGCCGCGTAGTGAAATGCGACTGGCCAGGACCCTTCACGCTATAGTTCCCAACATTTACCATTAAAATTCGATTCCGCGAAGGTGCTAACTGTAAATCCCAACACCAACACGGTTTTGAGGCACATTAAATCTGAGGCAAGGGTGAAAAAATTGATGTGCGAAAAGAGTTTAAACGACGAGCAACCCTTTTTTTTCGACAGGAAGTGGTTTAGCGAAAGCTTTTAACAATCCAAAAAACTAGAGGAAGCGAAAAGGGTTGGTCGAGCGATTTCGTACGTCGTTTAGAGCCGAGTGTTGAAGGCGAGGGTGTTTATTTCATTCGGTGGGAGAGGATTGAATGGGTGCTTGAAATCCCGTGTCATGGACGTGATTAAGAAGAGGGATCGAGCACTCCGACTGCCGCGCCAGAGGTGGAGGAAGTTCCCAACCACAGTGGAGCTTGTACTGAATCCAAACGGCAGCGTCGCTGTTTTTCTCGAATCCACGACATTTTGGGCAGTAGGAATTCATTTAAAAATCTGAAATTTTTGACAAAATACTTGGTTTTCCTTTTAGTAGAACTCGTCAGGTGTTCAATCCGATAGCACAAACCGGTGGGGCTCAGCGGATCTGAAAAAGGGGCTACAGGAGGGTTTTGAAGAGTCGCGTGTCGTTTTCGAACTATTTTTGGACGTGAAATCCATTTTTGGGAGTCGCAAAAGCATACGAATCCACCTTGGTTCCATGGAGCTTTTGAAGGACGCCAGGAAGTCGAATAAGGACTCATTTTCCGAGTAACCTAACCTTGATAATTGATTTTTCGGGGCCCTTCATCTGTCCAAACACTTGAATAAAAATTAAAAAAAACTTTTTTTTTTAATAATTAAATTTAAACAGATGTAAAAGGTAAGTTCAATCAGATATAAATTTACTATGGGCCTGAGGTTGAGCCTAGAATTTGTAAGGAATGTTCAGGTGGGGGGCATAGGTACTTGAGAAGGGGTGTTGGGTCGACGGTGAGGAGGGCCGGAAACGCCCACAGCCCAGTGATACCTGTTTCTGCTCCTTCAGTTGCAGTTTTTGCCCCTATTGATGCAGTTTTTGTACCCTAAGAACCTGAAGGTGCTATCAAGTTCCTGCTCCTCAAAACCAGCTTCTGCTTTCTAATATATACTCATCAATAACGAAATTCATACTGGCTGATTCTACATAACCCTCCGTAACCAATTCGGCGATATTCCAAATTCAGAAGGTCATCCCCGGCCATAAAACTCTTATTTTTTGACATTATCCCGGCCTTTATGCATATTCAAATTTTCATTTTTACGATCAACTTTGGGGGAATGTCAAGCACCCATTAAACAAGGCGAACATTTATTGCGAACGCACTAACAGTCGGAACTATGATGAATATGACCTTTCGGAAAAAATTATGGCGCCCCTTTCGGAAATATAATTGGCGGGTTTATTTCCCAGTTTACGATCAAGAAATGTTAAACGAACGATAAATCAAGCACGTTTGAGGGGGCAGGGAAACAGTGAAATGGTTGTTTTCATGAATTATAACTTTTGTTTTCTTGGTAGACAAGTACAGTAAACAATTTCAGTTTGTGTTTACTAACTGTAGCACCCTGTGATGTGAAGGGTGTACCTACATTAAATTGTTTCCTAAATGTGATCTTAAAGTCATTAAAGTGTGTTGTGTGGGCCAGCAGACCCGGACGTCGAGACGAGATCCGCTGTTGCACGTTCCACAACTGAATGGGCCCCGGAACCGACTGTCGAATCTGACTTTAATAAATCAGTGAGATATTAGGGTATCTCTTTTTATAAAAATAAAAATATTTGGATTTCTAAATTATTAAAGATATTAGGGTATCTAGATATTTTCTGAAAGAACTTCATAATTTGAAGGCATAGCAGTGAGTTTTGGGCTCCTACGGTGTAATACACATTTCCAGGGCACTGTCGAAAATTTCAACTTTGAATCTGGAGGGAAAAGTGGCGCCACTCTCTCATTGGCTGCTCACGGCCGCCATTTCCGCCGTCACCTCCGGCAGATTCCCGTCGGTCCCTTCTTATGCTAGCGCACTCTGGCGGATTAGTTATAGTGCCACCGCGGGAAAATTCAAAACGCCAAATATTCACTAGTGATTTCCTCTGCTCAGACACCTAATTTCTCAGTGCTAACTGTACTGAGTACTTTGTTCATTACGAGTTCAACTATGTTCGGCCGAATTTTCCCATTTCTCTGACCTAGTTCCGTGGCCCATTGTCACCAATGAAGGCCTGTCCAGCGGACTCGTTCTCAAATCTCTCACTGCTTATTGACATGATATCACAACAAATGAACAGAAAAATATGTTGATATTAAATTTCCCCTCGTCTCCTAAAAGGCTGGGCCATCGACGGGAGAAGAGGGGTTTCGCACGCTCGCGTCGCAACCGTAGCGCGATCTGCTCCTCCCATTGGTACCATATCTAACTAGTATTTAATGAAGTCCGGCATAGTGTGGGCCTCAATATCCTAATGTGGTGAACTTTTGTTGACAGATGGAAGACGAGGGTCATCATGGGAACGATGAGACGCGGTGTTTCATCCTCTCGACGCTGGCTGGTCTTCAGATGTCGCGAGTCGTTTGCATCCTGTGCCGAGCTCCCATGCTAGTCTTCGACCGATATCCCCTCGTAGATGGCACCTTCTTCCTCAGCCCCAGGCAGTACACCAAGAATTGCTTAGAGGTAAGCAACCTTTTTTTTTTGTCGAAAAAAAAAGTTTCAAACTACAAAATTCTTCTTTCGGACGATTCTCAAGTATCCGGACAACCCCACAGGAGGGCGGGCGAAGAGCTGAGAACGGCATCGTATTTTGAGAGGTACAATAAAACCTCGGCAAACAAACCCGGGGGTTCCTCTTGCACGGTGGTGAAGAGGGAAGTGGAAAACGTCTTCCCCAAAATGAAAGCTCCCCGACAGAGTGGTACAAGAGTAAGGAACAATCCTTCAACCCTCCCAACGAAACCCCCGAGAAGGCCAATTAAACGTTAGGCGATGCTCAAATGAAAAGGCTTCAGTAAACAAGGGGGATGGGGATGTAAGGGGGTCAACTTGGGGGAGCCAAACAACTCGAAAACAAAGCGAGGTGAAAAAAATAATTAGAGAATGCAAGATGAAATCCGGAAGAGGTGGTTTTTACAGATAAGCAAACACGCTCGAATTGAAAAAAAAGGTCTAAAACTCTATTGCCTGTGAAAATTATCTTTAAACAGATCGTATTAGCACCAGTGTAGCCCTAAGATCCTGCTCCTGCTTCCCCAAAACTGGTTGCTGCAGCGCAGGACTTTGCGCCTTATACAAAATCCCACGTTCTTTTCATGCACGTCCAATTTCTGTTTCAGGTCAAAGTCGAAGGGCGGACGCAGTATCTGAGTTGCGTTTGTATGGGATGTTTAGAAGCCTGGGCACCTGGCAGGAGACTCCGCTGTAGATTCTGCTCGTCAGCCTGGGACGGTTCATCCCTCGTGCTCGGCACCATGTACTCCTACGACATTTTCGCGGCAATGCCCTGCTGCACGGAGAGGCTAAAGGTGAGAGTCAACAAACTACCTGGTGGAGAAAGAAAAACCCGTGCGACTTCTTCACTTTCGAGAACAGAATCAACTTTCACAAGCAAATCTCGTAAAAACCCCCACTTATTTAAATTGCAATTTACTCAAAAGTCGCAATTGCCTAAGTCCACCCTAACGTTTAGAAGCCTTTGAAGGGCGGACTCGGAAGTAATTCAATCTGAAGAAGACCCTTCCTGAGTGCACGTGAAGTAAAAAAAAAACTCATATGTTCTCTGCGTTAAACGCAGCGGAAGTTCTTGTCAAAGTCCGAGTGGATGCCGCCCAAAACTTTTTCGATGTTTCACGGGATCAAAGAATTCCTTTGGGACGTCGGATTGCGGTCAGGTAGTAGCAAGTAAATTCAATCAGTTTCTTTTGTCAAAGACTCGCTCTCCGTCCCTCACTTGAGCCTTCTCCGTCCTCCATAGACCTGCTAAGATGGATACGTAATCCATTATACTCTTTGGTCAGCGAACTAGAAGTGAAAAGCCGACGCGATTGAAAAAAGGCTAACTTTTTGAAAAACGCAAAACTACTAGGTAGTTAAATAGTTAAATAGTAGTCAAATAGTAGTCGTCAATTAGTCGTCTTTTAAATAGTAGTCGTCAATAAGTCGTCTATTAAATAGTAGTCGTCAACTAATAGTAATTAAAATTTAATAGTGTCATCAAATGTTGATTATATTAATTTATAATATTATATCGTAGGTAGTGTCACACTGGAAATTCGGGTCTGCTCTCTCCAGACCGGTTTATATTCCCTGAGATTCGATTCCCGCTCCGTCAAAACTGTGTTGATTCTATATTCCTCACATTTAACCAGATACCTCATTTCAATAATTTTCTAGCGCCATTTCCAATATGGCGACACGCAATTTATGATGGGATCTCGGGAATACGAGAACCCAAATTTACAACTCTTGACTGCTCACATAGGCCTACCCAGAAGTTCTGGGCCAGAACATCTCAGCAACGTCTCATTGGCTAAAGACTCGGAGTCTAAGTCTGAGACTCTCAGATACCTCTTTGTCACCTGTTTAGAAACATCTCTGATATCACGTCACATGTCTCCTTCGTATCGACATTGAGACGTTACTTAATATGTAACGAGATATTATCTTGTAAGAGACATACCTATTAGGTTTCAGAGACGAGTTTTTCTGGTGTGCAGAACAATCTTCGAATAACTTCCGAATGATTTATTTCTCAGAATTCGTTTTGTACTCGTTGAAATCAGCGTGAAAAGCTAGCAAGCACGTCCAATCCGTCCAACCTTGTTGATCCCTTTCTTGTCGTTCCGTCGCCAATCCTGTTCAAACTGCACTCGGAGGCAATTTTCCGTGAGGCCCTTGATGAAGTCTGAGGAGGAATCATTGCGAATAGGGTTCCCCATTAACAGCATTCGCTACGCGGATGATAACGTGATTCTTGCGAGAACCCAGAGCGAGCTGCAGCGCCTTATGAACGACATAGTAAAGAGTGCTGACTTCCATTTGTACGTAAATGTTTCAAAGACGACGGCGATGGCTTTCTCAAGACATATTAGGCGGTCTCGCTGTGGATGGAACGGAGCTACAACCTACCTCGTATCTGGGAGCTGTGCAACTAGAAGGCTGAATCTTGCTCCGGCGAAGAGAGCTATCTTCAATATGAAAAGTGGCTATCGAAGGAGCAGGAGAGGTTCACAGGCTGAGATGCTACGAGTTTTCCCTGTTCCTCTACGGCTGTGTGTCTTGAGCTCGTATTTGGAGGGTCTGCTAGAAAAACATGAACTGATCCGGTTGATCATGGATAAAGAGAACAAACTTTCGATTGGAAGACGTCAAAATTCGTGACTTTGCGCGGGTTTGGCTGTTCTTCGCTCGTATTGTTTTGTGCTGCGGCCTCAACGGTTAGCCATCAATATCCCCAACCTTTGATCAGGGACGAAGGCATGAGCATAAAAAGAAGTGTTTCTGCTTCCTGAAAACCGGATTCGTCTCCATAAGATCTAGTTTCTGTTCCCTCTTGACTGGTTTCGGCTTCCTCAAGTCCCGTGTGTTTTCCGCAAGATCCGGTTTCTGCTTCTTCAAAACAAGTTAATGCCATCTGTACCAATTTATAATCCTTAAAATCAAAACAGGCCTCTGCTCCTGCTCCTGTTTCTGTCGTGAAGGTTCCAGTTTCTGCTTCCTGAAAATCGGGTTCTGCCCCCTGATGGGGTTATCACACTGTCGGAAACACCCCACCAGCCGACGAGCAGCCATTGACATCACAAGCACAGCCAATGACATCCTTACGTGGGAGCCGCTGGAATCACGACACCCTCCCCACCCCTCATCGACGAACGCCGGACGTCTGGCACCCCGTCGTGCAGTGCGAACTGTCCTCACTGCACGACGGATTGCGGCATCAGGCATTCATTGATGAGAGGGGGAGAGGGTGCCGGATAATGGCGGCTTCACCGCTGATCAGCTGACAGTTTTGTCTTTTCCCCACGCCAAATTTACCTTTTTCCCTCACTTGTCATCCCCGCAAGACGACGGCCATCATGTCGTTGACGACAGTGTGATAACCCCATTAGACCCAGTGTCTGCTTCTCCAAACCAATCTTCACTTTCTCCAGATCCGGTTTGAGGAATATCATCCCTCACTTACAAACCATCAATTTCCACCTGTCTCACATCTATGACTCATCTGCCACCCCTTTTTTTTCACTCCCGTTTTTCCTCTCCCTTTTTTTTCAATAAAGTTTAATTTGCCAGGAAGAGGGCAGGTGATTAGGCCGCGTCTTGATGACGTCTGCCGAAAATACTTCAAAAGATTTTCCTCCGGGAACGGCCACATTGGGACCTCTCCTTTTTTTTCCCCCCTTCCCGATTCTTCATCCCTTTTCCTTATTTCAGTCCGTCTTTTTGATCTCTTTTTTTGTCTCCCAGTCTCCTTTCCTCCCACTAATTGCGTAATCCACTTTTGACTTTTGATTGCATTAGTGCGGAGCGAGTACACACTGAAATTGGGAAGGTGTCGAAAGCTCTTTTCGGTGTCGGAATTTCGCTTGATTGTTCAAAGGGATCTCTTCACGAAAAAAAGGTATGAGTTTTTGTAAATATTTTTCATTTAACTTCGTTAAATCGTGGAGAGTGAATGCGAAAAATCTCATCCACCTTCAAAGAGTACTTGTTCAATCAAAATCATCCTATGCATTTTCAGTTTTACTGCCTACTACATAGTTTGACGACTTGGGGGTTACATCGATACTTACTGGGGGTATGTTATGTAGTATAATATTGCAGCAACCGCCCTCCGTATTATGCCGGTTAGGAGCACGTACATTCACTTCAAACGCTGTTTGATCATCAACAATGTTTGGTAATTACCGGCCAGCTAATACAACGTGCCACTGGTTCATCCTCATAACGGCGGTATATGCATATCTACAGGCATCCCATAATCTCCTATTCAACCTGTCCTCTATCGGATCACGCATTCGATTGGGCGACAATGGAGGAACGGTGGATATGAATCATGACATGATTGTGTAGCTTATGTGGTTCGGGTTGGCCAAGTGTGTTGAGGATGTGAGGAAATTCAGGAAAGGGTTTTCTAATATCTTGTTTCTGCTATCTTGAAACCGGTTTCCACTCTCTAAGCTCCAGTTTCTGTCCCCTAAAAACCAGATTTCGCTCTAAATTGCTCGCTGGGTAAGTGGGTCACGGTATACCTGGCCGAGCTGTATGCCTTAAAAGCATGCATGGCTAAGAGTGAGAGGAGAGCCCTCGAGAGAAGGCGGATCCACATATTCTCAGATAGCCAAGCTGCTCTGAAATCACTTCCGAGAACATCTATCAACTCAAAACTGGTACTGCAGGGAGTCCATCAGGCGTGTTGGGGCCTCTAATGATTGTTCGGCAAGACAGGAGTCCAGCGAGGACCTTACAGGACCCGAACCCTGTCTAGAAGTATCACGGGGTGCTTTTTCGCGAGGTTGTTGACCAGTGGCAATGTTGGCTGGGCTGGACCGTCAAAGGGCGAATATATCAAAATGATCGTATGGTGTCGTGGGATTGTGTGAGATATATGTCTCCATTTACGGCGGACGCAACTGAGACTCATAGTGGGTATGTACACAGGACAAGGGAGCTTCAGGAAGCATTTATACAAATTAGCGGTCACGATGAACCCGCCTGCAGGTACTGCAGAGATGAGGAGGAGACAGCAGATCCCCTCATCTTCGAGTGTGAGGCCCTGAAGGGCAGATCTTGCTCTGGGATCAGAGGACCGGGGAGAGATACTGGCGATTGAACTCCTACCGTTGTAACTCCGAGAGGTAGCTCAATCAGGGCCGTGGAGAGAAAATCCAGGCCCGGGGGCAAAATTCTTCCGGCCCCCTAAAAAAAAAAGTATGAAAAATTTTCCTATATTGATCTGTCCCTTTTCCCATTTTGCCTCTCCGCCCACCTTTTTTTTACAAAAAAAAAAAAAAACGTTCTCAAGAAAATCCCCCCCCCCCCCCCCCCTACGAAGGCCAGGCCCGGGGGCAACGGGTCCAGGTCCCCCCCCCCTCTCTCTACGGGGCTGAGCTCAATGGGAGGCTTCTGGTGTGGTTTGGTTTCTGCTCTCAATCTGTGCCCACCATCCTGCTGCAGTGTTCTCGTATTCCTTAACTTTGTCCTCATTAATGCTTCTCCTGCTGCAATGGCTTCTTTGTCCTCCCTTCGAAGGGTCTGGAGTGTGACAGATCCAGGTGGTTACCGCAGACCCCGCGTCATGCTGGGAACGCGTGACGCCCTGTGATGAAGCACAGCAACTAGCGGCGCGCATTTGAACTAAAAATGGTATTGAGTGGGCTTCTTCTACACACACGAAAATTCCCAAACTAAACCACTAATTTAGACCGTCTCTGTAAGTGTTTATGTACGTCACCAGCCTTCTTATCTCCTCCGAAACCGTAAGTGATAAAAATACGGCGATTATTTCTACGGACTCGAACTCCCAGACTGGGTGGGGGTTTGAGATCCCGAGGTCTATGAGATATTTCTAAATCCCAACTGATGAATTATCGACCTGAATTTTTGTCTCTCCTCGCTTATTTCGGGTGTATAAAAATGGGCTTTTAGGTATTTTCAACAAACCAAAAGGTCAGATTAGAATTCCTCTGTACTTTACCCCATCACTTCACCTATTATTATATTTCAATGAGAAATTGCTTATAAGTTTACTTGGTGCAATAATAAAAGAATGAAAAAAAAAAAACTATTACTATTCAAACGGGCGAGCAAAGCGAGCCCCCCCCCCCCCCCCCCCACCCCGACTGAGAAAGTGGTCGGCCGAGGGAAACGAGGCCCCTCATTGTCGATAAAGTGGTCGTCCCAGCGAAGCGAGGCCCCCCTGTCAGACTGCTAGTAGGTACTTCCTAATAGCCAACCACCGCTTACCCGCTGAGTAAAAAAGAAAAATCCAAAACCTCGATTACATTTTGTTTCAGCGGCTCAATCTGCCCACCAAATGCAAATTCAGGTGCAATACTGATTTATTTATTCAAAAGGCGCATTAAAGGAAGGAAAAAAACAAGTAAAAGCCCAATGGTTTTGCTGATCAGTGAAATGGTAGGCGGAGGAGGGAATCCAGGCTCAAAGCGGAAAGGTGATTTTTCCCCTGCTTTTTTTTTATAGGCCCCGTCGGATCGGGGGAAAATTGAGAAGGGTCAGCTTTTTTCATAGGGAATCACTGGAAGAGCCCGGAGAAAATTTCCAGTGCGGATCAAGTGAGGTGGAAATTCAAACAAAACGCGGGACACTATGTACCTACCACCCGCCTAGTTCGTGAAAAGAGCGCTCCAATCAAGTCCTTTCTGCCCCGGGAGCGAATCATCGGAGTGGAGAGATTTTTCATTCCGTGGAATTACTCCGTAGGGGTAAATGCGAACTGTGTAAATGGTGTGAAGTGCCTCCAGTGGACGCTCCGTTAACGTGATAAGGTCCAAAACTGTTCGCTGGGTAGCTTACAAGTCCTTTTCGATTATCTATTATAGCCTTGACTTGGTATTGTTACAGTGTAACAGCTGCACCAAACCGCTCCTGATGCCCCACCAACGGCTCAACTTCTTCAGCGACTACAGCCACCGCCTGACCTGCCCCCACTGCGGCGCCCAGGACTGGCACTTCGTCAAGCCCCTCGGGTACTGCTACAGCCGCGAGTGGCCCTAGCATGAGGTTGTGCCCGCCGAAGACAGAGCGCGGGCCGTCCAACGTCTGCTCCACGCCACTTGGGCCAACGACGTCCACAACGCCATGCTCAGCCTCTCTTTGGCCTAAGCCCCCGCCCCAGGCCGGCGCTGGCACGTCAAAACAAGCTCGTTACTCTGCTCCAAGGCAAGGCAATTTTTACGCTTTATTCCCCCCAAACAGGCGCCCTTTGATTTCTCTCGATGAAATTTTGCCAAATTGTCGTTTCAACGCCACTTAAAGAAGCAACCAAAACCTGCCGCCCAAAACCAACCACGCCCCACAAATCAAAATTGCTTACCAACTTTAAATAAGAAATTCTTATTACACATCACGAAATCGTTACCTAAAACACGTACAATTGCTGACAATTCCAATGCAACAATCGGTAAATTTCAAAAATTAACCAACTGCTGCATCCTGCGGTACCAACCGAACTTTTTGGCTCCAAGCCGCTCTAGTCATTTCGAAAAAAAAAAAAAACTCCACGTAAAAAAAAGGCGATCTCATTTCGTGGGATTTAGGAAATTTATAGCGTAAAAAATCTCGGTGAACGTTACCAGTTAGGCCACTAGTGAGTTGAACGGGTGGTTTATGGAAAGCGACAAATCAAAGGGCCCTCTTGGAACTTCTAGCAGCTTGTTTTGCGGTGAGGAAAAAACAATTTTTTTGGAAACTATTTTAAAAAAAGGTGCTCTGCTGCTTCCAATGCAATGCAGTGCTCAATATTCGTCTATGTTGTTCGTATAAAAAATTATTGTTGTTAATTAATTTTTTTTAATCAAACATGAACAAGGTTCTATTGTCTACTGTGTGTTTCAATGTTTTTTAATCTTCTAGAATTAGGTTTCATAATAAGCATTTTTAATCGTTTTATTGAATTTTTAGTAATACAAGAACGTTTTTTATTGCTGTTTACGTTATTGTAGTACACTGTTTATGTTTTTTTCATGTACATACAAAAAAATACAATCGGGAATTATATTTGTTCATTTCGATTCGAATTTCCTAGAATTTATGTACAAATTAGATTATCGTTAAAAAAAACGCTGCACGAAAATTTCAAATTGGACAAAAAAAACTGATTTGGTGAAATAAAAATAACATTTGAACAGAATGGAAATACATATTATGCATAGAATTAATTCTTCAACTATGTTTAGAAATTTATGGGCAAAATAGGTTCTGACACTTTTAGGAGAAATCTAGACTTAAATGTGATAAGGCGGTTTTTCACTACACCAAATCACATTACATACTGTAATCACTATTGTAGAGTTTGGGTTGATTTCAATGTCTTTGCGAAAAAAATATAGAAAATAATTATTCAAATTTTAGGAATTTTGAAAAAAAAAAAAATATTCCGTTCATTTTAGGTGACTGTTCCTCAACCTTTCAAAAACCCAAACTAAACCCAAAAAAAGTACTGACCTCCTTCCAGTCCTCCGTTTTTACCTATTCGAAAAGTATTATTTCGAAAAAAAACGTTTTGATACGGTTAAAATTGGAATAAACTTGGCAATTCTAATTCACAAACGTGCATGTCTAGGTAATAATATTTAGTGAATTAAACAAAACAAAAAAAAGTAAAAAACATAAAAATAGAAATATACAATAATATTAAAAATGATATCGAATAATTACTAATTTTTTGCATTACTTCGCTACCTGTAGTAAGAGAAATTGTTTCAAGTGGCCAAGAGTAAATGGAAGTGTGGGGTTTTAGCGGCTTCTGTAGTTTTTTTGGTCTTCTAGATTCTAGAAAGTAGAATTTGATGTTTGTGTCCTTTGCATGGTAGTTTTGCGAAAAAAAAAAAAACTTCTACGTGTTTGTAACTGTTTTCAAAAACATTTGACAAATTTGGCTCCCTCGAGGACGTTAAGTTGATTTGCCGAACGTTCCTTGAAATCAATAAATCAAAAATTATACCTTAGTGAGGCGTACTAAAACTATAAATTCGGGAGTCGATTTGTTGATTTTGATGACGAGGTTTTTTTAATTGATTTTAAGTATTTAAATTAGAACAAATTAGGCTTAGTTCCAAAAAAACCGTAACAAACTATAGACGAATTTCTAACGCAATGTAAATTTAGGAATTTGGATGTGTATTAAATCCTCTCATAAGAGTGAGGTAGAGACGCTCTTGCGATGACACGTTCCTTTGCTCACTCGGAATTGGTAAAACGTATCCCACAACGTAAGGACTAAGAATATTGGCGGTGATCAGTAACTAGAGGCTGGTACAGAGGACCAATATTCGCTAAGTCTTTACAAAGTCACAGTTTGGAACAATGGCTAGAAAAATTAATTGATTTTCCTCCCTTCCGTAGATTCGAAGCAAGGTTTCATAAATGGCCTAATAAATTGATATTATATTTTGATAATTTTAGGTATTTTTTTTTTCTCCCGATAAGTGAATAGTGCTTTAAAGTAATTTCCGGAATTGTGACACGTCACGTCCTCATCACCTAATTTTAATTTGTAAGTATAGTTTGGTTAAGTATTTAACACTTCTGAATCAAAGGTGCTATTATGAAATTGAAGTGCTAATGAAAAACCCGCTTGGTTTTAGGTTCTTTTTGAATCAAAATTGAGCGACTAATTGGGAGTGCAAGGGTGGCGTGGTATTTAAACAATAAGACATCATTAACTCCACATTTTGAAATCATTTTCGTCAATCGTCAAACTTTTGCCGTTTTATGAGGAGTTTCAGTAATCAAATAGATCAAATCTTGCGTTTCTGGGGTATTCAAGTAAATTTTAGTCTGTGGGGTATTAAGTTGATATCGGGACATACCTTAGTGTGATTTATAAAGACGAATATGAATTGGAAACAAAGCATCAAGTATGTTGCGAAACAACTATGCAATTTTCAACTGGTCCCTTTTTACCAAACTTTCAACGCACCTCCCCGCCTATTAATTTACACAATTTTTCGCCTTACATCATCACACTGGCCATTTTCATCAAGATCATATTTTACCGAGGCTCGTCATCCCAACTGGAATGTCATCTGGTTTTTGCTTCATTTGAATCGAAATTGGGTGACTATTTGAAAGATATTTCAACGTTAAAACCTTCATTTCATTCAATCCACTTTGTAGATATCGTAAACTATAATTTTAATAGTTTCATGAGAAGTTTTACTAATCAAAAAGATCAAATGTGAAATTTCTCGTGTATTAAAACTCAACTTTAGTATCTGGGGTGTTAGCTTGATATTCTTGGACCCACCTCAGTGTTTTATACAAATAATTATTAAAAGGATATAGGAACATCAAGTAAACTGGTGATCGATACGAAAGTTTCAATAACCCGATCCACTTCTTCGTTTTCGCAATTTTCCGCCTTAAATCATCATTCTGGCCATTGGAACTCATCAACGTTTTACCGAGGCTTATCATCCCAACATGAATCTTCACTGGCTTTTGGTTTATTTTGGGTGACTAAATAGAAGCGCATTGGGGTATTTAAAAAGTAACACAACTCGACTAGCTCCGCGTCAAATTTCTCCCCAATCTCAAGTTTCCGGGGTATTCAACTGAGTTCTTGGGGCATTAAATTGGTTGTTTTAAGTATAAGTTTTCCAAGCTCAATTGAGCATTTTCTGTTCAAATTGAAAGAGAAAATTCTCAATTTGAAATGGAAAGTTCTCAATCCAGGTTGGAAAATTCTCAATTAGGTTTGGAACATTCTCAACTGAGCTTGGCAAACCTATATATATAGGTATATATACTGGTTGATAAAGACAGTGAAATTAAATCAAAAACTTTGAATATACGAAACAACTCTAAAATTGCCAACTAATCCCTCATACCAATTCGTCAGCACCCCTCCATACCTTCTAATATAATTCTGGCCATTGAAACTCATATTTTCCCTCATCGTCCCAACTTGAATCTCACTGCTTAGCATGTCGTTCACTTCAAGTTCGAGAGCGTCGATTTACTGCATGTCTTTTTAACGTGTGTTTCCTGTAGACAATTATATGAACAAAGCGGTGTTCAAATTAGATTTAGCCGAAGTAGTTTTGAATTTTTTCTTTTTTTCCAAGTATGAAAAACGAAGCTTTTTCCTATATACGCCCCTGTCTGAAAGAGTGTATGAGTGGTCAGGTTAATTATCTGCGAAAAGGTCACATCAAGTACAAAACCCATCCATTGAATTGTTTGTTGATGTTTTTTGAACATAATCAGCTTGTTTACTTAGGAAATTTATTCTATAACTACTGAACTTTAAAAATTGTTGGGTTTTCTTTTTTAAAACTGTAATAAGATGTTTACAATATCATTAGTGATACAGACGTTGGGATGGAAATATATTTGGTAGCATACTAGTTCCTTTCTATGCGCAACAAGGGGCTACCTCATCAAACTATCGAAGGTACAAATGGTAATAAAAAAAAAAGTTTTACAAAGTCATTAAAAAATTGTCTCAGCTGATCAACTACCTCTAGATGGTTTAATTTGACAACAAATTTTGAAGGAAACAATCGACTTTAAAAGAAAGATGAAACTACCTCATTCGATTGTAATTTTAATCAGATCCAGCTGACTCACTCACTCAAAAGTCTGCAAGCCGTTTTTTTTGTTCGATGAAGCAATACTGGACCTCAAATTCATACTGTAGACCTACAGATTAAATCAGAAATTTTTCGGTTTCGCCCCCCCTAGTATGAATGAAAAACTCAATTATCGCTTGTGATGATCACGCTGGGCTTAATTTTTTTTCCGAAAATTGACTCTTCGAATGATTTTCCAATCTTGGGAGAAAGCTGGCGGACAACTCAATTTTCACAATCGACAAATTCTGTCGGGTTTTCGCCCGGAACTTTTTTGCTCACGAATTCATTCAGGGGAAAAGAAAAACAAAAGTCTAGACAAAAGGTCGCACTCATATTTAGGTTTGCTGAAAACGACGTCTGCCAAATGAATTCGAAAATTAGCCTTCTCAACAGTACAAAAAAACCAGCGCAACTTTAAAAAAAAAAAGAAAAAAAGTAGTTTCCTCCATTTTGATCCCGTTTTATTTCGCAAAAATTGTGTTTCCCTTGGAAATTTGCGTATTTTCGGTTGAATTGATCAATTTTTCACTCTTATAGTACAAATCTACTAAAAAAACAGAATAGTAATATATTGTTTAATTGTTGACCTAGGAAACAAGTTTATGATTGAAAAAAAGTATATAGTTCGTTGGATCTCCCATTTTGTCAATCACAAGTCACTTTTAAAAATGTAACGTTTTTTAGGTCATCCCACCCTCAGAAAGGTAGACAAAACCCTGGTGTTTCTCATGTTCAAAGTTTGTAGCAAATTTTGAGTTTTGTACGTTTTTTAATTTCAAAATTTACGATGTGATACTTAAATATGAAATTTCTTTCCCGTAGTGTTCCATGTATGCTTTACGTTCCCACGCAGTTTTAGGCTTTGACAAGGGCCGTGATCTGGAAGAATGGCACCGAAGGTTCTTATCTTACCCAGAAAAAAAATTGTGTTGATTCAATTTCAATAACCCACCCCATCCATCACTGCCCTTATAGTGCCATGTAACATTAAGATACCTATAAATTTTACTATACTTATCGGCTTTATGCTTAACCCTGTATAATTTTTTTCCCTAACAAACTGTAGTGTCCCGCTTTCATTTCGAATAAGTTAAGTCATTAAGTTCGTAAACATCAAAAATGTATATAACATATCTTGAAGTTCAACTACTTCTTTGAACTATTAGTAAATTTTAAAAAGAACGGTTAGTTAATTTTATTAATTTTTTTTCTTTTTTTAGAACGCGTCATACTAAGCTTTTTTTGTTATTTTATTCAATTTATACAAAAATGTCATTTGTATCGCCTGTTTCTTTATTTTGTTACTTTAATAGGGATATTAACGTCACATGTAGAATCTCAGTGTGCTGGCGATTTTTTTATGTTTTTAAAATCGAATGAAAGAATAAGTTTTCAAAAAGTAGCATTGTTGCGATTAGGAGCTTCAAGCTAAACTCGCAAGTAGGTTCAACAGCAAAAATGGTTGCCATGAATTCAAAAGACGGATTGTTCCATTTTTATTTTATTTTTATTAGTTGAAATTTTTTTATTTCTGTAGGTTTGTAAGTTTTTTGAATACGTTTAATTTTGAATTAGTTAATTTCTTTATTGACTCGTTTTTAGATTTGTTTTTTATCTAGTGGAATTTATAGTTGAATTAATTTTTGTTGAAAGGTTTTTGCCGGAGTGCATGGGAAGTTTATTACATAAAAGATGAGAAAGTTTTTTGCAAGTTCCAGACTATGCTGTTATGTATAGCATTTTAAATAAGGAGAGAATATTTAATAACAACCTCCATTTAAAAAAAAATCGATGTGTATTGCATTCTAAACGATATGTTTAGTTGTGTTTTATGTGAGAAGGCCGATATTAGTAGGGGCTTCTTTTATATGTTAGTATCTAATTACATGAGAAAAAAAAAGTTGGAAGGATATATGAATAAAATATGAATCATCCTTGGAAATTTGTGTTTTATGTATGAAACCTGACCTTTTGGTTTGATAGCCTCATATGGAGGGTGCAGGAGCGAGTAAGGCACCTGTTCCTAATAAGGCCACTTTGAATTTTGCCGATTTTTCACGATCAAACTTCTCGACCAAACTCTAAAAACGCTGCAAATTTTACACAAGGGTTTATTATTCTTTGATGTAGGTTACTTGTACAGACATTTAATTCTGTCAATAAAAAAAATTTTTTTTTAATGTTTTTGAATTTTTATATTTCAAAAAAAATTTTTGGGGGGATTTTTTTTTTCAAAAATGTGTTTTTTAAAAAATTCTTTAATTTTTACTCGAAAAATATTTAACTTCTGGGATCCTTCAAAAATCCCATTTTTAGCCCCATGAAAGCCCTATAGATCGCCACAGTGAAATCGGATCGTTCCGGGACCCCCAAAAATGGATTCTACGTCCAAAAATACTTCGAAAACGACACCTAACTCGATCCCAAGCCAAAAGCCTTCAAAAAACCCTTCACATAGCCCCATTTTAGCCCCATAGCGCCCCACGGGTTTGGGCGATCGGACTGAAAACCTTGCGGGCACAACTAGATGCCAAAGTATTTTGCCAACATTTCAGATTCTTAAAAAAATTCCTACGGCCCAAAACGGCCCGGACGGCGGACGGACATTTTGGATTTTGAATGTAGACCTCTTGAAACGGATAATGTCAAGTTTTGAGGCCGATCCGAGTCGTCGACCCCCGTCGTGAAAACATAGGTGTATTATTCCAAGAATAATAAACCAAAAGGGGTTTATAATATAAAATTCTTCATTTTTGAAAACTTGTTAAATGGCCTTATTTGGGGTACACAGTGCTCCAAACAAGGCTACCCCATGTTCCCTAATAAGGCCATACTTAGATCAGGGCTGTATATTATTCAACATTTTATTGACCTTATTAAGGTCAATAAAATGTTGAATACCATCACCAAATTCTTTGTAGTAATTATTTTAGTTGCACACCTAAGAAGCTTGGTAAGTAAAATATTTCTGCAACTTTTCTGACAGCTTGAAAGGAATGTTTAACGTTTCCACACTGGCCTTAACGGGCTACACGCAGCTTCTCGTCCTTCCCGGTGGTGTATCCGCTATTCTCTATGAGTTTATAAGGAGACAAATGCCTATCGAATCTACGACAAAAAATGCTTCGAAACATCACCACTTCATTAGCGCACTACAATTATCTATAGATGAGATGAAGGTCGGATTGAACTTTCCCGGCCACTTACTTACACTTAAGCACGGGTTACCTCATGATAGAATTCTAGATTCTAGTCTCTTATCAGTAAAACGGGTGAACCGGATCGATTGGCGGTGCTTTCAGATCGATCTGACTGGTAGTTGACGAGATATGATGGGGTGGCCTTATTTGAGACTATGGCCTTATTTGGTACACCTTACAGGTGGAGATTCATCAGAGGCATGACACAAGCTGTTGTGATCTGCTGACTCTGAGGATGCGCCAGCTGCAGTAATGGAGGGTCTGGGTTCCTGAGGCTCACACGAAGTGTCTTGATGTTGTAAGTCCAGCAGATCCTCGGAAGGAACAGAGGAAAACTGGCTTACCCGGGACGAAGGATCGTGTTGTCGTCGTGAAGAATGTGCGTAATAAGAATGCTATGAGCCCCCCCCCCCCCCCCCCCCGCACCCAATCCACACTGAAAAGGAAGAAAAGGTTAGGAAAACGCTGCAAATTTTACACAAGGGTTTATTATTCTTTGATATAGGTTACTTGTACAGAAATTTAATTCTGTCAATGAAAAAAAATTAAAAAATTTTTTTTTTTTGGATTTTTATATTTCAAAAAAAATTTTTTTTGGGGGGGATTTTTTTTTTCAAAAATGTTTTTTCAAAAATTATGTATTTTTTACTCGAAAAACATTTAACCTCCTGGAATTCTTCAAAAATCCCATTTTTAGCCCCATGAAAGCCCTATAGATCGCGACAGTGAAATCGGATCGTCTCGGGACCCCCAAAAATCGATTCTACGTCCAAAAATACTTCGAAAACGACACCTAACTCGTTCCCATACCCCAAAGCCTTCAAAAAGCCCCACCCGTAGCCCCATTATAGCCCCATAGCGCCCCACGGGTTTGGGCGATCGGACTGAAAACCTTGCGGGCACAACTAGATGGTAAACCAAGTATTTTGCCAAAATTTCAGATTTTTTAAAAAATTCCTACTGCCCAAAACGGCCTGGACGGCGTACGGCGGACGGACATTTCAGATTTAGAATGTAGACCTCTTGAAACGGATAATGTCAAATTTTGAGGCCGATCGGAGTCGTCGACCCCCGTCGCGAAAACATAGGTGTATTATTCCAAGAATAATAAACCAAAACGACGCTTGGTTGCGCTTGCAAGCATTAAAAATCCTCTTGCCAGGCGATGTTAAGAACAATTTCGGATGAGGATAAAACCCAATTTGAAGAGGTTGGTAAACAGTTTGGAGGAATTAATACCTTTAAGAGGCTGCGAGCCAGTCTTTAGAGGTTACAATGATTTGAAGGGTTTTCAAGCGGATTTGAGAGCATCAAGCCCCTGGAACCGTTTCCAACCCGATTGCTGTTGAGATGGTTTTTAATCCTTCAAATCTCCAAGTATTGACCTGCTGTCTGAATTAGGAAGTGAAAGAAGGTCATGCCGCAGGGGATACTAAAAAAGGGACTCAAATAAATTGCACGTTGCCAAAGACGGCCAAACGGCTTCAAAGTCGGTTATCTCAAGTCCAACCCAACCTTAACGAGTGTCAACTTTGATACTGATTAGCGTACGAAGAAGGAAACGCAAGCAAAAAGGCAAATGATTTCACAACTATTTTTCAGGCCAACCGTTCGGGTTGGTTATTAAGAGAATAATGAAACAATGGTGGTATTCTTTCCAGTTGAGGGAAACTATGGTTTTACTTGAGAAGTTTTCATGCTTTTAAAAAGTAAGTAATTAATTTGAAGATCCAGACAACAATTTTACCGAACATTCCCCCAAAAGACGACGCTGTCGCTCCAAAATCCCCCGGCGACTAAAAAACTCTGGGGACTATTTTACCCATCAACTGGTGTTTTCAGTAGGTATTCATGGTGATTATTTCATCTATTTAATATTTTCATTTGCAGTGAACTTTTGAATATTTAATTGCATTTATTTTTGTAAGAATATAATATATTCTCGATTGATTGAATTGATATTATCAACTTTGGTTTATTATTCTTGGAACAATATACTTACCTACCTAAGTCATCGCGAGGTCGACGACTCCGATCGGCCTCGAAATTTGACATTATCCGTTTCAAGAGGTCTAGATTCCAAAAACGAAATGTCCGTCCGCCGTCCGGGCCGTTTTGGGCAGTAGAAATTTTTAAAAAAATCTGAAACTGACAAAATTCTCGGTTTACCATCTAGTTGTGTCCGCAAGGTTTTCAGCCCGATCGCCCAAACCCGTGGGGCGCTATGGGGCTAAAATGAGGTACGGGAGGTGTTTTTTTTAAGGCTTTGGCTATGGGCTCGAGTTAGGTGTCGTTTTCGAAGTATTTTTGGACGTAGAATCCATTTTTTTGGGGTCCCGGAACGATCCGATTTCACTGTGGGGAAATATAGGGCTTTCATGGGGCAAAAAATGGGATTTTTGAAGGATCCCAGCTCAAATATATTCCAAGAAAAAAAAATGAAAAATTTTTTTTTTCAAAATTGCCGCAGACCCCCTTGTGAGGAGTGGCGGACGACAGTTTGGGAACCCTTGTCCTGTGAATCCTCAGTGATATACGGCTTGCGTCAAGTATGTAACCTGAGTCTGAAGGCCGGGTTATATCCAGAAGGTTATAAGAAGAAGCTAAGGATACTGGAAAAGTGGGTAGAACAATGGCTTTCACGTAACCAAGAGAATCAGGGTCTCCTCCATGATAACCAGTATGGGTTCATGCAGGGGAAAGCAGTCGTACGGTAAAAACGCCATAGTGGCATTTCTGGTCCTGGCTAAAGCGTTCCATTGACAGGACTACGCTGATTGCGATTGGGGCTCCGATGCGGTTCAAATGAGGCTTTTCATCGACATAGGCCAGGAGGTTGAATTAGGTATTGTTTACGAAGTTATTTCATGCGACGATTTCATTTTTGGGATCCGTTATCTGGCCTAACACTGTGACTGTACAGTTTTCAGGCATAACATGTGGAATAGTCGTTCGGGATATCGTGAAAAATGGGAAGGTTGTCTCGGGAAATCGTTCAAGGGCAGCCGGGAAAGCGGTGGGATGTGGCGAGGACAGCCTTGAAGGAGGGGGCAAACTGTTGGATGGGAAGGGAGGTTGGACAGCCTTGAAAGGAGGGGTGATGGAGGGGGAGGGGGGTGCCATATCGAGGCGGGCCGTCTCGCTGATGTGCGCAGGTTCGGGAGGATTTTCCTTTCCCCCCTCTCCCCTCACCCGGCGGATTTCCCGGTGACTTGTGTGCCGCCCTTCCCTCTCCCCCCTCGACGACCCTTTCCGCCCTCCGGATAATCTTATCAACCCTTCAAATTCCTCCGGCCTCGCAGATCAAGTTCAGACATTCTCCGAGATCATCAGGATTCTCGTGAACAGAGCGAGAGAGATCAAATGCGGGCGACATTTGGACAATTGAATGGGCCAATGGTGTTCAAACGGGGTGTGCCAAACGCATACATCCAACTATTGTAGTTTATAGACTATAATAGTCGCCGTGATGTAACTTCGGTGATGACCTTACCCTCTCCAAACCACCCTAAGCATCCCCAACTCCACTTTCCAGGTGCGCCACCTGGGCATGAGAAAATTCCCTTTTGCTTCCACCCGTCTTTCGAGTCTTCACTTCATGTTCGTGTTTCCTAGAGATCACTACCGCTTTTTTGTATTTTCATCATCAAATAAAACTAATGATGTTATTTAGTAAACTAATATTGTTAAAATAATAGCAAAAGAAAAACTAATAATAATGTTATTGTTAAAATAATTGCATTACCAGCATCTGGTAATGCTATCTGATACTATCCAACCTCTCTGAGGGGAAAGTGGGGGTTGTCTCCAGTTTGCTGTGGTGTGGAGTCATAGAGCGCATTCTCTACAGCTGGAATGTTTGCAATCAGCTCCGATCAAATTTGGGTGAGAGAAAATATTAACTCACTGGCCTTCTCTGCTGGTTTTTCTTCCAGCAAGTTGGCTGTTTCCCAGCTGCAGAGAATGACTCCACCTCACTCCCTTCAATGCTTTTATTTTCTAATATTAAATATTGTTTAAGAAATTTTGTTCAAATTTTTTAAATACATTTCGGTTTATTATTCATGGAATAATACACCTATTCCATAGCGACGGAGTCGAAAATTCTGTTCGGCCTCAAAATTTGACATTATACGTTTCACGATACATCATAGACATGACATGTCTATGATGCAATCAACATTGTGTTGAGTCCAAAAACAAAATGTCCGTCCGCCGTCCGAGCCGTTTTGGGCAATAGGATTTTTTTTTTTTTTTTAAATCAGAAATTTGATAAAATTCTCGTTTTACCATTAAGTGGTTCCCGCAAGGTTTTCAGCCCGATCGCCCCAGCCCTTGGAGCTCAGTGGGACTAAAATGGGGCTGCGGGAGGGGGTTGAGTTACGTGTCGTTTTCGAAGTAATTTTGGACGTAGAATCAAATTTTGGGGTCTCAGGACGATCCGATCCAGGACCTATGAGGGTTTCATGGGGCTAAAAATAGGATTTCTGAAGGATCCCAGGAGGTTAAAATTTAACCTGACCTTATTTAATAAGGTGCGGTTTTCCGAGTAATTTTGGACACAAAATCCGTTTTTTGAGGTCCCACATCTGTCCAAACATCTCATAGAAAATAACTTTTTTTTTCAAAAGGAGGTACTTTCTTAATGACACAGAATTAATTTCTGTGCAATTAACCTATATCAAACCCTTGTGCAAAATTTGCAGCTTTTTTTTTTTTTTTTTTTTTTTAAGTAATTATTTCATTAATAAGGAAATCCTGCTGGATAGAAAATCGTGCGGGATTGCGACTCCTAGTCACGGCTGAAGCATCTTCCATGCTAAAATCCGTTTCATTCCCCCCGCCAACTTTTAAAGTCATTGTTTACCATCATTATTGTCATTACAATGAACATCAAAATTTGATATTTAATATGAAGGTGCACCAATGTCCAAGTCGATTTTCCCAACTTGTGGTTTATTATTCTTGGAAAAATACACGTAATACTATGTTTTCGAGACGGAGGTCGACGACTCGGATCGGCCTCAAAATTTGACATTATCCGTTTCAAGGGGCGGCTTGGAATTCCGTCCCGGGACCCTCATTAAAGGTACGCCCGGCTTAAGGAAATCTTTGAATTCCCTCCCGGCTATTAACCACCTGCTTACCAGCACCTTGAAATTCCGTCCCATGAACCTGAGCCCCGCTCAACAACACCTTGGGACTCCGTCCCGGAAAAATAAAAATAAAACTGGCAAATATAATATTTTCACAATAAGGTTTAATAATTAAACAATTATTGTACTATAAGATATGTGTCAACAATATACTTATATCAACATAATACTTGCTTTTCACAATAAGGTTTAATTGTACCACAAGATACGTGTCAGCAATTGGAACTTGCTCACCTACCTACCTACTCGGTCGGCATAGAAGTGAGCAACTGAAAAAAACAAATTGTGCCCTAGTTATGTGGCTATCGGTAAACAATTGAATTTGATTTGCAAGGGCTTTTTGGCGGGTTACAGTGCGAGGATCATGATATCTGTGGGGTACATCTCGACTGTTGAGTTTTATGTAGACCTCATTCTGATACTTTAAACAGGTGTCACTGAAAATGTACATGTCAGGGTGTGAATTAGGAAAGCTGTCCGAAAGATGACTGTGGAAAGATTCACAACAGTTAGTTGTCCGTGCGTGTCAGGGGTAAGGTCAGCCCATAATGATGGAGGATATTTCCTACTTTCAATATAATTGTTTTGTAAATATTTAAGAAACTTGGTGGCACCGCTGCTTCGTACAGGTTTTTCGGTTTTCAAATCTCTAAAAGCAGTGTCGACGTCAGAGGGTGGCAAAAACATGAGCCCGAAGAAGGTTCTGAGCCTAAGGGCGTTTTTTCTTTATATTCCTTACTTAGTCCTGTGTAGTCCTTAGTAGTGTGAGACGATATCAGAGATTGTATCCGTACGTTGCCCATTCACACAAGGTTCCAAGAGCAACCCACAATCAAAACAAACAAATCAACCCACACGCAACTATCACTTCGACGAGGGAGGGAATTACAAGATTGCTACAACCTGCCCGCTCCCCCTCGGGAGGGAATTTAAAGGTTCCCTTGAGCCGCCTCAAGTACGTCGCGGATTTAATGGGCGAGTTAATGGGGTTCTGGGACGGAATTCCAAGGCGCCCGTTCAAGAGGTCTACATTCAAAATCCGAAATGTCCGTCCGCCGTTCGGGCCGTTTTAGGCAGTAGGAATCTTTTACAAATCTGAAATTTGGTCAAAATACTCGGTTTACCATCTAGTTGTGCCCGCAAGGTTTCCAACCCGATAGCCGAAACCCGTGGGGCGCTATGGGGATAAAATGGGGCTACAGGAGAGGTTTTTGAAGGTTTTCGGCTATGGGGTCGAGTTAGGTGTCATTTTCAAAGAATTTTGGGACGTAGAATCCATTTTTGCGAGTCCCAGAACGATCCGATTTTACCGTGGAGACCTGCGGGGCTTTCGTGGGGCTACAGATTGGAATTTTGGATCCAGGAGGTCAAATATGGTGAACGCTATTCAATTAAAACAGGACCTGAGCTGGGCCCAGATTTCAAAAGAAGGACAGGCAGGGCAGGCACCTACCACTGGAAACCTCCATCAGTTTCTACTGTGGAACGCATCAGCTCAAACACAATCACCGTAATCACAATCAAAACGCATTCAGGAGAGGCAGAGGGTGCCAATGTGGACGAAATATTATGTGCCTCACGTAGCTCCGTTTTTTTTTTTTTTTTTTTTCCTCACTCAGACTGCTGACGCAGACTTCCCCCCCATCAACCTCCGCTAGTCTTGATTTCGAAACAGGCAATCATCGCCAGGACATTTGAGTATTCCGCATGCAGCTCGTTGGACTCAAATGGTGGGAAACGAAATCGCTAAGTGATTCGAAATCGGCGGTTTTTCTCGGAGGGTTGGACAACCCGACACACTCGCACTCGATGGTTAGGAATCTACGAATGCAGGGAAATATTTAATGTAAGGTGGATGCGGCGAGATAGTGGGAATCCATCTTAAAAAAGACGATTTAAGACGAAGTAGTCTATTTCCACGATAAAATTTTTATCGTGGAAATAGACTACTTCGTCTTAAATCGTCTTTTTTTTTTTTTTTAGGGAAATATTTTCCGGGAAAATATTTCCCCAACCGGAATCTCGTGTGTTGAGACTGTGTTGTGAACGCTGTAGCTGGGGATGGGTGCTTTTGGTTTATTATTCTTGGAATAATACACCTATGTTTTCGCGACGGGGGTCGACGACTCCGATCGGCCTCAAAATTTGACATTATCCGTTTCAAGAGTTCTACATTCAAAATCCGAAACGTCCGTCCGCCGTCCAGGCCGTTTTGGGCAGTTTGAATTTTTTTACAAATCTGAAATTTTGACAAAATACTTGGTTTACCATCTAGTTGTGCCCGCAAGGTTGTCAGTCCGGTCGCCCGAACCTGTGGGGCGCTATGGGGCTATAATGGGGTTATGTGAAGGGGTTTTTGAAGGCTTTTGCTATGGGATCGAGTTAGGTGTCGTTTTCGAGGTATTTTTGGACGTAGAATCCATTTTTTGTGGTCCCGGAACGATCCGATTTCACTGGGGCGATCTGTATGGCATTCGTGGGGCTAAAAATGGGATTTTTGAAGGATCCCAGGTTGTTAAATATTTTTCGAGTAAAAAATACAGAATTTTTGAAAAAACACATTTTTGAACAAAAAAATCCAAAAAAAAATTTTTTTTGAGATAAAAATAAAAAAAAAAAAATTTTTTTAATTTTTTCATTGACAGAATTAAATTTCTGCACAAGTAACGTATATCAAAGAATAATAAACCCTTGTGTAAAATTTGCAGCGTTTTTTATATACACTTAATAAAACACCCTTACTCCGGGGGAACTTCATATTCTGGGAATATTTAGGAGGATAAATTTTGAATTTCTCAGATGATTTTTCGTTAAAACTATTTCAACAGATGATATTCTTCTATTCAAATTTCACACGTAGCCTTAGAAAGTTGGTTTTTTTAATGCGAAAATGAAAAAGTGGGAAATTTTGTTTATCGTGGCGATAGGGTGTTTGATGGTGGCTGAACGCAGCCAGTGCACTGATTTTTGCGCCCCGGAGTTCAACTGCGGAAAAGACCCTTCCTTCGGTTGCGGAAAAAGCGTATCTTCCAAGACACCACAAGGTAATACCGTCGAATTGACCAACACGCCGGAATCTCGGCGAGATATTTTGACAAGAATGAATAATATGCGCAACAGATTTGTAAAAGCAAACATGCGCCAGTTAATATGGGATAATGTAATGGAGCAGCTCGCCGGCATAGTGGCTACAAATTGTGGTCCCAACAGTATAGGGGCCATGGGGGAAGTGTGCGCTGCAATGCCAGGTATGAAATTCCCAGTTAGTCTCTTCATCCCTGGTGGAACGCCTGAAAAGATTTTGCACGTGGATGAATATGTAGGTGACTATAGCAATATAGAAAGTCCCAACTTCGAGTTTGATATCGGATATCGCTTGTTATTTCCAACGGCCACAAAGGTTGGATGCGTCGCTCTTAAACTTACAACAGACTCTGGGATAGTATTGAAAACTTCCTGCATTATCGGAAATATTGCTAATAGTGATACTCCTAAAGATATCTCAATCGAGGAAAGCGACCCAGCCTGCAGCAAGTGTCCACCATCTACGCAATGCAAACCGAACTCGACTTGGCCTCATCTCTGCGCCGGTCCAGCAGATCCAACTGAACCTGAGCCCATCTACGGTCCAGAAGTCCCAACGGAACCTAAGCACATCTACGGTTCAGCGCCTGGATTGCGTTCCACGGGATTTCTTCTGACAGTGGCCCTCACCGGAACTTTTTAGTGGCCGATGCAAGTTCAAAGCAGCCACACAAATGTTGAACAACTCCGTAACCATTAACCCATGAACCACGACAAATTTAATCAATTCTGGTCCGGAAAATTTGAAGTTTTCATTGGCTGACGGATTCTCCCAAAACTGCGTAACTTATGCCGGGACTTTCAGTTTGATTTGTGTTTTATAATATAAATAATATTTATTATAATTATTATAATAAATTATTATAATTATTATTAGGCGTTATAAATTAATAATTGAATTATTAATAATTTCAGAACAACATTTTTCGGCCTTTCCCGTCTGATTTCTTGAAATAACTTGAATGAATTCATAATTAGAATTTCAATTTCATTATGAATTTAATTTAATTTAATAACTTCTCCCTTCCCCAAAAATAAAAAACACTGTATGAGGAAGCAGATCAAATTTCCTCAAGTCATTCCTGTAATGAGACTACTCCTCCTGGGGAATTAAGGGACCCCTAGGATGAGGGACAAAAGTAGGATGTCTACTTCACATCATATCAGGGTTCAGAGGAGGAAAATAAGCAACAATATGAGAAGGCCGAATCAAGTGTTGGGGGCAGGGGACGGTTGAGCCTTCAATCTCCAATGTTCTTTCTCAGCTGTGGTTCCTTGTAGCTTAGTTGGTTAGAGCGTTGCACTATTAATGCAGAGGTTGTGGGTTCGAGTCCCACCTGGGGCCCAATAAATTTTTCGGCCTTCCCCTTCTGATTTCTTGAAATAACTTGAATGAAATCATAATTAGAATTTCAATTTCAATTTCATTATGAATTTAATTTAATTTAATAACTTCTCCCTTCACCAAAAAAAAAAAAAAAAATTAAATCTAAAATTTCGACAAAATAATATTTTGTACATATTATGTACTTGGTTTACCATCCAAAATACTTAGTTGTGCCCGCAAGGTTTTCAGCCCGATCGCCCAACCCGTGGGGCGCTGTGGGGCTAAAATGGGGCTATGGGAGGGGCTTTTTGAAGGCTTTTAGCTATGGGATCGAGTTAGGTGTCGTTTTCGAAGTATTTTTGGACGTAGAAATAATTTTTGCACAAGTGGTAACCTATCTCAAAGAATAATAAACCCTTGTGTAAAATTTGCAGCGTTTTTGTTGTAAGGTCAACAGGATCAACAGGTTCCACACTAAAAGGTCCAAAAGTGCTCTCATTGCTGTGTTGCACGCCTAAAGACGAGTAGGTACCTACATAGCCGAAACTACGTTCAACAACACAACGATTCTGCATCCTTACTTTTTAGGGTGTTCGGGGTTGATACAGGAACACCCTGGACTTAGCAGGGTTTGAAACTAAACAAGATTATGTAACCGCTTTTGGAGCCAATTTTGCAACTCTCAGGTTTTGATCCGGATCATGCCTCGGATCTAGCAGGTTTTGAAACTGAACTAGCAGGTTTTGAAACTGAACTAATGTTTGTACCCTCTTTTTCTATTTGATCTATCATCTTTTGCAAGAAAATACCTGCACCATCGGATTCCTCGCTATCAAAACGTTCGAAAAACACACATAAACTCGATTTTCGAGAAAATGGACTTACCTATCAGGTTTTGCAACTCATATGATTTCTTTTTCCATTGAACAATGTGTTCTTGGATCCCAGTCACTTCCAGCCGAAATATTCACTGACGTTCATGGCGGTTCAAAAGTTATTCTCTCCTGCCCCACGACACGAAACGAATTCCTTGCTATGAGCGTGAATCATAGCACTATTTCTTTCGTATACATATACGTGATTTCCCATAGTTCTCAAGTATCCCTTTAGCCGGCAGGCTTCCTCTCTGGTGTTCTACCAAAGAATCAGTAGCCTTGAACATCTGTGTCCCATGGTTTGCATGTTAGTCCATTTCATTTTGGTTTATTATTCTTGGAATAATACACTTATTTTTCGCGACGGAGGTCGACGACTCGGATCGGCCTCAAAATCTGACATTATCCGTTTCAAGAGGTCTACATTCTAAATCCGAAATGCCCGTCCGCCGTCCGGGCCGTTTTGGGCAGTAGGAATTTTTAAAAAATCTGAAATCTTGACAAAATACTTGGTTTACCATTTAGTTGTGCCCGCAAGGTTTTCAGCCCGATCGCCCGAACCCCCATATTAATAAACCCTTGGGTTAAATTTGCAGCTTTTTTGTTCTAATATTCAGCAGCAGTTGCTCGAATTTCACTATCTTTGGAGGTTATCGTGAAACCGAGATGTGGCGATTGATTTCACAATTATCTCCATTCGTTTGGAACACGTGCGTGCGAGTACTGAGGCCCCGGTAGCGGTTCCACGTGCCAAAAAAAGCCTCAAGGCCTTCGCCGAGCTCTATGGAGGGAGCTTGTATGGTCCTTGGGAAAGTAGGTCCCTCTTAAGGTCTGGTCATTCACCCCTCGGATCTATTCACGCCGCACAATGAAATGATATTACCTTTTCAAAAATTGATAGGGAGAGCTCGCAGGAGTCGGAAAAGGTCGAGTTAGATTAGCGACTGTCGTCAGAACCCGCGACAATGTTCGAGCGTTCGTTTTGGTTGTCACCGCCACGTGACGCTTCCTTTCAACAACCAACGACGCCACTCGAGTTCTCATTGCCAGGTCTTATTGTTTTGTTTTTTTTTTTCATTTTGAAAAAAAAAGAAGAAAAAACTGCAATTTTTACAGTACAGGTATAAACTATCCGAAAATAAAATATGCCAGTAAAAAAATTATTTAAAAAAAATATATAAAAACGTACGGTAGACCTACGGTTCTACAGTCAGATCATTTGATAACAAATAATTACGCGTGACGATCTCTACGGGACAGAACGGCGGCGTCCAGGACGAGTATAGCTAGCGGATATGGATCGCTCTTCGGCGACTGTCCCGATTAGTCGAGTGGCCAGGTCGTTGAAAAGGGCTGTCACGATGACAAATTCCGAAGTTAATGAAATTTCAGGGTGTTGTTCGGACATGTTTGGTGATGCTAAATCCAAGTTTTCGACCTCGAGGAGGTTGCGCAAAATTTTTGGCGACCGAAAAACCTCGACATTTTCGGACTTGTTGCAGTTTTTCCTCATAACCTCGAAAACGGTCAATTGTACGTAAAAACGCACTATATACTAAATTAAAGTATACAAAATTCCCCATCAACTGAAGTAAAGAAATCCGAAATCGGTCCAATAGAGAAATAATTACGGTCGATCAAAAAATGGCTATTTTTTCCAATTTTGGTAAAAACTCCCTTGACTCAATTTTCAAATTGTTGTAGGTTTACAACATCATTCCCAATCACCTAGCCCCCCCCCCCCCCTTTATCCAAAACCATTTCGAGCCGATTGAAAAAAAAAAATGTTTAGGCCCCTAAATTTGCGTTTAAACGCGAAAATTTTCTCAAGTAGCCCCAGTTTACGGTATAACGAGTTTTTACGTACAATTGACCGTTTTCGAGGTTATGAAGAAAAACTGAAACAAGTCGAGGTTTTTCGGTCGCCAAAAATTTTGCGCAACCTCCTCGAGGTCGAAAACTTGGATTTAGCATCACCAAACATGTCCGAACAACACCCTGAAATTTCATTAACTTCGGAATTTTTCATCGTGACAGCCCTTTTCAAGTTGAAAATTTCAACGACCTGGCCACTGGACTAGATGCAGGCCAAGTATGAGGTGTTTCAGTGACTATGTAATCTACCTCGAGACTGCAGCTTTCCCCCTTTTTGTATTCACTCTTCAGCTGCACTGTAAGTATCTGCTGAAGGTTTTGAGTACTTACGCCGGAGCGCCGATACCCCCGTAGCCATGGCCAGGGAGATTGTTGCCCGGAATCTGTACTGGTGCAGGGGGCTCAATAGCTTGTGCGAACAGCAAGGGGTGGCTTTCGTTGGCTCCCTTGAGGGCCTGCACGAGTGGAGTGGGCGACTGGAGGAGATGCAGCAGGCTGTGCAGGTTGGAGGCAACAAAGCCCAGGGCGGTGGCATCGACGAGCCGGATCTATAGATTCCTGGATTTGACGGTTAGGTGTGTCGATCTGACAGCTAAAACTCAGAGGGCCTCAATGTTCGTGTTGCATTGGGTTCTGAGAGTTCGAGGCGACCTGCTGAGGCTCATCCGCTGACCTCGTAATATGCTTCAAGAGAAGGGTCAGCGCACAGAGATCTGCTCGCTCTGCAACATGTGCAGAGGACCTGGAGCACTCTGTCGCGGTTTGCCCTGTTTTGGGGGAGTTCCTCATGCGGTACTTTGGGAGGCCCCAGCACTCGAGGGACACCCTGCTCAGAGTCTTGAATGGCTGCCGCTCGCCAGGTTCTGTCAGGCTGCGTGGAGATTCAGGATGGAGCTGGTCGAGCAATTTAATTGGGACCAAGCGCCACGTTGACCCCTTGCCGTTGGTATTGTCGCTGTTGTCTTTTCCTACACTTTGATAAAGTTGATAAGATGGATTTAACGAATTTCTTAATCATGAGTGCAAACATTGGCAGACCGGCGTAGCCCATTGTCAAATTTATGTGTATTTCTTCTATACCATTTTTGTTAACATTTAATATACGAACATTAAGTGTTTGCTAAATAAACACATGTTTCTATCTATCTCACTATCTATCTATCTATATCTATCTACGCGACGATCGGTCGTGAAGGTGAGATATTTTCATCATTTAATAATGATTAAGGACGTTTCCAATTTTTTCCCGACTGTCACGTCACGGCGAAAATATCGCTTCTTCGAGTTTTAAGGAAATAGGTAACAATCAATATCGCACCTTCGCGACTGATCGTCACATTAAATGTGATTTAAAACGATTCTAAATTTTAGAAGTGCTGCGATCGATTTTCACGACTGTCACGTTAACTTTAATTAAAAATAATTGTTTGGAGGAAAAAATGGCGTGATAATCGTTAAATGATCTGAATGTAGAACAGTTACTGTTCTACTACTGTACTGCTCCTTTGGACGGCAGAGTAGGTCTACCGTCCGTTTTTTTTTTTTTTTTTTTTTTTTTCCTTTTTTCTTTTTTTCTTCCATCAAATACTAACAAACATAACCACCTGGTTTCCCTAACACTCGAAGGTGCAATATTTTCACCGTGATGTGTAGTGACGGTCGAAAAAAAAAGAAGGTATTTCTACACAGTGTTTGCATGGATGTGGGATCCCCATTATTAACTAATCCTTAAGGTGATCAAGACTTGATAATTACTTAGTAATTAGCTCTAAAGCCACGTAGGTACGTATGAAATTTCAAAATGTGTCTTGCTAGGAGGTACGAAAGTGGAGTATCTTAGGAACGCATTGCTTAACAACTCTGATTTACAGTAGATTAGCATAGCCATTGACAGTAGAATGCCACTGAGCCCGGGCATTCAGCTTAAATGTTTATTGACATAGAATTAATTTTTGCACAAGTTGTTGCTGCCCCCAAGCACCTCCAAAAAAAAAAAAAAAAAAAAAAAAAAAAAATATGCGGATGATCCCTCCGCCCTGAAGGGTGCTAAGGGGCAAAAATGGGGCTGCTAAGGGGATTTCATGAGGCAATAAATGGGATTTTTGCAGGATCCCAGGAGGTCAAAGAAGTGTCATTTCCCGAGCAATTTCGGACGCAAAATCCGTTTTTTTTTAATGTCCCTCATTTGTCCAAACGTTGGTTTTTTTTTTGTTTTTTTTTTTTTTTTGTCAAAATTTTTTTTTAAATGAAACAGAATTAATTTTATGATTAACACTTGTGTAAAATTTGCAGCTTTTTTTTTTATCCCCGTCTTCAGAAATGAAATTCCCGCACTGGTCTGCAGTGCGGATGGGAGAACACGAAGAGGGAAGTGGCTAGTGACACATTAGTCGGTCAGTCGCACTGCAATCCGAGTTGGGGCTCGCTGGTGGGATCAAGCAGGAAAACAAGGGTGAATGGGAGGGGGGGGGGTTGAGGGCGTGATGGGCCTGTATATGGGGGGGGGGGGGGTACGGTACAAAGAGAGGAGGGAAGGTTCTGAGGAGTACCAGAAACGCCCTGGTTGGGGTGGACCTGCCAGGTGGATCTGTAGCCTGGCCGGAGGACCCCGAAAGTTTTAACTATTTTCAACTTTTGTTTTTTCGTTTTGTTTTAACTGTAAACCTTTCAACCTCCCACACGTCCCGAAGGTGGGATCCCCCAACATTACGGCAGTTTCTATTCAATCCTCGTCGCCTGCGTTGTCGTATGGCAAAGGGGAAGACCCACAGAAAAAAGAAGAGGACAGAAGGAATAAATTTCTCGGTCGATTGACATCTCGTCAGTTCCTATTGGAAGTCCCAAACGTCGACTTCGAAATTCAAAAAACGTTTGGGCGCCCCCTCCACCGTAAAATTGCCGATAAAATATGCATAGACGGAATGAATTCCCCCTTCGTGGGAGTGAAAACGGTTGGTCATTTTTTGGTAAACGACAAAAGCGTTTGGACGGCTAGTATTGTGACGTAGCTGAATCTTTCAAGCTCATAAGATTCCCCCACCAGCCGGCTGATTCATATTCAACGCCAACGCCATCTCTCAACCCCCTCGGCCAATCTGACGGTTTTAAATTACTTTTCCTACGTAGAAAAATAAATAACCCAGCTTCCTTCCTCCCTTTTCTTGATCCTTCCTATCATTTTCTCAGTCTTTCCGCGATCCGCACAACCTGTTACTCAACGCAGAGGGTGTAAATCAACAAGACAACTTTTCCCATTATTAAATTTGTCGTTTCGTTTTCATTAAGAAACCCGAATATACTGCAGGCGGGATGAGAGGGGAAGATGGTAATTTAAGTCGCCTGTCTTTTGAATTAAGATATCAGACAATTCCTTAAATTATGAAGTTTTTTTTTTTTTTTTTTTCGTAAAAAAAGCTCTGAAATTCAAACTTGGGAATCACAATCCCGAAGCAGGGGGGACAAGCCCACCGTCATGGCTAGACGATGGTGCCCCTTCATCCTGACAGGATTTTGATCCCCAACGGCACTACAGTCCTCAAGTGGACTGATTGTACGCGATTGAACCTCAGATTCGACGCATCCATGTGTTGATGTCCTAAGTCCCTAGGCCAGGTTTTATCTCATACACATGTCAACATGAGATAGAGCCGCCGGAATTGCATGTTTTGCCACTTTTTATTATTGTAATTGTGTGGAAGTTCAACGAGAGCTGTGAAAAGGAAAAGGACAAAAACCTTATTAGAGACAGCCTCGAACTCCAGACACCTGAGTGTGGACCCGGCATCATAACCACTACACCATCGACGGCCCCAAATTATGAAGTTAGGAGTAAAGTAAAATAAATTTATTCGGGTTTTTGTCATGAATCTTTTCCCCAGGCTCATTAAAAACTGAATTTCTAAAATGTAGGTACTTAGTTGAAACAAATTCACCTACTCAGCATTGAAGTGAGAGAATTTAAAATTTAATAAAAACTTCGGGATGCTGAGGAGCTTCCAAGCAGAGTCTCAAACGATTGAAATAATTATGAAAATGAAAAAGTAATAGGAATTTTTATAGATCTTACCAAGGCTTTTGACTCGATCGAAACTTCTAGGCTCTTACTGAAGCTAGAGAGATTGGGTTTTGACGATGTGGCGGTCAGGTGGTTCACTTCTTACCTCTCCAATAGACAGCAATTTGTACGAATACAGGACGTCACTAGTTCCACAACCCCCATTGTCTATGGAGTACCCCAAGGTTCAGTTTTAGGCCCTCTGTTGTTTCTTATACACGTAAATGATGTATTCCGTACAAATATTGATAACAGTGTTCTCATACACGTAAATGATGTATCTAGTGAAAATATAGATAGGAGTATGGTTGCATTTGCAGATGATATGGCTGTAATTATAAAGGGAAAAACATGGCAGCAGGTCCACCTCGATGCTGAACGGGCTTTGGAAAAAATAACAAACTGGTTTGCGCTAAATAGTCTGACCATGAACGTATCAAAAACTAAATACAATACATTCTCAATAAACATAGCAGGACAGCCGAATGAGTCTTTTCTTTCTGTTCATCAAGAAAACTGCCATGAGCAAAAAAACAGATCCTGTAAGTGTGAGAGAATAGATAGGGTTGAGGAGATTAGATATCTAGGCGTCTCTTTAGACCAACATCTAAAATGGAAGAGTCACATCAATGGACTCATAGCTAGAGTTAGGAAAACATTTCATATATTCATTATTCTTAGAAACTGGCTAGATAATAGAAATATTACGATGGCGTACTACGCATTTGTTCATAGTTTAATAATATGTGGAGTACTTGCATGGGGCGGTGCGTACCAGAATAATTTCAGCTCCTTGACTGTGGCAATCAACACACTTTTACGAATAGCATTGAAATCGAACAGGCGCTCATCCTCTGCGAACCTATATAGCACACTTGAAATACTACCTCCGAGAATCACTTATGTATATAGACTGGCAGTGTATGTGTACAAAACTAAAGATGATTTCCAGAAGTATCAAAGAAGTAGGTTCACGAGATCGACAATGACTAGCATGCTGGCAATAGAACGCTCTAGAAGTGATTTCTTTACAAGACAGCTGCCTTGGTTGGCACCAGCGATTTTTGAACATCTCCCATATACTATTAAATCCGCTACATCTATGTTAGAGTTTAAGAAAAAAGTGTTGGCCTACCTGAAGGAACAAGCAAACACAAATGTCATTATTCAAAAATTCAAGTTTTAAGGGGAATATGTATATCAGGGGTAAAATTAGTCTTAGTTAAGTACCTACTTACTTAGTAGTAGTATATTCGGACTGTAATTTATTTTTGGAATTACTTTTAGGACTTTGTAATCAAAAGTGTAATAGTTATATGCATTAATCGCATATACTTATACCTAGTGTACAACGAGAGCTGTTCGAGTCGGGCCTGGACGGGTCGTAGACCTTTAGGCCGGTATCGTAAAGACTGGAATAGGGAAAGCTCCATTGTAAGTTTACGAAAAACAAATTTATGTATAAAAAATTGTGTGAATAAATAAATAAAATAAAATAAAATTATTTCAGTGGAATGCTTAACATAAATTACAAATTCTGTGACTGTCGCATTTTTATTTTTATTTTTAAGTTTGCAATTTTTTCAGCACAATTCGCCTTGCCGGACTCGTTAGTCTACCAAGGGACATTTTGAGATATTTGACCTTGCGATATGACCTTTTTGAGCATTTTTGGACGTTTCTGGCCATTCTTGGACATCTTAGGAAATTTTTGATATTTTGAACATTTATGTTGGTACGAAGCTAGGAGCTTTAAATGTTCCAAAATTTTTGGATAATGTACAAAAACCCAGCATCCCTACGTGATCGCACATAATAATATTATAAATTATATAATAAAAATAAATGTCCCTAAAATATTATTGTAAGGACATTAATTAAAATTTTATTTTATTTTACTTTTTATCGACGACTGCTGTCAAGAGACAAGCGTTTTTAAGAATACAAGAAAAAATCGTACATTTAAAAATATTAATATTGTAAGGGTAAATTCAATGTTTATAGAGAAATGTCTCTAGGTACCTACACGACCTTTCCCTACTCTCTGCTGTATCGTGTTTTTTCAAATGTATTTTCTGTTTTTATTTATTTATTATTTTATTATTGCTGTTTTGTCTGCTACTGTTGTTATTTTAATTTTTAAATTTTTCTTAAAAAATTTGTGGATGGATTTGGAATCTCGAAAAATGGATTGTGCGTCCGAAATTACTCGGAAAACGACACCTCATTCAAGTTCCTGTGATCCCTCAAAAGCCCAATGGCTTTTTTGTTGATCCTCACGGTGAAACCCGATCGTCTTGTGACCCCCAAAAAATGGATTCTTCTTCCAAAAATACTTCAAAACCCCACTTGATATCATATTTGAAAACCTGCAAAATCCCTTCCCGTAGCACCTTTTTAGCCCCACGGAGCCCCACGGGTTTGGGCGATCGGGCTGAAAACCTTGCGGGCACAACTAGATGGTGGGCCAAGTATTTTCTCAAAATTTCAGATCTTTAAAAAAAAAGAATACTGCCCCGAAATGGCCCCAGGCGCAATCAATTTTGAAATATGCACATCTTGAAACGTACAATTACAAATTTTTAGACAGATCAAAATTTTCTACCTCCAACACGAACACATAGATGTATTATTCCAAGAATAATAAAACAATTGTTGTGTTTATTGATGTGTTTATTGATACGGATTTCAGGAACACACCAACAGGCAGACACACCCCACACACAATGGGGTCAGTTCCCGTAAAACCTTTCCGAATTCGTGCCATGTATTTAGAGTCCTTGACGATGGCCAAGTACCTACTCGCCGATTTTTCTGGAGAACAACATTAGATGCCCACATTCTGGTTCGTGACTTCCCAAATCGTTTTGGTTTTCTGCGCGCTTTGAGCCAACAGGGAGACGACGGGGAGAGTCTGCAACACGACTAGGCGTCACGCTGGCTGGTTGATTTCACATGAATATTAATGGCATCGGTTTCCCGTTTCCCGGCCGCCCCCCTGCGGCTGAATTAATTTCAGGAATTGGCGCTTCAAATAAAGACACTGACCCAGTTAGATTTCTGCGGGATTGTCAACTCGTCTCGGAAATCGCACTGCGGAGAACTGTGAAGAATTACCGTTCGGAGGCTCCACCAATAAGATTTTCCCCTTGGGGGTCAAACATCACGTCCGCCCCGCGCTGTCATTGTTGTTGCCACATATTTAAACGACGGTGTATTCAAGTCAGGTAACACCCCTCAAGACCCTTCGTAACCAAACGTCGTGACGTCTGCCTCGCAATGCCGACCCTCGAAAAAGAGGCCCTTGACTATTCAACCGGGTTTTCTTCTCGAGGGATCTTCCCAAGACTTTTACACTGGAATCGGTCCTGGTGTTTTGTGGCCACAAATGTTTCAGTAAAGAATCGAGAAATCTGGCAAATTATACTGCATAATCCAAATACTGCATGCACTAGGACGGGACGCTAGAAATTACGACGGCGTCCACCTTGCAAGGCAACTTTGTGATGAAGACTTTAGAGTCCTTGCTCTTGTCTCGGTGTATACGCCATGTTGTAGTGTGGACCTCCTTATCATCCAGAGGTAGGACCATCCAGATCACGGACTGCCTTATCCCTACTAAGCATGGTGCGACCGAACGATGCCAGTCGGCCATGACGTTGTATACACAGCAGAAATGGGACCAAACCTCACGCTCCCGCCGATTACACGTGAATCGTTCCTCAGTACTATCCTCTGGTACACCCATGCTCTTATGAGTGCCAAGCGTGCGTGTGGGAGGTCTTGGGGTCTGCACCCGCGAAATAAGCGCCCATCAAGGAATAAGCGAATGAGACTGGTTGAGTCCTTCAGGTGAACGTTATGACGTTATGGCACCACCGAGAGAGGTCGTCAACAGAAGACTGGAGATCATTGCAGTCGCTCAAACACTGAAAAGCTGACCTTGAGGTCGCCGGCGAAGAAAATTGTTGGTGAGCAGCCCAAGGCATCATTAAGGTCGTCAATTAACAGGTTGAAAACAATTGGCCCCAGATGGGAACCCTGTGGCACTCCTGACAACTGATGAAACCCATGGGTTTCTGATGGATCAGACAATGACGGACCTATGACAACAAACTAGCGATATTATGCTTGATTGGCTTGATATGCTTGATTGGCTTGATATGCTCGATATGCTTGATTGGCTTGATTGGCTTGATATGCTTGATTGGCTTGCTATGCTTGCTATGCTTGATTGGCTTGATATGCTTGATATGCTAGATATGCTTGATTGGCTTGATATGCTTGATTGGCTTGATTGCTTGATATGCTTGATATGCTTGATATGCTTGATTGGCTTGATATGCTTGATATGCTAGATATGCTTGATTGGCTTGATATGCTTGATTGGCTTGATTGCTTGATATGCTTGATATGCTTGATATGCTTGATTGGCTTGATATGCTTGATATGCTTGATTGGCTTGATATGCTTGATATGCTTGATATGCTTGATATGCTTGATTGGCTTGATATGCTTGATATGCTTGATTGGCTTGATATGCTTGATATGCTTGATTGGCTTGATATGCTTGATTGGCTTAATATGCTTGATTGCTTGATATGCTTGATATGCTGATATGCTTATATGCTGGATATGCTTGATATGCTTGATATTCTTGATTGGCTTGATATGCTTGATTGGCTTGATTGGCTTGATATGCTTGATTGCTTGATTGGTTTGGCGATATTATGCTTGATTGGTTTGGGAGTTATTATGGCCCCTCACACCGAACCCCCTGAGCTTCGACAGCAGAAGGTCATGGTCGACTTTGTCAAATGCCTTACTAAATTCTGTATATACCACGTCGAGCTGAGCCCCCATGTCCATAGCCCCAAACAGCTCCAGCAGATTGGTAGTCATGGCGTCCTTGAAGCAGAAATGGAATGAAACCAGGAGAAATTCATCCCATCCTGGACATTCCAAAATTAGGGTGTAATTGAAGATCCACTACAGCATCACCCAAAGACCTTTGAGAACCCCTTATGTACAATCTATGTCATGTCAAAACTGACGTGGAGAGGACAAGAGGTTACCAAGTGCAGATGGGTCAAAGATACAGGCACTGGCGCTGGCGTTTTATATACCCAATTTCGGGGCTCAATCTACGTGGAGGTACTCAGCTCCACTAGGGGGAAACACCTCGATGTTCCAGGCCGAAGCTTTGCGATCAACGAGGGCACATTGGAGCCCACGTCCGAATTCTCTCAGACAGCCAGGCGTCGATCAAGGCACCAACAGCCCCGTCCATTTCGTCAAGAAAGGTATGGGACTGTATGCAGATACAGAATACCCTAATCGTAGTGTGGACGTCACAGCCTTACCTAGCACCACCGGGATAGATATGTCTCGGTGGTGCCGGTTCACGACATTGCTTTCCAACTCCACTCCGACTCTCCCTTTCCCAACTCCACTGTAAAACTCTTCCGCCCTTCCCCGCACTACAAACTGATTGCTCAAATAGCTTCACTTCACCTTATTTCCTTACAGTCCTGTCTTTACTTCAAATGGCTCACCCCCTCCACATCCTCCTGCTCCTTCTCCATCAAGACAGCCGAAATTCAATTCCGGGGGGCCTCCTCGCCGCAAAATCCGGAGGTCAATCTGGGGGCCTTCACGTAAAAAAGTCACGTTGAACAAACTAGTTACTTCCAAGAGACTTGATTGGCAGATCCCACATTGATTGGTAATAGGATGCATAAGGAACCAACCTGAGTGTTAGTGTATCTAGTGTGTGCTGCAGGCGCGACTGGTGATGGCAGAACAAGGGGGTGCAGTCACGGATTCGTGATAATATTTTATGAAAATATTATTGCACCCAACACGGATAAAAAGTACCTACTATCAAGATTTGCTATAGTTCATTATTTATTTGTTTGTTTAAAAATTCCAATTAACTATTACCAGTTTCCTTTCATTTCCTGGGTACTCGCTGCAAACCTGGTAAAGGTGAGGTTGGCCGTCCCATGTCGCGAATGTCACACTTATCACTCACGCCTAAACGGGAAAACTCCCTCAAGATGAAATCAATAGAGTTATCCAACAAACGCTTTATAAAATGAACAATGAAACGATCGAATGAAACGAACGACAAACGCAGATCACCGAGTTCAGAAAACACTTCCCAGAAAACATGGAAGCAAACTAAACCCCTGATGCCATCCCCTCAGAAGCTGCTTCTGGTAAAAAATACCTTTGTGGGAAAACTGAAAAAATCAGAAACCTTGGTCGATCGAAATTTTATGATTTCATACCGTACCTACAAAGTAATATAGCAACACCAAAAAGTTTTAAAAATATTTCAAAAGTAAGCCCCTATTTTTTCCATGATTTGAGACAGATTAGATCCTGAAAAAGTCCCTCATTACAAACGAAAATTCCCTGCCCATGAACGAAGACTGCCAACACTGATTGTGGAGGTGATTTAACATCTGGTGAACGGTGAGAAGGAGGGGTGTGCGCAGTGCCCAGAACTGCCCCACATTTCGACATTTCTGGCTTCACACTTAGTTCGTTGTTCCATAAGGTCCATGCGAAAAAATCGTCTCAAGAAGGGCAGTGCTCCCGTTATCATTGCACTATCAACACAGGCTTTCCAGACGTTCTGCGAACTATGTAAGGTCTACAAGAACTTACGTAGATTTTCGAGCCGAGTTTTGATTCATTTTTAGCTAGGTAACTAATTAGGTAGGTAATACGTAGCCCCCCTCTCGCCCTTCTGCATCGAGGGGGTGCAGTTGCGACGCTGCCTCCCTCACGAGTCGCGCCTGGTGTGCTGTGTAATTACATTTTGCAAATTTAGCTTGTGGTTGGCAGGCAAATGCAGGCGCATTGAGCAAGAAAGGTTTTAGGCTACTTCACGTCGATTCGAGGTCCTGCTATCTAAAAATGTTGTCAAGTCCTCCCGGTGAAAGAATAATTTTAAAGTTGTGATGGGCTCAAGTTTCAAGAGGGAAATGCAAATTGAAGGAGGCGGTGGAGCGGAATTTGCAACGTGAAGTAGCCCAAAAGCCATTATAGCGGAATAACGATGCCATCAAATCAAATCTGATTGTAATGCATAGAGTGAGGCCGTCCCTTCGGGTTCATAACTAATATTCAGGGCGGTGCATAAGATGAGCTGAGACGCGGCGTGTCTCGACCCTACCTTCTCATCATCGTCCAATCTGCTTAACCTTCCGGTTATGTCAACCATGAAGACGGAGAAAACATAGTTTGTAGTTTGGCGAGGACATGGCGTCACAAACTTACCAACTATTATCAATACGAGCCCTCTGACAGGCGAGCCTGGCTCGGCCAACCATTTTATCGTCAAGAGGGGTTTCGCTTTGCTCAGCCGACCACTTTCTCGAGCAGGGGGGCTCGCTTCGCTCGCCCATTAGAATAATAGGTCTATTGGGTGGTTACGTTATAGATATAGGAAGCATATAGAGGTCGACTTAATCAGACTGTAAACAACGAAGATAGAAAGAGTTGCGCCAACTACTTTCTCGGTCAGTGACCGACGGTCAGGGGTGGCCACTTTTTCAGACAGGGAGAGCTCGCTTTGCTCGCCCATTTGAATAATAGGTCAATTGATGGGGTGGGATACAGTGAAAACGCCGACTCATCAGGTTCGTTTCAGCGAGTAGATGCGATTACATTGCATCTAGCTGCGCATGCGCACTGAGTGTCATCCAGAAAGTGGCCGTTTCTGCATGGCCACTCACTGGATGCAGTCTGCGAAGTGAGGTGTTTCTGCAGCGCAACCATTCAACTCGCATCTACTTCGAGTTGCTGCTTCTGAGCGATGCATCCAGCCGAGCTAACCGCATCATAAAGATAACCATCGCCCCTCATATTATAACCTTCTTATAACCTGACTCATTTTGCCTCGTTCTCCACTTAGTGAACCTCGGCGATAACAAAGGAAGTGGAAATCCTTTTGCTTTTACGGACGCATGTAATAATGTGATAAAACCGTTTCTGCATGACAATGGATGCGATTAGATGCGAGTCGCGCATGCACACGATTCACAGGATGCGAGTGGATGCAATCTAACCACAGTTGTCACAGCTGAAACGACCCTATTATCTATCTTATAGCCAGGGCCGCCGAGAGAAAAAGCGGGCCCGGGGCAAAAGAGAGCATGGGGCCCCCATGTAAGGAGGAGGTAGGGGGTAGTTCCCAATAACGAACGTTCAATTTTCATTCTGCACAAGTAACCTATATCAAAGAATAATAAAACCTTGTCTAAAATTTGCAGCGTTCTTCAAATGATTTGTCTTCATCAGTACCTCATCCTGAAGGGGTACCTACATATTTAAAGTGCATTGATCACAAGTTTCCAGAAGTGTCCGCAGCAACTCACAGCGCCATGTATACGCGTCACCGGCGCCACGAGCGTCATCGGCGTCACGATTTTCTAATGATTAAATCAACAAATTTTGTCTTCATCAGTACCTCATTCTGAAGTGGTATTTAAAGTGTATTGATCTCAAGTCACGACGCCCGATTTTTTCAAATGAACGAACGAAACGAAACAAGGGAATTTCACCCTGAATTTTCTTCCGACTGGCTGCTGCCGTCGCGGACGTCGTCAGCCGTCCTTATCAAGGAGGATCGGAACTTGTCTGACGATTGCGCTCATGGCTCCCCATTGCCTCGTCCCCCTGGGTTGGGAGGAGTTCGCCGTCCAATTGAACGCAGAAAATACTTGTATCAGTGACCCCGCTCCTCACGCGGTCACCCATCCAAGTACTAAACACGCCCGACGTTGCTTAAATTCGCTGATTGAGGGAAACGGTAGTTTCCGGACGGCGGATTTTTTCAAATGATTTGTCTTCATCAGTACCTACCTCATTCTGAAGAGGTGTTTAAAGTGTATTGTTCACAAGTTTCCAGGAGTGTTCACAGCAACTCACAACGCCACAAGCGTCACCGGCGCACAGTGGTCCAGAACCCCCGAAAACGTGATCGAAATTCAATTTTTTTCATAATATGAAATAATAATATAATAATAATAATAACAATAATAATAATAAAATATTATTTTTCTACAGATTTGAAAATGTTATCCTTTATTCTACAGTTCTTGAAACACCCAAAAAGCCGAAAAATGTCATTTTTGAATGCTTTTGAAAGCGAAAAATGTCATTTTTGAAAGATTTTGAAAGCTTGAAACACCCAAAAAGCCGAAAAATGTCATTTTTTGACCATTTGAAGTGTATAAAAACATGATTTTTGGAATCTGCGCACTCAAAAACACAAGACCCACTCATTTTGAAAGCAAAAGTAAAAAAATTAAAGTCGCTAGGAGTTTCGATCACGTTTTCGGGGGTTCTGGACCACTGTGCGGCGCCACGAACGTCATCGGCGTCACGACGCCCGATTTTTTCAAATAATTTGTCTTCATCAGTACCCCATTCTGAAGGGGTGTTTAAAGTGTATTGATACAAGTAACTTGTTTCTTGTATAACTTGTATAACTTTCTTGTGTAACTTGTTGTAACAGTTACTGTTTCTATAAGTGTCAGCAGCAACTCAAAGTGCCATAAGCGTCACCGGCGCCACGAGTGTCAGTGGTTTATTATTCTTGGAATAATACACCTGTTTTCGTGACAGAGGTCGACGACTCCGATCGCCCTCAAAATTTGACCTTATCCGTTTCAAGAGGTCTAGTTTCCAAAACCGAAATGTCCGTCCGCCGTCCGGGCCGTTTTTGGTAGTAGGCATTTTTTAAAAATTTGAAATTTTGACAAAAACTCGGATTACCATCTAGTTGGGCCAGTAAGGTTTTCACCCCGATCGCCTTCGAAGTATTTTTGGACGTAGTATCCATTTTTAGGGGTCCCGCAACGATCCGATTTCACTGTTGCGATCGATAGGGCTTTCATGGGGCTACAAATGAGATTTTTGATGGGTCCCAGGAGGTCAAATATTTTTCAAGTAAAAAACAACCAAACAAAAAAAAAAAAAAAAATGTGTAAGCAAAAAATTTTTTTTAAATCTAAAAAATTTTTTTGAAATATATTTAAAAAAATTAATTTTTTTTCTGGGGCCCGCTGGTGCCCCACGTAAAAGTCCGGGCCCGGGGCAAAATGTCCCCTTTGCCCCCCCCTCTCGGTGGGCCTGCTTATAGCGCTGAGTGACAAATATTCCAGGATCTTGGGAAACACCTTACCGACATCTGAAGTTTACTACAAGGTCTACGACATCTTGCACCCACCCCTATAAGGCTGATGACACACACCAGACAGACGCACGCCCCCCCAATGAACGCGGCACCGACTTCACAGACTGCAAGCGCTCTGTACCCAGTTATGTTTAAGAATCGTTCAAACAAAACTCGCCCTCTGAATTTGCCGATCTTCAGAATTCGTTCTTTCGGGGGTTAAGTATTAAAATTCGAATAGCTAGGTTAAATACAGAAGAAACACCGGTTCAAACTGACGATAACCAACAAAGATATGGATATTGGCGCAGATTTGCGCTCAATGTGCTTATTGGACGTAAACTAAGCAGGGAATTCCAAATTCGCAAAAAAATGTAGGGGTTCTCATTTAAAATAAGAAAGTTGGGCGCAAATGCGCCGATTTGCACGCATTTGGAGGGGATCTCAACTCTAACCTAATCAGCTTTCACCAGAAAAAAAGAAAAGAGAATCGGACTAACCATTCCAGAGTTATGAGCAAACATGTCCGAAAAAAACACATTTTTGCCAAAATTTGTCATTCGTTGGCCATGCCTGCCCCACCCTTATCAAAGCTCAAATCAAAATCTTACAAGGAGAAGCTGCGATGGGAACTTAAACCAGCTTTTATGAAATAAATAAAAATTTGGAATCCGGTGGTCTGAGCTGGAGTCGAAAACGTTCTGAAAAAACGTGGTTTTGATACAGAAAATTTCACTGTTTACATTATAAAAGAGCATAAAATGCTGCGTCGAATGGTGCAAAACTCCCAACGCAATTGGGTGCCAAGCATTATCCCCTTCTTCTTTTTGCTATGGATCTCTCGCCTGCACCTCCCCGATCTCTTCTTGATCGATCACCTCTGGAGCCGTTGGCCCACTTGGGCATCACCAACGTGGGGTTTCTTCACAATGGCTGGTGTCGGCAGACCAGCGGGATGTCTCCCTTTCTGCCGACACTCGGAGCTCAAGGTGTTGATCCTTTCGGGGAACCGAAAGCCGCTACCTGCAGCGATAAGTTCTGCAGGACTCTTGATCCACGAACTCAATTCCGCAACTCTTCTTGATCCACCAAAGTTCTTGGTCTGTTCTTCTCACCGCCCCTTCTTCCTTAACAGAGTTCGGACGGGCCCCCAAATGTAAAATAACGAGATAGTTATGAATGTACCTACGTGAGTGTGAGTGTTTTCGAGTTAGGAGCGAAAATACGAAAAAACTTACACCCCCCCGTTCACCTCGTAGGGTCGAGGACTTTTAATACTAAATCCCCCCATGGGTGAAGAAATCGCTTCTGCTCTCTGCTCACACACCGGTGAAGAAATCGCTTCTGCTCTCAACATTTCCACCTAGAATCATTAAATGATTCTAGGTGGAATTAATAAATTTTATTGTCTTGAATACTGCGTTGGTACTTCCTTTCGGACATACCAAATCAACAGATGAATTCTCCCGAACATCGCTGAGTTTGACGATTTCTAACAAGAATAATTCTCATTATGAAACTCACTTTCAAGCAGTTCAATAACAAGAATTATCATTGTTGGACGGCTTGAAAGAGAGATTCCGTACGTTACGATTTTGGTGGGAAGAAGACGTCATTAAGTGATCCGCACTACACACTCGACTGAAAGCATAAACTCCTCAACACCCCCTCGACTGGTGCACTATGCTGACTGTCTGACGTCAAGTGGGTGCGTCACATCTTCACAACTTCAAGTGCCTTCCGCGATACTTCCTCCCGGTAATGACATTGTCATTAGGACCCCGCTGCAAAATGAATAATGAGAGTTGACGAGTGACGGAGGGAAATGTGAATTAATGACTTTTGATTTGGAGAAGGGAGATATACGCTATAATTATAATTGAATGCGTGTTAACAAGGATTGGCTCCGCACTTGGTGGTCCGAATGAAATCAGTTCGAGAGGAGTTTTTAGAAATGCATGCACAGCGCATTGACAAATCCCAGGTTGACTGTGTCAATTTTCCTCAATAAGCCGCATTTTAGGATTTGTCTTGTCTTATTGCTGGGGGTCATTCCAAAATGTGCGTCTTACAATAAAACTGTGACGTTATTTAGCGCTATTCCCGTGGTAGCCCCGGAAAGGTAGAGGTAAAACGCTGTAAATTTTAGACAAGGGTTTATTATTCTTTGATATACTTAGGTGCAGACACTTTATTCTGTGTCAATGAAAAAAATTTAAAAACTTTTTTTGGATTTTTATATTTCAAAAATATTGGTCAACACAACAAAATCCCCTTGATTTACTTACTTACTTACCATGTCACTGCCAGTCTCTTCTTCTAGTTGGTACATTATAGGGGATGTCTTCATAGGGGAAACCCTGAATGGTGAAGGGCTGCCACAGCTTACTCGCTAGGTCCTCAGAAGCACTGGACTGAACGATGTTTCTTCCACGCCTAATCTCCGAAAGAAATCTTGTTCTTGTCATGGACTCGCTGAATCTTTTGCTACAATTCTATCTAAATCGAGCACAATTTTATTTTGAGAGTAGTTGAATTTTTTTTTTTTTTTTTTTTTTTTTTTTTTTTTAAAGAAGATCCGTTCACTCTCACAACAGTTCATATTTAAAATTATTTTCAATTTTTATCTCTCTTGCATGAGAAAATTTTACCTGATTAGGTTCACGTGACGGCAGACAGCGTCAAGTTCGCGTCAACTCCGGAAACCCGCTTTATTGGATCCAACGGGGGAATCGAACCGTGAACTTGACAATGACAAACAAACCCTCAATTACAAGGGCGAAGGGCTGACTGCATTACGACATGGAGGGACGGAGTTACGTTATTATGGTATTTGCTTAGCAGGTGAAGAGGAAGGGGTCGTGAAGGAGGGGGTCGGAGGTGAAATATCCCGGATTCCAGGGCCCCGACGAGAGGAGGGGGTTCCAAACTGTTATTGACAATCCGAGTGTTTGGAATCTCGCCAATCACTCCGAACAATGAATTCGTTACTCGTTGACTGAAAAACGGAAATTTCTCGAGTTGATTTGATTTTCGGCGTCTCATTTTAATTAGTGACAAAATGCATCTCCGGCAGTCAAAATTAGGGCTTCACACTTTATAATTTTTGTTTGTTTGAACTTTAAACAAAATTAACCTTAATTAAATAAAAAACCTATTAATTTAATTGTATTCACTTGACTTTTATTTGGTCTTCGCCGCCAGAGCGCTCTCATTCAGTCCCGCCGACGATCCTCTATTACTTCCTCAAGTTGACTGATAAATTGCCAATTCCGCTCGGGGGGGCCGTTACATTTTTTCGAACGATTAAATTGTCACGTACGAGGCTCAGGACGGAAGCTTCAAGCCATTAAAGTTAATAGAGACACCAAGAAAAATGGAGTGCAGGGAAAAAAAGAAAGCAATCGGTGGCGCTCATAGATGTGAGTGCAATGGATTGCTTGACTTGAAAACCTTCTTCGTCTTTATGGCGATGGTCCGAAAAAACCAAAACTTTTATAAAAGTTTCTTAATAATAAATTATAAAATCCTGAACTCAATTAAAACGCTTTCAACCGTTTCAAAATAATAGTTCTCTGCTTCCGTTTCGGTTTCATCATGAACAAAACGAAGGAAGGTTTTTGTGAACAGTCTTATTTTATTTAATTTAACGGCGCGTACCATGTTTTGCTTGGTAGGTATCCTTGCCCATGCTTTCAGTTTCCTTCTCTATTATCTATAATCTCTATAGAGACTATTCTCTATAATAGTAGTATTTTAATGATAATATAATATTATAAATATAATAATAAAATGGGGGGGAAACAAACTTTTTTTATAATATAAAAAAAAGGGGGGGGGGAAGAAAAACAATACTTAATAGTAATAAAAATAAATAAAGCAATGAATTTAAAAATTTAAAAAAAAAAATAATAAAATAAAAAATAAAAATAAAATAAAAATATATAAAAATAAGATAAAAAATAAATAAATAGAATAAAATAAATAAATGAATAATAACCGATTTAAAGAAAAAAATGGAGTCGCTCTGGCGCTCGCTCACTTATCGGTTCTTGTTCAGGCCAGGAGGCCTGATTGCACCCAGCACCCACTGGTAATGCCTGTTCCGTCAATCGCACATCGATATCATTGGAGTCGGGTTTACACGCCAATACTCTGATGGTGTAGCAGGCATCGTATTCTAGGCCGTGTTCCATGGCATGGGCAGCATGAGGCTCCCGAGCTCGACGTTGGACTACTGCTGAGCGAATATTAATGCGAATATTAATTTTTTGCTAATATTATTGTAGTGTATACCTAATTTTTGTGGAGAGACTCTTTTTGCATGTAATGTTTGTTCATTAAACAAGTTTTCTTCTTCTTATTATTTAACGGCACATAAACAACTAGGCCATAGCTGTGTGGCGAATTACCCGCCTGTTTTGTCGGTAAAACCGTCACAAGGGAAACAGTATGACATACATTGTACTAACATGCAACGACCGATTTTCCCGCTAGCCCGAGGCGTACCCTATGCCTGACATGACAGCGGAGACCGTCGCTCGTACGTTCCTAAAGGGTTGGATTGCTCGCTTCGGTGTTCCAGTGAAGTTATCTTCGGATCAAGGACGACAGTTTGAGTCACGCCTGTTCATTGAGTTGGCTAACCTGTTAGGATTTGAACGCATCCGAACGACGCCGTATCATCCCCGGGCAATGGACTGATAGAGCGATGGGTTCGCACATTGAAGGCAGACATCATGTGCCAGACTATGAAGAACGGTATTGAAGGACGATCTCGGGTTCTCGCCCGCTGAGATGATTAAACAATAAATTTTATGGTCAACCGCTCCGCCTTCCTGCCGACGCTTCAGCCGCCATAGGAAGGTCCATACGAGGTTGTGCAGCGTGGTGAGAAGACCTTCACCATTCTGATCTCAGGAAAGAAGACCACAATCTCGGTCGATCGCCTAAAGCCTGCATTTATCACGCCCAAGGATGTCGCCACTGGCGAACGCTCGAGTCATTCCCACTGCTCCTGCTTTGGCTCCAGTCCCGGCTCCTGCCGAGCCGCCGACTCCTTCTCCTGCTCCTGCTGGGATACTCCGACCTGCTGGACGTACCACATCTTCTGGGCAAAGAGTGCGCTTTCCCAAGAACCTCAGGGACTTCGAGTGCTGACCAGGGAGCGTTTTCAGGGGGGAGTACTGTGGCGAATTACCCGCTTGTTGCGGGGGTCCTTGGTTTCGCTGGAGCTCATGGGCGCCCAGGGAACTAGGGAATTTTGATAGCAGTGATTAATCGACTACCACCTGTTATCGCGATGCGGCTCGTATGATCTATTTTTTTTTTTTGTAATTTAAATAATATTCGGTTTTTAACGTTTCGGCCTGTTGCCTTACATTTAATTTGGTTAATTAATAAACTACCAAGTAAATAGTGAAGTGTTGCTATGCCGTGCTATGCTTGCCATGTTGCTATCAACTCCCTCTCCCTGAAAAGGCTGCTCCAAGTTTTGGTGGTGTGCTGCTACAAGAAGGAGGCTCCTCATTTTTTTTTTTTTTTTTTTTTTTTTTTTTTTTTTTTTTTTTTAATTCCGGACACAATAATAACATTCCTTATTCTTGAAAATTTGGGAAATTTAGAACCATTGCCGTTATTCGGAATCCACCACGTCGACGTTGATGGGTTCGGCTAAAGGGATGACTCGGTCACCCGGGTGAGAGTTTGAGGGGCTCTCAAGGACCCCAAAGGTATTATAAAGATATGCCGGCAATCTGGGGAATCTGCTGTTATAGAGACGCAAGGAGCAGACTCGTCCGTGGCGAGGGGAAAGAGGAAAAGTCGGGTCAACTTGCATTAAAATTCCATATCCGACGCGGAGCGGGAAAATTCCCCCCTACGAAGGGACTTTTTTTTCCCCCCTGACCAGACTGCCTCTTATCTGAGGGTGTATAAGGGCTCCTATGGGATCTCTAATTGCTCTGCCCCAACTCCGTTAGACCCCCTGAGGTGTTCTCGACGCACATGAAGAATTCATAGGAATCAGATAGCGGGTGAGCCAAACTGAGTATTGCTGCTGCGCTGGTCTTAATTAACCCCTTTAACCGCACCCTCGGGTTCTATAATGAATTAATTTCGTACGCAACCCCTCGGATTAAACGTTTCAGTAGATTTTCTTTACTTTTTTTTTTCCTTGTCACCAATCGACTTTTTCAAAACTCCCACCTCCAGAAAATGGCACGAAAGTGGGTCACATGGAAGCTCAACACACGCAACAACATACAAAAGCTAACAAGTCCCTCAGAGCCAACTTTTCAAGACACTCGAACGACGCTGTTATAACATAAAATTTATATCATAATATATATTTAATATCATAAATGATGAGCTAAATATACAACTGATTATACCACGCTAGAGGGTTTATTTCCTTCGTTTCAGCCTTTATAGCTCACCTTGGTCATTCAAATCACTACTTTCAGAAAAATTTGCCATTTAATGACCAAAATTCAAGTAGAAAGTTGAATTGTGAGGTTTTGACCAAATTTCTTGTGAATTGTTTGTTTTTGATTGGATTCCTGAGTTGAATGCATTTGATTGAACAAAAACCCTCGAATCTCATGAAATAAAGAGAAAAGAAATATTTTAGGTAAAAAAATGGCAGCGATATGAATAATCGCTAATAATAGCGATATTAATAATTTATCTAATAAGTAATATTAATAAATCGTCGTCTAACATCACGTAATTGACATTCACGCAACTTTACAGGAGAGGCAAAAAACGGTTTTATCAGTTAAGCGCTGTTGTTTTTTTTTTTTTAGCTTCGTTTATCTCAGTTTTATCAATCGATGTTTCGGTAATATCGATATCAATACCTCTAGGGTAATTTCAAGGGTAAAATTTGATTTGATGATCATCTAGGATCTTACAAACAGTTCAGAAGTTTCCGCCATAAACTTCACTATGCTCATCCCGCACAACATGAAAGTATTGTGTGGTTCCCAGTATGAGGCGAAACAAGAAACACTTTTACGGCCAAGAACAATAATTTTATTTGTACAATATCTACAAGTCTTCACAACTTTGCTGCTATTATTAATTGGTCGTTTTGTACAACTCGGGGATATATTCATAATTCTGATTTCAAAATACCTACTTAAACTTACGAGATTTTATTTAAGGTGTATTGGTAAATTGTTTTTGATCAATGAACATAACTTACATTGATTATACATTGTCAGTTCGTTTAGTTGCCCATGTGGACTTTGGACATCATGTAAATCCCAACGATGAGGCCGAAGAGGCCGATGGCGCTTCCGAAGATCTCGATGATGAGGATTTTGACGAAAAGCGAGGGGTTCGCGGCGTCCGTGAGGGCCGCGCCGCCGCCGACGATGCCGACGCAGATGCCGCAGGCGACGTTGACGAACCCTACTGTAATACCTGTAAAATTGTTAGGTTAGTGAGGGAAGTACGTGGAGAAGTAGATGTTTGAGGCAGGCAGGGGGAGGGGATCTGACAGTGACCCTATCATCGTTCAAAGGGCCGTGGAGAGAAAATCCGGGCCCGGGAACAAAATTCATCGGGCCCCCTAAAAAAAAAAAAAAGGTATGAAAATTCATCGGGCCCCCCTAAAAAAAAATAAAAAAAGTTGTATGAAAATTTTTCCTATATTGATCTGTCCCTTTTCCCATTTTGCCTCTCCTACCCCCTTTTTTACAAAAAAAAAAAAAAAAAATCTCAAGAAAATCGGATGCATACCGTTTCGCACACTTCTATTGTTCTCGTCGATCCAACCTACTCACCGTTACGCACAGCTGACCCTCGTAAACATCCTTATCGTAGGTCACCGATTCGCACAGGCTTGACCATAGAACTATACCTAGTAGTTCTATGGGCTTGACTCAACCAGTAGTCGTTACATCATCCTCAGTGCCACTGAGTCAGTGGTTTGTCACATGTCCAGATCTATGCTGCAGTCCTAAGAATAGATCCCGTATCTACATTTTTGGCCAAATTGAGTTAAAGGTTTCTAGCAGTTTTGAAATCAATTTTTTTGAACCATTTTCCACACATTCATGAGCTGTGACTCCTTCCACCATCTTGTCGAAAACAGTTTAAGAAAAAATAAAAAATATACGACTTCATTGGCTTCAAAGATTGTGTCCAAGAGGCGAAGAAGGGAGGAATTGTCCATGAAATGAGCATACAACATTTTTCAGATTGGAAGGACTTCTCTTCAAAGGCCAAACTGCAAAAGCTCACCCCAAGACCATATCTAAACCAAATGAAGCAAATTGTGGCCACAAAAGGCAAAATTTAAGTATATTTAATATACTTTAAGGTTCAAGGTAGAGTATGAAGGTGAGGCCATCGAATTGAACTTTTTACAGAAGAAAATTATTGAAAAAGGCTTCCCACCTCCGGCTACATTTTCCCGACCAAGAGGGATTGAACCAAGAAGAAAGGAAGGAATTCTGAAGCACTTGACCGAAGAGCGAGGTGCAATAATTCCTCCTCGACGGGTTGAATTTTGGAAAACCCTACAATGCTCCGAAGAAGTTGGGCCAGAAAATGATATTCTATAATTATGACTAACAGACTGATCAGTTCTTTGATTTCATGATAATATCATGATAATATTATTTCTTTATTATTCCCGTTCTAAAGTGTTTTGTTTGGAAAACCTCAACGTCAGCAAATTATGTAAGTTACCTGAACCTGTGTAGTACTTTAAAATGCTGGTGAAAATTAATACTGATATGCTCATACAAAACGAACCCGATACTAGAGAGCACAACAATAACAATAACACTAATTATTACTGTGTGCTCACTAGTATCGTGTACGTTTTGTATAATTATTATAGTGTTGTGCTCCAATGTTTGACCAAAAGTCAATCACGTGTTGTAATACCTGACTTGTCGGCAGACAATTCACCTCTGAACTCAAGTTTATGTGAATCCTTTCCCTGGAGCAAGATTTTCTAAAGCGTTTCTAAGTACAAGTGCGGGGTCGGCTCGTGCCCCAATTGTGAGAACCGAAAAAATGGTTTAACACAAAAAATCCCACTTTACTTTACTTTACTTTTTTTATAGTGTTGTGCTAGTGTACCTAACACATTACTAATTAGAATAATTATTAGGTATTGTTCGATGGAAATGTGATACGAAAAACATACCAACTTTAATTTTTCCTTTCTTGTTATGGCTCTGACATTACCATTATTCTATTGTGATACGTAATGCTACATTGTGATACGAAATTACACACTGTGATACGTAATTTAAGGCGCCTGCTGATGTACCTATTTTGCTTATGATAGGTACCTATTTAACGATATTTTTCTGCAAGGTTCCTACTTCGTTTATTGATTGAAAAATTTTATAAATACAGCTTATTTGGCCAATGTTTTCTTTCTATTTCTTTATGATTCAGTAAAAACTAATAAACTCGATTTACTAGTGCGAATCTAGTATCTGCCTCAGATACGATATAAACCCGGTTTAAAATACAGATACGAGTTTTCCACTCACTTGAAGAGCTTCCTATTTACTATATGATGATTATATACGGTAGGGTATTCTTTTTACCTGGTGAGCAGGTAGCTGTGCGAAACGGTATGTATGAAAAGCCAGTTTAATGACCAATCTGTGCGAATCGGTACTCGCCGAGAAAATCCGGGCCCCCCTACGAAGGCCGGGCCCGGGGGCAACGGGTCCAGTGCCCCCCCCCCCCCCTCTCTTCGGGGCTGATCGTTCAGTTGAATTCCTTGGCATGGTGCTCCAAGAGCCATAGCAGCCTATTCTCCTATAATATTATGCTGCAAGGGGGATCTTTGACCTTCTGAAAAACCTGATCTCAGGAGACGCAATCCAACAGAACAGTCCGCTGATTCCCTCTCAAGTACCTACTGGGACGAAGCTTTGAGCCTTCTCAGGCCAGGATGTGCTGCCATGCTTGTCAGCCAGTGGTAGTAGGAATAGGCTGCTTGGGCAACAGGGAGACTCACGTTTGTTTTTCCTATCTGTGGCTCAGCGATTGCAGTGGGTGGTCCCTATTGGGGCAGTCACGGGGCTTCCCAGCTAACCTTCACTGCCTGGCGCAGGCTGACAATCCTGGCTGCACGTGTTGCGGCAGACCTGAAGTCTCGGCAGAGCATATGCATCAAAGTTGTCCTGCGTTTTCGATGGAGTGCCGTCCTCTTCCATGACTGTGTTAGGAAGAGCAGGAGCCCCCAGCAGGCAACATTGGACCTAGCAGTTGAGTGACATCTCCCTATAGTTAGTTGAGCTGATGCTCCTACTCGGGAAGGAAAGCCTCAGCTCCGCCACTCTTCATGGGTGGCAGAATGAGGAAACTGGCAGTAACGAAATTGGCCTGCCTGGAGGCGCTCTCTGGATCCTGCTGAAAGCCCCACGGGCTCCATAGCAGTAGCCACTATAAAGAAAAAGTCCGCAAATCACGCCTGCAATTGGTCTTATCGTGGTTAAGCCCACAAAGCTTTGAAATGCTCCCCTATTGACGTCCAGGCTCCGCCCTGAAGGCCTATGAGCCGACCCCTTGCAATCTACTGATGACTGTGAAGTGGGTTCGTTTCATTACAGCCCCCCCCCCCCCGCCCCCCGCCCTCTTAGAATCATCTTACACCCTATAAAAATGTATCATGAAATATCCGTACCTGCGCCGAATATCGTGTAGCCGCTGAAATAATTCTGGAACAACACCTCTTGGGAATCCTTGCTTGGGTCGAATTCGCCGAGATATCCAATCAAAATGATGGACGTGATGAGGCCGTAAATGGCCGTAGCTTCGCAGAAAATGACGGAAATCAAATTTTTAGTTTTGATCCGCGGGGCTTTGACTCCTCCGCCGATCAGAGACGTGCCGGTGGTGTAGATGCCAGTAGCGGCTCCTAAGACGGACAAACCCACTGAAGAGCCGATTCCTGACACAGAGAAAACATTTGAGATTTATTATAAGCTTTGGAAAGGGGTCTGATAAACGTATGGGCCTGAGCTTGCCGTAGATGGACAAATTCAGGAGGTACAATGGGGTGCAACTGTGGATTACAGTCAACATCAGCATCAGGCCCACGAAATCATCAAAGAAAACGAGAAGAAACAAGTTGAATCAGTTGATCAGTTTTGATGAATGGGTAGGAATGAGCAGGAATCCCTAAAATTTAAACGTGTCTTGGACTGCATCATCAAAAAGCCGCTTAGCAATAGCTCTCAGCAATGATGGATAGCGTCGACCTGTTAGCAAGTTAGTGTCGCGACGCAGTGACCTTCAGATATGCCCCCCTGCTGTGGCAGCACTATGCTGAAGCTAAGCCAGGGAAGATGGGTTTGGTGCAGCATTCACTGATGTGCATAAGCATGGCATGAAACAGTCAGGGTTGAGACGGCTTGGGCCGTGGAAGGAGGATGAAAGAAGCTCGACGTTGATGGCTCATTTCAAAGTGGATTTGTGATGGGGTTGTCAATGTTCTCCGGCGTCTCACTCTTCCAGACTCAGCATTGAGAGCTGACGGCGACTCCTTTCTTGAAGGACTGAGCCAGTGCTGGGAGAAGGTGAAGCAAAGGGTTCGGTGTTGGTGGCTCATTTTGGAGGATGATATGTCCATTTTGAGCCATAGGAATTATTCTAAAAATCTAACATTTTGAAAAAAAAAAAAAAAGAAAAAAAAGCTAATTCCTCATCTAAAAGTGGACTTATTCACTCGGCAGTTACCCTGGCTTGCGCCTGCGCCATTTGAAATCCGGTCTTTCTCGTTAAGGACCGCAAAGTCAACGGAAACTTTCACAAAAGAAGCCCTATTTATTTTAAGAAGTTAGAAAATAGGTACTGATTACATTTAAAGACGCTTTAAATTGCACTATGGGAATGGCAGGCCCGTACTAGGGTTTATTATTCTTTGATATAAGTTACTCGTGCAGAAATTTAATTCTGCCAATGAAAAAAATTTAGAAAAAAGATTTTTTTTTTTTTTGGATTTATTTTTTCAAAAATGTTTCGTTTTTACTAGAAAAATATTTGACCTCCTGGGATCCTTCAAAAAACCCTCCCGTAGCCCGATTTTAGCCCCATAGCGCCCCACGGGTTTGTGCGATCGGGCTGAAAACCTTGCGGGCACAACTAGATGGTAAACCGAGTATTTCGTCAAAATTTCGGATTTAAAAAACTTCCTGCTGCCCAAAACGGCCCGGACGGCGAACGGGCATTTGTGTTTTTGAATCTAGACTTCTTGAAACGGGTAATGTCAAATTTTGAGGCCGATCGGAGTCGTTGACCTCCGTCGCGAAAACATAGGTGTATTCCAAGAATAATAAACCAAAAACGCTGCAAATTTTACACAAGGGTTTATTATTCTTTGATATAGGTTACTTGTACAGACATTTAATTCTGTCAATAAAAAAAATTAAAAAAATTTTTTTTTGGGATTTTTATATTTCAAAAAACTTTTTTGGGTGGATTTTTTTCTTCAAAAATGTGTTTTTTCAAAAATTCATTAATTTTTACTTGAAAAATATTTAACTTCTTGGGATCCTTCAAAAATCCCATTTTTAGCCCCATGAAAGCCCTATAGATCGCCACAGTGAAATCGGATCGTTCCGGGACCCCCAAAAATGGATTCTACGTCCAAAAATACTTCGAAAACGACACCTAACTCGATCCCATAGCTAAAAGCCTTCAAAACACCCCTCCTGTAGCCCCATAGCGCCCCACGGGTTTGGGCGATCGGGCTGAAAACCTTGCGGACACAACTAGATGGTAAACCGAGTATTTTGTCAAAATTTCAGATTTTTAAAAAAATTCCTACTGCCCTACGGCCCAAACGCCCCAGACGGCGGACGGACATTTCGGATTTAGAATGTAGACCTCTTGAAACGGATAATGTCAAGTTTTGACACCGATCCGAGTCGTCGACCTCCGTCGCGAAAACATAGGTGTATTATTCCAAGAATAATAAACCAAAATTGGTACTTATGTATACAAATCATGGCTTCCTTCCTTATTGTTGAAATTGTTTTTTGAATAGGTAAATAAATAAAAATAATTTTGCGCCCTTTCTGAGCTTCGGCGCACTAAACTACCAGGGGAGTAGGAGTGTACAACTCGACTCGGGAGCACAATGAGGCACTTCCGTGCTGGGGGTATCCCTAACCCCTCCTGAGCACTCGCCTACAATCAACGTCCAGATTCCGTAAAGACCAACACGTAAACTCATACATAGCGAAAAAGAGAATTCGTTCAGATACCCAAAGCACACCACATGTAGGGCGACACCGTCGATAACAGCCATCCAATAGAGAGCTTCTCTCCTTCCTGTTTGATGATGGTGTAAAACAAGGCTATCCCGACCACAGCCATCGTCATCCCTCCGGCAAACGTGTACCCGAGAAAGTACCGGAGGCTCAGCGGTTTGGACATGTTCGACGTCTAGGTACACTTTCGAGGGGCGGGGTCACAACTCACGGACTGGGGGACCTCCAAATGTTTTCGGTTTTTCAAGAGCTCCACTCGAACAGATAACGATAACCCGGCTGATACGCCTGTGCACATAGCTGACTAAACCTCGTCAACTTCAGAGAACGCCGGTTATCTGTCAAACTACCCCACCACGGAAATTCCACTCAGACACAAATCATAAATCCGTCGTATCTGTCACTGCAGTGATTAACAAATTGCCTGAAGTCTGCGAGAAGCTGAGTGTCAAACGGGTTAATATCTGAGAGCGTATATTTTGGGTCTTGTAGATTCAGTGCTACTGTACACTGCTGAGATGTGTGGTCGGCGATACTTCGAGGAAATGGAAAACGCTGCAAATTTCACACATGGGTTTATTATTCCGAATCAATAAGAAAATACTTTTGAGGAAATTGAAAAAAAAAAAAAACTGTGACGTTCGGACAGACGTGGGACTTCAAAAATGTATCAGATATGCGTCCAAAATTGCTCGGAAAACGACACTTTATTTGAATCGCTGAGTGTAAAAACGGGACAAGTCCAAAAAACAAAATTTTACAAGAGACCACAATCGAAGGGGACAACTTAGCGGCCGCAATCGGGCTATGGCATTTTCGACTCCTACGACGGTGGGCCGCAATCGGGAAACCCCCCACACCTACACACAGAAGGAATGAATTTAATATTACGCTAGTAGAATTGACTACCTCATGCGCCTAAGAGCGCGTTTTATGCGAAACGAGTAACTCCCCTACTTTTTCAGAAAACTTGGGAAACTCACAAGGCTCAGTTACATTGCTTTGTACTTAAACAGTTTCCGGTACCTATCCGGTAAAATGAGCACCTCCATTCAAAAACACCTACTCATACGGACAAACAATTCAAAGTTGATTTCATAGGTCTATTATTATTATTATTATTATTATTTATTAATGTATTAAATACATTAATAAATAATAATAATACCCAAATTTTGTGGACGTAAGTCCTATAATATACTTACCCCATGTGTATATTATACACATAGGGTTAAGCCTGGCTCGTTATGGTTTCAGTATAACAAAGTACATTGATTATTAATGTATAACAAGATATTCCAACATGAACAGGATGGAGCAAAGTACATTACGCAGGTAGGTACCTAATAGATAATAAAATAATAAAAAATATATATTAACGACAATGTTCACAACACGGGATAATCCTATCAAGAACGCACTAATCACATTTCCTCTTTTAATTGCTATCGCTCAGGGGATAGCAGTTTGGCTCAGGGCTGTCCTAAGTTTGACTATTTTTGTTTTTATTCATCAATATTTTTCCTTCTACCCAAGGCCTATTTCGTTTGTTTTTTTTTTTTTGTTTTTTTTTGTTTTTGTTTTTAATATTCTCTCTCCCTTTCAGGTTGGTTTATATGATTGATTAGGATGTATACTTTTTCTAATGATTTTCCTTCCAGTCATCCTCTCTTTTTTCACTCATCTCACCACTCCCTGAGGGAATTTTTTCCTTTTTTTTTTTTTTTTTTTTTTTAATGCTTTCTGTAACTGACCGATGGTCAGTCCAAAAAGCAGAAGGCCCGCAAACGGCAAACCTCCCTGAAATATTTGAATATTCTTGCGATCCTTTCTGGGTCTGGAGCGACAAGAAACGTCTCGAAAATCCCTCTTGGCGCTCCACGGAGCTCAGGTAGGAAGAATGATCTTGTCGCGGAGTACATCGGGCAGATTGCCATCACGTGATATAAGTCCTCATTCTGCTCGAGGTTACATATCGAGCATGCATTTCATAGGTCTAAACGGCGAACAAATCGTAAGAATCTGTGTGGTTTGAGTCAAAGCTTTCATCGTAACGATTCAAAGGCGTTTCCTAGATTCAACGATTCAAACAGGTAGTTTCCTAGCTACGAGTCAGATAAACATTCTTTACCTGCGGTTTTCCTCATTTTCTTCCAAGCTCACCAGGTCCTCCAACTCATCATCGTCTACGACCAGGAGCTCGGGGCTTTCCGGGTCATCCAGAAAAAAAACGAACAGTAGAAATTAGCGGAGATTAAAATCGCCTCTCGAATCGTCAAAAAAATGTCTTGACAAAATACTTTGTTAACCAACTAATTACGAGGAGAGGTTTTTTGAAGGTTATCGGGTTTTGGGTCGAGTCAGGAGTCGTTTTCGAAGTTTATTTGAGAGCATAATAATTTGTGGGGGGACCACGAACATTTACGGGGCTTCCGTGGGGCTACAAATGGAGCTTTTAAAGGACGTCATGAGGTCAAATGAAGTGTTTTCCGAGTAATTTTGGCATTTTTCGGTGCTACAAATTTGTCTAAACAATGCACGGATTTTTGAAAATATTTTTTCTTTTTTTTTTAATTAATTTTTTACCGGCATAAAATTTTTGCACAATTTTACCTACATCAAAGAGTATAATCACTTGTGTAACATTTGCAGCCTTTTTTCGTTGAAGTTAACCTATGCGTACTTGACCCCAAAATAAATAATGAGTATTAAGGAACTGCGAGATATTTTCACGCTGAGAATTTTTAATTACTTAATTTTAATTTTCAAGGATGCTCAGGAGTGAGTTTTATACGTCTGATGAGGGAAATTTCCTTAGTCACTTTGCCATGTTGTTTCGTCAAGTTGCCAAGCCGTAATTCACCCCTTTACTCGTAAGATGCGCCTAATTATTTTTCATCCCCGTTTAAAACGTGTTTAATTTGGGAAGCGGGGAAGCCATAAAAAAAGGCGTAAAAAGTATAAATTAATTAGAGAGAAGGCGCGAAGCTCAATTTGCGTGCTACCCTTCCTTTTGTCTAGTTTACGACTGCGAGATGACGTAGTATGTGGGGGGGGGGGGGGGGGAGTTAAATTAAAATCGAAAGGGATGAAGGGCAGATGCTCGGCATACCTTACATACTGGGACATTGAGTCAAATCTTCCGTCAGATGTTTAGCGAAGGCATCCGAATGAAGGGGTTGAAGGGTATTAAATCCGGCCCTTTTTCCCGCTCAAATTTGGTTAAGTTGTGCGAAAGAAAGCCGTTCAGTGAGGGTGCAACATCAAAAACGTAATGAAAGTATTGTCACCTGGGAGAACAATATTACAACAGTCTATCTGCATTTTTTGTCTGAACAGCCAAACTGTAAATGGCCGCTTTGCAATATGGCGGACAATTTTCTATAGAAAATTTGCTCGTACAACGTGAAAAAAAATTAACCGGAAATGTTTTTCGGGAAACCCCTCAAGTGCCCACCCCGGCGCGGCTGAGGTGAATTTTCAAATTATTGTTTAATTATATAGGAAGCTCTAGACGCATCATTCCTGCCACGCGTTTTGGTTTATAATAAACCGCTTATTATTACCGTAATAAGGGGGGGGGGGGGGGTGGAAAATTCAGATCGGCCTCAAAATTTGACTACTACGTTTTTTGACGAGTTTCGAAAATCCAAAGTCCGTCGGCCTTCCAAGCCCCATTTTGGGGAGTAGGGGGGTTTTTGAAAAATTAGAAAAAATCTAATTAGATTTGAAATTTTGGGAAAATACTCGTTTAACGTCTAGTAGTGCCCGCAACGCTTTTCACCCCGATCGTTCAAACCCGTGGGGCGCAATGGGGCTATGGGAGGACTTTTTTTATGGGTTTCGGCTAGGCGATCGAGTTAGGTGTCGTTTTCGAAGTATTTGTGGACGTAGAATCTTTATTTGGGTGGGCCCCGGAGCGATCCGATTTCAGTGTTGCGATCTACAGGGCTTTCATGGGGCTACAAATGGGATTTTTGAAAGATCCCAGGGGGTCAAATATTTTTCAAGGAAAAAACAAAAACTTTTTGAAAAAAAAAAATTGTTTCTAAACTTTTCAAATTGAAAACTAAATTTCTGCACATGTAACCTATATCAAAATTTGATATTATTATTATTATTTGAAAAAAAAAAATTGTTTCTAAACTTTTTCAAATTGAAAACTAAATTTCTGCACAAGTAACCTATATCAAAATTTGATATTATTATTATTATTTAATAATAATAATAAACTCTAGCGTAAAATTTGCAGTGGTTTTTTTGTATCTAAGTATATGCAGGTAGCTGACTGAATCTACGCATTTGGACGACCGAGCGAAGCAAGTCCCTCCTGTCAGCGTATTGGTGGGTTTTGAAGGACGAGATAAAAGAAAGCTTAAAAGCCTGCTAAAAACTTTCGCCGGAGTCCTGCGGGAATTAACTTTACGCAGAACGTATTCAACTCTCAACTTTGAAAGGGCACCCGTCAAAAAAGAAAAATTGCATACAGTGCAGCCTGTGACACTCGGGACATGCATATTAGTTCGGTAACACCGTAATTATCCTCCGGGAAATATGAGGGGCGTACGAGGAAAAAAAAAAAAAAAATCACATCCTCTTTGTACACTAATGTGCCTCCCCGGATTCAATAAACCCTTTTCCATTTTTCACGAGAAGCTTCGAGAGTGGGGGGCTGGTATTAAAAAAAAATATCTCCAGAGCGGGAAATTATAGTGGAGGGAAGTCGATACAAATTCAAAAGCATTAGTTTAATGCGGAGTGGGTTATTTTTCATAGGCGCCGCGTGGAAGGGACTGCAGGAGGCGGGGGGGGGGGCAGAGGGACTAATGATCCTCCGACATGGATATTAAAATTGCGCACACATGGAGTTGACGGGCTTCGGTCGGGCGTGTTTTGATTTTCCCTCGCTTTCCTCCGGGGGAATTGATTCCGGGATGGTATCCAATACCAGGAGGAAAAACGCTGCAAATTTCACACAAGGGGTTATTATTCTTTGATATAGGTTATTTGTGCAAAAACTTATGTCAATGAAAAAAAAAATTTTGTTTTTTAATTTTTGGTTTTTTTACTCGAAAAATATTTGACCTCCTGATATCCTTCAAAAATCCAATTTGTAGCCCCATGAAAGCCCTATAGATCGCCTTAGTGAAATCGGATCGTTCCGGGACCCCGGAAAAAATGAATTCTACGTCCAAAAATACTCCGAAAACGATACCTAACTCGCTCTCATAGCCAAATGCTTTCAACCCCCCCCCCCCCCCCCCCCCCCCCCGAGACCCATTTTAGCCCCATAGCGCCCCACGGGTTTGGGCGATCGGGCTGAAAACCTTGCTGGCACAACTAGATGGTAAACCGAGTATTTTGCGAAAATTTCAGATTAAAAAAAAATTCCTACTGCCAAAAACGGCCGGATGGCGGACGGACATTTCGGATTCAGAAGGTAGACGTTTTGAAACGGATAATGTCAAATTTTGAGGCCGATCGGAGTCGTTGACCTCCGTCGCGATTACGTAGGTGTATCATTCCAAGAATAATAAACCAAAACGCAGTCGACACAAGAACGACAGATGGGTCAATATACAATTTTGAGTTATTTTGAGGTACTCCGGCCAAATCTCTACTTATGGAAGAAAATTCAATCGTAATGTTGTAATTGGGCTACTTAATAAACTTTTTACGGTCAGCTTATTAACGAGCCTTGAGTCACGGACCCAATAATCGGACAAGTTTGTTTACATTGGCAAAAGTGAGGATAGATACAACTCGGTGTGGTTAGTGTGTCCCGTTCATTCTTGTATTCCCCGGCTTCGCGTGAACTTTCCCTGTTTCTTTGGTCCAAAAGTTCATTTTGTTCTTTTTTTTTCTAAAAAGTTCCCTTTTTGACAACGTTTTAATTTCGAGTCCTTCCTTGAACAAATCTCAAGCTGAGGTTGGCCTCCACCCCATGCAGAACGCACAATGAATAACCTCCTCTCATCTTGAGATGAGGCCCGGCTCAACTTAGCGAGGAAAAATCTTATCTTGAGGAAGGTTATCGCTGTTATCGTTGCGTCGCACCACTAAAATATCTGATTTTTCGGATGTTCACGTACAGTCAGCTTCGAAAGTGATTTTCGGTCAAAACTAACTTCTTCCCGCCCGCTGGCCAATCAGCGTACCTGAATTCAAACCCTCCTGGGAACCTTTCCAGAAAGGCGAAAACTAATACGCCAGAGCGCGCTGGCACTGAAATGAGAAAAGACCCGAATTCGTGGTTTGTTCTGTTGGTCAACTTGGTTTTTCTATACTGAGCGCCCAGTAACACTAATCTGACAATTGTTTTGGTTGTTGCCGTCGAATTCGAATTGTTAAAACATTTACCTATCAACTTACACAGCTGCAGTTAGTCTCAAAATGTATTAAATTTCATCTGGTATACAAAGTCATAGCGTCCATGATCAAAAAACCATTCCTTCATGGTCAAAATGTCGAAAATCTTTAAAAAATTCCTAAAAATAGGAAGCGGTTTTTGGACAGGAAAACCAAGTTCTGGAGGGGCTCAGAGGTCGAAATCCAGCCCATCCACCCCACCCCATTGGATGAAAAAATCGCTTCTACCGTACCAAATGTTAGTGGGAACGTCTAATTACCCTGGACTTAACAATCTGCATCATTTTATTGCGTTACTTTTTCAGACGCCTCGTTAACGACGTATCAAAGTGAGTAATTAACGGCTGAAAGGTGATACGCGTTGTGACCTAACCGTGCGGGGTGCTCTGCGGAAACATACGTTATATCGCCAAGTAATATATTACATCCAGTGACTTGAAACTCGTGTATAATTTACGCTTTAACGTCAGATAGGCGCTATCGGGGGTTTTTGCGCAGAGGAACCCTCCCTATAATTACAAGGACAGATAATGAGACAATCTATGCCCCTCTGAGGAATAAACTCCCAACCCTGTGCAACCCCCTTCGATTAGAATTTGTCCGATTTTTTTTCCGCTTCCCCACAACACCCATCTCCTCATCCTTCAATGATAAACCGCTATCACAACTGCCCTCACCCTCTGAATTATTGCAAATTGATTCGCGTTAATTCTCCGCTGCGTCGGGTTACTTTTTTTTTTTTTGCGGGCAAGTGCTCCCCTTATTCCGCCTGATATCGTTTTTACGGGAGGTTCATTGAGATTCAAACCTTTTTGAGCTTAACGGGTATTATCAGGTCAGCGAGTCGAGGCACCAATATTTCATCGTTAATCCGTTATTCATTTTTGCTGCGAGCTTTACGCCTTCTCCGCAGTGAGTCGTTACAAATGGAGCAAAAGAGGGAGGAAGGGAACTCGGGTTGTCCAGGAACAGAGTCAGAATAGATTTTACCAGATAGGGGGGGGGGGGGGGGCTGTAGTAATCTATACCACTAATTTTTTGAAAAATCTGAAATTTTGACTGTTTCCCTTTCAGTTGTGCCCGCAAGGTTTTCAGCCCGATCGCTCAAATCCGTGGGGCTCTGTGGGGCTAGAGAGAGGTAACGGGTGGGGTTTCGAAGGTTTACGGCCATGCGGTCGAGTTAGGTGTCGTTTTACTTGGACGTAAAATCCATGTTTTGGGGTCCCAGAACGATCCGATTTCAACAAGGGGATATATAGGTATTTTATGGCTACAAATTTGATTTTTGAAGGATCCCAGAAGGCCAAATATGGTGACGTTCTCTGAGTAATTTCGAGGCACAATCCATTTTTCGTGGTCCCACATCTGTATGAAAAGGATTCAGCGGAGTCAATGAGAATGAAGCTTGCGTTCCGTTTTGGAATAAATTGGCCCGGGAACCGAACGTCGACTAATACTTTTTTCTGAAAGAACTTCATAATTTGAAGGCATAGCAGTGAGTTTTGGGCTCCTACGGTGTAATACAAATTTCCAGGGCACTGTCGAAAATTTCAACTTTGAATCTGGAGGGAAAAGTGGCGCTACTCTCTCATTGGCTGCTACACGGCCGCCATTTCCGCCGTCATCTCCGGCAGATTCCCGTCGTTCCCTTCTTATGCTAGCGCACTCTGGCGGATTAGTAAAAGTGCCACCGCGGGAAAATTCAAAACGCCAAATATTCACTAGTGATTTCCTCTGCTCAGACACCTAATTTCTCAGTGCTAACTGTAGGTACTGAGTACTTTCATTACTAGTTCAACTATGTTCGTCCGAATTTTCCCATTTCTCTGACCTAGTTCCTTGGCCCATTATCCTAACTAGAACAAGCAATACACACCCTAGAACGATTTCACACCATTTCGGCAAGAAACTAATTTTTAGCTTCGACTACTTAACTGTGGGGTGAAAACCGTTTTGACTGCAAATCGATGGTAGTACCGATTGGAAAACGACAGCTCATTCGACCTCCTGGCTTTCTGACAAAATACTCTGTTTCCCATCTAGATGTGACCGCAAGGGTTTCAGCTCGATTGCCCAACACCGTGCGGCTCTGCGAGGCTACAGGAGGGGTTTTGGTTTGTGGTCGAGTTAGGTGTCGTTTTCTGAGTAATTTTGGACGCATAATCCTTTTGCTTCCGAGTCTGCAAGGCAGAGGAAGCATTATTTTCACTTTCGAAGTGAAAACAAAAAACGCTGCAAATTTCTCTTGTTCGTCAGTCCTCAGTTCGTGACCTTGGGATCTTGCTTGACGCCCAGCTTACCTTCTCTGACCACGTATCCCAGGTCGCCCTGCGCGGTATGCGAGCCCTTGGGTTCCTTAGGCGAAACACGAGGGAATTTACCGAGGCCCCTGCTCTGGTGACCCTCTATCGCTCTCTCGTGCTGCCTGTCCTGGAGTATGGGTCGGTGGTGTGGAGCCCTTTCTATAGTTGTCACATTGAGCAGGTGGAGCGTGTGCATCGGGCATTCTTGCGGTACCTGGGCTATACGCTGGGCATTCCTCGCACTGAGATTAACTACTCTGCTCTCTCTACTCGGTTCCATCTGCTGAGGCCTGTCGACCGCCGCCAGTCAGCTGATTTGGTTTTTCTCCACGCACTTCTTCACGGTCGCATCAATTCTCCCGAACTTCTCCGCTCAATTGGTCTGCGAGCCCCGCGCCCCTCGTCGCGTTTTGCCCACCCCTTCAACGTTCCCTTTTCGCCAACCAATTACCTCTACCACCGTACGCTTTGTCGCCTCCCCCGTCTTGCCAACCTTCTCACCTCCTCCCCACCATATCTTGACTTCTTCTCCTACTCTCCTACTCACCTCAAACGTACGCTCCACGAATTTTTCCTTTCTTCTTGACTTCTTTATCTGTGTTACCGATCGCCATAAAGTTCATTTCATTTACTTCCATTTATTTGTAATTTAGGTCTCCATTCATAATTATATATACATCGATTCGGTTGTGTTTCCATTAAATAGACAAATTTTGTCTACGATAATTAGTGATTTATGTGTTTCTGCCTACGAGTGTATGTATTACTGTTGTATAATTGGGCTCTGCCCGTTTCTCAATAAATAAATAAATAAATAAATAAATAAATAAATAAATTTTACACAAGGGTTTATTATTCTATGATATACGTTACTTGTGCAGAAATTTAATTCTGCCGAAGAAAAAATTAAAAATTTTTTTTTTGGACTTTTATCTCAAAAATAAATTTTTTTTTGGATTTTTTTTTTTTTCAAAATGTTTCTGTTTCAAAAATTCTTCACTTTTTACTCGAAAAATATTTAACCTCCTGGGATCCTTCAAAAATCCCATTTTTAGCCCCATGAAAGCCCTAAAGATCGTCCCAGTGAAATCGGATCGTTCCGGGACCCCAAAAATGGATTCTACGTCCAAAAATACTTCGAAAACGACACCTAACTCGATCCCATAGCTAGAAGCCTTCAAAAAAACCCTCCCATGGCCCCATTATAGCCCCATAGCGCCCCACGGGTTTGGGCGATCGGACTGAAAACCTTGCGGGCACAACTAGATGGTAAACCAAGTATTTTGTCAAAATTTCAGATTTTTAAAAAAATTCCTACTGCCCAAAACGGCCTGGACGGCGGACGGACATTTCGGATTTAGAATGTAGACCTCTTGAAACGGATAATGTCAAATTTTGAGCCCGATCGGTGTCGTCGACCTCCGTCGCGAAAACATAGGTGTATTATTCCAAGAATAATAAACCAAAATTTGTTCAAAATCAAAATTTCTACTCACGTTTTGCGTTTCAGAGCCTCCTGAACAAATTTGGGTTTCGTGTCTGTCTGTCTGTCGGTCGGTATGTCTGTCCGTAATGACACTTTTTGCCAGTTAGGTCAAGTCTAAAGCATGGTCCATGCTAAAAGCTTTGACATTTTACCAAATTTATTTTATGAGAGTCAAAACCAGTCAGATCCAACTAAAAATTGCGTTGATTACAGGCGGTAATCACTAAGCACAGTTATAGTGCTTCAGGTTGCTTACGTCGGTAAAATAATATTTTGCCATATTTTGAGTTTGATCTGATTTTTGACATAGATTCGTCTTTTACGTGGTGGGGGGGGGGGGGGGGGGGGGGTGTCAACCAAACAGTGTGAAACTTTTCCAAACTGGTGTAACTTTTTTTCAGCCCGTAAACGATTTTGTTTACTTTCCGTCTATGACAACACTTATTATGTAAGTGATGAAGGATGTTGATGGGGAAAATAATACCTGGACGTATAATATATGTCCAATACCATGATCTATTATTTTTCCTATCAAGGGAGAAAACCGCCGGATCTTCAAATGAAAGGGAAAAACGCTGAAAATTTTACTAAGGGTTTATTATTCTTTGATCTGATTTTTTTTTTCGGATGTGTAGACTGTACAGTCAGCTTCGAAAGTGCTTCTCCGTCAAAACTACATAACTTCTTCCCGTTCGCTGGCATCGGACAATCAGCATACCGAACGCAATCACGGAATGACGCAATATCGCATTTCTGCATGGATGTGAACCCTGCCGTAAAATTTGCAAAATTGGATTTTGATTCTAAACGCTAATTTGATTCCAAATTCTAATTATTAGAACCCCTTTTAATGAAAATATCATTTTCCATTCAAAAACTTCTATTTACCGAATTGGTGCTACGTGCGTTGAAAATTATTTCGCGTAAATTTATAGTTTCGTAGGTTTGAAAGACCCCTCAAGCCCGCTGAAGTCTTTGTGTTCTCTATAAACTCTCCTAATTCACTCGTGCGTTCACCCTCGCCTTACAATTTCACCCCAGTTTCTATCGGGAGTTCGAGTGGGGCGGGTTTTCCGTCGAATGGCAACTAATAAGGTACGCTATTGCACTTCACCCATCTACCCGACCTGCCCGGTTGCATGTGCAATGCAGATTGTTGAGCTCCCAAGTTACGGCGTCAAATCGTGGCCTTTAATCAAACCCCTGAAAGACCCCCTCCTTCAACACCACCACCCCCTTAGATGAGTGGGGGGGGGGGGGTGTCGTTCCATTCATTCGAGGTCCCTTTTCGCATCGCAGTTTCTGCTCAATATGCGTCAAACCTTGTTAAAATCCGAATCTACGTAACAAAATGGGTTGGGGGTTTCAGGGTTGATGATTCTCCGTGTCCGAATCAAGTTAACCAGCTCGTTGAATTCTGCAATGATTTCTCATCACGACACCAACCGGTCCAAAGTTGATCAAAAGGGAAAAAACGCTGCAAGGGTTTATTGTTTTTTAAAATAAATTTTGCAGAAATTCCTTCCGTGTCGTTAAGTGTTTTGTCAAGTAATTCAATTTAGATATTAAATAAAATTTACATAATGTAAGTAACTAAAATTTAATGTATTGGGTTTATTACTCTTGGAACATCACACCTTTGTATTCGTGATGTGGATCGAACGTTTCGATACAGATCCATTTTGAGCAATCCCAAATCTGTCCAAAAATTGTACGAGAAAGTTTTTTATTACCTACCTGTTTTCTTAAATAATTTTTTTCTGTGATAATTTTTTATTGAAATAAATTTAATATTTGCACAATTTATCTACATCATGAAATTTGCTGTTTTTTTTTTTTCTTCAGTTTCGTCATCAGTTTCAGGTTTTCACATGCATTTTTGCACATAACACTTCCCAAGGCAATGTGCTGGAAAGGGGTAATTATTCTTCAATTAATTTGATTTTAAAACGCTGCAAATTCTACACAAGGGTTTATTATTCTTTGATATAGGTTACTGTGCAAAAATTTAATTCTGTGTCAATGAAAAAAATTGGTAAACAAATGTATTTTGGGGATATACAATATTTTTCTTTTCTTCAAAAATTCGTTATTTTTTACTCGAGAAATTTCTCGTTAAATATTTATATTTAACCGCCTGGGATCCTTCAAAAATCACATTTTTAGCCCTATGAAAGCCTAATAGCTCCCCACTGTAAAATAGGATCGTTCCGGGATCCCCAAAAATGGATTTTACGCCCAAAAATACTTCGAAAACGACACCTAACTCGATCCCATAGCTAAAAGCCTTCCAAAAAACCCTCCCGTAGGCCCGTTTTAGCCCCATAGCGCCCCACGGGTTTGGGTGATCGGACTGAAAACCTTGCGGGCACAACTAGATGGTAAAACCAAGTATTTTTTTCAAAATTTCAGATTTTTTAAAGAATTCTCACTGCCCAAAACGGCCCGGACGGCGGGCGGACATTTCGGTTTTGGAATCTAGACCTCTTGAAACGGATAATGTCAAATTTTGAGGCCGATCGGAGTCGTCGACCTCCATCGCGATTATAAAGGTGTATTATTCCCAGAATAATAAACCAAAATGGATTTCGCGTTCTTAATTAGGTACCTACTCGGAAAACGACGGAAAGTCACATTTGTAGCACCATAGATCCTCACAGTGAAATCGGATCGTTCTGGGACCCTCAAAAATGAAACCTACGTCCAAAAATACTTGGAAAACGACACCTAACTCGACCACATATTCGACGACCTTCGAAAACCACTCCCGTAGCCCCACTTCAGCCCCATAGAACTGGTTAGGGCGATCGGGATGAAAAGTTGCGGGCACAACTAGATAGTAAACCGACTATTTCGTCCAAATTTCAGATTATTATTATTATTAAACAAAAATGACCATTGCTCAAAACGGCTCGGACGGCGGACGGACATTTCGTTTTTGGAATTTAGACGTCTTGAAACAGATGATGTCAAATTTTAGGGCCGATCAGAATTTTCGACCTCCGTCGCGATTACGTAGGCGTATTATTCCAAGAATATTAAACCAAATCTGTGTAAGCTCCGCTTAGGGGCGACCGGCGATTCCTTCCCGTAAAAGTGTTAGAGGGACCTTCTGGCCCCAGGGAGATGGCGATTGCTGCCGGTGTGAGGCTGGCCGATAAGGCAAGGTTCGGCGATTCCTTCCCCTCCAAGCGAATCCCCGAATGCGAAGCTCTTGGGGTGCAAATTCCACGTGTCACAGTCATGGTAAGTAGGGTTTATTACGAGTATTTTTGTGTTAATGTCAAGTACAAAATACAAACAAGCCATCAATTGAATTGAATAGATGAGCGCAACCTTTTTGTTATTACGATATATCTAATGAGCGAGAGAAACTAAGAAACAGTAGGTATCTAGCGACGAAACTATTCCACACAACACATCATCCACGTGATGCTCATTACGTAATAAAACCTTATGCCGATCAGAGGTAACGAACGGCTCAGGCTGCAAAAATCGTTTTGGAGTCGTTGGAATCAGCCTGAAAAGCTCATTCCATAGACCCTTGTACCAACGAAATCGGACAAAAACTTCCGTCCCCCTTTTGAGGCCTCCTTAGTTACACATCAGAGATAAACAACTTTCGTCGTGAAGGACCTCCCGAAAACCGATGAAGGGGATGAGGGAGGGAAAATCAAGGTAGCCTATAACCACCCCCGGAACTCGCTGATGACAATGAGACCACCCTCATGAAAATCTGTTGAGCCGCTCGGGCGTGATGCTCTGTACACAAAAAAAAAAAAAAAAAAAAAAAAAAAAAAAAAAAAACAAACAAAAAAACATACATGTCGAGGAGGTGAGCGCACCTTTCCATTTTTTGGAAAAAGGTTGCGCTAAAAATACAAAAATCTGACAATAAAATACAACTGTTTCAGGTTTCGGCGGATACAGAAGTTGGGGCTCGCAACCGCTTACAACAACAAAGACGACAATGATGGGCGATGGCTGCACTGGGTTTTTGGTTTTCCACTACTAGACCCCCAGGATGTCGGCACTGCGTTTTCAGGGTGGTTAGGAGACCGCCCCTATGTCGACACCGAAAAAACAACGGTCTTTACTGACTACCTCTACAACACCTATATGGCAGAAAACGCTCAATTTCCCCCAACGTTGTGGGCTTCTAAGACGAGCGACACGAACAGGACTACGAATGCATGTGAATCGTTCCATGCCCACTTTAAGCAAGACTTCACTTCACCTCATCCGCAAATATTTACTTTTGTGGATGTTTCAGTAGCCTTTCAAACTGAAGTATATACTAAGACCTTCGACACCGACGAGCACACTCCCAAGTGTCGAAATCGAAAAAAAGAAAATTGGATCAGGCAACTAATCGCTCGTCAGACTCCCGACGATGACCCTTACAATTTTGCTAAGAGGGTAAGTTTCAAATTTGGAGGGATGTTTCAGGGGATGGGGAGTTCAGTGACAGACACATGAGACATTGGGCAATGTGACATACTTGTTGTGATATGACATACTTGTGCAATATTACGAGTGCAATATACCCTTAAGTAAGAAATGTTTGCTTTGAATGAACTAACCTTCACCTGGGGGAAGCAATTGAGTAAAGGGGAAGGAATCGCCGATTGCACAGGGGAAGGAATTGTACACTGGGAAGGAATCGCCATAATTTTAAGGGGAAGGAATCGCCATACTTTTCAACGGCCGGGAAGGAATCGCCGGTCCCCGCCGCTTAGTCGTCAAGGCAAGATCTACATTACCATAAGATGTTCACAATGTAGATTTCTAGGGATATGAAATAACCCTTAAATGAATCTAAATGAAATTAAAACCCCATAAATTTTAAGGTTGACTCTTATTTTATTTCGATTGAGTTAGATCGACAGATCAAAAGTAGGTTTGTACATTGGCTCCCTGGAAATATAAATATTATGCTTGTAGTGACAATATCAAGGCTTATCTGTACTGATATCCCCTTCAGCTTCCTGTTGAGACTACGAACAGAATCCGGCAGTTGCAAATCAGTAGCCGAAGATGTTCCGACCAGTTTTGCTTCTCGTGTTTTTCGCGGCGGTTCAATGTCTAATTTACACACCGTGTGAGTTTACTGAAAAATTATACGAGCACCTTTATAATACTTATAGATGGAAGATACCAGTGTCGACTTTTCCTCTGATCGTGTGCATGGCGGGATACAGACATTACGACACAGAACACAATTTAACCAACGAAGATGGGACTGGCTATTATGGCATTTTCGGCATCCACTACCCCATCGAGAAGAATAATTTGTTCTCATATTCAAACAATGAGCTTGATGTTGCCCTCGGTAGTTTGCAAATCGTACTACAAAACAATGAGATTTTGAACTTCTACAAGCGGATGTGCGGTCCGAAAATGGTCCGTCGAGTGAACTGTAAAATAACCATAACAACACAAATCGAGGTCTGGGATCCGATCCACAAAGATATATTTGACGAGTATTTTCACTCGAACCAAACAGGCTCACTGTTGGACGTTGAAAAAAATCTCACCGGGTCAGCAACTGAAAAAAGCCACAAGTTCCTGGACGTGCAAATGGCGGACACATCGAAAGAGTTGACCAAATCGACACCTCAGTCATCTACGCAATCAACGGAACACTCAACTGAAAACGCTCGTCAAGGTAGATACAGTGAGGAAACCCAAAATCGCGAAACCATCTCACCAAGCACTACTAATAATATTCTAGAATCACAACTTGCCCAACTTCACACAAATGTTACCATCCTAATGGTGTCCTCCTTCACTGTCCTGTTATTCATTCTCGGCGCAGCCGCCTTTTTCCTGATGAAATTCCTCAACAAAACACGTTCAGTAGATCCTGAAATTTCATTGGCACCTGTGAATCCCAAGTCATCGCAAACTGGATAATGTAACCCTAAATCGGGACTTTTTTTTTATCCATCACAGCTGTTACCAGTAGGGTCTACTTGGGTGCGCCATATTCCGCCTACCCGAACTGATTTGTCCTCATAGCTGCTCGTTTTAAAAGTAAATCCATCCGGGAAAATGCTAACAATTACCAGCAGGGTCCTGTCTCCTGACTCCTGAATCGCAAATGGCTGTTGAAAAATCCTACTAGATAATCCTACTAGTTAAACTACGAGATAAGGGTTACTTTAGTAGATCCAACGAGAAAATCCAAAATCGCGATTTCCAAAAAAGTAATCCAAATTCTGCCCACTAGGTGTTCTGCCTGGTGATATGGAATGAAACTAAATAATATTTTCTATAGTATAATCACATTCAAAAAATGATTTTTACCGCCATGAACTCACCGAATGTGCATTTAACTTTCTCAAATCCGAGCAGGTGGCATTTGGCGCACTTACCCTATTCATCATAACGTTATTGATTACAATTTTTAATGCTCTCTTTTTATTTTATATCCTTTGAACTTGTTTACCATTTTGAAAAGTGAATTCAAGGAAGGAATTCGTCTGGTTCAAAACGAACGTATATTTTAAATAATGTTTTTCCTATAGGAAATTGTGATATATCACAATTTGAGTAAATCATGAGTTTATGCTATTGTACCACTGAAAATATACGTGTATAATAATCACTTCAATCATTGCAATTATTGAGAATTTTTAGAAATACAGATGATTTTTTTCTTTAATCCTCCTTGTTTTTGCCAAGATGATAGCTCTTGTGAAGGATTAGGAACATTAAATTTTACAACCGTGCATTTTGGAAGTTTTCGATCGTTGTTTTGAATCTAGTACCTAGGTGATTCTCATAGGATTTTTAAACACTAGAAAAAATGCTCGTGCTCACTGCAAAAGTCAAGAGAGCTTGATAGAATTGAATGAACAAGGGACAACTAGGAAGAAGGGAAAGTGTGAAGAAAAGAGTTGAAGCTTGTGAATCACAGAACCACCGCCATGACTCAGGGTTGTCATTTGTTTGTACCCGAGCAACATAATAATATTATGTTGCTTGGGTAGAAACAGATGGCAGAGAATTGTGAGAGATCTAGACGTGATTCGAACTGTTGCTTGGGTAGAACTGTTTCGAACTGTTGCTTGGTGATTCGAACTGTTGCTTCTAACTCGTTGCTTGGGTAGAAACAAATGGCAGAGAATTGTGAGAGATCTAGACGTGATTCGAACTCAGCGCTGAAAACCACAGAAAATTACCTATCTGTTTTCAAACAACGAAAATCATGCAGAGTTGTGTTGATAATCAAAATAAAAGACATGCAAGAGGTTCAAATAAAGTAATTTAAGGCACTATACATGACTGGACTTGAAGGACAAGCAGCTTTTCAAAGTTTTCCTCTATCCAAAAGTAATATTTGAGCTCTTTGAACGCAGAATTAGATGCCCTACAACCTCAATTGAATGGGTTTTCACGTGGGAGTTAACATTTTCACTCAAATTTGGAGTTATCTTGATTTTTCGAAAAGTTGGAAAAATCGACATTCTTTGACGGCCCGTCGCAGTGTGTGAATATGTAATTATAGGTAAGGGGGGCCCAGACTTGGTTTGTCAACAGATTGTACTTGCAGTAGTAGATCTCCATGGGAAACTGCAGTTTCTTGACGGGACGATGAATATTAAATATTCGTCGCAATCTTGCTCGGCACGAGAGAAATTAAATGGAGGTAACATGCAATGTCGCACAGGTCCACCGTAACTGATTTTACAGTACAGGCGAAAAACGTTTTGCTTGAGTTCTACCAGCAATATTCGTGTTCCGTATTTTTATTCTTATTCATTTGTGCCTAAAATTCCGGTATAATTGTTCCTTTTAAATCAAAAAAGGATAGATAATGTAAATTTCAAGTTTAAGTTTGGACTTGTGATGTTTTGCTTGAACGAAATGGACGTGTGACGTTTTGCTCGAACGTAGTCCACAGTGCTGATTGGACTTGTGAGATTTGGCCTGAACAATGTGACGAGTTCAGAGGAAAAAGGGTAAAATTCAAGTTAAATAGTCATAGCATTTGGGGTGTTGGTGACGCTTTATGATAATTTTAACTTGAATAGCCTACCTACGACGAGTTAATAAAGTCCATTTTTGCGTTCCTTTTTGGAGTCTTGCGTTGTATTTTGGATTATTTTTCCCTGTATCAAGCAAGTAGCTGACACGCAATTTTTTTCAAAGCTGCATACCTAATATAACGTTTTAATTATAAAATATAATTTATAATTAAAACGTTCCCGGGGAGCATTAAATTGTAATGCGTTTTATCAGTTGGTTCGATTCCAGAAAATTTCTGAAAATTGCCTCAGTCACGTAGCTCAAGTGGAATCTGATTGGTCGAAATGGACTCGTCTCTTTTTGCCCTGCATCCCGCCTTGGGACCTGTGTCGTTTTGCCATTGGTTTTTACGGGAACTTATGATGTTTTGGCCGATTCTGACTATTCCAACCTGTTTGAAGGACGAAACAGACCCAGAAACTAACCTTACTTAACTCAATTTTCTCCATTTTGTGACTTGTGCGCTTTTGCATGTTCAAGAACTCACGGACTTGCACTTGAAGCCCTGAAAGACAAGCGCTAGACTCCATTCATAACGGTGTTCCTGATAAATAAAACCATCTTTGAGTCGGTCTGAATTGATGCCTCCAAGTCCAATATATTCCTCGGAACAAAGTTTTGATGTGATCAAGCTCTCCACATGCCCTCAAGCCTTGGAGGACCTCCACCAACATCTCAAAACGATAGAGAAAAAAAACCCTCAGACGTTCGGTATAGATTTTCACTATGACTCGTCAAGCAAAAGGAAATCCTGCGTCTGACGTAGGAAAGAACTGAATTCAACCCGTGCAGTGCAAACAACGAAATCCTACGTAGAAAACGAACCCCTCATCTAATTAGATCAATCCAACCCTTTTTTCCTTTTCCAACTCGGCCCCTTCCCGCGTCTAAGCTAATTAATTGCCATTTCCTTTGAACTGCGGAGTCACTGCGGTCTCCGGAAAAGAGAGAAAAAAAAAGTTTCAGCCGAAGAAAAAAAAATCACAATAACGAACAGGCGTAGGTATCATTTTTCAAACGCTCCTCAAAAACATCGCAGTTGCACAAAGTTAATTAGGTTTTTTGTAAATTAAAAATGGAGAGAGGTTTCTACAATTAGGCATAAAAAAATCAGCAGAATTAAACCAATAATGACAAAAAAGTTGTTAATAAAAATCGAAAAAGGTTGTGCGACGCTGCTGGGAAAAATTTATCCGGAGCGCCTTCGGCTAACCTTAAAATCTGAAATCCACATTAAATTTAATGAGGTTGTTAGGGAGAGAAACGGCTCCTCTGCTGATGCAGGGGGTGATTCACTCTAAAGTTTCCTAGTTTCCTATAAAAGAAACCTCTTTTAACATATGTTGAATGTTTTAACTAAACCATATGGTACATGTTTTTACGGTTGGTCGTGGTGATAGCTCGCCTTATAAGAGTAGAGGGAGCTAGGACACCAGCCCGTATTGCTGGTAGAGTGTGCTAACCTTCTGCTTGCGGATGGCAGGAGAGGCCCAGCCCTGGCAGGGGGCGAGCCTTCCTTAATAAATTGACAACAACTGCACGATTTTGGAGATTCGTACAAACCTTTAAGTGCAAATATCTCAAAACTGATTTTCCCCTGCAAGCACAGATTTATCATCACTCATGCTCACATTCTATGAGTGACGATACTTGAATGACGAGTTTGTTTCTTTTAGTTTGTAGACATTTTCAGGGAAGCACCCCGTAGAGATGAAGCACGATGTTAACGACTTCGATGTATCCATAGCAAAATAAAGCACAGTTACCGTCTAGCAGTTAGTTATCAGGAACCCATGCAACCGGTGGAACTGTTCCCGTGCTCATGTGAAAGCAAATATTCAAATAATGGGCGTACGGGTGAATCTGGTGGAGGAATCATCCACGAAATAGACCATTAGTTATTTATGGTGATGAGTTATAATTATTTTAGTTCGCCAGGACCTGCTCAAGTTTTACCCGCCGAGTCAGAACAGCTCGACGCTGCCCAGATGTTGATAATGCGTGACGGCTAACCGTACGATTAATCCGTTCAGGCGGGCTTCGAAGTGCATCGGGCGGGTGCAAATGCGTCTAAATCCAATAACGGGGCCCTCGGGGTGAGAGAATTGCATAGAACTAGCCCGGCAGTAATGACGAGGGGCATTATGCAATCCTAATGTATGCACCGGAGGCTCCTGAATCAGAGCCGCTAATCCAATATGGACCGTTCATTGTCGGCCCTGAGCAAATTCGCAAGTCGAAAGCTCCGCCTAATGGCTTCCCTAATCCCTTCCTTCTCGTCGTAATTCTTGCTTCCTTCGGTTCTGCCATGATTTTCATTCGTGTACGATAAGGCGCAAAATGTTTGTCTACTACGTTTGACGAGTGTTTCTTTTGTTTCATTGACATTTTCATCTCTGTTTTGGCGCTTAGAGTCTTTTGAACAGTTCCTTTTTTACCATATCCCATCACTGGCTGAGCTCGTACGACATGCTGTATGCAGAATCGTCCAGACCTCAAACCTAATCAATTATAGGAAAAACAATACATGTAGGTACACACCCAACACACCTAGGTGTACACTACAGACCCTATGTCGTCAGCCGTCCTCTCAAGGAGAAGATCGCGCTCAGGGCTCCCCATTGCCTCGTCCACCTGGGTTGGGAGGAGTTCGCCGTCCAATTGACGGCAGAAAATAATAATAATTGCTATTATTGCCAATAATAATTATTACAATTGTATTGCTGACCTCGCTTCTCACGGTGTCACCCATCCAAGTACTCATCAAGCCCAACGTCGCTTAGCAACGCCACACTAGGCGACTATGAGCGTCATCAGTTTGAAGCACTATTATCGACCGCAAAGGGTATGATACTCGCCACTAATCACCACTTTTCTCCATGTAGATTAGCTGCATCCAAAGTGGTCCAAATCAATAGTCTGTCGAACTGTTTGTCGAAATCATAATTAAACTTTTCAATGTACAAAAACTAATAATACGCACAATAGCGTCATTTATGTCATCTGGCGATTTCACAGGGTATTAAACTAGATCCCCCGATTGTATTCTTCACGGATTAATTAAACTTCTATTATTCAAGTCTTACCAACCTGGTCGATGAAAAGAGAGAAAATCGCACAAAAGGTGGCATCCTGGAAATTCTCTGCTAAAATGGGTTGACGCGGGTTCAACTGCTCGAAGAGGGGTTTAATTAGAAATATTTCCAGCGAGGGGAGGGGGGAAGAAAACGTGTGTGAAAAGGAAGAAGTAATCAGCCTGAGTCGGACACCTCGTGAAAATCCTGTATTCAAAGAGCTCTGAAGAACCAAAGAGAACGACCTCCCGTAAAGAGACGTTTTCACCTAAAGAGACGGTAATAAGCCCTCATCTACTGCATCCGTGATTCAATTTAATATTATGAAGGTTAGCGAGGGCTCATCGAGATTGAACTTGATGGAGCACCGGGAGATTTAATTTTATCCTGATGGCTGTTATTTGGTCAAGAAAACCTTCAAAAGGTGTCTACCTGAGGCATTCCACCACTAGGAGGCTCCACCTCAGCAAAAGGGCGTCGCCCCCAGCACGAAGATGTTGGCTTATTCAAAGTGACCTTCTCACGTGTTCATGCACGATTCATTATTAAGATTTCAATTTATGGTCTCCACGCTGAATGAGACTTGTAAACAAGTCTTGCTCAAGCCTTGAACTTCAAAGGCGTTGGATTGAACGAGTCCCGACATCTGTGCAGCATAGCACAGCATAGAATACACATAAAACAGCGAGAACTAGGACGCAGCACCTCCCCATCAAATCACACACACGACCACAAGTTAACTTAGCGACACGATTAGATGCTGCTTAATCTACAAGCTGTCAAGACTGAACCATGCTTTTGAACGAGCAAGCTTGAAAATGAATGCCAAGAAGAATGACCTGCGCTGTTTATTCTTTCAAGTAACCGGGAACCATCATTGACAAGTCAGGAGGGTGTGAATCGGACATAGCGAACTGGATTTCACAAGCTAAAGGAGCAACTGGAGCGCTCAATTGTCTGTGGTGGAGCAGAGGAATCCATCGCCGAACTAGAAAAGCCAAGCTTAGTGCCGTTGTTGTGAGTATCCTCACTTAAGGTGCAGAATGGTTGCCTGCTTACGCAATGGAATCAGCAGAGGTTAAATGCTGTCGAGGTGGATGGTTTGAGAAGGCACAGTGTCTCGACTGGAGCGAGTCAGGAATGAAACAATCAGGCCAAGAAGAGTCAGTTGAAGATCGTTTGGACAAGAGGACGCTCCAATGGTACAAGCAGGTCTCCAGAAGGCCGACGGAAGAAGGGAAGGCCACGGATCACCTCGGGGGTCGCGCCTCAACCTCACTGAGGATCAGTGTCAGGAGCGCAGGATTTCTCGTCAGGCGAAAAGAACATAGTCACATTTAGTATCTCTGAATTTACGCGCGAGTTGAGTCAAAATCCGCATAGCGTACAAAATTAATCCTGGTGGTTCTCTATCAACATCGTCTCCATTATGAAAACAAGCTCAGTGTCGTCAACCAGCGATCCACTGGGAATATATCAATGCCAGGAAACCAAAGGTGGGGTTTCACATTCAATTATGAACGTCCAGATGACCCCCCACTTTGGAGCTCCCCTTGCCGTATAAGAGGGCCGCCTATTGAAAAGCTCCCCCTAGCTCTCTTCACACCTTACTCAAATAATTAATTCAAAGTTGAACATTTGGGGGAGTTCGGACGCCACCCGCTTCTTGACCATTGGCCGCTGAAAGAAGACATTTTCTCGAAACGTTAAGGATGGGATGAAATGTCTTCGCATGCTGAGACTCCTCTGGACAATGAGACCCTGGAATGACTACAATCGCCAACAAAACTTCTTGAAACGGCTTACTGGGGACATGTTATGCGTCGTTCTAAGTGTAGCCTTCTGCAAGCTATGAGGTATGACGGGAGAGATCAGCGGGTATAGAGAAATTGGAAGAAAACGTGCGTCCTGGCTGGCAAATCGCAGCAACTGTATTAAATACAAAATCGCCAGGGCACAAGATCGCGAGTGTTGTGATTTGACTTATTACCGATTTTTAATATGATAGGAAAGCGAAAGTGTGAGATATTTCAGCCACAGCTCAATTTACGTTGTGTGAACTAAAATGAATCATCATCAAGTCCCTGATGGGAGTGATCATACTTCCCTTATGGGGTCGAGCCCGCTGGGTTCCTCCTCCGGTGCAATAACAACGCAACCGTGTGATAGCAAAACAGAAGCAGCAGAGTGATCCACCCTGCCACAAGGGCTGCTCACCAGACGAGGGCGGCAGAGCTCACATAGTAGCTGGCGGAGGAGAGGAAGCAGCTAGGGTCATTGGAAGTGTCGATTCAACTAATGCAAACTATGGCAGTTGAGAGGCTGAAAGAAAGATTCACAAAACCCAGCATCCACACCAAGTTCCCAGGGCTAGCTCGGATGTGGCAAAGTGTTGGAAGGTTTTAGATGAAATACAACGGCACTTACTGGTACTGAGTCGTTGGGAGAGGACACTAACCATACAGGCCTGATGTCAACCATTTCAGACAAGGCTTACACCACAGCTGCGACAGCGAGAGATATGAAAAAGTCATCGCCAACCTTCAGTAGCGGAGATGGCCCTTGACGAACACACATCGGTTCCAGCCCGAACCAGCAAACAGGGCAATGTCCAATCGGCCGAGCGAAGGAAGGTCTCTGTCAGGAATAGGAGAGATCACAGCAGAGACCGTCGCGACTTCAGCAAAATGTTGGCTGAAAAGAAGAATTGGGATGCGGTGGCCACATTCGTCTTTGCAGACCTAAAAACCAAAGAGCAAGACAGAACATGGGACTAAAAAATAAAATAAAATAAATAAAAATAGAAAATAAAAAAGCAGTAAATTTAAAAAAAAAAGATAAAAATAATAAAAAATAAAGAGGTAAGGAGACGAAGAGCGGGAAACAGCCAAAAAAGGGAGCTACCCCGAAGTAATGCTGAACCGGTGGTTCCAGGGTAGTTCTCTATAAGAAGAAAGGGAGTGGTGGTTTTAGTTGGTAGGCCCAACACGGGAGAGTCCGACACTGTTGAGGAGTTGCGGTCCCTCCTCTTCGCTCGTAATTATTTTCCCCGCTTCCCACTCAAAAGAAAAAAAAAAACTTCCTAGATATTGAAAATGGGAAGAAACATAAAATGTCACAAAAAAATCCTCAAAAACTATATTCAAAAAAATAGAACAGGTACAATATTTATCTGAAGGTAAAAAGGCATTTGTTGGTTTAATTGACGTAATCTCTGTAATAATATCTGTCATTTGATTTCTTAATAGCTAATTTTATTTTCAAGTTGCTTTTAAAATTCGTTCAACAATATTGTCCAAGCCTTCTCGTGACCAACAGAAATCCAAATGGTTGTAATTTGTCAGAGGCATTTCAATCAATTTTCGTTCTGTGGTGAGCAATGAGTAGAGTGCGCGTACGTCGAAGGGGTGAGCGAGCCAATCAGCGGAGCCGTACATGAGTGAGACTGGAGCTGTTATTTTGTGGAGGGGGTAGGGAGGAGGGGAAGGTTGACCATACAGGCGCTGGTTTTCTTCGGGTCCGTGGTCGTAGTGGTTGAAGAAATATTCTCCGCTGATGCTTTGGGCGAAATGAGCGAGTTGTTTGAGGGATAGACCGTTTTTCACGTGGTTGATCCACAGAGTGAACAGCTTGTCTTTGAGGTCGTTGCAAGGGTAGCCCCACAGCGTGGATAAGACGTAGGTCATGCTTTCGTCGACTATTTTCACCCGCCCTTGTAAAAGATCCACCAGTTTGGAAAAGGCGTCTGTCGAGTCCAACGTGACGTGGGTGATTCCAGCGGCGTTGGCGGCTTTGTGGATCGTTTTGGATCGCAGAGCCAGTTGCTTGATGAGGATGCTGCCGAGGTGGTTGAGACACGCAACTGGCCCCAATGCAAACATGGAGCGGATCTTGGCGTTGTACTCGGGCCTGTCCGAAGCCATCACGAAGAAGACGCAAGAGCCTTGCGAATGCCCTACGTACGTCAGCTGCTCGCTTTTAGCCTCCTGCAGCACGTAGTCGATCATCGCTGGCAGGTCATAAACGCCCATTTCGTGCCAGCTGAAATCCCAAAACTTCACGTCCGCCGGAGTCATCGAAACGTGCGATCGCGAATACACGTTACCCCGGGTGTTACCCAACCAGACATCACAACCTTCGTCAACCAGCCGATACGGCAACGCCCTATCCATAACCACCCAATCCGTCGAAGCGCAACTCAACCCATGCTGAATCATCACAGGCAACCGACAACACTCCACACCTTCCTTCTTTATTCTATGCATCGTCAAATTGTACCCATCGTCAGTCGTCACTTGATGCACCTCACACTGATATCCCTTCTTGCTCACTTCGCTGACAGTATCCAATTCATGGAAAGTCCTTCTGAAAATCGCTTGCAGGACCTTTTGATGATTGGCGAACAAGTAATTTTGCAGCAGGCGTTTCCCAGTTGACGCCATCGCCGTCACAGGCGAGAAAAGTTGAATTCTGCCAGGTACACAACTATCACTGAGCCATGTCCAAAACCTGCAACAGAAAATTTATAACATCAATAAATTGTATTTGACTACCTCAACTAGGGATGGGGATTGATTTATCGATTTTTCGCAGAAAACCCGTCTCTATTATTTACAGGGCCTTAGAAAAAATATAATATTTGAATTCTGAGGTACAGGGGGGGAACATGAAGTGAGCTGCTTAGTCATTTTTTTATTGGCCGAGAGATGCAAGTTAGCCAACTTTGCTACGCAAAAAAAGAAAAAAAAAAAAGTTGAGAGGTGTCATCAAAGAACGTTATTTGAAAATTGACCCAGGCTGAGTGATTTTATTCTTTCAGATTTATTATTCAGCCCTCTGGCGGCTCTGAGCTCAACTACTCGATACCCAGCGAGGCAAGGTGTGACGTCACAGGCCCCTCCGCTTTCATTTCAAAATCTCCAACATTTCTAAAACAGTTCTGAACATAACTTTATGGATTTTCGAACAATTTGTGTACGGGGGTTTTAAAGGGTGCTGAATACGAATGTGTTGTTAGAAATGACGAATTCCGACCTTCTCAAGGAGCCCATTATACACAATAGTTTATTATTCTTTGACATAAATTGTTCAAAAATTAATTCTGTAGGTATCAATAAAAAAAAAGTTAATTTAATTATTTTTTAGTTAGTCGACGGATGTGAGACCCCGAAAAAAACTAAATGCGTTCAAAATTATTCGGAAAACGACACTTAATTCGACTTCCTGGTATCCTTCAAAAGCCCTATAGATCCTCACGGTGAACTCCGATGGCTCCGGGACCCCAAAAAAAGGATTCTACGTCCAAATATACTTCGTAAATGACACCCTAATCGATACCATACACAAAATGGTTTTTTTTTTTTTTGTGTGTGTGTGGAAAAATCTCAAATTGAAAAAAAAAAAAAATCCACAAATCGGCCCAGACGGCGGAGCTTTCATTTTTGGACTCTTGGAACATACCTACTTACAAGGACAAATTTTGAGCCGTTCAACATTTTTCAGCCCCCCCGGTCACGAAAACCGGTTGATCATTCCAAGAATAAGAAACCAAAAACGCAGCAAATTTTACACAAGGGTTGATTATTTTTTTATATATAAAACCTATATAATATATATTATAGGTTAGAACACAAAGGTACTGGTTTTGCGGAAATTAATTGTCTAAGGAAAAATTTGGCAGAGAAAAAAAAAAATAAATAAATAAATAAATAAATCTGTACATCGTTCGGACTGACATTTTTCGAGGTCTCACATCAGTCCGAACAAATTGATTTTTTTTTTTTTTTTCAACATTTTTTTACTCGAAAAATGGATTAGGTAGTAGGGTGGGTCGAAAAAAATTGTTTTATTTTTTTTTCTTTTGCACCGCTTTGAGATAGTCTCCACTGGAGTTCTTAAAGTGTTGGAAAGTCACTCCACAAAAATCGGTGCATAAAACACAAATGAAGTGCCGCCCCAAGCTGTAACAGTAAAATTGGTCACTTTATAGTGTTTTTTCTGCTTTATATCGCAATTTCTCGGTTTATAATAGACACTTTCGTTTTCAATGAATAAATTGAAGAAGTCCGATATTAATTCGTCATTTTCTACCATTTAGGTTCTACCTACTATTGCAAAATAATGGTCAATCGCAATAGATGATATGCATAAGATCGTCGCAATGCATAAAATGACAGTTTTACGTGAGCCAGGTTGGTTTCTATCCTTATTTTTTTAATGAAATTTTAGTACGAAAGGACCAAGTTTTAGAAATATTTTTTTTATTAATAAATACTATTTTGTCAGAAAAATGTGATAAATTTAGAATTTATTTATGTAATTTTTATTACAAATAGTAATTTTTTGTTTAATTATTTAGTTTTAATTATTTTTGTTTTAGTAGTTTTGTACACCAAACCTGAGCTCTTTCTCTCTCTCTCTCTCTCTCTCTCCCTCTCTCTAAATAGTAAATATTAAAGAATATCCAATTTTACTGTTGGGGCGGCACTTCATTTGCGTTTTATGCACCGATTTTTGTGGAGTGACTTTCTAACACACTTTGAGAACTCCAGTGGAGACAATCTCAAAGCGGTGCAAAAAAAAAAAAAAAAAAAAAAAAAAAAAAACCAATGTTTTTCGACCCACCCTATTAGGTAGGTATATCAATTTTTCGAGGTTCCGCATCTGTCCGAACAATATACAGATTCTTTTTTTTTTTTTTTTTTTTTTCAAAATATTAATTTTTTTAATTTAAAAAATTTTTTACTCGGAAAATACCAAATTTTTTCCGAAAAGGTATAATTAATTTTTCGAGGTCCCACATCAGTCCGAACAATGAAAGATTTTTTTTCAAAATTTTTTTTACTCGGAAAATACAAAATAGGTAGTTTCCGAAAAGGTATAATTAAATTTAGGAATAACTAAATGTTAAATATTTAAACAATAAATAAGCAAAGGTAAACATTTAAATGTTTACCTAAATGTCAAATTTTGACTCCTGGGATGCTTCAAAAATTCCATTTGTAGCCTCATAAAAGCACTATTATCTATAATAGATCCCCACAGTGAAATCGGATCGTTCCGGGACCCCCAAAAATACTTCGAAAACGACACTTGACTCGATCCCATAGCCAAAAACCTTCAAAAAACGCCTCCCGTAGCCCCATTTTAGCCCCATAGAGCCCCACGGGCTTGGGAGATCGGACTGAAAACCTTGCGGGCGCAACTAGATAGTAAACCGCATTTTGTCAAAATTTCAGATTTAAAAAAAAAAAAATCCTACTGCCCAAAACGGCCCGGACGGCGGACGGACATTTCGGTTTTGGAATGTAGACCTCTTGAAAAGAATATAGTAAAATTCTGAGGCCGATCGTAGTCGTCGACCTCTGTCGCGTAAACATAGGTGTATTATTCCAAGAATAATAAACCAAAACCGATCTCACCAATCGATTCGGCGACGTACAAAACTTAGGAAACGTTCGGAAAACGTACAAGACCTAAAATCGTCAAATCGTCAAATAGCCGGCGGTACCTATTCAAAATGACGATGATATTACGGAGACTAACATTACGTGATATAATTATATCGAGCCATTTCTTGGATTGGTTTCTGGGAGGTAATGACATTGTCAAACCTTTGCCGTCAGTTTCATAACCTCCGTGGACGTGCAATCCTTCAACTAACAATACTGCATTACTCACCACATTCAACGTTGAGGATGATTGTGCCAAACGTTCGAAGAGCGATAGGAGTGAAGTGGGAATAAAGTGCGGCGTAAAAGCTCAATCATGAAAGGAACGAATCGAAAATGGACTGTAACAGAAATAATGTTTTGAAGCTACCTACGAAAACAATCTCGGGAATCAAAATAGGAGAAACCCGACGGGAGGTTATTCGAGTCGGACAGCTGGCGCTCAGCTGATCCGTCCCCCCTTCAAGGAAGTTGAAAAGATGGAATAGCCGATTTGCGGATAGCCCATGTGCAACCTCTTGAAACGCGTAATAGATCCCTCGGTGAATTGGAATCATTCTGGGACCTCCGAAAATGGATTCTACGCCCAAAAATGTTTAGAAAACGACACCTAACTCGATCCCATAGCTGAAACCCTTCAAAAACCCCTCCCGTAGCCCCATTTTAGCCCCACGCGCTTTGGCGATCGGGGTGAAAACCTTGCAGACACTACTAGATGGTAAACCGAGTATTTTGTCAAATTTTCAAATTTTTAATAAACTTCCTACCGCCGAAAACGCGTTTCGGCGCCGCGGCCTGGACGGCGGGCGGACATCTCGTTCTTGGAATCTAGACCTCTTGAAACAGATAAGGCCAAACTTTGATGCCGATGTGTATTAAAATTTAATACAGATCGAAATTTTTTCTACCTTCGTAGCGATTACATAGGTGTATTATTCCAAAAATAATAAACTAAAACGCTGCAAATTTACACAAGGGTTTTTTATTCTTTGATATAGGTAGGTTACTTGTGCAACAAAGTTTTTCTGTCAAAAGAAAAAAATTGGAAAAATTTTTTTTTGGATTTTTTTTTTTTTTTTTCAAAAATTCTTCATTTTTTACTCGAAAAATTTTTAATCTCCTGGCATCCTTCAAAAATCCCATTTTTCGCCCCGTGAAAGCTCTATAGATCGCAACAGTGAAATCGGATCATTGCGGGACCCCCAAAAAATGGATTCTACGTCCAAAAATACTTCGAAAACAACAACTACCTCGATCCGATAGCTCAAAGCCTTCAAAAACCCCCTCCTATAGCCCCATTTTAGCCCCATAGCGCCCCACGGGTAATTACCAAATTAAAAAAAATGTTCTAATGTTTTTTTCATTGACACAGGATTAAATTTCTGCACAAGTAACCTATATCAAAGAATAATAAACCTTTGTGTGAAATTCGCAGCATTTTTTAAAATGAAAATGGGCAAGCCCGTAAATAAATAAATAAATACCCACACGTCATAGAATTTTGAGCTCAAAAGGGGACACGAAAAATTCTTGAAACAGGTAGATCCAGTTAAAGTTCTCCCAGCAAAAATTCTGCTACCATTTTTGATATTTTGTTGTTCAAAAAATAAAAGCTTCTTTATCATTTCTTGCACGAGCCAATCCCTCTTCTGGCAACTGGCCTAATCCCTGAATATAGTCAAATTTAGCACAACTTTTTTACGTCGAGCAACATGTAGACAGTCGTCGAGGAATGCGTTAAAATACAGTGTCGAGGAATGCATGCATTATAACTGTAGGTACACAGGTGGGTATTCAATTTTACAACTTCGAACTCCTGAATGGGTGCCAACAACAGGGTTCAAGATTTACCCGAAATGAATTAGGTACTGTGAGAATAATAAACCTAAACAAGCCTCAAGCTTTGCGTAGCTGAACTTTTCATTCACCTATTCTAAATTTCTAATTTACAAATATGTTTTCATAACTCGCTCTTTTCCTCACTCTCGAATTTTCAGGGTTGCTGAAGAGGCCCCCTAACGCGGCGATGTTCGTGAAAATAAACGACCAGGCCGTTTCGGGATGTCATTAAAAAAGAGGGAGCGGTTGCAAGGAAGATCGGAAGACGTGCCCAGCATTCACAGCTTCTCCCAACCCGCTTATGACACCTACGAGATTATGATCCCCCCTCGCCACTTCCCCGCCGCTATAACTACATTATGATATCCCCTTTCCACGGTCCGCCTCCTCCCCTAATAATCGACATCCTCTTTTTTTTCGAAAGAAAAACGCATTCCGCCCCGATCCGCACATCGGCTCATGTCCGTCAGGCAGTGTCCGCTGCACGGCTGCACCTTCAAGGGCCGTATCAATCCAACGCGACACTTCAATTTCTAGCGAGGATCCCCATCAGGCGGCTCACTACCGAGAAATTGGTTTTATGCTTCGCGTAGGCCTTTTGTTCAAATGACGGAAACTACAAATTAGAGACAGCCGTTGGAAGTGACCCCCGCATTAACCTAAATCAAAATTTCGATGTCGCCCAAAAGAAACATCAGGACCCGGCTAACCACAGGAACTGCCCAGAAGTAATAATTACCTACTCTAAATACGTAGTTCCAGGGCAGCTTCCTGAGAGAAATCGAGGTGTTTTTTAGTGGGTATACTGATGTAAGCAGGAGTCCCACGCGAAGGGCGGGGGATACATACGAGGGACATCCAGTAAGTATACAACCTTTTTAAAAAATCGAAAAATGCTTGTATTCCAATGAAATTCACAGAATACTTCACAAATATAATAACTATTTTTCCACGTAGTCCCCGTGGAGTTCGGCACATTTCTGGGCAACGGTTTTTTTATGCCAGCGTCATAGACCTCCGCCGCCGCCTGTTCTGAACAGCTTCCTGAACCTCTTCATCGTCTGCAAATCTTTTTCCACCTAAAAACCCCTACAATTTTATCAGCAGATGATGAATAGGGAGGGTGGTTGATAATGTCCCATCCAAACGAAGTCAAAAGTTCTTGGGTGACTCGAGCAGTGCGGGGGCCTGGCGATGTCGTGGAGGAGGCAGATCTCCTGGTAAGCATACTACGGTTCTGAATCGCCCTTTTAAGTTTTTTAATGGTATTGCAGTAAGCGTCGGCATAAATTCGACCCAAAAGACGCCCTTCCGATCCCAAAACACGGATGACCGCTTGGATCTCACTCGGGCGAGAGGTGGCGGCAACTAGCGTCGACCTCTCCATTTAAAAAAACTCACTGTCAGTGAATAAACGGTCTGCAGAAACGCGCTACGAAGCAAACTGACCGTTATGACCCCGCCTTCTAGCCAGGGGCACAAACTTAAAAAAAAAAAAAAAAAAAAAAAATCCCCCTCGCCACAGGAGCCGTCGTAAACTTACTTTCTGGATGACCCTCGTACTTCCCCGCCGTCGGTCCATACAGGATTTTTCATCTCCGTAAAAAAAACCTTGAAAAAAAAGAAAAAAAAGTTGTCGTTTAAGAACTAGTCGTGGCCTTTCCTCGATATCTGCGATTCGATAAAATTAATCAAATATTTAAAAACGCTGCAAATTTTATAAAAGGGTTGATTGGGGAAAAATTAATTCTGTCATTAAAAAAAATAAATACAAAAAATAAAATAATTAATCCTACAACATTTTTGAAAATCTGGTCAGATGTGGGACCCCAAAAAAATGGATTATGCGTCCAAACTTACTCGGAAAACGACACCTTGTTTGACCTCCTGGGATCCTTCAAAATCCCAATTTGCAGCCCCATGAAAATCCGTAGAACTGAAATAGTGAAGTGAGAGAGCTTGTAACTTGTTGCGCACATTGAAGAGGTGTGACCAATCCATCGATCTGACCAATTTTTGAAATTTGGACGATTTTGAGGACAAGATATTGATTGTCTTGATTCAACGTCATCAGTGGCTGTATCATCTTTTTTTTTCTTCATCTTCTTCTTCTTCTTATTCTGAATATGTGTAACATAATTTTTCCTCCTGAATATTATAATATTGTCAATGGATGTGAAACGAGGTATTTTGTGGAAGCAGTTTGAGGTTATGGTTTGATCCTTCGTCCGCTTCACCTATGATATATCACCTTTGATCCTCCGCCTTTTCCTACATTTATGGTTCAGTCCTTCGCTGCTTGTATCAAGTCAAGGATTAGGATGAGCATACTTCATGTTCTTCTAGTGCTTTCTCCGTGATGCTGGTGATGTACATGATGGTTGTGCGTTTTTGACGGAATCCAAAATGTTGAGTTAGATTAATTTTCATTTTAATGACGTTGTTCTACGATTTTCATTAGTCTTTTTGTATTGTCCAGAAGACTTCCCGTGGATTATGAAGAATTAGTTCACTAAGTGAGCTAGAACTATGACTTGACCAAGTCTTGGTCAAGTCATAGTTCTAGCTTTCTTTTGATTAATTTCAGTTCAGTATGTTGCACTTCAGTGAGAGTAACCAGCGTGCATCTTGTTCACATGGCACTGTGACCTTCGAGCATCAGTAACTGATATTGATTGATAAGTGGGATAAGTGGGAGAGAAATCATAGCCTTACGTGACATGACATTGTGCTATTGGGAGATAAGGAAACAGAACAATGGCGCAGTGCGATTTCCCTTTATGGAAGCAGAGCCTCTAATCGGGTCGAAGGACTTGTGACTTATTAACATAACAGCATTGCATTAATTAACGCGGATAGTTCCCCGGGTCGTCGGGAAATCAGAGCGTTCCCGAATCCCTTCGGGCCCGAAGCTCCGTTTACAAGGGCCCTCCTCAATCAGGGAAAGCACACAAGCACACGGACGTCGCTAATGACCTTAGCTTGTGGGCACCAGCTCAAATACCACAAACAGGAGCACGTCACGGCCTTGCACGTCCTGTCCATCCCCTACGGTCTGTGGGGTGCGAGGTTCAACCCCCGTCCCACCCACCAGTCAAACATGGACTTGAAACGTGGACGCGACGGGAATTCAGAAGTAGAGAGGCTGGATGGAGTCTGTGCGGAGGTGGTGCCTTGCGAGCATGCAGCGTTGAATGATGGATTTCTCCTTGATCATACGAGAGAAGGCTGGAATTGCTTGGACGGGGACGGGGACAGCCAATTTTAATGCTGGGCTGGGTTTGTTTTCTTCTGAAGGAGTTTTGTCAAATTTCTGACGTCTTTGGGCACACCGGGAGTTCGTTCAAATTCGTCGGACAGTGTGGAAACAAGAAATTTGACCATCTACGACCACGTTTTTCAGGAAAATTTCTTCATTCCCTCCCTTATCAAAGCTCAAATCAAAATTTCACACGGAATAGCTGCGATGGGGAATTTAATCAGCTTTCACGAGAAAAAAAGAAATTTGGAATCGGAGCAATAGTTTCTGAGCTACAACCGAAAACGTTCTGAAAAACGCGCTTCCGCTCTCCGCGCGGTGTCAGATTGGACGTTTCTTAGCAGCTATTCAGTAAAAAAAAAAAAAAAGTGACTAGTGAAATTGTCATAAGTTGTCAGGGTACCTTATGTGGGGTTCGGGGGACCGATTTTGGTGTTTAATAGGCTTCGGAAGTCAGGAAAACGAAGATTTTGGCTCAGTTAGAAAAAATGGTCAAACTTCAACACGCTCTAGCGGCCAAAAGGAGATAGCTAGCGAGGCGGGTTTTGTCTCATTTTTTAGGAAATTTTATCAGCTTTAATTTCGTATGAAGTAGTCATGTCGCTAGGAATCATGGTTTCCGAGTTAAAGGCAAGAAACCAAAAAAAGGACCGAAATTTATGGTTTTTCGCCATTTTCATGGTGAAGCCATATCCGAATTTAGTAGATAACCAAATTTTCGGATTCAGCACCCCCAAAAACGTACAGATCCGTCGAGAAAAATTTGTCAGGTATTTTTTCTCAGATTCACTACTTTTGGACACTGACTAGACCAGACATGGGCAAACTTTTTCGAGGGAGGGCCAAATAAAACAAAAAATTATGTAGGCGGGCCAAAAATTAAAAATAAATGCATAAAAAAATTAAAAATTGAACAAAACACATTTTTATAAACAATGAACTTTATTTTTGATTTTTACATCACATGAAACTGAGACTGCGTCCGCACATCTACCTAGTCTCCAGATCGACTACACGAGTTTGGCTGCAAAGTGCAAACTCGCACGTCAGCGATAATACCATAATTGCCCGAGTTTGTAGGGTTTATTCAAAACCCTGTCGCGGGCCGGATTAGACTAGCCCGAGGGCCACATTTGGCCCGCGGGCCGTAGTTTGCCCATGACTGGACTAGACTATCTTTCTTGGGCGCTGGATTTCAATAGTGTTTTGTGACAGGTGAGTTTCAGACCATCAATTACTTCTGATTTGTGTTACGGGTAGGAGCATGATCAGCAAGAGCCAGCAGCCTGTGCCTCCTGAAGACCCAGAACCACCCAGCAGAAATTTCTGAGATAATACCAAGACTATAAAGAAAGACCATAACGGGCCGGTGCTCAGCACAGGAGCTCAGCAGCTTGAAAGCATCCCCTGGCAGTTGAGACAACGCATTGAGGGCTCGGGGTGGGTTCTTAGCGACTGCCACTATTTCGACCGTCTCGCTCAGCTGCCCAAGTTGGCTTCTTTTTATGGCATTTCTTTGGAGGCTTGTGCCCTGCAGTCAGTGATCTGAGCATGCGCAGCATTCCCAATTTCGGTCGCTGTGACGAATGCAAATTCAATGCTGCTTTTATCCAATGATGCTTTTCAAGAAACGACTCCATACATGTAAATTTGATGATTATGTACAGTCACAAAATTTGTTATCTAATATAATAATTAATATTTCTGGTTACAACTCTGCATCCACCCCTTCACGGTTTATGCTTCCCACTCGTGTTGCCAGGGCCCTCCTGTCAGAGCCAGTTTGACGTGCATCCTGATCCCCCCTTCCCCGTCGGGATATCAAATGCATTGTATCTTATCAAGCATTTATGGTTCGAATCAAGTGGAACTTCATGCGAGGTTAATGGAACCTGTCCGTCGTACAGCGGTACCAACACGTAACATTACACGGGCTCGTATCATAACGTAACGAGGCGCTCATCATTGATGGAACGCAATTTATCGGCAGACGTCAAACCAGATGGCAGGTTGTGTGGGCAACGTTCAAATTAGCTCTTGGCCAAACTCTGGTGTAGTGTGCCAAAGTGTTGTTGTGGTTTGGCGGGAACGTTGCAGGCGCTGGAACTAAGAATTTAATTTGGTTGGCTAGTTTAAACGAAGGAAGTATGTGTCAAAATGTCGTTTTAAAAGCAATTAACCTTAGTGGAGATCAGTTGCTCTTTGGTTGAAGCGAGGAAGGGAAACTGAAGGAGGCTTCCTTTGCGGGGTCCTGAAAGGGGTCGAGAAACCGATGATGAGGAAGGGCATTTCCTTGGCCTTAGGTCATCCGAAACCAAGTATTAATTATAGGGTGCGCCACCCTCACGAAGGGACGAAAACAGTGGGTCAGTCATTAGAAGAGCGTCTTTGTTACCTGAACTCCCTCCCAAACTTCAAGACAATACCTCCACAACTCAGGCAGCTGGACCCCCCACCGACGTCCTCCCCCGAAGGGCCTTTTGTCAGTCGGACTTTCGGCAATCTTGTACAACCCTTCAGGGCAAAGAAGGGGTGTCGATACGATGTTATGCCGAAAGGGAGATCGCCTCACAATGCCGAGTCCGGAAGGGCTCAAGTCTGAAGCAATCTTTTCCTCGTCTTCCTGCTCTGAATGGCCTTCCCTTCCACTGGCCCCTCCAACTGGAAATATTTCCTCATTTACCAAAGGGTCAAGTTTCATTCAAAGGTTCCGTCGAATAAAAGACGGGAACGGGGTCGACAGTGCGCAACACCATCTCACCAAATGTAGCCAGAAAAATGTCTTTATTGCCCCAATAGGGTTGACAATATTCCCTTGCTACTCCAATTAAGTCGACAAAATGTCATTTTGACCTCAAAACAGAAGAAGAGATGTTTTGCGATCTCAATACACCTAAAAAAAAAAAAAAAAAAAAAAAAAAATCTACAAATTTTACACGTGTTTATTATTCTTTGATATAGGTTACTTGGGTATAAATTTAATTCTGTGTCAATGGAAAAAATTTTAGATTTTTTTTTTTTTTTTTTTTTTTTTCAAAAACTTTGTTTTTACTTGAAAAATATTTGACCTCCTGGGATCCTTCAAAAATCCCATTTTTTAGTCCCATGAAAGCCCTATAGATGGCCACAGTGAAATCGGATCGTTCCGGGACCCCCAAACATTGATTCTACGTCCAAAAATACTTCGAAAACGACACCTAACTCGATCTCATAGCCAAAACCCTTCAAAACAAGCCTCCCGGAGCCCCATTTTAGCCCTATAGCGCCCCACGGGTTAGAGCGATCGGGCTGAAAACCTTGCGAGCACAACTAGATGGTCAACCGATTATTTTGTCAAAATTTAAGATTTAAAAAAAAAAAAAATTCCTACTGCCCAAAACCCTACTGCCGGACCGTTCCCGGGGGCCGTAGGTTGATGCCAGTGTGCTACAGCTCACTGTGCGGACTCGGCTCTTCGACCCTCATGTCCACCCCTGTAATGTTCAGGCTGACATCCCGGGTAACGACAGGGTGTTAGGGGCATGTAAAGTGGTAGAGAGCCTTCAGGCTCTTGGGCCTCTGACCGGAGTGGCCTTAATGGGGAGGAGTTGCTCCCACTTACGCAAATAACATCCGGCTTAGAGCAACTCCTTCTCTCCGGTACCTCGGGCGGGGGGGGGGGGAGCCCGCGATCTTGGATCGGTACCTTGGGTGGGGTCATCCCTCGGTCCTTCCCCCCCCCCCCCTCCCCCGGACCTGGTGTTGGACTCGAGGGGGTCGTGGGGCCTGCTGGGAGGTGGAGCCCGGCGGAAGGTCAGACCCCGCTGGGGTGGAGCTCCCTTAGGGGGGCCTGCTAGATAGCCTACCGCTCCTATGCAGTTTCCATTGTACACAACTGCCCAAAACGGCCCGGACGGCGTATGGCGTACGGCGGACGGACAAATCGTCTAAATCAATAAAATACAACACAGATGATAAGTACTCACATTACACATTAATTTTCCTTTCACGGCCAAATGACTTCTTGCACTTCAATAGCAGTAGAAAGCATCATCGCCAAAAGGTCAACAATCCACTTTGTTACTTCTGCCAAAGGAAATGCAGAAAGGGATCATTTACATCTTTCAAACTCATTTTAAGAAAGATGAAAGTCAAATACCTTCTGCATTGAAAGCGAAAGTGATAAAAATCTTTCTCTTTGTCGAGAAGCTTTTTACTGCTTCAAATGGTTCGCTCACTTTTTGTTTGCTACAACGTTTGTGGACGTCGTTTATTGTTTTCAAGTAAAGTGAAGGGAAACTCATTCTCGTTTTCTGCATCCCCCCCCCCCTTCCCCTTCCCCTTTTTTCCACTTCCACAATGCAACGGTTTTATTGTGTGTGTTTTGGAAGGGTGCCGTATCTGGAGGATGGCTCTGACGTTTACTATCATAATTTATGAGTTCTTTTATGTTCGAGGAAGGAGGCCATTGTTAATGCGCAGCTTTTCGCTACGGAGATTTTACGACGGAATGTCAAAAACGTGTAATTAAACCCATTTCAGGGGGGGTAGGCCGGAGGAAAAGGGCGAGGTATCGATTTGGGTTGCAGTTCGGCAACCTGATTGGGGAGGAGATTCAACCAAGTAAAACTGGAGGCAACTGTCGAGTTTAATTTCGGGGAATCTCAAATGTCTGGTTCATATTTCAACCAGTTAATTTGCCTGCTCTAATTAAAATGTGGAGAACAGGCAGTCGATATAACGCAATAGCCTTAAATTTCATTACCGTCTCACACAAGTTCACAAACATAAGTTGGTTACTGAAATAATGCTGGCATGCGATGCACTCGGCTGGTGAAAATTTGTATTGATAATGAAAAACGCTGCAAATTTTACACCGTGGGGCTCTGTGGGGCTAAAAAGGGGCTACAAGTGGACTTTGTTGAAGGCTTTTGGCTGTGGGATCGAGTTGGGTGTCGTTTTCGAAGTATTTTTTAGCGTAGAATCCATTTGTGGGGATCCCCGAACGATCCGATTTCACTGTTGCGGTCTATAGGGCTTTCATGGGCGTTCAAATATTGTTCTAGTAATTTTGGACGTATAATCATCATACATCATACAGTAATATAAAATCGTGTTGGTGTTACCTACGGTGGGTGGTACGGGATACAAAGGATTCATACAATAAGGGTGTTCCCGAGCGGAGTTTTTTCCCTTCTCGCGCCAAAGGCCGTTTAGGGGGTCGAAAAAAAATTACGAAAAAATACCAGCCGTATTGATCAGGCCTGGAGGAAGACGTCGGTCAAATCGTCAATCGTCGAAAAAAAAATTCGTCAATCGAAATTCGTCTTTTTCCCGTTTGTCCCACGTTTTCCACTTTCAACTCGCGCCAAAGGCCGTTTAGGGGGTCGAAAAAATTACGAAAAAATACGAGCCGTATCCTCCAGACCTGGAGGAAGACGTCGGTCAAATCGTAAATCGGAAATTCGCCCGGGAAATTCGTCGAAAATTAGTCGAAATAAATCGTCTTTCTCGCGTTTGTCTCACGTTTTTTCGGGTTCAAAAATTCCCAGTAAGGAGCCGTTTTTTGGGTATGGTATCCGCGAGCCAAATACGCGCCAAAATATGGCCAATCCGATTCCGAAGTCGGATTTAAAAAAAAAACCGAGCGGGAGGGGGCGATTTCACGGTGAGAAGACAATTGGATCGTTTTAATTCGCGCGGGGTGAGGCACCGCCGTGCAAACTTTACCTCCCCCTCCCCCCCCCCCATTAAGGCGTGATCGGCTGAGTGAAGCCCCCCCCCCTGTAAACCCTTCGCCCATCTACCCCCTTGCCACCCGATATATATAAATATAATATAGGGTCTGCAGGCGGGTGATTTGAGGCACAGCGTAGCGAGCGGACATAATACGGATTTCTGTGTAGGACGGCTGAGAAGACAATTGGATCGTTTTAATTCGTGTCTGCAGTTCCCCGCCCACCCGCTACGATCACTCTCCCCCCCCCCCCCCCCCCCACGACCTTCCAGCACCCTTTTCAAATTCAGGGGGGCCTTACTTCGCTCAACTGATCATTTTATCGGCCAGGGGGCTCGCTTTGCTCGGCCGCCCGCATAGGTAGTTTATTATTTCAAATTTGATTTCACTAGCACTTTGACAGGGGTGGGGGGGGGCCTTGCTTCGCTCGGCCGATCATTTTATCAGCCAGGGGGATTGATGTTGAAGGAGCATTTGACCTTGATGCAGGGTTATGAACGTGTCCATCGATGCTACGCACACCACTAGGGGAGCGAGCGAAGCGAGCCAGAGAGACTAAACTATTATATTGGTGGTGCAGCCCGAGGAAGTCGAGGAGGAGAATCATCTAAATCTAGCCCACTTCTACCACCAGGCCCAGTATTTTCGCCTTTTTCATGCCTTTTCGCCTTTTTCGGGCTTTTTCGCCTTCGCCTTCACGCCTTTTCGCCTCCTCCTCCTTTTCGCCTTTTCACCTTTTCGCGCTTTTTCGTCTTTTATTTATTTATTAATTATTTATTTAATAAAAACGCATACGAGTCCGCGTTAAGTGAGTCATTTTATGTCTTTCGTTAGGAACGTATGACGTATACGTCATATAACAACGAATCCGTTTCCTGCACGACCCACTTTGTAACATATCCCAATAACAATCCTGAATCAGGATTCCTGATCATGCTATGTAAGTAAACAATTATTTAAACAATCACGCTCATACCACTGTTTGTTGGCCACGCACTCCGCAATGGTTGACGTAGGTTGACCTATTATGGCTAGGTAAATAGAGAGCTTTCCAACGGTGAACGATTTTTGTACGATGATAACTGGCGAAGATGAAGTTCCGTAGCAACGAATCGGTTGTAAGCAAAAATCATCAGAAATTTAGGTAACGCTTTTTTTCCGTTACGGTTTTGTATTTTAATGTGCCAAAGTAAAGACATAAAATGTCAAAAACGGGCGTGCCCAATTACTAAACAGTGTTTCAGTATTTCAATTATAAGAGGAAAGGGTCAGTGGATTTATAAATAATAAGAACAAAGCACACGCGACTATCACTGATTATATTAAGGTGACGGATTGAGGTTGAGGTGACGGAAAAGTTGAGATTTAACGGAGGAGAGGGAAGAGGAAAGGATATCGATGAAGGGAGGGGACGTGGAGAGGAGATTAACTTCGCGTTTACACAGATAGATGGCCGTAAGGACTTGTGATTTCCGCGAAAAAACGCATTTTGGAAAATAGTGGATCAATCGGATTTTGGAACGGCAGGCCTCAATTATTAATTAGGTAACAAATACTTGGTCTTACTGGAGATGTGCATCTTGGTTGACATCACAAGTATTTTAGTGGTCAAATCCCCGACTCATTCAGTTAGAATCTGATATTGTTACGGGGCGACGCAAAATGCCTGAGGGCCGCGGAAACTCAATTAAAATCGTCAAACCGGATGGAAATCAACTTGACCCAGGTCTTCACAAACCCCGGGAGGGAGCCTGGTCTCTGATGAACAGCTTCTGTTATAGAAAGTTTGATAATTAGCGGAAAGTCAGTGAAGGGAGGAGGGGCGAGAGAACACCCAGAGCGCCATCTGTTGAGGAAGCGGTTTCCAAAGGTCCCCATTGTGCATCCGAGCTTTCAGGGACGGCTACATTGTCACTCGCTCGGCCAGAACGACGAAAGGGCCCCCCCTCCGCTACTGGGGTTTCTATAAGGACTCAATAATAAAAGGATTTGTTTAATTAGAAACGTGTCCTCCCAGCTTGAGTCCTTTGGGGGTTTTCCGCCATCTGCCACCTGCATTGTGGGGAGTCAACTGGACGCTGAAGACGCTGAGAAAGCCCAAGAAAAATGACCCCAATGGCTGTTATTAGATTAAATCTAATAACAGCCAGCGGGGTCATTTTTCTAAATTTTACTAGCACTCAGACAGACCACTTTCTCGGACAGGGGAGGCTCGCGCCGCTCGAGTAGGTAACGCATTAGCGACCCAGGATCGGTCAGGATTGAGAAAGATCTCAGAGGCCAGGTCGGGGGTTGGCTGGCTTCAGCCAGCAGAGGGTGGGCCCCTGGTTTCTAGCTAAAGCTCCGAAAGTGGAGCAAAAATCAGCACAGGGTTTGGAGCAGTTGACAGGATGTTGAGGTTGCTACGGGACGAGGGGGTTGTCCGTCAGGGACGGTGTTGCAAGACAGCTCTCTCCCATAACGAACGAGTATTTTAACTTCCATAATTAAAAACTCCCGATAATAAACATTTTCAAGAAGGGCTATTCGCTTTTTAGCTCGAAAAGTTCAATACGTGTAGCACGGGTGTAAGTCAATAAACCCAACAAGTTTCAAATCACATTACCGCCCGGGATAAAAAGGTCTCTCGAAAAGGACATGTTTTAATTCTTCGGTCTCCAATTAAACACTAAAAGCTTTTCAGCATTTCACCGCCCTTTTTGAAATTAGATTGCACCGCCGTAATCAGCTCAGGTCACATAAACTCAGACGGCCCTCTCCATTCTTTTTTACGCAGTACGAGGTGTCGTGGGGGGGGGGGGGGGGGCAATAATTAATTTCCGTAGAACTGTAATTGAATATTGGCACTTCAAAAAACTGTAAATGGAGCTTTTTGTGTGTTTCCTCATTTTGTACTTAATTTCGGGAGTCGGCACCAGATAGATAGATAGATAACTTCTGTATATAATATTTTGTTCATACATAAATGCATAAATGAATGAGGTGATCTTAGACTAATTCAAAGCACAGACAAAAAAATAATACGATCTTTAAGGCAGTAAATATAGTAAAAATTAACAGCATCTTATAAATAATGAAATTTAAAACAATAAACTGTATAATCGCATTATCCTGATCAAAAGAATAAAACAAGAATAAGGGAGTAACTTGGGAGAAGAAGAAGTATTTTCATTCAAATTAGTAACTAGTAATCAACTGTTGATTTCAACATTCAAGTATTTAGCCCAACCAAGTGAAAGGCGTCCGAGCAAAAATATATTTGAATGTTGAAATCAACTGATTTGAATGAAAATTCTTCTTCTTCTCCCATATATTATAATATAATATTCCCATATATTATAATATATTATATTATATTATCGCAGTAATTATAGTAAAAATTAACAGCAACTTGTAGATAATAAAATTTAAAACAATAAACTATGTACTAGAATATAATATCAATCAGGGATTGAGCGAGGGTTATTTGACCTGTTCACCCCTCAAAGCAGTACAAATCTCAGGGAGATACTGGGGATGATTTCAAGTACGTGTGAAAGGCGGAAAGACGTAGTCGCTCACTGGTCCGGAATGGGCACCGGTTCCTTGGGGCTCCACTTTCATAACTTTTGGAATAGAGAACATCCCAAGGCCGAGGGTTACAACGTTGGCCTCCCATCACAGCAACGCAGACGAATCTCCTACTTCCCCACGTACATCAACAGAAGGCCTGCATCGTCACTGCCGTCCCCAAGCAGTAGGTTAAATCAATCAGGGATAACCTACTGCTTGGGGACGGCAGTGACGATGCAGGCCTTCTGTTGATGTACGTGGGGAAGTAGGAGATTCGTCTGCGTTGCTGTGAGGGGAGGCCAACGTTGTAACCCTCGGCCTTGGGATGTTCTCTATTCCAAAAGTTATGAAAGTGGAGCCCCAAGGAACCGGTGCCCATTCCGGACCAGTGAGCGACTACGTCTTTCCGCCTTTCACACGTACTTGAAATCATCCCCAGTATCTCCCTGAGATTTGTACTGCTTTGAGGGGTGAACAGGTCAAATAACCCTCGCTCAATCCCTGATTGATTTAACCTACTGCTTGGGGACGGCAGTGACGATGCAGGCCTTCTGTTGATGTACGTGGGGAAGTAGGAGATTCGTCTGCGTTGCTGTGAGGGGAGGCCAACGTTGTAACCCTCGGCCTTGGGATGTTCTCTATTCCAAAAGTTATGAAAGTGGAGCCCCAAGGAACCGGTGCCCATTCCGAACCAGTGAGCGACTACGTCTTTCCGCCTTTCACACGTACTTGAAATCATCCCCAGTATCTCCCGTAGAATATATTAGTACTAGTAGAGGGGCCATCACCTGCTGGCTACGCCAGCCAACTCCCTGTTGCCAAAAGGCAATCTAAAAGGCAGGAAAAGAAACTAGTTGTTGGGAGCGATCTGGTGATAGTTGGCGGAACCAACAAGAAAAACGCTGCAAATTTTACACAAGGGTTTATTATTCTTTGATATAGGTTACTTGTAAAGAAATGTAATTCAGTCAATGAAAAAAAATTTAAAAAATTTTTTTTGGGGGGATTTTTTTTCGAAAATGTTTTTTTCAAAACTTATGTATTTTTTACTCGAAAAACATTTAACCTCCTGGGATTCTTCAAAAATCCCATTTTTAGCCCCATGAAAGCCCTATAGATCGCGACAGTGAAATCGGATCGTTCCGGGACCCCCAAAAATGGATTCTACGTCCAAAAATATTTCGAAAACGACACCTAACTCGATCCCATACCCCAAAGCCTTCAAAAAACCCCACCCGTAGCCCCATTATAGCCCCATAGCGCCCCACGGGTTTGAGCGATCGGACTGAAAACCTTGCGGGAACAACTAGATGGTAAACCAAGTATTTTGCCAAAATTTCAGATTTTTAAAAAAATTCCTACCGCCCAAAACGGCCTGGACGGCGGACGGACATTTCGGATTTTGAATGTAGACCTCTTGAAACGGATAATGTCAAATTTTGAGGCCGATCGGAGTCGTCGACCCCCGTCGCGAAAACATAGGTGTATTATTCCAAGAATAATAAACCAAAATGGCGACTTTGCATTTCGGGAATAGTCAGAGTACCTACCTCGGTTTCGCGACAGAGTGACGCTTGGAACCGATGCAGCATCGCAGGATATTAAAAGGTATGTGCTAAATTGATATCACAAAACAAATGGTTTTGTGATCCAAATGTCGATGAAAGGCCGTGGAAACGTGGTGAAAGGTACCATAACTGGTTTATACGTCTCCTAAGAGACAGTGTGGAAGGGGCAGATTGCAAGGGGTGGAGGAGATCTGCTGGACCGCGGGTCCATAAAGGATGCAGGAACAGAATAAATGAAATTGGACCTTCATGGTCACTGAAAGGGATCCAGAATCCAAATTTGGATGGAGGATTCGAACGACACTTACTAAACGATTGAAAAGAACGTAATATTACGGATTATTTATTTAAACATGGCTAGTTAACTTGCAATAAATAAATGTTGTATTGCGTGAGTTTACTGTAAATCTTGGAGATTCTTGTGATTTCTCTACACTACCGACCGTATCCAATTGGCCTCAGACCCAACAACTCGTTTTCCCATATTGTGCAGTTTTTTGTTGTTTTTTTTTTAATACCTACAGATTTTTTATTTTTTGCTCCACTTTTGGAGCTTGGATGCGCCGCATGGAGCAACTTTTTGGTGGTTTCATGTTTTTCTCGTCATCTAATCGCCTAAACGGATTTTTGGTTTTTTTTTTCACATTTTTTAGAAAAAGTTCGCGGAAATCGTCAACGGGTGACTGGATTCTGTTGGAAATCTCCCCCCCCCCCTTCCCATCAGCATTTTTCTCCCTATTTTGTGCTCTGCAGTTTCCGCAACTGTGTCCCCCCCCCCTACCGTTCCGTCACCCCTGATTGAGGAGCTATGACTCAGCTGAAAAATGGGTAAACTACTTGGGATAGCCGCCCCAACGCCCCCCCCCCCCCCCTCCGCGGAGCCCTTCTTTCGTCACCTGACCCCCCCTTCATTCAAATTTGTCCCAACATTCTTGTTAACTGAGCCTAAAACACATTTTTGAACCATTTTGAGCGGACTTTTGGTGTTTTCAGACTTGTATCGTGCTCTGCTCGCCAAGAGGAGTTTTTAGGCTTGTGATTCAAATTTTCGCGACATCTTGAAGTGCCTTAGAATAAAAATGCGTCTCCTCCTCGGGCTGCAGCTCCAATATACTAGATATTGTATATAATAGCAATAAATGAACAAACCAATAAACGATGAAGTAAAAATTCTTGGAATATACACCAATTCGTGTAGGAGATGATACAAACCCGCAATGCACTTATGTGGTGAGGGCTTGATTCTATACGGCGCTCCATCTAATACAAGTTGAGTGAATAGGAGTGATGAATAACACTTCAGAGGGCAAACAACACAACCACTTTGTTGCAGATGGTTCATTTGTTTTTCACTCAGTAAAAAAGTAATTACAGTAACAACAATACAATTTCAGATTTTGAAAGGAAGTTCTGCATTCAGACAGCTTTACGTTCCAAACCCCTGAGATCCAAGCAGTTATGCTAAAATAATTTTAAACTTAATATTTATTATTTGATTTCAATAAGAAGTTTACAGATTGTTAAATTTTCCGAGGCCATTCCTGAATCTGAAAGCACTAACTGAATTTTTCCGGCCCAATAATTCAATCTCCAAGTTCCTCAACATCTTCAGGATCGGCCAAACGAGGCTCCGAGAAAAATAATTTACCGTCGCAACACGATACTCTTCACTCCAGCAAAATGCGCACCTCGACTGATCGAACCTTAATTTTGAAAATATCTCCCGCCCAAGAAGGGAAAAAAAAGTTTCACTTATTAAAGCCTCCCGGTTGATGAAGTAAGGGGAGAAGTGGCGAAATGTAGGCGGAGGGGGTTAGGAAAGATTCTTTAGAGTAAAAATAAATTTCGTTAACAAGGTTCTAACAAGGAAGAGTCGGGGTTGGTATTTTTAAACAGCCTTATCAGTTCGGTTAGCAATAATTCTCCCCTTCTCGACGCAAAAATGATGTTTTTTTGTTGCACGGAGGTTGAACATCATTAGCGGGAAGTTACGGGGCCGGTCGGAGTTTTTTTCCCCTTCTTGGAGTTTTTCTTAAATTGGTGGCAAAGGTTCAATTTTTTTTTCTTACTTTATCTGAGGCGACATCAGGTTGTTAGGGTTGGTTTACTGCATCGGACGGTTTTTAAATGACGTTGGTATCAATCAGGGAGCTCATTAGGAATCGATCTGTTCGAGGGATTCAAAAATTGACGGTCCACCGACAGTTTATTTAAAATATGTGACGTTCTAATGGCTTCACGTACACCTCGGGACACGCAGTTCGAGTGTTTTTATTCAGATTTTGTTCAGGTTTCTTATTCAGCGCTCTGGTGGCGCTGTGCCCAACTACCTTGATGACGTCACATGCTCTCCGCTTTCATTTCAAAATCTCCAACATTTCGAACTAAAAATGTGTTTAGGGGGTTTAAAGGGTGCTGATTCCGAATATGTTGTTAGAAATGGTGAATTTTTTTTTTTTTTTTACCTATTCAAGGAGCCCATTGTACATTAAATTTAAATTGTAATTTAAATTAGACAAATTTTGTCTAATCAGTGTGCCTACCTACAGATTTTTTTTTTAAATTTTTTATTGACAAGAATAATAGGTGTAAAATTTGCAGCGTTTTATTTTTCATGAAATTTTCAATTTTCGTCCACGACACACGCGGACCGCTTGGAAAGTGCCGACTGTTGAAACAAAAGCCTCAATCTTTTTCGATTTTCTTGCACGGCGGCATCTTCGAGATATTTCCCGAAGGTTGAAATTCATTTCTCTTTCGGGCCGTTAAGAGATGATTCCAGCAGTAAAAACTCGTCCCCAAGATGTTTGAAGGAAAACGAGAAACGGTATAGTTGTGAGGATCGGGGCTGAAGTGACGCGTTTTTACGGCCATACTTTGAGGGGGTTTTATGCCTTTCAAAAAAAAAGGGAAGAAGAGACATTTCTTCCCAGTTCAGCGTTCTTTTGTGTATTTCACGGGGAGTAAGAAATGGAGGGAATAAAACATTTTTATACCGACGAGGACTTTCCCCCAACCGGCGTCGTGGCGTCGATGGCCATAACGGAGATCGTCAAAGCTCTGCTTAAAATCACGTCAGGTTTCGAACGGTTTGCTACGTTAGAAATTCACCTGAACGCAAACATTTTAAGAAGAGGAGCTGAAAGGTGGTTGAGTGATGTAGTGTTCCTGGTGTTCCTAACCCATTATTTTGTGTTGAGAGTTAGGGGGATTATCTCACAATGAGTGCAGAGTTTCGAAATAATTACCCAAAACATCAGATCTTGAATTCATAAATTGTTCATTTTTGGCTTCAAGAGTTCCTTGTCAACTCAAACAAGGTCCCTTCACGGATCCTGCTGCTTATTCTTGAGTTATCTTAGAAATGGTTCATGTTTTTTTTAGGTACCCCAGACAAATCTGAGGAAGTCAATCAAGAAAACTTAAGAAAAGGAACATAATTGAAGTTATCACTTGAAGATATAGGTGCAAAGAAGAATAACGCTGCAAGAAATTTTACACAAGGGTTTATAATTCTTTGATATAGGTTATGTACAAAAATTAAATCTGTGTCAATAAAAAAATTTCCTTTTTTTCAAAAACATTTTTTTTTTTTTTTTTTTTTTTATTTACAAGCCCAATAGATTCCCACAGTGAAATCGGGTCATTCAGGGACCCCAAAAAATGGATTCGACGTCCAAAAATACTTCGGAAACGACACCTAACTCGATCCCACAGCCAAAAGCCTTAAAAAAAAACCCCCTCCCGTAGCCCCTTTTTAGCCCCATAGCGCCCCTCGGGTTTGGGCGATCGGGCTTAAAACCTTGCGGGCACAACCAGGACCAAAAGGAAACCAAAAGAGGACCAATAAGGAAAATAAATATCTACATACCTCTAAAAAAAAAAGGGAAATGAAAATTCCCTATAAGGATAAGGATTTAAGGTTATAACTCTTAAATTTGACTCAAATGTTGACTGAGAAAAGTAATTCTTATTAATCTAAATCTAAGTAAAGTAGACTTGATTACACTAGACGGAAAATTTGAAAAGAAGTTCATCTTAGTGGCGCAACAATCACACATTCTTAATCAATGGGGGGACTACCGTCTCCGCCTGCTCGGTTCCCAGTTTTCAGAAATAGGTGACTACCTTCATTGGACCCTTGGCTCAGAAATCCCAAAATCCCGATGTGCAGGAGCCCAGAGATCCACAAATTCTAGAGATGCAGGAAAATATCCAGAAATTCAGAGATCCTGAGATCAAAAAATCTACTGATCCAGAGGTGTAGAGCTTCAGAAGTTCAGAAATCCACGAAATCCAGGAAAGATCCAAAGGTCAAAAAATCTAGAAATCTAGGAATCCAGAGGTATAGAAAATCCTGGTATCCAGAGATCTAAGAAATCCTGAAAAACAGTTAAAGAAATTCCGAAATCCAGAAATCCCGAGATCCTGTGATCCAGAAATCACGGGGTCCCATAGCGCATACGTGTGTAAAGCTCCTTTCACTGGCGGAGTTGTATGAACTTCTGGCGGAGTCGGATGGGTCCCCGTTCCAAGAATAACAAACCAAAACCACATCCCCTCCGCTTCCGTCTACCGCGTTGCATTCATTTCCCAATTAAACGACTCCCTTTGACGAATATTGACAGACGAAAATTCGCCGCCTTCAATTGTTCTAATGGAACCTCAAAACTGAACATCTCATCCGGGGGGTGGTCGGTTTTATTAAATACCGCCCTTCGTGACAACTACGTGACTCTCCCCACAACTGATTCACCCTTCGATTTTTTTTTTTTTTTTTTTTTTTTTTTGCGCTCCGTTGTCTCTTTAATTACTTAATTTTTTTTTTTTCGGGAACCTAATAAAGACGACGGAAGGCTACAAATCAACATTCCAGTCACATCGCGGGACTCCCCGCTGGATTCAGAATGCTAATTTTTTTAGAACAAAAAAAATTGTCCACGAAGCTGCAATACGGAAAAAAACGCAATGAAAGAATTTGTGATTTCGAACGATTAATTTCTTCACCGAACGAAACTGCGACGCAGTTGCATAACATTCTGAAGCTCTTATTGGTTCATTATCCTTAGAATAATACACAGGTGTATTCCTGTAGACCTATAGGTCTATGTATTCGTGTCGGATTGTCCTCAAAATTTGACTCTATCGGTTTCATGACACGTAGATTCCAAAAACGATATAGTTATCGCATATCAGACAAAATAATATTATGTCCGTCCGCCCTCCGAGCCGTTTTAGGCAGTGGGATTTTTTTTTTTTTTTTTTTTTTTTTTTTTAATCTGAAACTGAAAAAATACTCGGTTTACCATCTAGTTGTGCTCGCAAGGTTTTCAGCCCGATCGCCCAAACCCGTGTGGCGCTGTGGGGCTACAAAGGGGCTACGGGAGGGGTTTTTGAAGGTTTTCGGCTTTGAGCTTGAGTTAGGTGTCGTTTTCGAAGTATTTTTGGACGTAGAATCCATTTTTGGCGGTCCCAGAGCGATCCGATTTCACCGTGGGGATTTATGGAGTGAACGATGCCAGAAAGTCGAATGTGGTGACGTTTTCCGAGTAATTTTGGACGCATAATCAAATTTTTCGGTGTCCCACATCTGTCCAAACAAAGTACGTACAGTTTTTTTCTAATATTTTCAAAAATATTTTCTCATAGACACAGACTTAAAATTGTACAATTAGGGTTAGGAGGGGAAAATGTAAACAAGGGGTAAATGGAAACAAGAGCCATTACTGCCCCTGTAGTAGATTGTGAAACTAAATTTCAAATAAACCTTATCAATGCAACCTCGATGAGAGACGCAAGGGGATTTCCGCGTTTCCAGTACGGCTGATCATCACATATCAGGCTAGTGTCCATAGCCTTGTGATAAAAATTGAAAATCGAAGTGGACACTGACAACCAATTTGAAGACCCTGTGACTGCTTTTGAAAAGCAATCTTGTTTCAGATGCCTCGCAAATTTAATTTGATTTTAAATAGGGTGAAAAAAAGCTTGGGTAAAATAGGGTGAAAAACAGTCAGTCATTGGGCTAAAAACATGTTTTTATCACGAGAATAATTGAAAGTGATGCTGTCCAGATAAATGAAACTAATCAACTGATTGTGACTGAAAAATAGCTGTTTACAATTACCCCATATTTGCTAGGGTAAATGTAAACAGGCTCTCAATCACCCCCAAATGCAGTCGGAGCTAAAATTTTGAGTTTAGTGAATCTCGAGATAATCACTGGTTGACATTATCACGCAACTTTGTCCCTCTGAGAACCCAAGAATTAGAGGAGAGGTTAAACTTGAAACATCGAAATTTTGTTTACAATTACCCCCGCCTGACACCTACTAACCTATATAAGACTAAACCCGTGCGTAAAATTTGCAGCGTTTTTGTCTTTCATAGCCTCCCAGTGGTCCTTCTTTTCGATCATCCTTGGTAAAACCTTGTGTTGGATAGTATCTATATTAATGTATCTATATTATGGTGTTCCTATCAACTCCGTCCAGGACTTTCTCCACTGCTCCCACTTGTCAGACACGAAAAGGTCTCCACAGCAGTTTTTGCAGCCTGCCGGCATCAAACTTGTCTCTTGTATCCACCAAGCTTGCCATTTCAGATTCGAGACTTTTCTGTCTTCTTATTCCACTGTCCTTATCCAACGTCATAGTTGCGTTCTTCTTCTTCCTTCCGCCATCAGCTCAATTACGCTATTACTTGGACAACCACCGCGCTGCAGCCCCGAAACCAGCACAAGCACTTCATATTCTTAAGGCTCCTCGCACTCACTGCTTCTATTCTCTTGGTACTTCCGCACCCTCCATTCCACAGGGCCTGCCAAAGTTTGACTCGTTACGAAAAGTATCAAATTCTCCCGAAAACGTCTTAAACGGCCGACGAGGGAAGAACCGCCTCATTACGAAATTGTCGTCTCGGGTGTACCAAAGAGAAAACCATTAATTAAGGTCCCCGATATTTGAGGTATCCCTCCCTCTTAACTCACTTAGGAGCGAACTTAACGAGAGCGGAGAAGAGCAGAATAACCCCCCCCTCCCCTCCTTCACCACCGTCCAAATCCCGTTCTAATTGTTACAGACATCTTCCTCGAGTGGGGAAATGAGGAAGGGAAAAATGCATTTGATTAAAAACAGACCGCCCTTCCTCCGCGCCCATTATTTCGACCTGAGGACCGAAAGACGAAGAAGAAATGGGAGCGAAGCTGAAGAGTACAAGCACAGCTCAATACATTATAATTATGTCCTGAGTTGTACTAATCTTGGCAAGTTGATCACTGAATGAGGACCAAACACTTCGACTGTTGAAGAAAGAGTGCAACGCCGGCTGGTTCTTCGAAACTCGTTTTGACGCTTGCGTCAAACAATAGTAGCTCAACGTAGGAACGATGATACACAGGCAGCAAGTAAACCCCGCCAATGAATGTTCATGAGAAGGAGACAGCGGGCACCTGACTAGCAGAAGCAGAACACGGCGGGCTTATGGTCGTCAGGAGCAAACTAAGCTCCTGGTCAGCAGAAGCAAACACAGCTCTTGATCAGCAGAACACAGCGAGCATCTGGTTAGCAGCAGAAACACAGCTCTTGGTCAATTTCAAGAGGGGCTCCAAAAAGAATGGGTGCGCGAAATGGGATTGGGAGAGTGGCTTGTTGAGAGTAGCTTTGAAGCTGCATAACATGTGATGATGCTATTATCAAGACTGTTCCTCCTTGTCACAGGCTGTCTCGTCGCCTCCAGCAGGTCAAGCATCGAGTCTGCAGCACAACTATCAACAACCTGGGCTTGCTACAGGTCCAGGAAGTCTGCAACGAGGTCAGTCTCCAGCAGGTCAAGCAAGTCTGGCAAAGAAGACTCTGAGGTCCATCCAAGCCAGAACCTGAGTTTGCTACAAGCGTGACAATCCAGGCTGGGTCAGATGACGTTACGGGCCAAAGAGCTTGAGCTCAGAAGACTCTTCTACGGTTATGAGAGGGGTCGTTACACCGTCCCCGTAAAATAATTACCTATTTTGTGTCAGATGAATTCACGTTCGTCCCTCCTTCGTCTTCGACAGCCCGCAGCCACTCAAGAGTATCCATACCTTCGCCTGGTGAAAATGCGATTACCGAAGGCTTCTCCGCATTTCCTAGTTTCTTCCAGCCTTTTTCCCTCCCTAATAAACCCTCTTCTTTACTCAAACTAATGAAATCACTGAAATAAGAACAAGAAGAAGGGTTGTCCCTCATTACCGGAGGGTCTGGCGGTATTTAATTCGATAAAGGTATTGTGATGCAGCCTATCGCCGGAGTTGGGCCGAACTTTCTGGCAAACGAGGAAAAAAAAAAAGAACCAGCTCGCTTTGAAAGAAACAGGAAATGAATACCGGAACAGACAATTTCCTCACCTTAATTGGTATCGAGGGAGAGGAATAAACTTATTCACTAGTGAATTCGACGGTTCCACTTTTTCTCGTTTCTGCTGAAGGTTGAGCTTTGTTGGGCAGTTTCTAATCGTCAACGTGGGGGGGCCTTCGGGAGCCCAACTTACTGGATGTTAAATCCACTTTGGTCAACCAGCAGGAGCTGGTGCCTGCGTAAGCAGGGAGGCAGCCTAGCAGGCAGGGGCGTGTGTCGCTGCCTGCCGCCACAATCAGACCCATCAGGGACTTCAGTGGCGTCTATTGCTGTATATTAAAAAAAAAAAAAAAAAAAAAAAAAAAAAAAATCGTCAACGTGAATATACAGAAGAAGAATAAAAACGCTGCAAATTTTACACAAGGGTTTATTATTCTTTGATATAGGTTACTTGTGCAAACAATTTTTCTGTCAATGGAAAAAACTTTTTTTGGATTTTTTTTTTTCGAAAATTCTTTATTTTTTGCTCGAAAAATATTTAACCTCCTGGGATCCTTCAAAAATCCCATTTTCAGCCCCATGAAAGCCCTATAGATCGCAACAGTGAAATCGCATCGTTCCGGGGCCCCAAAAAATGGATTCTACGTCCAAAAATACCTCGAAAACGACACCTAACTTGATCCCATAGCTAAAAGCCTTCAAAAAACCTTTCCCGTAGCCCGGGGCCCAAAACGGCCCGGACGGTCCACAGATGACGCTAAAAGGTGATGGAAATTATTCAAGGTGACAGACTGATTGATAGAGATGGATTTACCATAAAAAATGCAAAATCTAAAGTTTACTGTTTAGTACTCCGGGAGTAAAACGGGTCCGCCCTTCGTGATGCCCTTCGTAAACTTTTGATTCTCCCGGAGTAAAACGGTCGTCCCCAGTATCATTTAAAAAAAAAAAAAAATGAAAATGAAAAAAATAATAATTTGCATAAAAATAGAAAAATGATTTTGCTTAAATAGTTCTGCTTAAATTTAAAATAATTTTGCATAAACAATGCATAATCTAAATGTTAGCCGCTTATTATCTTTTTTTCACAAATAATAATTTTAAAATAATTTTTTCCTTATTTGCACATTTTTAATGCGCAAATTCGCGCACGATCGGACTTCAGAGTCACATTCTGGGGTCCTTACTGAACTCACAGAAAGACAAAAACTCCGAGCACTTTTGTGAACATCACGAATTTTTTTTTTTCAGTATTTTTGATCTGTAAAGTCGATGAAGGCCCATGAAGCGAATATTTTCAATGTCTTCGGATACATGGCCTGAATACAAATCAATCGCTTAATTATATGGGGCTCGCCACGGCGAAAATACAAAAATGTATGTATTTTCAGTATGTGCTAGATTTTTATTTTGTGTTGCACTCCAGCGAACCCACTGAACATGCTCCTGAACCTGCCCGGAATCACGTGGAATCAGAAACGTTTTTGATACAGCTGTTTCCAATTTTACTGTTTTTGAGAGCGACCACGTTATCAAAAATTCGACATGAACGAATTAAAATTGTGAAAGCAGGTTTTCCAGTCTTAGTACATTAGTATGAATGAGGTTCAGTCGTTTTTTTTTTTTTTTTTTTTTTTAACTCATTTGCTTCTCAGAACTAAACAAACTGGAATTCCAATTCTTGCAAAAAAAAAGTGCTTCAACCCCCAACTCTCATCGTCCCTACTTACCTTTAAACGTCTTAATCAAGTTAGTTCCACGTTCACATACGTATAGACTAACACTTCTACGAAAAACCGATCGACCAGATGCAATTTCAAAATTTCTAATTTCCGCAGGTTTTTGAGGCGTTTACATAGGTGTATTATTCCTAGAATGATAAACCAAAACCAAAAGTTGTCGATGTGAGGATCTGCCCCCAGTGCGCGTTGGCGTCGGCAAGATGGTCATTCCTCTGGGCGGCTGACGTCACCGCAGACGGTTTGAGCGGATTTGTAGCATAGAAAATGGGGGCTCATCCCTCGAGATACGGCGGCGTTCGCAAAATAGCCGGCCAGATGTCCCATTCCAAAGTATCAATTTCCAACTCACTAATTTCCATAGTGACGTAGGTGGGGGGGGGGTGGATGAGGGGGGGGGGGTCCTGGGAACTGACTATGAAGGGCCTCACGGCGTTCTGGGTTGAGCTTCAGTTGATTAACGCGCATCACATTGTCCTAACCCCCCCATGTGCGGCCGAAGGGGTTGTGTTCGACGGGGGATTATCGCGGGGGTGAAACGTCCAAAGGCCTCCCTGCCTCAACATGGCCGCCCGCGAGATACACGAGGATTACCCGAGCCCGCGTTTGTAATATAGGCGGCCATGTCCGAAAATCCCCCCCCCCCCCCGTTTTCTGAGTCACTTCTGATGAAACGTTTGAAGATTACCGGAACAACGCCCGGGGGATCCCGGCCATTCGATATAAGAGGCCCTCCCCCCCCCATCCTCTTTTGTATTCGCGGACTTAGTCAGACTCCCCCCCCCCCACCCTCCCCCAACCCTTCAACCCCGCCAATTTACTGCCTAGGAGGCGGTCGCGTAATAACATGAACTATATCTCCGTCCCTGTACTTCACACAAATAATGACAATAATCAAGCGGAGCGGGCCGGCGAGGAGCAGCAGTTGGGGGGGAGGGGGGGGGGGTGCTTACAGATTGCCTCAATTTGAATGATAAATAGGGACCTTCTCGCTGGGCCTTTAAAGTCGAATTTTCCTATCGAAAGCACACCAGAAACTAAGAGCGAAACTGCATTATTTGGATATGGATTTGAGCCCCCGAAAAATGTATTTCAAAACGCTCGGATTGAGATGCTCGTTAAAATCAACGAATATGCTCGAAAAACATCTGTTTTATGCTCAATAGATATGCTCGAAAAAACACAGTTAATATCTACAGGAAGGAAAAATAAAACGAAAAAATCTACCTTCAACTTATGGGGCTATAAATGGGGATTTTGACGGACTTGGGCCAAAAAGTCAAATCACGTGTCGTTTTGAATTTTAGACGTAGACACAATTTATTATGGGTCTCAAACCCTTGCAACACCGTGGGGCTCTGTGGAGCTAAAAAAACCGAGCCATCAATTGAATTGAATAGAAGAGCGCAACCTTTCCGTTACTACGAAACCAAAACCGTAACTAAGAATTCGTAACTTGACAACTTGTTGACGATTCGTCATCTTCTCGGGATCGGACGAATCGTCGACGACGGAGGTGATTTTGATAGCCTATAACCAGTGGTTATTAACCACCCCCAGAACTTGCTGATCACAATGAGACCACCCTCATGAAAATCTGTTCAGCCGTTCGGGCGTGATGCTGTGACACACAAAAACACATGTCGAAGAGATGAGCCCACCTTTCCATTTTTTGAGGGAAAGGTTGCGCTAACAACAACAATTTGAGGGGCTTTTAAGGTCTTCGGCCATGAGGTCGAGTGGGGTGTCGTTTTCTAGGTATGTTTGGACGTAGACAAATCGGAGACAAATATTTGTCGGAGACAGATATTACTCGATTGCTTTTGAAGGATGTCAGGAGGTCGAATGAAGCGTCGTTTTCTGAGTGTGCGCGGATGGTACAGAACCGGGCGTATAATTCGTTTGTTTTTATGGATTTTCATGGGTCTCTTATCTGATCAAACACTACACAGGTATACATTTTGTGAATTTCTAATTTTGGTTTATCATTCTTGGAAAGATACACCTATGTACTCGCGACGGAGGTCGACGACTACGATCGGCCTCAAAATTTGACATTATCCGTTTTATTTCAACAGGTCTAGATTCCAAAAACGAAATGTCCGTCCGCCGTACGCCGTCCAAGCCGTTTTGGGCAGTAGGATTTTTTTTTTTAATCTGAAATTATGAAAAAATCCTCGGTTTACCATCTAGTTGTTCCCGCAAGGTATTCAGTCCGATCGCCCAAACCCGTGGGGCGCTATGGGGCTAAAGTGGGGCTACGGGAGGGGTTTTTGAAGGCTTTTAGCTATGGGATCGAGTTAGGTATCGTTTTCGACGTATTTTTGGACGTAGAATCCATTTTTGGGGGTCCCGAAACGATACGATTTCACTGTGGCTATCTATAGGGCTTTCATGGGGCTAAAAATGGGATTTTTGAAGGATCCCAGGAGGTTAAATGTTTTTCGAGTAAAAAATAAAAAAATTTTGAAAAAAAAAATCCACAACAATTTTTTTTTAATTTTTTTCATTGACACAGAATTAAATTTATGCCCAAGTAACCTACATCAAAGAATAATAAACCCTTGTGTAAAATTTGCAGCGTTTTTTAATAATTAATTTAATAATTAAATTCTTATTAATTTTATAATTAGCTTCAAATTATTTTTCAAAATAAATTTTAATTTTGTTCAAATAATTTTAATGCTATTGCTAAGTAATGTTTTGGATATTGTTTTTAGAGTGAGTTCATTATAGTTTTCGCTTGGAAAATAATTAAACTTGCCTTAGCAGTCGGACTAATAGTGAACTCCGCAAGGCGTCTCAAGTTTCAAGTTGGAATTGAAAGACAAATACGAACTCCAATACCGGCGCTGTTTTTCAGGCGTTTTCATCCCCACTTCCTCCCTTCAAAAGGCTCAATTAAACTTTTCCAAATAATTTTCGTCTTTTATCACCACCGCGACGGGGAGGGGGAAAACGAAAGGAGGGACATTTTCCCCCGTCCTCCTAAACTGCCCAACTTTATAAAAATTATCCGAACGGAGCACACCTCATAATCCCCAGAGACAAAAAACTTTGATGTAATTTAATTATACGGCTTTTCCATCCCTTCCTCCGGCCCTCGGAAAATAGAAAAGAGACGCTCCAACCGCCTTTTTTCCGCTCTCTTATTCTTTCCTCGCGCTACAAAAAAAAAATTGTTCCCCTTGGCAACCCCAAGTCGACACCCACATTATACCCGGAAAAAGGCTGGAAACAGTTGGGAACTGCACAATCTAATTCCCTCGGGAGAAATTTCCACCTTCTAATTTCCGGCCTCCCCCGCGCATTATCAGGGTTGTAAAGAATTCGGGGAATTTTTCAAAAAAAGCTCTCGGGAGGCTGGATATTAGGGGTAGTACGAAGAAAGGGCGACAAAAAAATAGAATAATAATGCCGAGTCCGCGGCGGGTCTTCACATAATGCATTCTTACATAAATATTTACACTTCAAAAGCTGTAATTTGCACCGCTGCACTTTGTTGAAGACATTCTCGACGTTACAGCGTACATAATTGAAAATATTCAAAACTTGCTATTAGAGCCGACATTTTCTCCCCCAAGTAGCCGGTTCCTAGTCAGATTAAAAGGTCGTTAACTTTTGCCCCGAAATATCTTCCAAGTCGGATGAATTTGATACCCACATTAATTGGTTATATATACAAAATTACTTCAAAAACTGATTGGTGTCCGAAATAAAATTCGAATTTTATTTCTCTTTTTTTTTTTTTTTTATTATTCTGTGTATTCATGTCGTAGGTCGACAATGTGTACGGCCTCTAAATTTGTCGTTGTACGTTTCAAGATGCGTAGATTCCAAACTCGCTGTCCGATCCGTTTTAGTCTGTTTTTTTTTGTTTGTTTTTTTTTTTAATCTGAAATTTTGACAAAATACTCGGTTTACCATCTAGTTGTGCCCGCAAGGTTTCCAGCCCGTTCGCCCAACCCCGTGGGGGTCTAAGGGGCTAAATAGGGGCAACCGGAGGAGTTTTTGAATAGTTTCGGAGATGGATTGGATTTTTCGACTTAGAATCCATTTTTAGGGGTCCCAAACCTTAGGATTTCGCCGAGAGGATCTACGGGGCTACACATGGGACTTATGAGGGATGCCAGGACGTCGAAATGAGGGGTTGTTTTCCTAGTAATTTTTCATCATCAATGAAAACTGTTTTGTTAAAATCACTAGCACTCGGCTGACCACTTTATCGGGCATCCCCACTTTCTCAGTCAGGCGGGCCTCGCTTGGCTCAATGCGCTAAATTTAACGGGAATAGAGAGAGAAATGGCTTCCCACACACCATAATATATCCGAAATTAGCTTAGAATGAACCGGTTCCCAAAACTGCCCCCCCCCCCCCCCTGTTTCGCCGTGTCTTCCACCTATCTAAGGTTCCTAACACCCTCTTTCTAAGGTCCCTGGCGCCGTCCCGAATCATCCTCCCAAGCGCGCGCCGAATCTCTAGAAATCGTTCAAATTAAACTCGCCGTCTAAATTCGCTCATCGTCAGACTGAGTTTTTTTCGGGATTTCGTATTAAAATTCGGTTCCCTAGGTAGGATACAGACGAAACGCGAACTCGAACGGACCATAAATGACCGAAGAATTAGAAAGAAATTAGTTTCACGAACTCGCGCGCGCCAAAAAATACGCGAGTTTTTATGGGTCTAAAAAGCAGTTTTTTTTTGTTTTTTTTTTTTTAAATTCACCGATAGGAAAGAAGGAGAAATATTCATCGTCCCGTCAAGAAACTGCAGTATCCCATGGAGATCTACTACTGAAAGTACAACCTGTTGACAAACCACGTCTGCGCCCCCCTTACCAATAATAATTATTCACACACTGTGCGACGGGCCGTCAAAGAATGTCGATTTTTTACCAACTTTTCGAAAAATCAACATAACTCCAAATTTGAGTGTCGGCAGCGCGAAAATGGTAACTCCTACGTAAAAACCCATTCAATTGAGGTTGTAGGGCATCTAATTCTGCGTTCAAAGAGCTCAAATATTACTTGGAAAACTTGGAAATTCATAAATGTTCGGTAACACTTCTGAGCAGCTGCTTGTCATTCAAGTCCAGTCATGTATAGTGCTTTAAATTACTTTATTTGAACCTCTTGCAGGTCTTTTGATAATTTAATATTCGCCACCTAATCATCACAAGAGCTATCATCTTGGCAAAAACAAGGAGGATAAAAGAAAAAAATCATCTGCTACAAGCATGTATTTCTACAAATTGTCAATAATTGTAATGATTGAAGTTATACATGTATATTTTCAGTGTTACAATAGCATAAACTCATGATTTAGGTACTCAAATTGATATAGGAAAACATTATTTCAATTGTACGTTCGTTTTGAACCAGACGAATTACTTCCTTGAGTTCACATTTCAAATTGGTAAACAAGACGAACTTAGTTCAAAGGATATAAAATAAAAAGAAAGCATTAAAAATTGTAGGTAATCAATAACGTTATGATGATAAGTGCGCCAAATGTCACCTGCGCTTTCTGTGAGTTCGAGGCGGTAAAAATCATTTTATTTGAATGTTATTATAATATAAAAAATATCATTTAGTTTCGTTCCAAATGAGTTGTAGTTCTTTACATCCTCAGTATCACCAGGCGGAACACCTAGTGGGCATTTGGATTACTTTTGTGGAAATGGCGATTTTGGGTTTTCTCATTCGATCTACTAGAATAACTCTTATCGCGTAGAATAACTTCTAGTAGGATTTTTCAACGGCCGTTAGTGCTTCAGGAGTCAGTTATTTACTTTTAAACCGAGCAGCTATGAAGACAAACAGTTCGGGTAGGCGGAATATGGCGCACTTATTATAACTGTTTGTTTTTGTTATAATAAGACCCTACTGGTAACAGCTGTGATGGATAAAAAAAAGTCCCGATTTATGCTGTCATTATTCAGTTTGCGATGACTTGGGATTCACAGGTGCCAAAGAAATTTCAGGATCTACTGAACGTGTTTTGTTGAGGAATTTCGTCAAGAAAAAGGCGGCTGCGCCGAGAATAAATAACAGAACAGTGACGGAGGACACCATTAGGATGGTTACATTTGTGTGAATTTGGGCAAGATGTGATTCTAGCATATTATTAGTAGTGCTTGGTGAGATGGTTTCGCGATCTCGGGTTTCCTCACTGTATCTACCTTGACGAGCGTTTTCAGTTGAGTGTTGCGTTGGTTCCGTAGATGACTGAGGTGTCGATTTTGTCAACTCTTGCGATGTGTCCGCCATTTGCACGTCCAGGATCTTGTGGTTGTTTTCTGTTGCTGACCCGGTGAGATTTTTTTCAACGTCCAACAGTGAGCCTGTTTGGTTCGAGTGAAAATACTCGTCAAATATATCTTTGTGGATCGGGTCCCAGACCTCGATTTGTGTTGTTATGGTTATTTTACAGTTCACTCGACGGACCATCTTCGGACCGCACATCCGCTTGTAGAAGTTCAAAATCTCTTCATTTTTTTGTAGTATGGTTTGCAAAACATCGAGGACAACAACAAGCTTATTACCGTTCAAATATGAGTACAAACTACTCATCTCGATGGGGTAGTGAATGCCGAAAATGCCAAAATAGCCAGTCCCATTTTTGTAAACTAGCTTGTGCTCTGTGTCATAATGTCTGTATCCCGCGATGCACACGACCAGAGGAAAAGTCGCCACTGGTATCGCCAATCCATTATTACAACGGCGCTTGTATAATTCTTCAGTTAACTCACACGGTGTGTATATTTCACATTGAACCGCCGCGAAAATCACGAGAAGCAAAACTGGTCGGAACATCTTCGGCTACTGATTTGCAACTGCCGGATTCTGTTCGTCGTCTCAACAGGAAGCTGAAGGGGATATCAGTACAGATAAGCCTTGATATTGTCACTTCAAGCATAATTTCTAGGGAGCCAATGTACAAACCGACGCTTGGCCTGACGATCTAACTCTCAAACGAAATAAAATAAGAGTCATCATTAAAATTTATGGGTTTTTAATTTCATTTAAGGGTTGTTAATAAATTTATTTTAAGGGTTGTTTCATAATCCTTGAAATCTACATTGTGAACATCTTATAATATAATGAAGATCTTGTCTTGACGACTAAGCGGAGCTTACACCGATTTGGTTTATTATTCTTGGAATAATACACCTAGGTATGTAATCGCTACGGAGGGCGAAAATTCTGATCGGCCCTAAAATTTGACATCATCCGTTTCAAGATGTCTGGATTCCAAAACCGAAATGTCCGAGCCGTTTTGGGCAGCTGGAATTTTTTTCTAATCTGAAATTTTGACAAACTACTCGATTTACCATCTAGTTGTGCTCGCGCGCCCAAACCCGTGGGACCCTATGGGGCTAAAATGGGGCTACTGGAGGGGTTTTCGAAGTGCTTAGAATATGGGGTCGAGTTAGGTGTCGATTTCCAAGTATTTTTGGACTTAGGTTTCATTTTTGAGGGTCCCAGAACGGTCCGATTTCACTGTGAGGATCTATGATGCTACAAATGTGACTTTTGAAGGATCCCAGGAGGTGAGATTAGGCGTCGTTTCCCGAGTAATTTTGAACCCGAAATCCATTTTGGTTTATCATTCTTGGAATAATACACCTTTTTAATCGCGATCGAGGTCGACGACTCCGAACGGCCTCAAAATTTGACATTCGCCGTTTCAAGACGTCTACATTCCAAATCCAAATGTCCGTCCGCCGTCCGGGCCGTTTTGGGCAGTAGGAATGTTTTTAACATCTGAAACTTTGACGAAATACTTGGTTTACCATCTAGTAGTGCCCACAAGGTTTTCCGCCCGATCGCCCAAACCCTGAAACCCCCAATCCATTTTGTTACGTAGATTCGGATTTTAACGAGGTTTGACGCATATTGAGCAGAAACTGCGATGCGAAAAGGGGCTTCGAATGAATGGAACGCCCCCCCCCCCCCCCTTCACCGGTTGGCGGTGTTGTTTCCTAATAATTGTACGCATAATCCCTTATTCGGGGGCCCCACATTCAAACTTTCTTCAAGAAAATGTATTTACGACCGCAACGTTTTCCGCCAGATCGCTTAACCCAATGGGGTCAGTAGGACTAAAAAAGAGCTTCGCGAGGGGTTTATGCTGGTTTTCGGGTTTGATATCGAGTTGGGCGTCGTTTTCGAAGTACTTTTGGACGTAGAATCCATTTTTGGGGCTCCCACAGCCGTCCAAATATTCATTATACAAAAAATCGTATTTTAAGTTAAGTCTTTTATTGACAATTAAATTTTACAGAAAATAAATGTTAGTATAAAATTTGCAGCGTTTTTTTTTTTTAACCTATTTTATTTTTATTTTTTGTTTTAAGGGAGTATTTTTTGTCGGCTTTTTATTTTTCTTTGTTTTTGTCAAATTCTGTTCAATCTTTTTTTTTTTTTTTTTTTTGTTCTTATCTGAGTAGTTTTGTTGGGTATTCCCCCCCCCCCCCCCCCCAATACATTCAATGATAAATTTTGTCCCGTTTTGTTTTGTTTTTATTAGGATTAATTTTTTTTCTAAGTTTTTCTCTAGTTTGTTGTTTTTATGTGAGTAAAATTTAGTTTTTTGTTGGTTTCCTTTTCTTTCTTTCCAACTTTGCTGTTTGATTTTCAATTTTTACCAACGTTTTTTTTGTGTTGCTTTTATGTGAGTAGGTATAATAAATTGGTAACTTTTGCTCGCTTTCGTTCAATTCTGCACAGTTAGCCAATCTGTTCAATCTTTTTTTTTTTTTTTTTTTTTTTTTTTTTCAATCAATAATCAATTTTTTCTAGCTTTGTAATGTTCGACTGTTATTTTTTTGCCTTGTCTTTGTTTTGTTGCTTTTGTGTGTTTCATCTTTAGTTTGTTTCATTTTCTTTTTCTTCACTTTCTTTGGATTCTGTCCAACCATTCATCAATTCTGTTCAATTTTTTAAATGGATTTTTCTGCGTATTTTTGTTTGCTTTCTTATTATTTTTCTTAATTTTTGTTCAATTAATCATTAATTTTGTCTAACTTTGTTTTGTTCGATTTTCTTTTCTATTTTTTGCAATTGGCTTTTTTTCTCGAGTAATTCAATTGATGGCTATTTGTTATTGAATGAAGTTCACCTTCTTTTCTGTCCTAGCAAACATACTGAACGAGATTGCACAAGTAGACGAGTTTGTATAAAAAATGTGCCTCTTTAGAGGAGCTGACAAATCTCGTAATATACTGCGGCTAGTGAAGAGTTCCCCTCGAGGATGAAGCAACAGGGTTATTCTTCAGGGCGTCAAATGGAAAGAAGGGACCGTCAATAGCCTTAAGGACCTCCAGGGGTGTAACAGGAGTCGTTTCGGGGGTTGGGAGGAAAATGTTGCGCCACGAGAGGGTTTCGCAAGGTTTTTTTTTAGTGTTAGAGAAGGTGGACAGGACCGGATCTGTTAAGGGTACAAAATATGAGGGAGGGTGGAGGTCCTTGAAATTCGACAGTGCGACGACGAAGTTCTAGTTGAGTGGTGCAAAGGGAGCTCTGCCGACGACCATTTTCAGGTAAATTACTGGATGTAGACTTCATTTGGGTCGAGCCTGGTAGAGGCTTGTGCAACAATTAGGTCTTTCGCGGGACTATCAAGAGGAAACATACATAGGAATATGTAGGCGATTGTCTAGTGGAAGATCTAATGCCCATCCTACCAAAAAATAAAAAAAATAACCAAATTTGTGGACTACCTGGTTGACACTTATATGTCCCGTCGCTTTGTGCCTAAAATGCTAAACGACGCTAAGCCTAAAAAACCCACGGCGCAGTTTTTGAGGGCCAAAATCGATAGCTTGAAACAAGGGCTTGAATCAGTCGTCTTGATTTTGTCAAACAAATAGGTTATTTGTGAAAAAAACGCTGCAAATTTTACACGAGGGTCTATTATTCTTTGATCAATTGGGCTGCAAGAACGCGAATGGCTGAACTGCCAAATAATGCAGACATAGTAAAAAAAAAAAAAAAAAATTATTCTTTGATATAGGTTACTTGCGCAAAAATTATTTCTGTGTCAAAAGAAAGAATGTTGAAAAAAAAAATTTTGGATTTTTTTCAAAAAAATTTTTTTTTTTGATTTTTTTCTTCAAAAAAAATTGTTTTTTCAAAAATTCTTTATTATTTACTCGAAAAATATTTAACCTCCTGGGATACTTCAAAAATCCCATTTTTAGCCCCATGAAATCCCTGTAGATCGCCACAGTGAAATCGGATCGTTCCGGAACCCCCAAAAATGGACGGAATACTTCGAAAACGACACCTAACTCGATCCCATAGCCAAAAGCCTTCAAAAAAACCCTCCCGTAGCCCCATTGTAGCCCCAGAGCGCCCCACGGGTTTGGGCGATCGGACTGAAAACCTTGCGGGCATAACTAGATGGTAAACCGAGTATTTTGTCAAAATTTCAGATTAAAAAAAAAAAAAAAAAATTCCTACTGCCCAAAACGGCCCGGACGGCGGACGGAAATTTCGGATTTTGAATTTAGACCTCTTGAAACGGATAATGTCAAATTTTGAGGCCGATCGGAGTCGTCGACCCTCGTCGCGAAAACATTCCAAGAATAATAAACCAAAATTAAATCTAAATGTATATAAAAAGATCTACTTCAGTGGTACGTGAGGCTGCTCCTCGCAGAACCTCCATCTAAGACATAAATGTAGTAATGTGCAGGCAGGTTACCTACTGTTAAACTCCTGATGAAAGCGAATACCTTCTTGAAATCTCGCATTCACACAACAGAATAATTTCAATCTCCAATGCCGCATTTGGACGTTCCATCACTACCTGAGCACGACCTCTCTGATCCGATTTTATTCCTTTCGACAACTTATCAGTAGTGCACCTTATTGGTAGGAGAACTTCGACTGTTACGACCCAATCAAAATATACGGCGGCCATCTGGAACGTCGCGTGGAAAAGCAGCGGGCACAATTGCAGCAAAAATGGGAAAATGTTATTGCGTTCGGATCCTTCACCTTCGCCTCCGCCCGAAACTAACCTTCATAAAGAAGGTTTTGACGGTAATAAAACCTCATATGAACGTGTTGAGGGCCGAAGGGGATTTTACGGGACGTCTTACGTTCCTTAGTGCCGGTTTATACGGAAGGTCCTCACAACTTGTTTCCCCTCTTTAGAGGGAAATCGGCTGGCGGGAGATTCTTGGGGAGGAAAGATCCGTTGCTGCGTCGATTGCATCGGACGAGCTCAGAAATATAGACATAATAACATTATGAATATTATTCTACGAGCGAGTCAAGATTCCTCGCAAAATTCTCGAAAATCTCCTTCCAAAAGACTGCTTGCTATAAGGGGCTCCCTCATGAGGGAACAAGCATCAGAGCAGAAAGAAAGAAAGAGGAGACTGTTCAAAAGAGTGAAGAAAACATTGAAGCAAAGGAGATGGTTCCATACAAGAGAGTAAATAATAGCAAAGGGAACAGAGGAGCAGAGGAAACTGTTAAAAAGTCCGCATTTCCTTGCCACAGCCGTAACTTCCACAATTTTGATCGGATTTCAATCAAATTTTCAGGAATTGTGAGGGTATAGCTCTAGATGGTCCCCTATCAGTTTCATCACGATTGCATCAGTGGTGCTCCCTGCGCATGCGCGAAAGTAATTTTCTTGTTACAGTGACAACTACGTTCATTTTGAACCTGGCACGAGGAAGCTCATGCGCCAATTGGCAGTGTATTTTCGTTGTTTTCAGTCCGATTGAGTCAGTGTTGCCTCTGTGTCCTACGTGGAGATCCAAATTTTAATACTAAATTTCGAACGCATGATCGGGCGTGTACTTGAATGGACGCAATACGAGCTGGCCCGGCTTGGGGAGGTTGAGGTCTGCGATGGTCTCCCAACTTTTTTCAGCGATCGGCTTCTAAGTCATTTCAACAGCCCTGGGGTCGGATTAGAATTCAAAGGATTGGGAGGTTTTTACGCATTTTTAAGGCGAAGCGAGTAGTCCAGTCATTAGGTCCTCAAAAAGGTGAAATAGAAACATATTTTGGGTTAGAAATGGTTTCTATAATTCTCTATGTTTTTTGGGGTGCTGAATCCGATTCTGAGGTTTGCCAACAAAATTTCGTGACGCAACATGGAGAAAAATGTAAAAAACTGAGCAATTTCCTTATCATAGCTGCGATGCGGAATTTAATCAGCTTTCACGAGAAAAAAAGAAATTTGGAATCGGACCAATAGTTTCTGAGCTACAACCGAAAACGTTCTGAAAAACGGGCTTCCGCTCTCCTCGCGGAGACCTAAAACCTAACCTGAAAATTGCACTTTTTGAGAAAATTGGCCAAACTTTGAAGTGCTGTATCTCGGGATCCATTGGACCTACAGAGCTGCGGTTGCGCTCAAACGATAGCAAATTCAATCTTCTTTAATAAAGGTGGGAACGTTTTTTGTAACAAAGTCGATAGTTTTTGAGCTATACTCAAAAAACCAAGGAAAACCCGAAAATTTCTCAGTTTTTACATGTTTCTCCATGTAGCGTCACGAAATTTTGTTGGCAAACCTCAGATTCGGATTCAGCACCTCAAAATACATAAAAAACCATAGAAACCATTTCTAACCCAAAACTTGTTTCTATTTTTCACCTAATGACTGGATTAGAGGCCTCCCTCTGGCCAATAAAGTGGTCGGCCGAGCGCTAGTCAACATCAAATCAGAGATTTTAACAATCCAGGAAGTTTTAAACCCCGACTAGACTGCTGGTACAAACTCGACAGACATCTTTGCCAATGCACTTCGTTAGGCGGCATTTTCACTACCGCATAATTCCCTTTATTCCAAAGCTTCGTTAGGCAGAAAAAAATTCCAACATGTGTTGCAAAACCGCACGTTTCCAACTTCCTCTTTTTTCCAGGAGTGATTGGGGTTCATCAAAACCCTCGCGTTGGATTTAAAAAAAAAAAAGTAAAAAATGGGTTTGGTGTATTGTCGTAACAGCTTAATCTGAAGCTTTCTCCCTATTTGATGATATTTTTTTTTCTTGGTGAATTTCGTGTTTCGGCTCAGACTTGTCTCCTCCACCCCCCTTTTTTTTTCCCCCGCGTCTAGTTTTGAGTTGTGTAATTCTTTTGCGCGGCTGAATGTGACGGGCAGGAAATCCCCCTCGCCCCCGAAAACCCCCCCTGCCGTCGTTTAACGACCCCCTTCGTAGTTTTGTTTATTTCGACAAACGCGAAAAAAAATTTTCCCCCTTTTTTTCTCCCCGCGAGGGGAAGAAGAAGGGGGAGGTTTTTTTTTTTAAGTCCGTATTGACCAGGAGGGTGCCTCGCGAGGAGGGTGCCTCGCGAGGGGGGTGCCTCGCGGTGGGGGGGTGTCCGGTCTCTTTCCATTGGCAGGCGAATTGTAATGGACAGCTAATGATGGAGGCCGCCGCCGGCCAATGGGATGGCGCCTCGTCACGGCTGGGGGGGAATGAAACACCCTTCGCGAGGGGGGTGAAACCCGCGAACTCCCCCGTCGACCACCCTTTTGTAGGGCAAATTACCCTCCGCCTTTTGTTTGGGGAGGACCGCACGGCCTCCGCCCGGAATCAAAAGTTTGGGCAACTCAATATTGGCCGGGTCGGTCATCATTTCCACTAAACGGGGAACTGTTTTTTTCCCCCTCTCTCTGCGGGCACCCCCCCCCCCTTTACGCTAATTACGCCGCGTTTAATTCCGCACTTCAAACGGGCCTTCTGGGCAACGAACGTCCATTGACGGGCCGACCGAACTCAATGAACCGAACTGCATTCAACCTCCGACTTGGTGGGAAACTGTTACTTAACCGGAGCCTCACAATGGTGGCCAACGCTGCGCACTACGAATTTTCCCCTAATTGGTCGATTTATACCAAAGAGAACTTCACAAGATTCACATACGGTCCCACCGAGCGATACACACGCTGCAACCGCAATAACAAGACCAAAAAAACGCTGCAAATTTTACACTAGGTTCTAATATTCTTTCATATAGGTTAATAATTATTGTGCTGAAATTAATAAATTAATAAAAATTATTCTGTCATTCAGAACATTTTTGAAAAAAAAAAAAATTAAAAAAATTCTGTAAGTAGGATGTTTGGACTGATGATTTGGACAATGTTTGGACTGATGTGCGGCCTCGAAATATAACTCATGCTTCCAAAATTTTGGAAACCCAGTCAACTCCTCAATTTTTCGAAATGCAGTTTTTCTGTTTTCCGAGTCCTAATAGGTATACATGATCCATCCATCGGAACTAAGAAACCACGTCAAAACCGGCCACATCCCTGTTGAACAAGCGTTTGAAAATCACGATGTGCTGCAAAAACGGCTAAATCCTCTTTTTCGTGAGTTTGATAGCCGGCCAACATCCGCGAGAGCGCTGAGGCGAGTTGCAGAATTAGTTTCAGAATCCTCCGATAGAGCTGTTTTCACTTCTGGCTAGCCTGACCGAGTTCTTAGAAGCGTGGCTGACGGCTGTGAGGGTCCGAATAAGAATACCACGATGATGTTCATGCGACAGTATTGGTTCGCTAAGCACGCCCCCAACAACCTGAAAAAGATTGAGGCCGTTTTCCCCGTTCCTGGCCATTCATTCATCCCTCCAGATCGTGTGTTCGCACAAATCGAGAAGTTGAAAAAATCGAGACCCTCGTTGAGCCTTCAGAGTTTGACTACATCCTCTCCGAAAGTTCTGAAGTGGGAGCCAGGCAGACTGTTGTGAAGACCAGCAAGTATTGTACAGCAACGGAGATAAGATGCAGCCCAGTCAGACCCCTCTCTGAATGTCGAATTCATCCGTCGTTGAACCACCTGGGAGCTTCACCGGTGCCCTCTGGTTCCAATACAAGGCCTCAATAACTCGGGATGTCCTTCTCAACAACTCCGATCCGTTTGAGAGACTCGACCATTCTGACATGCTGGACACTATCGAAGCCTTCGATTCGAAGGCCTTTTCATAGTCCAGACAGTTTTGCGTGAGGACCTGGAGGCTGAAAACCGCCTCACGAGTACCAAAACAAGATCTGAGATCTGATGGGTCTCACCGCAGTGGACCTCATATAATACGCTAATGAATTTAATTTTTTTAACGCTGAAATGTACCTACGGATTATTAATTAAATTAAAAGTGTTATCACTGCATAACTACTTGACTTTCCTCTAAAGGAGAGGTCGTAAGAAAAAGACCTTCTTGAAAAACCCCTCCGTAAGGTCCATTACGCCCTCAAAGGGGTGAGATTACTCGTTATCATCTTGTCCCAGAAGGCGGTCCTCCCCCGCTAAGACACTAATTGCAACAATTTACCGCCTTAAAACATCATAGAAAGGATCCTTTTCCCCCCCTTCTCGGAGGGTTTTGTCTCCGAGAAAGCCGCCACGATATTGACCAATAAAAAAGAATTCTCTAATTTTTTTTCGCCTCCTCCCAGCGAAAATTTACGGTAACGGTTATGGTTTTTATCGCCCTCGAAGAGAAAAATAAAGACGTGATAATACAAAATTCGCTCTTTCTATTTCTTCTACGAGGGCTTTGGTAAAAGAGGGAGAGCTTCTTTTTTTTCTTCAATTTCTCAGCAGATAACGAGCATAAACTCTCAACCCCTAACTTACTAATTTTAGATTTTCCTTGATAATTGTCCCCAAATGCTAGTTTAGTGGGTTTTCGGAGATGAAAGTAGACGATACATTTGGGTTGGCTTCGAAATTGGTCATTTTGTGTTTTTTTTGGGGCGAAGATTCGAAAAATGCTTGAAATGAATGCAGTTTTGAAATTTCGAGGAATTTTCGGAAAGTACATGAAAACATCAATGTAACAAGACCATAACCTTCCACCTCCTTTTTCTCTCCTCCAAACCAGCAATCATGACAGACACTTTGCTCTACTTAAAATTATCACAGCATATCACAGAAGTTTCTTGAGTTTTTGGGTCCAAGTCTTCTAGTCGTCAATTTCCGTGTCTCTTCCAAGACGCCGCAAATTTCCGTGTCTCGCAGCAAATTTAAACAGCGTACCATTAGTACAGTCATTAGGTCCTCCAAATGGTGAAATATAAACAAGTTTTGGGGTAGAAATGGTTTCTATGGTTCTCTATGTTTTTTGGGGTGCTGAATCCGAATCTGAGGTTTGCCAAGAAAATTTCGTGACGCTACATGGAGAAAAATGCAACAAACTGTCACGGTTTGTCAGATCTTACTTTTCTTTTTTTAATCAAAAAGCTGATTAAATTTTATATAAGTAACGGCACATTGCAAGTCTATTGAAACAACAAAAGTGCCGTTAGTCGGAAAGTGTGGGAACAAGAAATTTGACCAACTACGACCACGTTTTTCATAAAACCTTCTTCTTTCCCTCCCTTATCAAAGCTCAAATCGAAAAGTCACACGGAATAGCTGCGACGGGGAATTTAATCAGCTTTCACGAGAAAAAAAGAAATTTGGAATCGGACTAATAGTTTCTGAGCTACAACCGAAAACGTGCTTCCGCTCTCCGCGCGGTCAGATTGGACGTTTCCTTCTTATTTTGATTTAAATTCGTTTCGTACGTACAAATGAATGCTCAGAAGCTAAAACAAACAGGAGGGGGTCCTCCCGAAATTTGGCTCGCTAGATTGCCAAAACCTAAAAATAGCACTTTTTGAGAAAATTGGCCAAATTTTGAAGTGCTATATCTCGGTATCCATTGGACCTACAGAGCTGCGGTTGCGCTCAAACGATAGCAAATTTAATCGTTTTTGATAAACATACAAACGTTTTTTTACCTAAAGTTGATAGTTTTTGAGCTATACTCAATAAACCAAGGAAAACCCGAAAATTTCAATTTTTTTTGCATTTTTCTCCATGTTCCGTCACGAAATTTTGTTGGCAAACCTCAGATTCGGATTCAGCACCTCAAAATACCGTCCCCCTCCGGGCAGAAGGGCGAATATTGCAAAAGCAAAAGCAATATTGTCAAAAGCCGCATCATTGTCATATTCGCCCCAAAATATTTTTTTAACCTCAAATAGCATCTTTCTGAGTGATTGGATCGTCCCGCTCTCTTCAAATTCGGAAAGAGGAGGAGAAAATAAAAAAGATGGGTGCCCTAACTCAAAATCGCCGTTTTGCAATATTCGCCCTTCTGCCCGGAGGGGGACGTATTACGTAGAGAACCATAGAAACCATTTCTAACCCAAAACTTGTTTCCATTTTTCACCTAATGACTGGACTACATGGCGAGATAAATCGAGATAAATCGTTGTCCTTCGGCCCAGATTCACTGTTGTCGGCTCTTTAGTGTTTTGCGTTGGTCCTTCGGGATTGGGCAATAAAGTTGTTTCGCGAGGATCAAACATCTAACTATCTACCATACAGTCCACCAAAACTAAGGATTTAACATTTTGGTCCTTTGGGATTCATTCGCTGCAGCCATTGCCAGACCAGAGCCGCCCTGCTGTGTCACCTTTGCGTGGAAAACCCGAATCAAAAACGAATTCTGCGCCGCGAAATTTTCAGAAATGACGCAATTCGTACTGATCGGTGCCCTAACGTCATTATCGCAATCGCATCACCTGTTGTTTAACTGCATGTGCATCAAGGGGGAGCAGTTGATGGAAGGCACTAACCTCGTTAACGGTTCAATCACTGGGATACGTCGCCAACCGGTTACACTCTCTCCCTTCAAGATGGGTGCCGAAACAGGAACGCGAGGGCCCTCAACCGGTAAAATCGGAAAATGTCGCATTTCCGCTCGTGTTAATGCGAGTCAAACGGAGTTGATGGACGGGGATCGTGGACATTGACAGCCAACGGAGAGGAGGAGAAAGTGCGCAACATTGGCAGAGTCGCCACAGAATCCGGAAATTTACCAGGCGTTACGCATACCATTTTTGGTTATTATTCTTGGAATAATACACCTATGTTTTCGCGACGCGGGTCGACGACTCCGATCGGCCTCAAAATTTGACATTATCCGTTTCAAGAGGTCTACATTCAAAATCCGAAATGTCCGTCCGCCGTCCGCCGTCCGGGCCGTTTTGGGCAGTAGGAATTTTTTTAAAAATCTGAAATTTTGGAAAAATACTTGGTTTACCATCTAGTTGTGCCCACAAGGTTTTCAGCCCGATCGCCCGAACCCGTGGGGCGCTATGGGGCTAAAATGGGGCTACAGGATGGGTGTTTTGAAGGCTTTTAGCTATGGGATCGAGTTAGGTGTCGTTTTCGAAGTATTTTTGGACGTAGAATCCATTTTTGGGGGTCCCGGAACGATCCGATTTCACTGTGGCGTTCTATAGGGCTTTCATGGGGCTAAAAATTGGATTTTTGAAGGATCCCAAGAAGTTAAATATTTTTCAACTAAAAATTAAAGAATTTTTGAAAAAAACACATTTTTGAAAAAAAAAATCCCCCCCAAAAAATTTTTTTTGAAATATAAAAATCCAAAAAAAAATTTTTTAATTTTTTTATTGACAGAATTAAATGTCTGTACAAGTAACCTATATCACAGAATAATAAACCCTTGTGTAAAATTTGCAGCGTTTTTTTTTTTTTTTTTTAATTATAACACACTGAGGTGAGAGGAGAGCCCGTCCTGAAATACCCACTCACTGATTCAAAACTAAAAACGCTGCAAATTTTACTGGGGGCAATACAGCCACAGATGTGAGGGCAAACCCCCAGCAGAGCCAACAACTGAAAACAGGAATTTCATCTATATTATCTATATCTATATTATTTATCTATATTTCTACCCTCGTTATCCTTCTTGACGTTCCTCGCCGCCTCACTTTCAAACCGTTTTAGGGCATTGGATTAGGAAGGCTTTTTTGGGGGGCGAAGAAAGTCATGACGATTCCCTCGCCACGTAAAAGGTTGCCAGGCGTCGTTAGACTCGACTTTTTATCGCCCTTTCGCAACCTCTAAAAGTTCCTCAAGACTTTGAAAAGCCCTCAAAAGGGATCCCTTTTTTTATGCACTTTTGGTACCGGTGAAAAGAGATGAATGTAATGAAATCGGAATTAAACGCCATTAAATAATTTCATTGTCTCCCTTTCCCCTCGGCAGCCCTAGTGAGGGTTGGGTATTTTTTTACGCCCCTCTTGCGAAAAGCGGCCCAAAGGGTGAGTTTTACGGTCTAGTTCTGCTACATAAAGCATCCTACTTAGCATAGATATTAACAGATATGCGTTTCCCCTCAAGAAATCCCCCCTCCACGAAACAAAGGTCTTCTTTCCCCCTTGGATCGTAAACTGTGCCCGCTTGCCCGTGCCAAAGTGTAACAAACAACTCGAAAAGCACATCTGCATCCAGAAAAGGGCCGAAGTTTATTTTCCCGCGCCGTAACCTGACGTTTCAACACGACTTTTACCGATTTTTTTTTTTTTTTTTTTTTTTTTTTTTCATAACATCTCCCTTTTTGATTCTTCCCTTCATCTACAATTTATAAACTTGAGGCGTGCGAGGGGTTGAGGGTTGTGGCACAAAATCGGAAAGTGTTGATGCGTCGAATGAGGAGACGCGGTGCATTTGACTAGACGTTGTCGCCGTTGAAATGAACCTGAGAAAGGGAGGGACACGTACGAGGGATTTCGCGAAGACAATGAGACGTTCCACATCCTTCGATAAAGTTAATCCAACAGGGACCTTCCCCTCCGTTTGATGAGAAAGTCTTTTCTCATATCCTCCGTCTGATCGTTAACGGGTAGGCATGTGGGATGAAAAGGAGGGAGTAAAAAGGCTCGGGATTTAATGAACAAACACACTCTTGAGACGCAGATTCACACACGAGGACGGTAGAGATGTAAACGAGTTGGCAATCAGATCGTATAGCGCGTAAAGGGACCAGGCGATAGTTCACCTACGTTCACCTAGGTGGCTCCAATCGGCCCCTCTAACCAGTGAGCTGCTCATATGATTTAATAATATTAATATAATATAATTAACTAGTCTCTCTGGCTCGCTTCGCTCGCTCCCCTAGTGGGGTGTATTGCCGCCTGTGGGGTGTATTGCCGCCTGTGGGGTGTATTGCCGCCTGTGGGGTGTATTGCCGCCTGTGGGGTGCGTAGCATCGATGGACACGTTCAAACCCCTACTCAGACATAAGGCCTCGCTGCGCTCGGCCGAGCGCTTATTCGGACAGGGGGGTCTCGCCTCGCTCGGCGAGGGTCTCCCTGGACCCTCCGTTTTCTAAGATCCCTGTCCCCGCGCGAATTAAAACCATCCAATTGTCTTCTCACCGTGAAATCGCCCCCTCCCCCTCGTTTTTTTTAAATCCGACTTCGGAATCGGATTGGCCATATTTTGGCGCGCATTTGGCTCGCGGATACCATACCCAAAAAATGGCTCCTTACTGGGTATTTTTGAACCCGAAAAAACGTGGGGCAAACGCGAATTTCCGGCGAATTTCCCGGGCGAATTTCCGAATTACGATTTGACCGACGTCTTCCTCCAGGTCTGATCTATACGGCTGGTATTTTTTCGTAATTTTTTCGACCCCTTAAACGGGTTTTGGCGCGAGTTGAAAGTGGAAAACGTAGGACAAACGGGAGAAAGACGATTTTTCGACGAATTTCCCGGGCGAATTTCGGATTTACGATTTGACCGTCGTCTTCCTCCAGGTCTGATCTATACGGCTGGTATTTTTTCGTAATTTTTTCGACCCCCTAAACGGTCAGCGAGCGGAAAGTGAAAAAACTCATTCGGGAACGCGTTATCCCGTACCAACAAACCACACGGCCGTCGGCCAACACGATTTTATATTATTGTATGATGATATGATATGATAATATATTACATTCCTATTTAATTTTAATTTAATAAGTAATATTAATAATATACTATATTCCAACATAATATTATTTTGTAGGATATTATTCTGCCTCCTGTATTTCCCTCCATCCTCCAGTCTGCTCCTCTATCTTGCTTCTTCCTGCAACACGCTCATTCCATCGATTAGTCCTGCTATCATCCCACAGATCTTCCAATCTGCTCCACCATCCTATGATCTGCTCCTCCATCCTGCCACCAATCTTCTCGTCCATACTCCAGCCTGCTCCTCCATCTTGCCATCTGGTCCTCCAACCTGCAACACGCTCATTCGTCTTGCAAGATGCACATCCATCCATTAGTCCTGCTATCATCCCATAGATGTTCAATTCTGCTCCACGATCTGCTCATCCATCTTGCCATCAATCTTCTCGTCCATACTAAAGCCTGCTCCTCCATCTTGCCATCTGGTCCTCCATCCTGCAACTTGCTCATTCATTCTGCAATATGCTCTTCCATCCGTCCGTCCTGCTGTCTTCTCATCCATTCAGTCTCGAAAAGAATGGAGTTTCAGGGGACTGTTCACTCGGCGCTGCGGCCGCCATGCCCTCTCACCTATAATTAATCTATCCACCTTAGTAGGGGAGAGTGGGGAACAGTGAGACACATTTCGTTCAGAACGCCATCAATCCGTCTAGAAAGCTTATGCGGAGCTGAAATTTTCAGGATATCTTGAGAAACTATTTACCTTTCTAAAAAAAAAAATTCATAGGAAGAGATACGCAGTTAAATAATATCGTTATTAAACTTCTACGACATGGTGTAATTTGTCTCACTCTTCCCCACCCCTGGGGTAGAGTGAGACAGCCCTGGGGATTCCCCATTGGGGAACAATGAGACAGTAAGGTAAAATTACCTGTAACAGTGAAAAATTACCACGTAGAAACGCCAAAAAAAGTTTTTTCTTCGTAAAAAACTGTATAGTACTGAAAGACAACATAAATTTCAACGTGACCCTGAGAAATACTAGGTAGGTAGGGTAGCAACATCGGAATTTGTTAAGCAGTGACCGAGGTGATAGAGGAAGATTCTTCCTCTATCACCTCGGTCACTGCTTAACAAATTTTTCTTCGTGTCTGCAGAAAAATTGCCCTTGACGTTTTTCTCGGAGGGTTCCTGAACTAAGTAAAACACACAAAGAAAAATGCATTGATACCTACTCAATTTTTATACCAATACCTCAACAAGGGGATAATGTGATGTCTCACTTGTACTAGTCCGGTAGTTATTACCAGGTGTTTTAGCTCGTCGCTCTAATCGACACTATTATTCCCACTTGTGTTTTTCTGTCGATTAAAGCCTAAGTTTCCTACGGCTTTCGTCATTTCAATTTAATCGACAGAAAATAAAAATACCATGGAAAAATACCTACGGCCTGAACGTCTTTCCATTGATCCCAGTGCATCTACAGCGGAGGAAGACTATTCCCACTGGAAACGCACCTTCACGAATTTCGTCAACTCCGTGGAGAAGAACGAAAAATCGAAACTCGCGGATGCTGACAAAGTGAGTCTTTTGTCCAACTTCCTTTCGCCCTCCGTCTATAAGCTAGTCAAGGACAGGGATGACTACGCGTCCTCTATATCGGCACTCGATGAGATTTATATCAAACCGAAAAATGAGATTTACGCGCGGTACTGCCTTGCCTCTAGACGGCAAAACCCAGGCGAAACCGTCGACCAATACCTTCAGGCGTTGAACATCCTGGGAAAGGAATGCGCCTTCAAGGCAGTGACAGCCCTAAGGAATATGGAGGATTACATCCGCGACTCTTTCATCGCCGTTATATCATCGAATACTATTCGCCAGCGTCTCCTTGAGAATGTGACACTCACCTTGTCACAGGCTTCGGAACAAGCAAGGGTCATAGAAGCAGCTCAAGTCAACGCTGGAAGATACACGTGCTCTTTTACGGCGGCTGTGAAGACAGAAGAAGAAGAGGGCGAGACAACCGCAGCGATTTCCAAGTGGATATGTTTTTATTGCGGGGAAAAGAAGAGACATCGACGTAACCAATGCCCAGCTAGAGAGGAAGAATGCAAAAAATGCGGAAAACTCGGCCATTTTAGCTCCGTTTGTAAGTCCAAACCAACTTTAGCAAATTCTAAGAAGGTAGCTTCAACTAGCTCTCTAGGAGCTATATCCGCTGCCTCATCATCCTTACACAAGGCTATCGTGCCAATTAAAGTAAACGGATTTCATTTCTCTGCTCTAGTAGACACAGGCAGTACAACTAGCTTTATGAACCAGGCAATTGTAGGCAAGTGTAAAGCTCGCACAATTCCTTTTACGGAGCAAATCACAATGGCGAGTTCAGCCCTATCTTCGACAGTGGAGGCTAGTTGTCAAGTTGACATGGAAATGCTCGGGCACATTTACAATAATGCTAGATTATTGATAATGAAGAATCTATGCGCTGACGTGATTATAGGCCATGACCTCTTATCAACTCATTCATCAATCGAGATGAAATAGGGAGGCGCTAAGGCTCCTCTTCAAATATGTGTCCTGGAAGCGGCCAACGTCCCTCCTGTATCACTCTTCACAAACCTGTCCAAGGATTGTAAGCCAATTGCGATGAAAAGCCGCTCCTATTCAAACGAAGACACAGAGTTCATCAGGTCTGAGATTTTGAAGTTGATCGAGGATGGAGTGATTGAAGAAAGTGTATCGCCTTGGAGGGCTCAGGTTCTTGTCGTGAAGAGCGAAGTACGTAAGAAACGAATGTGTATTGATTATTCCCAAACAATTAACAGGTACACTCAGTTGGATGCTTTCCCCATTCCAAGAATTGAGAACATAATCGAACTCGTCTCCAAAAATAACTATTTCAGCACCATTGATTTAAAGTCGGCTTATCATCAAGTTCCAATCCTAGACCAAGTTCCCTCTGACCAAGAGAATCTTCCCGATGAAGCCGAAGATCAAACGTCGCCAGTTCCCGAATTAAGGAGATCTCAAAGAGTCAGAAGACCTCCTGGTTATCTAACGGACTATGTTTGAAAATTGGAAGGGGAGAATGTACTAGTCCGGTAGTTATTACCAGGTGTTTTAGCTCGTCGCTCTAATCGACACTATTATTCCCACTTGTGTTTTTCTGTCGATTAAAGCCTAAGTTTCCTACGGCTTTCGTCATTTCATCACTGTTGCCGTCTCACTGTTCCCCCAAGGCATTTTTTTGTTGGATCTTGGATTCCTGACCCAACGATTTGGTTTAGGTAAGTAAGTATATTATGCCAAAACAAGGTCAATATACAGAATCACATGATAAAATTTGCAATTGCATTGTAGCAGTTTAAAGCCTACTTATTTAGGTCCAAAAAAGTTGAAAAAAAAAACACGATTTTCTTACCTTGACTACGAGAGATGCAGACACACAACCTCCCCGTCATCCGAGTTCGCACCTGACTGAGGATTATCAATCATAACATGGAGTAGCTCCAGTAAAACCTCGCCAGGAGCAATGGGGCCCTGCCAGTTTTTATAAAAACCGTTTGTCTCCCTGTTCCCCACTCTCTACTGACCGTAATTAATCAAAATTTTACACAACCGCTATCAATAGTTTGTATGTGGTACCTATATCGATCGTACATGTACGATGGTGTTGGAACTAATGCAGACAACTTGGACGCCTGCCACATTCCCCACAACCAGTAACAATTATCACACATCCACGAAAAGTATTTGTAAATAGACATAATCGATTAGTGGAACCTCTCAAATTCGATTAACGAATGAAAGGCTCCTTTTGGGTTGTTTCATCTTAATTTCCCTTCAGGGGGGCGGAAGTGGTTGATGTCAAGTTGCGGGCGGAGGAGGGAGTTATAAAGCAAAGTCAATACTTGCGGGTTCGGTTTGATTGCTCAGTAGCCTCAAGGATGCTATTATCATAATGAAAGGTGGCAAGGAGTCCTTTCCTGGGATTCGAACCCCTCCCTTCGTCCTATCAGGAGCTACGCCACTAACTCCTTTCGGTGAAGGTTTTGGGGGGTAAAAGGCCTCCCGTTTTACGACGGACGTAAAACGCTTTACGTTGAATATTACACGGGGTTTTAATGGTGGCCCGAAGCCTCCTTTGAACAATCGTAAACCGACACCCTCTCCTTCAAGACTGTTGTGTTTTCCATCGTATAGGTTTCGCACACCCCCCTCAGGGCTACCGCTGATCCTGTGAATTGTGTACCTTACTGAGGGTGAGAGTGAGTCATGCTAAAATTTCATGTGACGTCATAATATGACGTCATAATATTATTATGACTCTACGGCTACATGTTATGGGAATATGTGTGGTGTAATTACAGTTTATTTAAACGTGGAAGATGAGAAACTTGTTCTCTTATTCTTCTTCCTCATTTATCATGCTAACTTAATTCTCCTCTTCTTCTATGTTACCTACAAGAACGGTAACAGAGGAAACAGTGAAAGCTTTGAGGGATCCGAGTTCGGGCCTGTTGGGGTGAAAACGCAAGGCGCTTGGGCCCTTCTGATTTGGACATTTTAATTCTTCTCGGTTTTTTCAATAATTTATCACTAATCGTCTGTGAATTCTGTGCAGTTGTAGAGACCTTGTTGTGTCGGCTAAGACTCAGGAGACAATTTCTCTCCTCGCTAATTTTGGGGGTTTCTGGGCTTTTAGGTATTTTCAACAACCACGGGGTGGGATTGGATTGCCAACGATTGGGAGGGGTTTTCGCGTTTAAAATTTAGATAAATCATTATAAATCATTGTTAGTGCGTCTGTTTGCTCCAAACTCGGGCGAGACATTTTTTGCTTCCTTCGGGACTCTGGAGACGCTAATTTCAATGCATTAAATGCAGCCAACGTGGGTAAAATTGATATAGATTTTGGTTTATTATTCTTGGAATAATACACCTGTTTTCGCGATGGGGGGTCAACGACTCGGATAGGCCTCAAAATTTGACATTATCCGTTTCAAGAGGTCTACATTCAAAATCCGAAATGTCCGCCCGCCGTATGCCGTACGCCGTCCGCCGTCCGGGCCGTTTTGGGAAGGAGGAATTTTCTAAAAAATCTGAAATTTTGAAAAAATACTCGGTTTACCATCTAGTTGTGCCCGCAAGGTTTTCAGCTCGATCGCCCAAACCCGTGGGGCGCTATGGGGCTACAGAAGGAGGTTTTTGAAGGCTTTTAGCAATGGGATCGAGTCAGGTGTCGTTTTCGAAGTATTTTTGGATCCATTGGATCCATTAGAATCCATTTTTTGGAGTCCCGCAGCGATCCGATTTCACTGTTGCGAACTATAGGGCTTCATGGGGGTAAAAAAGGGATTTTTTGAAGGATCCCAGGAGGGCAAATATTTTTCAAGTAAGTCCAAGTAGTCCAGTTCCCGGAGACCAAAAAAGGGGTTCACCTTACAAAAGGTGGGGTAGAAGATTTAATTTTTTTATTTCGTTTTAATCGGTATAAAGAGTAAAATATAAAAAATGTGACTAAATCTGGGCTCGGCACAACTTTTGGTAGCCGAAAAACCTCGAAATTTTCGGACATTTTTCGGGTTTTTCGCAATATCTCGAAAAGGGGTGGTTCTAGCGAAAAACAGTCCCTGTACAAAGTTGTAGAGCATTAAATTCCCTACAAATGTTATATATATATAACCTTTTCTTCTACGACCAATAGGGAGCGAGCTACAGCATCTCAAAGATGGACCATTTTTCTCAAAATGGTAAAAAAGCCAAGTAACCCCGTCTTTTGTGTGTGTTATTGCGACCCATGCATTCTTTGATTCTATTTTTGACTTATATTTTTGTCGAATAAGGTTCTCCAGACCCCCCCGGCCCAAATTGATAACTGACGAGGAATGAGTAGGCATATTGAAACCCTCACAGTCCAATGCAATGTGAGAAAAAGCACTTCTGGAGAACCTTATTCGACAAAAATATAAGTCAAAAATAGAATCAAAGAATGCATGGGTCGCACACAACAAAGGCGGGGTTACTTGGCTTTTTTACCATTTTGAGAAAAATGGTCCATCTTTGAGATGCTGTAGCTTGCTCCCTATTGGTCGTAGAAGAAAAAGTTATACATAAAATTTGTAACGAATTTAATGCTCTACAACTTTGTACAGGGACTGTTTTTCGCTAGAACCACCCCTTTTCGAGATATTGTGAAAAACCCGAAAAATGTCCGAAAATGTCGAGGTTTTTCGGCTACCAAAAGTTGTGCCGAGCCCAGATTTAGTCACATTTTTTATATTTTACTCTTTATACCCATTAAAACGAAATAAAAAAAATTAAATCTTCTACCCCACCTTTTGTAAGGTGAAATCCTCGGGGAACCGGACTAATATATCGAGGTATTACTTTCGACATGTGATGAGCAAAACTAAAATGAGCATGGATATGCAGGAAAGTAATCCTTATCCAGTTGGCACCGAGCTGGGAAGGGGAAAGCCGCAGCGTCCCCAAGTTGTTAAGTCGACCTGTCGGCCGGCCAGTGAAGTCAGAGTGGCTGCTGGCTATACAAGAGACAACGTATCACAACCTGATTTTTTTGCAAATTGCAAACCTTTGCATTTTTTAACTCCCCCCTCAGCGTCACACCCCCCCTTTTCAAGCTCCGATGAGTCTCATTTCAGGCGTTCCAATCTTCGGAAAATGAAAGCCCCTGTCAACACCACGTCTCATCAAGTTGGTTCCCTTGAGGAATCAAAATGCACTTCGGCTCAAATGATCGCTATGGAGATGATATGTTGGAGGGATGCAGTTCTCTTTTTTTTTTCATCTTCTTTTGATCGTAATTGCTGTCTCCGCGCAAAGGACTCTGTTCGTCATTATGCCGGCTTTAGTACTGATGGAGATTACTTCTGCTCTACACAGCGATTACCAAACGTTTCAAACGCAACTCGTTATTCGTTTTTACTTTGTACCTTTGTGGATAACCATTTTTACTTTGTAGTGGCGGACTTATTGGGGGGGGGGGGGGGGGATGCTTGAATGCTTTCGAGAAATACAACTCGAGGCGTAAGATATACACTGCCCGCCAAACCAGCAGGTGTTGCGTTTATAGTATTGTCAAAATTTGAGGCCTGGAAACGAGTTGAAGTCGAGCGACCGTGTAGCGAAGGCGGCAAAAATGCGCATCATTGACGGGGCCGTCTGGACCAAATCGGAAGGGCAGACAAGTTAGTTTTGCTCTTTAGACTTGAAACTTTTTGTCTTAGCCGTGACAGTAAAGTAAATACTGTAAAGACGGACCAACAGTAACGTATGCAAAGACATAAAGACAGTAAAGTGTGTACAACATCTATAGTCCAGTTCCTATGTACATCGGTGCTGAAAAAAGGTGGGGTGGTTCTGATTGTTGGTAGGACCCATGCGAGTAGTCTTTGGCCAAGTTATCAATTAAAAAACCCTGTGTCGCCGTCGGCGTTAGCGAAAAAGTACGATTTTTCGGCCATTTTTCAGATTTCACTAAAAAAGCCGGCAAAGAAAGCATCTCACGACCAAAGGCACTATATTCATTCTTAAACTAGACAATATTTACTAAGATTTGAGACCAACCGCAGCTCTCTACAGTGAATAGTTTCCGAGATACAGGTTGTTGAAAAATGGGAATTTTTTCCAAAATGTGCACATTTTACGAGAAAGTGATTTTTTTTGTTAAATATCGCCTGAAATATGGATCCTACCAAAAGGTCATAGGAAATGAACTTTTAGTACATTTAATTAGCTTTAATTTGAGACCAACTGGAGGTATGTAACTATTAGTTTCGATACTATAATACTATATAATGGAAAGTCAAATAAAAAGACGTAAAGGCAGTAAAGACCAACAGACACTGACAACATGACCTAACTCATTTGTTGGCCATATTGAGTTAAGGGTGTTTTTAGGTTCAAATTTTCGAGCCGAATCGATGGGTGAGCTCAGGTTGGACAAAATAACGAAGGATTCGATCGAAAATCTATTTGAGGCAACACTGCCTATCTCCAACGTGACAACAACAGGATCTCAGCTGTTTGCAGTATCTTTGTACCTCGTCGCCAGACACTGGCCTCAATCTTTTATATGTTTTTTGGTTTATTATTATTAGAATAATAGGTATATGTACAAGTAAGGTACATGTAAAGAGGCACCTTTGTAATCACGACGGAGGTCGACGACTCCGATCCGCCTAAAATTTGAAATTATCCGTTTCAAAAGGTCGGTACGCCATAGATCGTCCGGTCCGTTTTGGGCAGTGGGAATTTTTTTTAAAATCTGAAATTTTGACCAAATACTTGGTTTACCATCTAGTTGTGCCCACGAGGTTTTCACCCCGATCGCCTCAACTCGTGGGGTTCTGTGGGGCTGCGGTAGGTTTTTTTTATGTTTTCGACTATAGGGTCGAGTCAGGTGTCGTTTTCGAAGTATTTTGGGACGTTGAATCCATTTTTAGGGGTCCCAGAACGATTCAATTTATTTATTTTTATTTATTTTTTTTTTTTGCAATATTTTTGCAAAAATTTTTAAAAAGAAGTTTTTTCTGTACATCCTGCAAACGCCCCATTTGTAGCCCCATGAAAGCCCCATAGATTTTCTAGGTGAAATCTGATCGTTCTGGAACCCCCAAAAATAGATTCTTCGTCAAAAAATACTTCGGAAACGACACCCCACTCGATGTCACAGCCGAAAACCGTCAAAAACCCCTCTCGTAGCCCCTATTTAGCCCCACAGTGCCCCACGGATTTGGGCGATTGGGCTGAAAACCTTGCGGGCAGAACTAGATGGTAAACCGAGAATTTTGTCAAAATTTCAGATTAAAAAATGCTGCAAATTTTATACAAGGGTATATTATTCCTTGATATAAGGTACTTGTGCAGAAATTTAATTCTGTCAATGAAGAAAATTTAAAAAACATTTTTTGGGGATTTTTTTTTTTTTTTTTTTAATTTTTTTTTTTAAATTCTTTTATCTATAACTCGAATAATATTTAACCTCCTGGGATCCTTCAAAAATCCTATTTTTAGCCCCATTAAAGCCCTGTAGATCGCCACGGTAAAATCGGATCGTTCCGGGACCCCCAAAAATGGATTCTACGTCCAAAAATACTCCGAAAACGACACTTAACTCGATCCCATAGCCAAAAGCTTTAAAAAAAAAACCTCCCGTAGCCCCATTTTAGCCCCATAGCGCCCGATGGGTTTGGGCGATCGAGCTGAAAACCTTGCGGGCACAACTAGATGGTAAACCGAGTATTTTGTCAACATTTCAGATTAAATAAATGAATCCTTCTGCCCAAACGGCGTACGGCCGACGGACTTGAATACACAGGTGTATTATTCCAACACTAATACACCAAAATGGTGATTGCAACGAAACCTCATAAGTGTTGTGTTCTTCATAACAGAAGAATCACGCTGGTTGGTATTGTTTCACGTCGAACAGTGCTCCGCAAAAATTAATCTTTTTGTTTGTTTAAAAATCCCATTCGAAGAGGTCATTGAAAATTCCTATTCAGCTCAAACGTATTTTGTGCGTACATCAAACAGCAATCAACGAATCGCATCGTGTGTACATTTCTCAAACAGGTTCTTGTTTGCGAATGATTTATTTACGTAGCGAAAAAGGATTAAATTTGTTCGGAATTAATTTATGCTGATTTTGGTTCGGCAATCAAACAAATTGAATGGTCTTTGAAGTCGCTAAGAGAATCTTTAACGATGGCTCAAGGTGAGGGAAAAACCCCCATTCGAACGGCGAAAGAGAAATTCATTAAGTGAAAAGAACAAGGAGGAGGTAAACTGTTTTACTGGGAAAAGGGTTTCCGATCAAGGGCAGCAATCACCGGACACCCCCTCACCGCCACGAAACCCGCGTAATCACAATCGTGTTGATGTTGGCGCTAAGGGGGGAGGACGATGTTGAAGGAGGAGGAGCCCCCTTGAACACACTAATCACGGAGCTCGAATTAATCACACAAGCTCCTCCCGGGAGTTGGGAAAAGCCGGCGAGAACAAAGTGAAAAAGGAACGGGGGTTAAAAAGTGTAATATCCTGGCCTGGCAACATAAACAGGTCCGCCCGTGTTTGCCAGGGGAAGACCTCAAAGGGCGAGCAGAGGCACAATTAGGCGCCGCAGGGAGCTTCTTGGGGTCGCCCCCGAAAAAAGCGTCGAGTTGCCGAAAAAAAGGGGTGCCAATCGATCGAGTGTCCTCCCGTTCAACCCGTTTCAATCAAGTTTGATCGCCTCGTGCCTGGACAATTTTAACGAACTTCAGGAACAGTTCGGAGGACAAAGAAATGTATGTTTGAGACACAGAGTGCTCGAGACTGAGCGCTCTGGTGGCGACGCCTGCGTTACCGGCCGGGGTACCTTTTGATGAATAGCATTATAGAACCTTCCTTGATATTAAAGCAGCTGCCGTTTTGGGCCGTAGGATTTTTTTTTTTTTTTAACTGAAATTTTGACAAAATACTTGGTTTACCATCTAGTTGTACCGGCAAGGTTTTCAGCCCGATCGCCCAAAAAATTGAGTTAGGTGTCGTTTTCGAAGTATTTTTGGACGTAGAATCCATTTTTGGGGGTCCCAGAACGATCCGATTTTACTGTGGCGATCTATAGGGCTTTAATGGGGCTAAAAATGGGATTTTCGAAGGATCCCAGAAAGTTAAATATTTTTCGAGTAAAAAATAAAGAATTTTTGGAGAAAGGAAAAAAAATCCCCAAAAAATTTTTTTTTCAAAATTTTTTTTTTATTGACACAGAATTACATTTTTGCACAAGACTTGTACTTAGTAACCTCTATCAAAGAATAATAAACCCTAGTGTAAAATTTGCAGCATTCTTACTCTATTTGACCGCCTGGAATGCTTCAAAAATCCCATTTTTAGCCCCATGAACGCCCCATAGATTCCCAATGTGAAATCGGATCAATCCGGGACCCCCTAAAATGGATTCTACGTCCAAAAATACCTTTGAAAACGACACCTAACTCGATCCCATAGCCAAAAGCCTCTTTTAAAAAAAAACCTCCCGTAGCCAAATTTTAGCCCCATAGCGCTCCACGGGTTTGGGCGATCGGGCTGAAAACCATGCGGGCACAACTAGATGGTAAACCGAGTATTTTTGAAAATTTTAGATTTTTAACAAAATTCCTACTGCCCAAAACGGCCCAGACGGCGGACGGACATTTCGGATTTAGAATGTAGACCTCTTGAAACGGATAATGTCAAATTTTGAGGCCATTCGGAGTCGTCGACCTCCGTCGCGATTACAAATCATTCCAAGAATAATAAATCAAAATAGTGAGCAATAATAAGAAATACATATACAGAATACTTAATACAAACTACTACTATAGTATACTGGCCGAGAAAACCAAAACAAGAAAATTTCTTGTTTTGGTATTCTCGGCCCGTATACTATTTAATGCCCAATCAGACACCGCTCGGCAACCGGAAACCACGTTTTTCAGAACAATTTTGGCGGTAGCGTGGAAACCATTGGACGATTCCAAATTTCTTATTTTTCTCGTGAAATCTGATTAAATTTCCCATCGCAGCTATTCGTTCTAAAATTCTGATTTGAGCTGTGATAAGGGAGGAGCAGGCACGGCGAAAAAATGGCAAATTTTGACAAAAGCGTGTTTTTTTGTACTTTTTTCCATAGCTCGGAAAAAACACAATCAAAGGTCAAGCAATTTTTTTTTTTTTTTTAGCCCGAAAACGATTTAGTTTACTTTCCATCTACAAAACTTATTAGGTTGATTGAGAAAATAATACCCGGACATATCCATGATCTATTTTTTTCCCCCCATCATGGGAGTTAGAAACTCCTTCTCCTAGATTTTTTGCCCCGAGTACCTCTGAATCCCTTGTTTTTAAGGTCGAGAGTCTCATTTGGGTGTTTTTGGCATATCCGACCGTCGAAGTGGATTTGAAGGAGTGAGGCTGTTGAGTAGTCGAGTGTGGTTAACAAGAACGACCGCTAGATGGCTCTGAATGCTCCGATTCTGTCGTCGGAAATGGGAGAACCGCCAAACGTGAAGTCTCCCTCACTAAAACTCTGCTTTTCACAACAAAGATCTGAAAGACGGTATCACGAAGATCGTCAACCGCTTAAGTGCCACTCTCGTTTTGGGCAAGAGGGTTTCTCACATAATTATTCTTCAGCTTCCAACGATACTAAAGAGAAGTGTACTGGAAATGACTGCACTTTGATGGCCGGACACACGTGCACAAAGAATGGCAGGGAGAGGGGGGTGTGGCGTCACGCGTGTGGCAATAAAGAAGAAGAAGAATCGTAAAGACGTCACAGAAGGAGTTTGGCGGAAGGTTGGCTGAGGGGGTAAACCCTAAGGGGTGTTTCTTTGATAACCGGCATAGGCTCAAGGGAAGGGGCATAAAGTGGAGTTAGCACGTACAATCTCGGCTGCCACTCGCCTTTTCCCCGGGTATTAAACTTTCAGTTTCCCACTTATCTCGACTTGCTTATCTTATAAAACGTTGGCACTTTCGCCAGGTTCCCTTTTTCGGATCAATCACTTAAAGAGCAGCGGAGGGGGGAATCACATAAAAAAAAGGGCCCAACGTGCCGATTCTCAAACCTTCGGGTTCGTTCCGTTTCAAAAAAGGAGTTGGGCTACTTTATTGAAACGTTTCTACGTTGCACTCATTACAATGCCCAAGCCTGTCATAGTTTACCTAGCAGCCGCTAGGTGCTGTTCCACTAACCTCACGGAGTCACCAGCGAGGGGCGGGGTTGTAGTTGGCCCCTTTCCAGCGCAAACTACCTACCACTGTTACCCGTTGGGATAATCCTGCTCTCTTTATGGATTGACAGTGGGAAAGTCGACCTTCGTGTCGGGCTTCTGCTTACATCAGTATACCCACTAAAAAAAAACACCTCGATTTCTCTCAGGAAGCTACGCAGCTCAGTATTACTTCAGGGCAGTTCCTTTGGTCGGCCGGGTATGGCCTCTTCTTGTAGTCGTGTAAGTTCGTGTCCTTCCCCTTCCCTATCTCCATCCACTTGTCCTGGCCACCTGATCTGCAAAAAGCAAAACGTATGATGGCCAATATATTCATGTAAATAAATTCGTTACAATTAGGTACATGATGTTGGAAATTCGGCCTTCAGGGACGTGATTCACGCTGGCCTACCCCGACTGATAATTCCACTAGGTAGGTACCAGATGTTTTGCTGAACACTGTAAGAGCAGCACAAAAATTTTTTTCACATTTCCGCGCCTGGCCAGTGGAGACATGAGTTCTTGGTTATTCGTCCTATTCCCCCGCCCCAGAAAACTGCCTGGACGTCATCCCACTTCCTGGAGCGTCATTGATCTGGTCATGGTATAAACTCATTAGTTTTATGGAAAATTATTTTCTTGGTTTCATGCTGTAAAGGTTAGTGTATAGTTTATGATGGGTTAATACATTTCTTCGATAGCTTCTTTGTCTTCATTTAAATCATTAATATCACAAAAATGTCATTAATCTGGTTAGACAACTTTCTTAGAAACCAAAGACCACCGTCTGAGCCGTTTAGGCCGGTAGGATTTTTTATCTGAAATTTTGACAAAATACTCGGTTCATCATCTAGTTGTGCCCGCAAGGTTTTCAGCCCGAACGTCTCAACTCGTAGGGCTCTATGAGGCGACGGTAGGGGTTTTTGAACGTTTTCGGCTATGGGGGTCGAGTTAGTTGTCGTTTTCGAAGTATTTCGGGACGAAGAATCCATTTATAGGGGGTCCCAGAACGATTCAATTTCACCGGGAGGGGGGGGGGGGGGGGGGGTGTGTCTATGGGTCTTTCATAGGATTGGATTTTCGAAGGGATCCCAGAGGGTCAAATAATCTCCAAGAGATTTTGGACGCATACCTAGTCCTTTCAGAGCCCACATTAAATGTACAAATTTTGTCCAAACATTGTACAGAAAAAAAAAAATAGTTTCAATTTTCTCAAACATATTTTCTTGTTGACACAGAATTAACTAATTTTCGCAAAATTAACCCATTTCAAAGAATAATGAACCCTTGTGTAAAATATTCATCGTTTATCTTAATACCCAGTGTTTCATCCCTATAGTGGCCAGTGATTTTGACTAAACTTATGGCCATGATATTTATGCTAATAAATTCGTAACATGAACATGATATTAGAAAGTCGGTGTTGCGGGTGATTCCCACTGGCCTACCGATTGATAATTTCCCTACCAGACGTTATACTTTGCTGCCCAACTGTTTTGATTCCTCTGAAAATTTATGAAAATTTGTTTCCAAAGGATTCGACTATTTTCACATTCGCTTTTTCATCCACCCTTATAATATTATTATAGATATTTTCATTTTATGAATAGGTAATCGATCAAGTGGTTATTTTATTATTATTAATTATTGTAATTCATTAATCATCTTTAGCTACATTAAATATATGTAAATTTTACACTTAGTTTTAAGAAAATTAATTTCTTTTTCAATACATTGGAGTTCTCCCTCTTTTAGCTGGATTCAAAAGACTATCAAAAACTATATAAAAACTACCAAAACTATCGAAAATACCCATCATCCCTAAAGAACGCTGATACCTGAGACCTATCAACTACTTTTTCAAGTTAGAGGAGACATTACACTTCCCAATTCCAAAGACAAATTGAAAATTCTTTAACCATTTGAGTTTAGGAATCAATGGCCAAAATGATATCTACGCCCCGCCCTGCCAACACCTATCATATCTTAAGAACTATCAACAATTGCCGCTTATGATGTACTTAGGTATACATACTACGTACATGTACTTATTTTTAATTATAACTGTTGAGGAACACTCTCAGACCCCAGATACTGTCACCTTGAGCCTAACGGCTAAACGTTGGAGGAACATGGAACGCGCTTCATTTGCTTTCAATCCTATTATATTGAAGCTCCAGCCTGTGGAGAACAAGGAAGAGGAGGAGAAGACTCATGTTTATTCTTCCTATTTCTTAAAGTCGGAAAAAATTTAAATTGTCTTAAATTGTCTTGAAAATTCGCGTCTCGGGGGGGGGGGGGTCCACAAGTATGATAGATCGGTAGATCTACTGCAGATTCGCTTAAAAATGAACTGTGAGACCCGCTCAACTGATCCCGGCCATATTCTTCTTAAAGTGTCAGCCCTGAAGAGCCTACATGCCAAATTTCTAGTCTCTGCCACTAAGGGAATCGCTCCAAACGCCAATTTTGGGATGAACCCCAACCTAAATACATATTCTATGTCTAAAAAATATATCGTACCGTGGTTTCTACAGGTCGACCCTTCGATCAACGTTGGCATTTGCAGATTGGCCCTTAACTTGTTCTCAGAAAATGACCTTGAGCCGGTTTAAGTTTGGCGCTTTTTCCGTGTAGGTGTCGATATGATCGGTCCGTTGGGTTGCGCTCAAACCGTGACTTCATTTCCAACGCCAGGAATAGTGGATTGCACCCAGACAAGCTAAACCAGATTAATTCAGTTTTACACGTCAGGAAATCGACGCGGATTACGTCGAACAAAACGCATACAAATGATCGGCTATCAATTTTTTTCGGGCACAACGGCGGACACGAGCGCGAAAACCCGCTATTCGGTTGGATGGAATCTCAAGGTCTTTCCTTTCTGGGAGCCTACGTGGATATGAGCCGGCAACCGGCGTTTCCTGCCTTGAGAAACGACATAATTACACTTAATATCAAACATGCTCGAATGCCAGAGCGACCTTGACCGTCTCCGCAAGTGAAGTAAAAGTCAATCATTACGATCACTTGTTTCGCACATATCGAAAACCTCTTAGAAGACTTCTCCCGCGTTCTGTTCTTGAATGGAAAATTAAACGCCATTTGAATAAAAATCTACATGATTGCACATCTACGAGAAGAACTTCAGATATCAACTCGTCTTCCCAATCATGTAAATTATTACCACCTAAACGGGCTTCCGCGCTCGTAAAATTACATCCCCGAGTCTCTTCTTGTGAGACCTTGAAAACATCGTTGCCTCGTTTTTTGAGCTAATGCATGGGTAATATGGAAACACTTGAAACGGCCGTGTGCATCCTGTAACTGAAGGGGATCGTATTCTGCCAGGAGCCAGAGCCAATCATAGTTCAAGTACCTGTTGCTAGATGATGTTAGATGCCAGTAGACGCACCCTTAGATGCACTGCTAGATGCCACTAGAACCTAGCAGCTGATGCTCTGCTAGATGCACTGCTACATGCCATTAGATGTACCACTAGATGCTCTGATAGATTCCGTTATATGCACTGCTAGATGCTCTGTTAGATGCACTGCTAGATTCCACTAGATACACAGCAAGATGCACCGGTAGATGCTCTGCTATAATGCACTGCTATATGCAGCACTTCTGAACAGGTGAACAGTGCGGGAGCACTTCACTCTTTCCCGGCCCGACAGTGTTGGCTGGTTCAGGGTGTCGTATGGGACAGCTCAGGAATGACGTTAGGGATGCCCGAAGCATGAAAGCTTAGTGGCTCTTTTCCTTAGTGCCTCAAGACTAGGTAAGAATACCTGTACGAGTGGATCCAGACTTGCCCCCGTCTGAACACACCGAGGTGTCCTAAGTGGTTCATATGTGCCTAGATCTACTTCTGACAAATCCACGCACGATGAAATGTATCGTCCATTTAATGGACTCGGGCACCTTCGTCCTGGATGGAGTGAGAAGTTCGACCAGGGGCTAGACCAGCCACTGTTTCCTGTCCAGCTGAGCAGTGCGTCAACGGTCCCAGAGACATCGTGGTCCTCTCGTGAAATTCAGCACTTGCCTTTATACAAAAGGCAGAAGATTCAGCGCCTCCACCGATTTCCCAATAATTGGTAATTATTACTCATCTGGGTTACTCATCTACTGAGGAGTAATTCCCTTACGACAAAGCACACAAGGGCTTTTTACACGTAGCAATTGACACTTGGTCCTGGTCTTGGAATCTGGAAACTTATAGACTATGGCGACTTTCAGGTTCAGTAGTATGAATGAATGAATGAATGAATGAAAAACGTGTTTATTGACTAAGAACAATGGTTAGTATAAGTAGTGAATTTACACGACTATGACTATGGGCTATGCCCGTCTGTCAGAGGTCTACGCCTAGTCTTAACTCTAAGTTGACTAGTACGATTCTAACAACATTCAAGAAACATTCTATAAAACTTTAAATTATGAAGGGGGGTCATTGGATAGTGCATGTGGGAGAGATTACAATGTTCAGGCCAATTTCGACAATTTTATGGTTGATCTCCTGGGATTCAAACCTAGGACCAGTTAAACTCGGCCACCAAACCCAATCTATAACCCCATGCAGCTTCACAATAGTTCGCCAAAGGGAGCCAGTCAGTACCATTCAGCACCGTCATAACTTCTTCCCACACTAGCCTTGCTCTGCCGAAGCTGGCCACACGAAACTCGCCGAGGATGGGGCAACGCGCGATGAAATGCATCATATCTTCTCTCTCGCCAAGGTTACACAGGGAGCAGGTTTCTCTAGCAGGGTCATCGTTTTCCCCAAGGCCATGGGGCCGGCCATTTAGCACAAGCAGATCACCTCGAACCTTGCACACCCATCTCAGGACAAACATAGAACATAGTCAGGTTCAGTAGTATGAATTCAGAATCCTCACCAATCGCCAAGTCATTAGAACCCGAAGCAGCTTCCAGTGACACCATCCTCAGGGAGTCTTCCACTTCCAACGCCTCCAGTTTACCAAAGTCACTCCAAATCTTTGGACAGACCTGGCAAACCTTTCCCGGAATTCATGTCAGTGGCAAGCATGCTTGCTTCTGGACCTTCGTCCGATTTGCGACCACCAGCACCTGTATGAACAGGACCCCAATCTGGTGTTTTTGGCGGTGATCCGAAGGCGCCAACTCCACGTTCTCGCCATTTTGTATAGGAAGAAATGACAGAGGGTTCCAGGATACACCTTTTAGGATGTACGTTCAAAATGGCGAAGTAACATCCCATATTAAACATTTTGCCCATTAAAGCAAATTTTGCTTCTTCTGAGGCATTGAAGGTAGGGATGCTCAAAAAATATCGATATATCGAAATATCGATATTTTTCCGCCGATATATCGATATTTTCGGGCGATATTTTTTCCACCGATATATCGATATATCGATATTATTTTTTAAATATCGGGAACCGATATTTTTGAGTGAGATCCGACATAAATCCGAACACCAGCTAGAAATAGGATCAAAGAGCGTGTAGGTAACTTGACTGAAAGTATTTCTAATCAATTACTATGTTTAATAGACCTCGGCTTTCAATTCATTTCCTAATCCCTTTACCGAATTGGTTCACAATCACGTGTGAAGAGTTAATAATGTACTTAATTAATGTTGGTGAGCAGATCCACGCAATTCATTTTAGTGCAATGTACTGAATGTTTTGTCAGAACATTATAAACTAAGAAAATAAATTGTTTCTATGATTTTACAAATAATTACCTACTCATTACAGATTGTTGCAAATCTCAACAATTAATGAAAAATCTTTAAACAATCTTTTTGTTTAAAAATAAATTTAAACAATATTCTTCAAATTTTGAAGAATTTATAACCTTAATTTATTTTCTAGTAATCAGAAGTCGTGAAAGGCATGGATTTTTTTTAAATTTGGACTAATATCCGATACCATCGATATTTTTTATACGATATATCGAATATCGATATTTTTATACGATATACCTAGTAAAACGATATTTTTTAAAACTATCGATATTTTTCTTCAGTGTGGACATCCCTAATTGAAGGTGCAGAGCCTGGTCAGTCCCTGGAGTCGTCCAGATTAGATTCAGAGCTCCCGGTGGAGTCCTGGGTATCCATAGTTTCACCAGCAGGGGCTAGATGGCTGTGGGCCTCTTGGATTCAGCGGTTGAATTTCAGCCATTTCAAAGAAGTCAATTTTCCTCTGATTAAAGTCACCTGCAGGCGGAAAAAGGAAGGATCCGCTGTCTCTGTTGGTGCTGAGGTTGCCCACATCAGACGAAAAAGTGCTTTTGGACACGATTAAAAGAACCTTTCAGTTACAATCAATAAGATCAGCCCACCGGAGTGGGTCACGCTGGTCAATGCCGATTAGGTGGGAAGAGCAACTCTTCATGTACCCTCAACGTACAAGGACGCGACTCCTAGTGGCGCTCGACTGATATCAAGCGTAAATTTGTAGACTGGGAACCGCTACAGGATCCATTGTTCACGTGCACGAAGGACTGCAGGTTAGGCGGAACCGGATCCTGGGTTGTGTCCTTCCAGCTGTGTTTACCAGGATCTGAATGGCACCGAGATGTCTATGACCCCTCCCGTCGTACATACTGAGCCACGCAGATGATGCAACTTCACATTGAACTTGACATATAGGAATAGAGGGCATGCATCGGCCGAGTGAAGCTTGTCGTGGTTCAAATTTTGGTTCATTATTCTTGGAATGATACACCTATGTTTTCGCGACGGAGGTCGACGACTCCGATCGGCCTCAAAATTTGACATTATCCGTTTCAAGAGGTCTAGTTTCCAAAACCGAAATGTCCGTCCGCCGTCCGGGCCGTTTTGGGCAGGAGGAATTTATTTAAAAATCTGAAATTTTGACAAAATACTTGGTTCACCTTCTAGTTGTGGCCGATCGCCCAAACCCGTGGGGCGCTATGAGGCTAAAATGGGGCTACGGGAGGGTTTTTTTGAAGGTTTTTGGCTGTGGGATCAAGTTAGGTGGTGTTTTCGAAGTATTTTTGGACGTAAAATCCACTTTTACTTTTACCTAACAATTTACTCAACTGCCAATTAAGAAACATTGTTTCAATCTCGTCGACAGCTCATCGAACAGCTTGGAAGCCTGATGAGCTGTATCATAATATGACACACTTATCAATAACAGTTGGATCTCTCATTTGTCTGATCTATCCCACTTGATGAATAGTTCTTGTTCCACGTGTTTCATCACGAAGCCATCAAGACAGAATCTGGGCTACCAGGCAGCAATGACCAGAACAGAAAGAATTGGTTCCCAAGCTGCAACGACCAATCCGCATCACCAGGGACGACTGCCTTCGGCAGAATCAAGGCTTTTCACACTAAATGAAATGACGTGATGAAGTCTTCGTGGATGGACCTAAAAAACGTTATCAGACGAAAGAATGCTGATGAGACTGAGGCCTGGTTTAACTTATCGTGGATCGAAATTACGTCCCCAGCAGTGGACGGATCTGAGTCTGATGAGGCATCCAAATCAACCTAACAAAATGAGACATAACAACATAGATTTGAACATTGAATACCTACTGATATTCAACATTTTGGTAGGGGAAGGGCGGCTACCTTCAACCATGGGGTACCTTCAACCACTGGCGATTTGTCCACCATGATGAACGTTTTTAGGGCTGAGAAAATTACGAAAGGAAGAAGAAGTGAAGAAGACATTGTAACCGTATTTTGGAGGTTTCAGCTTATTTGTGTGGCTTGCTGCAGTTTAAAACGTGTTTTCTAGCGATGCAAGGTTTGTAAAACCATAATTTTTGTTGCTCTGTTGTACATGTCAGGATATGTATTTTGGAATGAACTCTGCCTCATTAGATTCATAATTTACTCTAGTTTTAGGAACAACTTGAGTTTTTCTGATTGCATGCTCTCTTTGAAGGTTAAGTCACACTTAGTTCAAAAAGTGAGGGTGGGGTAGATTCAACCAGAACGAAGTGGGGTACCTTCAACCACTTTTCTGAGTGGTTGAATCTACCCCTTCTATTGGGTACCTTTCAAAATTGCTTAGTTATTCTGAATTCCTATTGTTCTTTGTGATGAAACTAGTTATTAGTCAAAGCTGTCATGCAATAGAAGAGAGAATGCACAGAAGTAATGAAGAATGTTTTCAAAAGAGTGGGATATTTAGTTTTAGAAAAAAGAGAGAAATAAATTATACAATGAGCTCCTTGAATGATTTTTTTTTAAATTCCTGGAAAGCTCATGCTTCAATAGTTACGAAAATGAGTCAACATTGCATAAAACGCGTCTCTATTATTTATAGGGCCTTTTGACAAATATAATATTTGAATTCCGAGGCCTGAAGGGGGTACAATGTATTATGTCATGATGTCGGCTGCTGGATCATTTTTTGATCTCCCTCTCTCTCTCTCGCATCTATGCAAGTTAGCCAACTTTGCTATGCGAAAAGACGACCCCGAAATTCAAAAAGCAGGGCAATCATCAGAGAAGGTCATTCAAAAATCGAGCATCGAGTTATCATCAAAGAAGGTCATTCAAAATCGACACGGGTCGAGTGTTTTTATTCAAATTCCGTTCAGATTTATTATTCAGCGCTCTGGTTGCTCTGTGCCCAACTACTTGGTGACGTCACGTGCCCTCCGCTTTCGTTTCAAAACCTCCGACATTTCTAAAACAGTTCTGCACGTAATTATACAGATTTTCGAACTAAAAATTAATGAAGGGTGGTTTTAAAGGGTGCTGAATCCGAATATGTTGTAGGAAATTATGAATTTATATTATGACCTTTTCAAGGAGCCCATTGAGTTTATTTTTGAAGCTGAAGTATTTTGTTTCATTATTGTGATGCAAAAAAGCACCTTTATTAATACTTACTAGAGAAGAAATGACCTCATTTTACCAAGGCTGATTTAATATTTTATCAAAATTTGATGAAATATTAAATATAATATATTTAATATAAAGATATTCATGCGTTTTAATGGGTGCACTCGTTCACCTACCTACCCTATGAAAGTGGTTGAAGGTACCCCACACCATGGTTGAAGCTACCCCACTGGTGGGGTAGCTTCAACCAAAAAACAATTTTTTTATGGACATGGAATACGGGTATTTGACTCTGTTTTTGTAAGGATTTTACTATTTAATCGTTCAGGGCAATAGTTAAACTGATTGTAGAAGCGAAAACCAATTCAAATTTCGCTAATGCAGAACAGAAATATCAGAATAAGCAAAAAGTGGTTGAAGGTAGCCGCCCTTCCCCTAGTTTAGTCTGTTTTGCCAACATCGTGAACGTTGCACCTTTCCTGTAAATGAAAATTTTTGTCTTTAATGTGTCTGAATATGACCGAGTTGAGTCTGGTGGAGGTGGCGGAATATCATCAAACGCTTTCACCGTTATAGGCTCTAGTCTCAAGGACGTCGCTTCTGTTCCGCCTCTCGCTTTCAGGTCTTGACATCTTCCGTACAGCCTCGTCATCCCACACGAATTAAAGACTCCACAACAAGGTGGAAATCTCAAATCGTAAATTTTAGTAGCGTAAATTTTACGCTAAATTCCGTTGGTCGATTGCACCACATGATGCCACTGTCTGGCAACCGACCTTGCGAAGCACCCAAACACCTCGTTCAAGAACCGACGGTGACGTCATCCTTCATAATATCCCACTTGGCTCATCAGGAAGTGAGCACGCTCAAACTAAAAATTTAACTTAACGGTTTTACACTCGACGTGATCGCCGAGTGATTTATCAGTTATTGCCAGCCCATTTGCTACAAAAGAAAAATGTCTGATTGTGGTAATCAAAGAACAATCATGTTAAGCCGAATCGATGGCTATATTTGCCTTCAAGAAATTCAAGTATGATGACCAGAGGGTCCTGAAGATGAGTCTATTGGCGTTCCTGGAAATTTTTGTTGTTGTTAGTTTACATGGTTGGGACAGAAGGGGACAGGAGGCCCTGCTGTGCCTCCTTGGGGATTGTTTGATATGGCCGAGAACCACCAGCAGAAATGGCTAGATCGATTCCATGTGTCATGCCGTTGAAGATACAGCTGAATGCGAATTCGGCGTTGAAGGACCAGAACAGAGTCTGATTGTATTGGGCCATAACTGGCCCCAGACATTATCTAATGGTACGGTAATCGGAAAAAAACACCCCCGGAAAAAAAATCCTGCAGGGCGGAAAAAAATTCCCTAAGAACACTCAAGGGCGGAAAAAAATCCCCAAAAAGAAAAATTGAAAAAATCTTGAACAAAACACAATAGAAGGTTAGGGAACCTCTTCGTTTGGTTTAGTATTCTTGGAATAATACACCTATGTAATGGCGACGGGGGTCGAAGATTCTGATCAGCCTCAAAATAAGACATTATTCGTTTCAAGAGGTCTAGATTCCAAAAACGAAAATTTTATGTCCGTCCGACGTCCGGGCCGTTTTGGGCAATAGGAATTTTTAAAAAAATCTGAAATGTTGACAAAATACTCGGTTTACCATCTAGTTGTGCCCGGAAGCAGCCCGATAGCTCAAACCCGTGGGGCGCTATGGGCCTAAAATGGGTCTTCGAGAGGGGTTTTTTGATGGGGCTATGGGATCGAGTGAGGTGTCGTTTTCGAAAGATTTTTGGACGTAGAATCCATTTTGGGGGGTCCCGGATTGATCCGATTTCACTGTGGCGATCTATAGGGCTTTCATGGAGCTACAAATGGGATTTTTGAAGGATGCCAAGGGGTCAAATAATTTCCAAATGGAAAAAAAATTGTTGAAAAAAACATTTTTTTTAAATGTTATTGATTGACAGAATTAATTTTCTCACAATTTCCGGTAAACGGTTCCGATAAAAGATGAGATGAAGCCACTCATCTTTTGGACAATACAACATTGTAAACACCAGTCACCTATAGGCTATAGGTGACTGCTTAATGTTGACCCCCTACGACAACAAAAGTATTTAATACTTAAGTATCATCTTCTATTCATTTCCATTCAGTCAACGCTATTTCTTCTACGGGGACTTTTTTTCCGGGGATTTTTTTTTCCGGGATCGGAAAATACTGGGGATTTTTTTTCCGGCGCCTTTTTTTTGGGGGGACTTTTTTTCCGGGGACTTTTTTTCCTACAATCAATGGTACCAGTATTAAATACTTAATTTTTTTTTTTTTTAAGTAATTTTCAATCTGCGCATTTCACTAGTTTTCTGAAGCTCTAATGAAATGTTAGTTTTGATCGTAAATGAAGTCAGGGTGAATTACGACAAAATTTGTGAAGATTCGTTCTTCTTCTTCGATGTGAAGATTGGGGAGAAACCGCCCATTTTATTGAGGCCCGTTCACTGTTGAAACGCACTGGATCTCCTCACTTTGATATTTTGGAGTTTTTTGTCGCCCTTTTTACTCAGAAAATCTCCTGACCATCGCGATTTTGGTTTATAATTTTCTCAATAATATTGAGAAAATGAATATTATTTAACCCATGTTTTTGCAACGGCGGTCGAAAATTCCCTTATCTATAAGGTGACTCGCGCGGAGGGTGAGGTGGGGTCCGTACGGGCTCCACTCTGACTTCTTCCAAGAAAAGGGGATTAACCCAGCTTCACTCTAATCAGACAGCAAGAGGGAAGACAACTGAAGAGGAAGGTACCCACTCAAGGTCCCAGTATCATCTGGTTGTAATTGCGCGTGTGCCACAGAATTGGCGCGAAGTTGGGGTTTGCCAGGACTATCTTTGGAGGATTAGAAAATTCACGATGGAACAGGACTCAAAAAAGTGTTGACTCAATTATACTGCTCTAAAAAAAGAAAAATCGATCTCATACTTCAAGAGATCTGATAGTGGTCCAGGGAATTTTCGAGGGTGCTGAATCCGATTCCGAGGTTTTGCCACTAGATTCAAAGTTTCCGCTGTACATTACTTAAATGTTCAAAAAACTCACTTCCAATTTCCAACTTCATTATATTTTAACCTGCAGATGCTATTTTTACAGGAAATCCAACGCTGAACACGCCCATATAACGTAATGCATCAACATGTTGATGGGTTTAAAATGCTTCCTTCGTGTGTTTTTTGCCGAAAAACGACCAACAAACCGCAACGACCGGTCGTTTCATCAATCTTGAAGATTTTTGTTCACTATTCTGACGATTCTGAAAAACCTACAATACCTACTCAGCCGAACCAACAAAATTTCGCGATGTAATTGGTACATTTCTGCGTCGAATGCGACCAACCGCACCTCGGTAAGTGCAATTGCCGATTTTTGGCTGTTTAACGTTTTCACGCAAATCGGCAAAAAAAAAAAACACCGAATTCCCAATTTATGCCGATTTGGGTTAAAACTTTAAAATTCTTTTATCTCGCTCACTCTTCAATTTTACAACATTTCAACTTATAATCTTTCACATAATCTCTTTCATAGTCTCGCTCACTCTTCAATTTTACAAAACTTCAATCGTATAAATAGCCGTCCTTGGACAGTAGGAATTGTTTTTTTAAATCTGAAGTTTTGACAAAATACTTGGTTTACCATCTAGTTGTGCCCGCAAGGTTTTCACCCCGATCGCCCAAACCCGTGGGGCGCTATGGGGCTAAAATGTGGCTACGGGAGGCGTTTTGAAGGCTTTTGGCTATGGGATCGAGTCAGGTGTCGTTTTTTCACCGGAGAATCCATTTTTTGGGGTCCCGCAACGATCCGATTTCACTGTTGCGATCTATAGGGCTTTCATGGGGCTACAAATGGGATTTTTGAAGGATCCCAGGAGGTCCAATATTTTTCAAGTAAAAAACTAAACATTTTTGAAAAAAAAAAAAATCCCAACAAATATTTTGAAGTTTTTTTTTCTGAGAATTTTATTGCTCCAAGTAAATAACTTATTAACAATATTGATTTGAGACTAGGTGATAAAATTTATCAAAACAAAAACTAAGTGCTGTACCTTAGTTTTAAATATTTAATATTTAAAACTAAGGTACAGCACTTAGTTTTTGTTTTCTATGATAATATGTCGACACTGCGCGCTGCTTCACGAGTAAGCAAGATCGAGTGGTTTGGTTCTTTTAAGTCTTCGGACGATATAACATGTGTCTAGGAGACGGACAGCTGATGGTTTCGTTGACTGTTTCGATTTGAAGCTCGTGGTGGAGACGTTCATTTCGAAAGTACCATGGTGCATTGACTACGTTTCTTAATATATTGTTTTGGAATCGCTGGATGAGCTCTCGATTTGATTGAGCCGTACAGCCCCACAGCTGGGCTCCATAAGTCCACACCGGTTTGAGGACTTGATTGTACAGAGTAAGCTTATTCTGGATGGACAGTTTAGACTGTCTCCCCATTAGCCAGTACATCTTTCTGAATTTGAGCAAAAGTTCTTCTTTCTTCTTCTTGACGTGGGCTTTCCATCGGAGCCGAGCATCAAGCGTCATACCGAGATACTTCGCTTCATTGGAGTATGGGATTACTTTCCCATTGAGGTAAGCTGGTATATAGTTGATTTTTTTTATTTTGAAAAGTAAGTGAAGATATTTTAAATTAAATAAACGGTTTTTTTTTTTTTTTTGCATTGTCTACCATGGTTCATTATAGCCGAGTCAACGCGAAAATGAAGCCAACGAGGGGGAAAAAATACTTTGGTGGTTGTAGTTCTAAATCTTGTTGTTTGGGGGTGGTGTGGGGGGGGGGGGGGCTGAGTTTGAATCTGAAGAGATTCAAAAATTCGCCTTATAAGACATAAATACGTTTTGAGATAATATTTCATATTATTCGCGGAAAAACTCCAAAATATTGGCACTATTTTTAGTTTTCTTGCTTCTAACTACGAAACGAAGCGTTTTATGGCAAAGGTTGTCCTTATCAACGTGAAAGAGCATAAAATTACCGACAAAATGAACTAGTCACATTTTATTTTTAACCCACCAGTACAGGAACCAGAGTGCATTGAAAACTTTCCGAATATCCCTCCTTGCGTCATAACTGACTTTAAGTGGCTATTTTCCTTTTCTTAATATTTATTATGCTTGTCTAACGGTTGTGGAAGATACCTTCAACAAGGGATACCCAATAAAGAAGCAGTAATTTCAGAAGTAGGCGTAATTTCAATAAAAAGCGCGGTCAAGCTCTTACAAGAGCTCGTACAAGACTTGTACTTAGTACCAGTGGGTCAAAAATCAAAGTTGACATAGTGGGTTTTGTAGAAAATGTAATGCTCTTTCATTTTGATACTGGCAGCATTTACCGTAGAACACATAGTTCCAGAGTCATAAGCAAAAATATAAGGATTTTCAGCTCGACTGAATACAGGTGCCATTCAAAACCGACGGAGCCGCCTCCTGCCAGTCAACGTGGACAAGCTTGTTTTTTCAACAAAAATCTAAACATTTTTCAAAACAACTTAAAACCTTCTATACGAGTCTGCAACACATTAGGACATTAAATGTCCTGATGTGTTAAAAAATAAAAAAAATAATAAAAAAAAATAAAAAATTAAATTAAAAAATAAAAAATAAAATTTTTATGTCTTTAGTTATAAGTCGTTGCTATGGAACCAACCGTAACGCTTTTTTTTAGCTTTCAACGTTTTTTTCGTTTATGTGCCAAAGTAAATACATAAAATGTCAAAAACTGAAAAACCTGCCGACATTTTGGTTTTTTTTTTTTTTTTTTGCGAATATCTCAATACGCTTTAGCCGAATTTGTCAAATCTCTTCGTATACGAATCAGCACACAAGAAAACATAGAAAATGACTTACAACTATTTTTTCTCACATCCATTTATTCCACTATAAAGCTTCAAGCTCAGCTCAATTCCTGTAATCAATGGGTAGTAGAATCTAGGATTGTCTTCATGTCTTGTAGTCAACCTTCCTGAGACGATCCTCTTATTCTTCTTCTTCGTCCCAACACTCTTATTAGCGGCTCCCGACGTGGAAGTCAGTCCCAACAGTTCCTCATTTAGCTCTTGTTTTTCTTCAACTTCCCTCGTTTTCTGTCACACTGTCATCACCAACGCGGTACTGACGTGGGTTTTTGTTCTTTTTCACACTCGGAACGACCTTGACGGAGTACCTTCCACATTTTTTCAGTTCCGTCACGACACAGTCATTTGCCACTTGACAGGATAATCGAATAGGGTGAAAATTCCTAAGGGCAGAAAATTATAGGCAATTTTGATTGATTGCAGCGTGAAAATAGTTTAAGTATATACTTAGTTGATGGTTTGCATAAAATGTGATCGTGCTTTAACGTGATCACGTGGACAGCTGCAGGTGTGGAACGAGCCTCCGGAAAAAGAATCAGGCGGGCCGCATAATCCGGTCCAGGCTTGGCCAATTAGGACTGTGGAATTCCGTAAGGTCCAAACCGAGGCGGGTATCCCGAACTTGTCCTTCCTACCGGGACTTCAAGTTGCACAACGCTGCCCCTGGCAATGACCTTAGAACTGGCTCCTACCACCGCTCCAGCCGGTTCCAAAACTTTGGCTTTGTTTACGTTTTCAGAATGAGGGGGGAAGGGCCATCTGCGGTCATCTTCCGGCGTCGCCCAGCTTCCTCCTTTGTCAACTCCGCAATCCTCTTACAATTTAAAAACAGACGAGTTCGCGCTCTCCAATACTCCCCGCTCATTGAACGTAAATCATTTTTTTCTCAGTAAATAAAACCCTTCAACCTGTCTTCCTTATTGTCTTCGATAGCCGCTTGACGGTTGACCGGCTAAGGAATCGCCTCCAGAGAAAGACCTGTCAACTACGAGTACAATAGTCTGCTCACTCAAGGCCATGCGGGTTGTGAGATTGTCTGCGCAATAGTGGACGAATTCACTACAATAGAGAAATGTACACCGTCAGAAAGCTTTAACCCTTTCGCGATTGAGCCTTCGTGGGAACATTTCGTGGGCCCACTTTGCCAAATAATAAAGTTACCAATTATTTTAAAGTTATTTGTAAACGGTTCCAGAACATCGGTCCAAAATTTCGCCTCGCGTGATATTTCGTCTCTGGCCCAGGCAGGCCACTTCTTTTTGCTTGATATCTCGTCTCTGGCCCAGGCTGGCCACTTCTTTTTGTTTGATATCTCGTCTCTGGCCCAGGCTGGCCACCTCTTCTGGCTTAATATCTCGTCTCTGGCCCAGGCAGGCCGCTTGTTATCTGTTCAGAAAAGTAGTCATTAGTAGTTATTTGACCAGGAAAAAAGCCCACAGTCGATAAAAGGGCCTGTTAGATGGGATTTTGACCAAGGTGAAAATCCACTTCACACGGCAAATTAAAAACGGCGGGAGGCGCTGATTCAGCAGCAAGAGAACTAAGGCAGGAGGGAGACAGAGAAACAAAGCTCGCCAGCAGTCGCCGACAGTCCGCTCGTGAACGAAGGATCCACTGCCCCGATGGTCACCTAGCCAAGGACATCGGAGACCACCCACGTCACTCACTCAGGTCATATCAAATCAAATCAAACTGGTTTTTATTTGCAAAATCCATGTACATATATTGTCATATATGACAATGCAAACGTCAAGATTACATAATGAAAAAAACACAAAGCATCAAAACAGCAATAATTTGGGCTCCATAGTACAGTTCACAAACAAACTCTGACAACATGAGAATGGAGCAACCCAGACGAACTTATGGGCTTGAGGCGAATGAGATATCATAAAACTCATCAACACTGTACAATTCCGCCTCGATCAGAATATCTTTCAGCGGGGAAAGCGGGGATGGGCAAGCTCTGCAGCCTCTCTGGTAGCCGATTAAACAGACGAGAGCCGTTTTGAGTTGGGTCTGTCCGCAGCGAGGCAGTCAGACGGACCGTGGGAATGGTAAGGTCCTCGCATTGCCTTGTGGAGTAATGATGGCAGTTACTGCCCCTCTGCAACGTGTTAACATTTTGTCGCACAAACATCAAAACTGAGTGAATGTACAGACTCGGCAAGGTGAGGATTCCCAAGCTCTTGAAATGCCCTCGGCAACTCTCATTCCATCCAAGGCGCTTCAGTATTCGGAGAGCCTTCTTCTGCAGGACGAATATACGGTGGCTGTTCGGAGAGTTCCCCCACAGCTGAACGCAATAACTCAGGTCATATCCAGCCATAAACACTTTTGGAAAAACCCGAATTTGCCTCCGGGGACTTCGCGTTCGCGTGCGGGCGTCGGTAAGGGCAAATTCTTACTTGGTGCAGAGGTTAGGCTAGAGATTAGGTTGATCCATTCAACCGTCAATATAAAAGTTATATTGGAATATTGTTTCTCATTTAGCCTGATTCCATCAAGGGATTTGAAGGAAGGACCTGGGGACTGGGTCAAAGGAGGATCGGCAGCTCGTAGGATAGATCCTCTTGGTCGCAACTTAAAACAATTTAGCTGCCAAATTTAACGTGGGCGCCGGGTTGACAAAAACAAATCTTGAAAAAACAAGACTGTCAATACCGGCCACCTCACAGGCCATAATATGGCCATTTTATCGGTTTTTTCCTGGTCAAATAACTACTAATGACTACTTTTCTGAACAGATAACACTTGAGATATTATCCTTAGTTGTTGAGGAATAAATACCAAATTGTCCCACTAATGAGCCCGTTACCGCGCCCGAACTGCATTTGTCTCACTTCAGTCATTTTCACCTTTTCACGCGACGAGATATCTCGCGAGAAGAAATGACCTCACTCTCAACCGAAATAAAATAAGAATCAATCTCTAAATAAATAACCCTTGAAATCTACGTTGGAAACATCTTACATTTATATCATCTTCAGAAAGAGAGTTGAGTTTGCCTTGACGACTAAGGCTTAGTACTAGTAGTAGTAGACTAAGGGCGGAATTCATAGACGGTCCTCAAGCTTGAGGATCTCCTCAAAAGTGGCCTCAAGGAAGAATGAGCGACTTACGTTATTCATAGACGACAGGTTAGGACAGTTGAGGTGACCTCAAGTGGAGGAGCGCTTGAGGAGGGCTCAGAGGCTCCTCAAGCTATTCATAGTCGCCGTTGCTCAAGGAGGACCTCAGCCTCATTTTTCGGACCTTATTCATAGACAGATTTGGTAGTTGAGTTGAGATTTTTCTTAGCTGGGATGAACTTCAAGGCGACCTCAAGTCAAGGTAACTGAAAACGTGCCTCAAGGCCCGTTTTTGGTTTATTATTGTTGGAAAAATACACCTATGTTTTCGCGACGGGGGTCGACGACTCCGATCGGCCTCAAAATTTGACATTATCCGTTTCAAGAGGTCTACATTCAAAATCCGAAATGTCCGTCCGCCGTCCAGGCCGTTTTGGGCAGTAGGAATTTTTTTTTAAATCTGAAATTTTGACAAAATACTTGGTTTACCATCTAGTTGTGCCCGCACGGTTTTCAGTACGATCGCCCAAACCCGTGGGGCACTATGGGGCTACGGGAGGGGTTTTTGAAGGCTTTTGGCTATGGGATCGAGTTAGGTGTCGTTTTCGAAGTATTTTTGGACGTAGAATCCATTTTTGGGGGTCCCGGAACGAACCGATTTCACTGTGGCGATCTATAGGGCTTTCATGGGGCTAAAAATTTTTCGAGTAAAAAATGAAGAATTTTTGACAAAAAAAAAAAAAAATTGTAAAAAAAAATCCCAAAAATTTTTTTGAATTATAAAATCCAAAAATAATTTTTTTAAATTTTTTTAACAAAAGAATTAAATTTCTGCCCAAGTAACTTATATCAAAGAATAATGAACCCTTGTGTAAAATTTGCAGCGTTTTTACTTTTAAATTGTTGTTATGGGTCTGAACAACAAAAATTTTGTTGTTCAGATATTCATATTTAATATCATAAGGCACAAATTTTACACAAGGGTGTATTATTCTTTGATATACGTTATTCTTTGATATTCGTTAGGTACCTACTTGTGCAAAATGTAATTCTGTCTCAATGAAAAAAATTTTGAGAAAAAAAAAAAAATCAGTCCGAACGATCTACAGATTTTTTCTTCAAAAATATTTTTTACCCGGAAAATATTTTGCCTCCAGGGATCCTACAAAAATCCCATTTGTGGCCCCATGAAAGCCCTATGGATCGCCACAGTGAAATCGGATCGTTCCGGGACCCCCAAAAATGGATTCTAAGTTCAAAAATACTTCGAAAACGACACCTAACTCGATCCCATAGCCAAAAGCCTTCAAAAACCCCTCCCGTAGCCCCATTTTAGCCCCATAGCGCCCCACGGGTTTGGGCGATCAGGCTGAAAACCTTGCGGGCACAACTAGATGGTAAACCGAGTATTTTGTCAAAATGTCACCTCTTGAAACGGATAATGTCAAATTGTGAGGCCGATCCGAGTCGTCGACTTCCGTCGCGATCACATAGGTGTATTATTCCCCGAGCTGTTGAACATTTCTGTGATTTCATCCCAGCACCGCTTCTTTTCCATTTGTGACGGCGTCGCTCCGCTTGTTTTCGATGACATCTTTATTTGCGAGGACCAAAGTCTTTAGGTAACTTCTTTCTTCCTCCGTGAAGAAAATTCGTTTGGATTTCTCACCCGTCAACGCGAATTCGTGCCGAGGAAAACAAAACAAAACTCTACCACTACTGCACCGAAAACGTTGCCGCAAAATGGGCCTGGGCGATCGGTTGAAACCTACGCGACTGGTATAACAGTACGGGACAGTTGTAACAGTATACCCCCAGGCCTGCCAATCCTGACTCAAAGGGCTCCTAAAGTGAGTTTGAGCTGAGGTCGACCTCAGCAGGAACAAATTTCTCTATGAATAACGACACCTTACTTTGAGATGAGGAAATTCTCAACTAAGATGAGACATTTCTTACCTTGAGGAACGTCTATGAATTCCGCCCTAAGCTTCTTTTTTTTTTAATTTTTTGACATGGATATGTCTTAGTTCTGGGGTCATGCAAAATTTAGCGACAGCCAAAAAAAAACGACACACGTTTTTGATTGGTTGCACCCGTGGCAACCAATCAACTTAATTTTTCATAGTAACAACGCTTGTTAGTTTCTCGTAGTGAATTATCAAATAATTATTCCCGTCTAACAACAACTATATATATCATACGACATATCCATGTACAGATGTATCTGCATGCAGTGTAGATACTCGTCATCAGTTTACTGATGATTTTAGTCCTGGGTTTTTAAAACCCATTTCTACATAGTTGGGGCAAATCCCTGCACTGCAGGGGTTTGCCCCATTTTTTTTTTCAAATTTTTTTTGTTTTTTACTTGAAAAATATTTGACCTCCTGGTATCTTCAAAAAATCCCATTTGTAGCCCCATGAAAGCCCTATAGATCGCAACAGTGAAATCGGATCGTTCAGGGACCCCCAAAAACGGATTCTACGTCCAAAAATACTTCGAAAACGAAACCTGACTCAATCTCATGGCCAAAAGCCTTCAAAAAAACCCTTCCCATAGCCCCATTTTAGCCCCATAGCGCCCCACGGGTTTGGGCGATCGGGCTGAAAACCTTGCGGGCACAACTAGATGGTATTTTGTCAAAATTTCAGATTTAAAAAAAAAATTCCTACTGCCCAAAACGGCCTGGAAGGCGGACGGACATTTCGGATTTTGAATTTAGACCTCTTGAAACGTATTGTACTGATGATGGTTTAGTAAACCGAAACGCGTCTACAAGTTGTTATTTTATTTATCGTGGAAATAGACTACTTCGTCTGAAATCGTCTTTTTATAGGATGGATTCCCACTATTTCGCCGCATCTACCTTACGTTATCCTCTTGAAACGGATAATATTAAATTTTCAGGCCGGTCGGAGTCGTCGACCCCCGTCGCGAAAACATAGGTGTATTATTCCAAGAATAATAAACCAAAAGGAAAGCGTTAAAAATTATAATGAATAACAAACGTCATGTTGGATACTGATAATAGTAACAACGGTGATAGATAAAAAAAAGTGCGTACCAATTTAGGATTACATTCCAGTTTGCGATGATTTGGGATTCACAGGTGCCAAAGAAATTTCAGGATCTACTGAACGTGTTTTGTTGAGGAATTTCATCAGGAAAAAGGCGGCTGCGCCGAGAATGAATAGCAGAACAGTGACGGAGGACACCAGTACGATAGTGACAGTTTTGTGAAGTTGGGAAAGTTGGGATTCTAGTAGGTATATTAATTGTAGCACTTGGTGTGGTGGTTACATCTTGACGAGCGTTTTCAGTTGAGTGTTGCGGTGATTCCGTAGATGACTGAGGAGTCGACTCCGTCAATCCTTGCGATGTGTCCGCCATTTGCACGTCCAGGAACTTGTGGTTTTTTTCAGTTGCTGACCCGGTGAGATTTTTTTCAACGTCCAACAGTGAGCCTGTTTGGTTCGAGTGAAAATACTCGTCAAATATATCTTTGTGAATTGGGTCCCAGACCTCGATTTGTGTTGTTACGGTTATTTTACAGTTTACCAGGCGGACCATCTTCGGTCCACACATCCGCTTGTAGAAGTTCGTAATTTCTTCAATTTTGAGTAGATTGTGATACAAAAACGAGAGGGCAGAATTAAAATCACTGTTTGACTTTTCAATCGGGTGGTGAATGCCGAAAATGCCATAATAGCCAGTCCCATCTTCGTTGGTTAAATTGTGGTTTGTGTCGTAATGTCTGTATCCCGCGATGCACACGATCAGAGGAAAAGTTGTTACATTTAAAAACCATCCACTAAACCTAAGCCTGAATAATTCTTCAGTTAACTTACACGGTGTGTATATTTTACATTGAACCGCCGCGAAAAACACGAGAAGCAAAACTGGTCGAAACATCTTCGGCTACTGATTTGCAACTGCCGGATTCTGTTCGTAGTCTCAACAGGAAGCTGAAGGAGATATCAGTACAGATAAGCCTTGATATTGTCACTACAAGCATAATTTCAAGTGAGCCAATGTACACATCTACGCTTGGCCGGACGATCTAACTCTCAATCGAAATAAAATAAGAATCAACGTTAAATAAATAACCCTGGAAATCTACATTGTAAACATCTCATATTTATATCATCTTCTGCAGAAAGAGAGTTGAGTTTGTCGTGACGACTAAGCAGAGCTTTCGCATTTTGGTATATAATTCTTGAAATAATACGCCTATGTTTTCGAGGCGGAGGTCGACGACTCCGATCGGCCTCAAAATTTGACATAATCCGTTTCAAGAGGTCTAAATCTCTTAAATTTGCACCCACATTTTGACTTTTTTAATAGTCCCCTGTCATCTCTGAAATCTCTAGTGCTTTCTTCCCCCGCCTTGTTTTGACTATTATCTCCAAATTGATCCACTGTTTTCATAAGTTATATCACTGCTACATTACCTATTGCTGTTTCTGGTAAAATCGTTTCTTTTCTTGAATGTATACACTGAATTGCTACTTTTATTATGCTGTTTGTAAATTGGGCTTGCCCGTTAATAAATAAATAAAATAAATAAATAAATAAATAAATTCCAAAACCGAAATGTCCGTCCGCCGTCCGGGCCATTTTGGACAGTAGGAATTTTTTTTTACATCGGAAAGTTTGCCAAAATACTCGGTTTACCATCTAGTTGTGCCCGCAAGGTTTTCAGCCCGATCGCTCAAACCCGTGGGGCGCTATGGGGCTAAAATGGGGCTACGGGTGGGTTTTTTTAAGGGTTTTGGCTATGGGATCGAGTTAGGTGTCGTTTTCGAAGTATTTTTGGACGTAGAATCCTTTTTTGGGGGTCCCGGGACCATCGGATTTCACTGTGGGGATCTGTAGGGCTTTCATGGGGCTACAAATCGGATTTTTGAAGGATCCCAGGAGGTTAAATATTTTTCGAGGAAAAAATAAAGAATTTTTGAAAAAAAAGAAAATCCAAATAAAATTGTTTTTCCAATTTTTTTTTTTTAATTGACAGAATTAAATTTTTGCACAAGTGAGGAGTTTACTTTCAAAACGGCCTATATCCACTTTTGCTTTTTTTCTGGGAAATCGCAAAAAACTCTTAACGAGCATGATAGAACTGATCCAATTTTCAAAACTACCAAATTAGTTCGGTCTTAGATCTCTAAGAAAGTTCCCGAAACGTGAGATTTCTAAACAAATATTTCAGGGAGTTACAGCCATTTTCAATTTGGATAAGAGCCGTTTTGGTGTGAAATTTGGATATAGGCTCTTTTGAACGAAAAACGGGTGAAAACCTGACAAAAATACATATTTCTCCAAACATTTTTATACATTTCAAAGTATATAGGTAACATAAATAACACATCCCCGTATAATTTTCAATTGACCCTTCGCGCAAACACCGTGGCATGATCCGAATAAATGATAAAAAATAAAAAAGTAAGTACCTACCTTTTTTTGTTTTTTAATTTTTTTTTTATTAATGCAAACGTGAATTGAACGATGTGTGACTAAATTAATATTAGAATAATGATTGATGAACTTGAGATCACTAAATTTTGATTAGAAACACGATTTAGATGTTTTAATGGTATCCACAGTCACAGAATTTCATCAGAAAATTCATTTAATGAATTTCAGTGGGCGAGAAGTCAAGGCGCGAGAAACATCCGTGGGAACAGGGAGGAATCCGAGTGGAAAAGGGCCGAAAACACGGGCGACGCGTTCCTAGAAAAATGGGGAACTGAGAACGAGGACGCACAGTGTCTAGTGCACAGTGACCTGAGTGCAAAAGACGCGCCAAACAAAATCAGCTGTTTGGCGCGGAAGTTGAGGTTTGAGTTCCAGCGTCCTGCATTGTGCTGCCATCCACCGGGTAACCGTGAACTTATTTGAAAATTCGGAGGGAAACCACTCATTTGGATGAGAGCCCTTTTGAAAAAAAAAAAATCTCAAGCAATGCATTTCAGATGGATAACGACCGTTTTGGTGTGAAAAAAGCAAATTCTTACATAGGGAGGATGAAAGCCGTTTTGGTCACAAACTGACTTTTCAAGTCACTTTTTAACTAGGATAAAAGCACTTTTGACCACAACACAACGCGTAGATCGATGGGGCTCATCCTAAAGATTCTGAAAATGCAAAAAAAAAAACGGAAAATTGCAAAAATGGATATAGGCCGTTTTGAAAGTAAACTCCTCAAGTAACCTACATACCTACATATATCAAAGAATAATAAACCCTTGTGTAAAATTTGCAGCGTTTTTGGTTTATTATTCTAGAAATAATCCACTCCTATGATCCTCCAATAATACCTATGTAATCGCGACCGAGGTCGAAAATTCAGATCTGCCTTAAAATTTGACATTATCCGTTTCAAGATGTCCGGAATCCAAAAACTATCGAGTAAGGTGTCGATTTCGAAGTATTTTCGGACGTAGATCCCATTTTTTACGGTCCCAAAACGATCCTATTTCACTGTGGGGATCTAAGGGGGTACAAATGGGATTTTTAAAGGACCCCAGAAGGTTGAATAAGATGTCGTTTTCCGAGTAATTATGGGCGCATCATCCATTTTTTGAGGTCCAAACATGTTTTTTTTTTTTTTTAATTTTTTTCAAAAATATTTGAAATTTATTAATGACACAATTATTTTTTGCACAATTATAACGCACGTAGGTAAAGAATAATAAAACTTTGTGTAAAATGTAGTTTTTTAAATTAATTTATTATTAAAAAATAGTTTTTTGTAAAAAAGGCTAATTTAAAATTCAAATATAATTAGAAATTGGAATCAATTATTAATATTCAAAAATTGTCTACATGTGATGTTCATATACCTACACCAATCGAAAATAAGTATTTTTTCTTCGCGTTTAGTATGTAGTCATCAACTGGCCCATTACTGAACTAGTCATAATCAAGGTAGTAAAAACCACGTGATTTTTATTGCTTCAACAAACTATAGCACTTCTTACGTAACTATGACGTAACAAGGAAAAAAATCAAAAATTTTATGGCTTCAGCGACATTATAAAAAAAAGTCATTTTCTAACCGTCTTGAGATCAACACAGCAGTCGACGAGCTGAGCCGACGAATTCGACGGAACGTCCAATCAAGTTGACTCATCGACTTTTATCGTCCGAAGATGTTTGCGGGGATGAAAGACGAGCGGCGATTTTTCCGTCACAATTGAACTGGTGGGTCACCCGGTGAACCAGGACGGCTGTGCTCGGTGATCACGGCCAAGGAGTTGAGCCAGGAAGGGATGCCGTCCGCGATTATCCGTCACTAATTTCATGTCACTACCAGATTCTCTTCTTTTTTTTACGGTCACAGCCGAGACATCGGAACGTTTCCAGGGATAATACGGAAAATGTGAAAAAAATTAAATATCCCGGCCTTGTTCGTCTCCTGGAGACTTTTGCATTACCGATTTGTCTCGGGAGGATCTTCGACGAGTTGGAAATTAGTGATTGTGGCAATTCACCCGTAAGCAGGTTATGGTCTTCGACCAGTGCGCGGAAGACGGAAGTGGTCCCTCGCTCAGCCGATCGCAGAAAAGCAGGAGTTCGGCCCTTCCCCGCACGACGTAGATGGCCAGCCCTCCCTGCTGAGTTCGGTGCTGTTTGTATTGTGCCTGGTGGTCTCGGAGGCAGCACTACACAAAGTTGTTGTTGACACGGCGGGGGGCATACGATTCCACCCAGTGAGGTTATTAGAGGATTAGAGCAGCCTTTGTGCAACCTTAAGATTCCATCTCGACTACCTGCAGGCAGCACAGCGTAACCTTAAGATTCCACCTCGAGCTGGACATGGAAAACGTATTAAGTGAAATGGACATAAAATTTAGCAGTTTATTAACAAAATTGATATCGTTCGAGTCCTCTGTACTAGGAATATGTCTGGGTTCAATTCACACAACATTAATGAAAACCTTATTTATGTCCAACAGTCTCAGCATACGTCGTTGATACATTCGCAACTAGCTCGGCTCTAGATATTTGTTGAGCGACGTACAATTTGGTATTTGGTATTTGGTTTTGGAGTGCGGCGATCATGAACTTTAATGCTGTTTAACTTTATTTTTATTGTTATACCTCATTTTGGAATTTCAACAGAGTATCGGTGAAAGTGTAGATATCTGGATGAGACTTACCTAGGTATTGAAACAGTCACCTAGGTGGAATCTTAAGGTTCGGTTTCAATAGTTTCCACAATAGAGTGGAATCTTAAGGTCACTCTTAAGCCGATGGGATAAGTGAGGGGCTCAAATCCTTCGAGATAATGACAACACGGGGTGGAATATTATAAGATTCCTTATTAGGCTCCCGACACGGAGCGAAATTCGAAAAAATAAAAACGCGGTGGCGTCAGTGGCTCAGTGGCTCATCAGCGGCCATCAGTGGCTCAGTGGTTAGGGCGTCGGACTGCTGAGTCGAAGGTTGCTGGTTCGATCCAAGCAGCCGCTAGACATCTTCCTTATACTGATAATCACCTCTTGGAAGGCAATGGGGAGCCACCAAGAGTATTTCGCCCAGGAAAACCTCTCACATTTGCCGTTCGGAGCCCAAACAGTTACTGAAGGTCCCTACTACTTCTGTAATAAGTGTTCAACACGCTCAACAGACGTTAGTAGCGAGAGGTAGCCAACGCCTGGTTACAGGTACGGCACCCAGAGAAGAAGATGAACAAAGAACCATACTGGTTTTGTCGCTTCGAGCTGCCTGGAGGAGAGCAGAGGGGCGGAAAGTTTGAGTTGAGTATTTTCACCAGTTCAGTTTTTTCACCTCATATGTTATATTATATTAACTAAGCCTTAAACCACTAGTGATTTGCATTCAGGCAGTCCGCACGAAAACACTAATAATATTCTCCTCGTCAAATTGGCCCTTATCGATTTTACAGATCAAAAAAGGTGAAAAAAAATATAAAATCGAAAAAAGTCGAGGGATTCACGAGATTCAAAAGACAGATCGAGCGCAAGTGTGCGCATAAAAAAATAGGAAAAAAAAATCCAAATTTCATATTTTTGTAAAAAAATAATAATAATAATAAACAGTCAAACATATGAGTAGATTTTACTTTTTTTTATGCACAAATATTTTAAATTTATCAAAATTATTTACCATGCAAAATAATTTTTACATTTTTATAAAAATTACTTCAACTTTCTTTTTTTTAATTAAAAAATGATAATAAACAGCTTAACATTTAGATTTTGCATTTTTAATGCTAATCACATCTCTATCAATCAGTTTGTCAAATGTGATAATGTCCGCCACCTTTCACTGTTGGGGAAGTCCTTGGGACGCTTGTACCTCGGGACAATGCTCAAATGAACATAAACCCTGTGTACATGCCGCTTTCCTGCTATCTCAGTCCATGAGAATTAGGGATTCAAAATCGGTAGCCAACGATCGACTTTTAATCGAAGAATCACAAACGATTGCACCAATTAATCGGACTGAAAAATCGATATTTACTTAAAATCAATTTTTAACGTAATGATTTAAAAAAACTGTTATGTAATAAATGCATGTATCAAGTAAATTTATGGGCATTGAAGCATTTTACCTACCAAAATTCGGTGTTTTTATTTCATGCATATTATTTTCGAAAATAACGGCACTGTAAAAATGAAATGAGGTAGGGGTGAGTTAATCAGCACAGAATTCTGGGGGTTTCAAGACGTGGCAATTAGGAATGGAAGTGCACCCGAATTTTTGGGTTAAATCATCCTGTACCATGTTGTTAGAAGTCAAAAAGAGGAAAATACATCATTTTTGTGACAAAAAGTCTTTCACGTAGTTTATAATCGTCTTAAAAAATCTGGCCGATTCAAAAATAAGTGTGGGTGACGTCACCCACAAGTGTTCCGGTTTCCGATCAAAAGACACCAGAGGGCAGGTCGATTTTTTCTTCTATTTTCGATTTTTTCTTGGTGTTTGGCTCTAGTGACACTGGAGTAACGCGAAAATGGCCGTGTTCGCTTTGTTTTGAATGGGATCATGCTTATTTACTCAACTTATTTGTGATATAAATAAACTTATTCCAATGACCGATTTTTTAGTTTTGTAATGGTGGCCAACTTGTCGACCAATAGGAGCTGACCTCGGGTTTCCGCCAAAATTCAAATAGCAATTTTTCCATAAATTTTATAAATTCATACGAGCTTGCGCTTTGTGTTTCAACCCCATTTTTAGTATTATTTGGACGCCTTCTATTGATAGAAAAAATAATCCAGAAACGCTTCCATTCCTAATTTGTTGCAGTCACCATCTTCCCTTTTGAGAGATCTTGTTCTGTTTGTACCTTGGGTCATATGAGTTTGAACCATGAAACAGACGTTGTACGAGTCGTACCATTTGTACCATTATACCATTGGTACTGTGACGACCTTTTTTTGGCCGTCCCAAGAACTCAAAATTTCCGCGGGACGCCCACCACCAGCCCTGCGACACGAGTGGGGGCCTTAGGCCGACACGCCGCCCCAGCAGTCAGTCTCCCACCGCCTGGCACGCCCGAGAGTCCTGTCACGCCGACGCCGTCAAATCTCGCCCCACAACCTGCCTTCACTTTATTTGCCGGCCGAAATTTTATCGGCCGCCTTCCGTATGTTTGATCAGCATTCTCAATTATAATCTGCAGAATCTACATGTTGTTGTTAATTTTTTTTTTTTTTTTTAGTCTCATGTTTTGGCGCCCGAACAGTACCTACAATCCCGAAAGTGTGCACTACAACCCGTTCAGCGACACACGGTTTTCTGCCTTTCTGCCGACGCTTGGATCTCCAGCTGTTGATTCCGCAGTAGAACTCTTGATCCACCTGAGTCCGTGCAATGCTTGTACTGGCAACGTGAACATCTGGCCATATCGTGTGATTTTCACCAGAATATGTTGGCTGGAAAGGGGGAAACCCTGGACTGGGGCGGAGAGCCATTGACTGGTCATCTGGTCCCACCGAAGTGGGCACGTACTTGCAGAGTCCAGAAGTCCTCAGATGCAGTCTAGTTCAGGGCCGGAACGGAGTAGGTACTTCATCTGGACTGCTCCTTAAAAGGTTCACAGCTCGCCTCCACTACCTCCAACACCCGAGCAACAGACCCAGGAGACTCCTCGACAGATCACACATGAACCCTGGGAGCCGCTCATCACTCCTCCAACATACACACACACGAAACTTTAGGACACCTGCACTGAGCGGTCGGTCCCCATAATGATAAATTTTGTCATCACCTTGTTCCTTCGAGTACAGCACACGAGAGCGCGTCTCAAAACTGCGCGCCATGCCTCGAGGTAGGTATCACCATAGTGCGCTTTTTTTCTCCACCGAAAGAATGTGTGTCAAAACAGCGCGTGCCACAGTTAATCGAAGAAAATGGATAAGTCAAGTGAATTGACCTTGTCAGGGGGTCGTCCAGTGGAGTCGTCAGATGTAGGGGCTGTAGTCACACTTCGATGTCATCAATGTTGCTGGTCGCGGGTGCGCCCAGAGACTGGGCTGACGCCCAATTTTTCCAAATTTGCAAGTATGGAGCCAATTCTCTGATTTATTAGTGTCAGTGTTATTAGTGTCAGCAATAGGTACTGCCGAAGTCTGCATGAAGACTGTACAGTTGATAAAATTTGGCTGGGCATGCTTTAAACGTTCCATCCCCAAAGAAAAATTCGTGTGAGTTCAAGACTTGTATACCTTTAGGGGTAGCACATGGAGGAATAGAGAGGAGAGCTCACTCTGTGTTAAACAGCGTCCATTCCGTAGGGATAGCGCCACCGTCGACTATGGCACATGAAGTCCTATTTAGTGAGCTCTCCTCTCTATTCCTCCATGGGGGTAGCAAAAATGAGTATGCGGTCCTCTGCCCCATTGTCACGAACACGAGATCGGCACTCATTTCGCACACGAAGAAGACTGGCTTGTTATATCTGCCAAGTCGACCCGCGCTGTTTTGATACGCCTACATCTGGGGTCGCGCTCTCGTGATACCCTTTTCCCATTAATATAGAAACGCGGTTTTTGATACGCGCTCTCGTGAGAGCACCCCGTTCCTTCTACCACGTTCATGATACCGATTCGCTAATGTAACCAGTCGGCAACTGAGCTCGTACGGCTGTCATTTGGAAAATTCCTGGGTTCCTGATAATCACTGAACCGGACACTGTGGCGTCACCGGCATTGAAAACAGTGGCAGAACGCCAAAACAAAATACTGTAAGAAGACGTTATTTATCGGCGGAAATTACGTCAAGAAACAACCGTTAAGTGGAATGATCCTGAAAGAGGTTACGATCACCTTTCCTACGAGTTATAAAATTTATAACTAATATATATTTAATACGTTATTAAGTGTGAGAGCATTTAAAACCGCTCGCAAGAACACTGTATAAATCATAGCCTGCAAATAAATGCTTTCAAGTTCAACTCGTCTAAGAGCAAACTAGGTCAAGTTCAATGCATAGGTGTTGTAATGCAAGACGTGTCATGAGAACCGCATTATTGTCTTATTCACGTCACACCGCCTGGTCAGCAGACCCCCCAATCTGATCTGCAGAGCCGCACTATTTACCGAAACCACAATTTCTATTGCTTGGTTGGTGAGGATTTCGACTTACTATTTGAGGAACCGGAGGTTGTGGGAAAATGAGGATGTCAGATTCCTGGCCCAGGACCAAGCGCCCCTGGAAAAGAACGCGGTTTAAGTCCCCTCACTTCCGAGTGCCGAAAATGCCTTATTAAAAGTCAAATTCTGAACAGTGGGTTTAAAAAACACTGTAAATTTTACACAAGGGCTTGTTATAGTTTGAAATAAGTAAATAATTTTATTTCAATTTATTTTATGTCAAGATATTTTGTTTATTTAATTATAATTTTAAATTATTTAAAAAATATAAATAAAATAGGTACATGTTTTCGTACAACGTTTGGACAGATTTGTGACGCCGAAAAATGGATTATGCGTCCAAAATTACACGGAAAACAACTCCTCATTTGGCCTCATCACATCCTTCAAAAACTCCATTTTTAGCCCCATGAAAGCCCTATAGATCCCCACGGTGAAATCCGATGGCCCTGGGACCTCCAAAAATGGATTCTACTCCAAAAATACTTTAAAAACGATACCTAACTCGACTAAATAGCCTAAACGCTTCCAAAAAAAAAAAAAAAAAAAAAAAACCTTCCGAAGCCTTTTTATCACCATTTTGGGTTCAGGCGATCGGGCTTGAGGTTGAACCATCTGACACCATTGAGAATGTCAAGGCCAAAATCCAAGATTGTGACCTTGTGGGCACAAGTAAATGGTAGGTATGTTCCCAAACCGAGTACATTGTCAAAATTTGAAATTTAAAAATAATTCCTACAGCCCAAAACGGCTCAGAACGGCTTTTCGTTTTTGGAATCTTGAAATGTATGTCAAATTTTGAGGCCGATCAGAATTAGGTAAGGAAACATGTCTGGATTTTTTTTTTTTTTAATCGATAGAAGGCGTCCAAATAATACTGAAAATGGGGATAAAACACAAACTGCAAGTTCGTACGAATTCATAAAATTTATTTGAATTTTGGCGGAAACCCAAAGTCAGCTCCTATTGGTCGACTTGTTGGCCACCATTAAAGAACTAAAAACTGAAGGATCGGTCACGTCGAATAAGTTAATTTATATCCCGAATAAGTTGAGTCAATACGCACAATCACGTTCACAACAAAGCGAACACGGCCATTTTCGCGTTACTCCACCGGGTAGCACCCATCTTACCTTTCTTCGTATCTGATCTTACTGTTCGAAAAATTGTCTACCCCGGCGGTTTTGATTTACTTTTCTTTCGATTTTATGCTGTCAGCACCCGAGGAAGACAAGAAGAGAGAGCTGGTCCTCCTCCTCCTTACTAAATTTAACTCGATTGAGTTCGGTTTATTACTCAGAAATTGAATAAAAATTGCTTGGGGTACTATTTTTATACTTTTCCTGAGGTGCCCAGTCTTACCCATCCTGGATCCATACCCCAAAAAATACGCAACTCGGTTTCTTTTTTTTTTCATTTATTTATTTTTTCTTTTTTTTTTTTCATTTTACTCGAGCGATCAGGAAACATTAATTCAATCAAGTGGGTATGAATTCTTGATAGCCAACAAATTTTGTATGAAGGTTGTAGTCACATGGTTATTTGCTGCATTTTAATTTTTTGAACGGATTTGTGCCCTCGAATAGTTATGGTACCCGACTTTCCTCTACGTCATTTCTCGGGAAAACTCTCAAATTTCGTCCATCTTCGCCCAACTTTACGGTACTTTTACCTAGTCATAATGAACTGAGAATCAGTGGTACAAAAACGGGAAATTTCGGTTAAATTGATTTTGATTTGTATCCTTAATGTCGGTGGGATCCTGCCGGTCTTTGGTCGTTTGAAGGTGAACATCACTTAAATGCTCACTTCAACTCATGTAAGTCAATTTCTCAGAATATCTCCTCGATCTGACTGTAAAAGAACAGGTCTCGATAAGTTATGAGCAGGATAGCAATTTGATATAATTGAGTATCGCTGTGGAGAATAACGCACTTCCTGACTTGAGGTACCGTTAAGTACGTGGGCAGGTCCAAAAGGAAAATAATCTTTTCTCATACAAAAAAACGTGAGGAGCGCCGTCCGAGTTGATGCTGAAAGGACTGAGTCATGTACGGTCCTTGAAGGACACCGGTTAGGTCTACGGTCGCCGGTATGGCGATCGGGGCGGAAGAGCCATAACGAGAATCGGTCATTTACCGTCCAGCACGGACGATGAACGGTGTGAGCGAGAATACCTGTCCGTCCTTGGATGCTCATTTCCTCACCCACCCTCCTCTTAAGTGCATCAGTCTGGAGACAGGCCCCCGGCAGGCACGTGGAGTCGGACGTGTCCTGCCGACCCGATCCCCAGAACCTTCCTGCTTCTTTTTTTCACCACTTAGGTGGCACTTTTAATTGATAGAGCGTTGATTACCTGGCGGAATCTCAGGCCGCGCAGCGCATAGCTAATTGACAATCCCGGGACAAGAACAAAAGCCGTCAATCTGGTAGAACGGAGCTACCGTCATTCCTTTATCTGCGATCATTCACAAACCGACTACCTGCTTGTTCCTGTCTCATCCACGAACGCCTCACTTATTGTTCCAGGAAGATAAACATTCGAGACGGTAACCACTGCAAAAAGAATCAAACTTGGTGTAGGAGAACTGCCTTCGTTAGTTAAGTTGAGAAAAACGCCGAATATTTTACACAAGGGTTAATTATTCTTTGATATAGTATACTTGTGCGAAAATTAATTCTGTGTCAATGAAATTTTTGGAAAATAACGGAAAATATTTGACCTCCTTCAAAAATCCCATTTGTAGCCCCATGAAAGCCCCATAGATCACCACAGTGAAATCTGATCGTTCCGGGACCCCCAAAAATGGATTCTACGTCCAAAAAACCTTGAAAACGACACCTAACTCGACCCCATAGCTGAAAACCTTCAACAAAAAAACCTCCCGTAGCCCCATTTTAGCCCCATAGCGCCCCACGGGTTTAGGCGATCGGGCTGAAAACCTTGCGGGTACAACTAGATGGTAAACCAAGTATTTTGTCAAAATATCAGATTGTAAAAAAAAAATCCTACTGCCCAAAACGGCCCGGACGGCGGGTTTTTGAATCTAGAATCCTTGAAATGGATAATGTCAAATTTTGAGGCCGATCTGAATTTTCGACCTCCGTCGCGATTCCAAGAGTAATAAACCAAAATGGCTACTACCGCTATTACCTAATGCTCCAGGCAATGTGCACTGAGAAAACGACTCTGTTAAAGACGGAAAATACTGTTAACGAGTAAATACTGTTCAACATCGTCGATTCCCGGTAGGGAAATGCAATAATGCAATAACAGAATAAGAAGGTTATTTAGTAAAATGCCGCCCCTTGCCATGTTTTGCCCACCTTAAACAGTGTTTTGCCCAACTTTAACAGTGTTTTGCCCAACTTTAACAGTGTTTTGGTGACAATAACAGAGTTAGTCGGTTGCAGTAACCGTATAATACTGTTGATGAGCACACACATTAACAGTATACTCAGGGGGCGGCATTTCAATAACAGTATTCACTCATTAACAGTATCAATACTGTTGGCAGAGCATTACAGGTTTACACTGTTAAACTTTAACAGTATTTTAGGCCGTTTTTTCTCTCAGTGTGAAGTTCCACGTAGAACCTTAGTTTGAGGAATACCTAAGTCCAGTACTGGTACCAGTATTGGACTTAGGTATTCCTCGAACTAAGGACAGTATGTCATTTAGTTTGGAATTTTCTCAAAAACATCGAAGTTTTCAAAACATCATGTCGCTCCTTTTGAGGAAGACTGTCACTACTCAACATTTCCAAGTTTTGAGTTAAACCCGCATATGGACTTGAAAGTGTCGGGAAAATTAAGTGCTAGACCGTTTCGACTCATACTGGCATTCCTCTCACCAGGACGCGCTGTGCGAAACTATGACATCTCCCCACTTCAGTAATGAAGAAGATGAAGAAGACCGTCACATCTAAATAAAGTGTGGCACGAAGGAATCAACTATAAACTCAGAAAAATACTTCCCGCCTTGTATGCCAAGTTGCTAGAGTCCTACCTCTCAAACCGATTTTTCCGGATCAAGCAAGAAGATGCGTATTCGAAAGCTCAAAAGATTCAAGCTGAAGTACCGCAAGGTAGCGTACTGGGCCCACTCCTGTACGTCCTTTTCACCAGAGATCTTCCCGAAAGAGAGGAGAATACCATAGCGACGTTGATGACACTGCAGTCCTTGCTGTCGGCGATACCAACTTGGAATCACGAAACTGAAAAGGTCAATCAAGAGACTGCACAGCTGGACTTTAAAGTGGAGGATCCAAATGAATGAGGCAAAATCGGTTCATGTCTGTCGACTTCACAAACCGTAGTGTGAGTACATACCCGTTCACCTCAACAACATGCGGACGATTCCACATTCCTTGTTGAGGGTGCAACTGAACAGGAGGTACTGCTGAGATCGCAGGAAATAGAGGAGCAGATAGATAGCTGACTGGTTTCATGCAAACAAGATGAAGCAGAATCAGGACAAGCGGCAGTACGTGACATTTGCAAGTCATGGTGCCAGTTCGTCGTCGGTGATGTTGCTGGGAGTGATGATTGATACCAGACTCAATCAGAGATGATTGATACATGGACTCCTCAGGTTGACCTGGTTACGACAGGATTGCAACGTGTAATCTATGGCCTGAAGAAGTTGTGCTGGCATACCATGGGCTATTTGCATCTCGACTGCAAGGCAGCATTGTGCTATGGGGCGTCCGAGTCGCAGCGAGTCTTCAGACTACTGAAACAAGCTCAACGAGTAATCTGTAGGAAGCCCAAGGACAGTCATACCAAGCCGCTATTCGTTGAGTGTGGGATTCTCTCGGTACCCTCACTGTACGTACTGACGATTATTCTGGAGGCAAATAAAGAAATGGCTGCTCTTAAGCGAAGAAACGATGTCCACTGCTACGATACTCGTCGAGCCACTCAGCAGGATATGCCTTGGGCAAGACTCAGCAGGACTCAACGCCATTGGAGATTCTTGGGGTTCAAGATGCTCAATCACCTACCAGAGGCAAAAAGAGAAGAGGAATCTTTCAATGTCTTCAAGAGAGTTTTGAAGGACAATCTTTTAAGGGAGTGTCTTTACACCATAGATGACTTCTGGACTGCATCATTCCGTTAAAAATGAAAATTTAAAACGAGATTGTTATTGTTGCTGTCTGTTAAGTTTCCGTTTTTCTTTTACATGATTGTTGTTGCCTATCTGATACCATGACGTTTGTAATACCATAATCATGGCGGCTACAAAAAAAAAAAAAAAAATCAGTCATACCGCACGCATGTATGCGTATACGAAGCCAAGTACCTGGGCATGAGTCATGCCGCATGACCCTCGCTAAGCTTCGGTGGAAAGCACATGTCAAAAAAAAAAAAAAAGATGGAACTAACCACCAAATTTCGGAAGATGTATTGGCTAATGGGGCGACGGTCATCCTTGTCAATCCACAACAAGCTAACACTATACAATCAGGTCCTTAAGCCAGTCTGGGCCTATGGGGCACAATTGTGGGGCTGCACCGCTCCGAGCAATCGCTTGATCATTCAGCGATTTCAAAATGACGCGCTACGAGCGTAGATTCGTACCGTTACACCAGGAACGACGGACTACACCAGGAACTTCAAATCCCTACTGTCGAAGAAGTCATCATAAACCAAGCATAATCCCATCAGCAGAGGCTTCGGGGACACATCAACAGCGAGGTTGACCAGCTCCTCGACGTTGAAGGCCTGCTCAGAAGACTTGAAAGAACAAAACCTCATGACCTGTGGGAGTGGGGTGCCCTGTGAAAGTTAGCTCAGTGAGTGATTACTAGTGCGTCAGTTGCACAAAACAACAAGTCGCATAGAAGCAGTGTTATGTGTCATAGCTTCTTTCAAGTCATTTAGTATACATCAATTGTAAATTGCTGATAAGTTTGTTAACTTGGTGCAATAAAAGTTTCAAGGAAAAAAAAACATCTCTAAATGTGACAGTCTTTCTAAGAAGGCACATTCACTTTTGTATATAAGGAACTTCTCACAACTTCCTCATTCTGTATTGTACTGATGATGGTTTAGTAAACCGAAACGCGTCTACAAGTTGTTATTTTATTAATCGTGGAAATAGACTACTTCGTCTGAAATCGTCTTTTTATGTGACTGTCTTGCTGAAATGGTGAGTTGTCTCTCACCGAATTTATTTTCTACAATACTGATTCTTTTAGTTATAGCATACTCTTTCCCAAATCTTCTGTCAGAATTCTGAGATTATTTTGTTATTTTGTCAGAGATATCATATTCTTGACCAAACATTTTCCTCTCTTCGTCCATTTCTTGGCCACTGCGACAAATAATTCTGCGCACTACCATCATATCTCGGAATAAGGGATGAAAGCTCTGAATTAAGGGTGTGATCGAGCTACTTAGTAGAGGTGAACCCTGCAGTCATTTCCTAAGGTCCTAAGGATATGCATGAAAAAGAAACTGTCTCTCAATCTTGTTTCAGGAAGCTGCAATGTAAAACTCTTTCATTCAACTCTTCGTTTTTTGAGTTATGATAGCCTTGTTCCTAAGGAGCGATATTGCTCATTACTGTGAGATTGTACTGAACAATAATTGATTCATCAATGTGTCATCACTTGATTAGGCTCATGTTCCTTTAACACAAGGCGTATCCTCCATGCCGGCACCGTAGAACTCGAATGATTACCAAGAACTAAACTCACCTCGGATTTCCCATCGCAGTTCAAGTACGTGCAAGATTTATGTAAACGAGTTTTACATCAATCCTCAAAGCATCTTTATTGCTTGCATTGCTCCGTCCAATCTGAAATTCCCCCAGTTGTTCTCTCCACTCGTTCATTTCCATTTTCCTCCGTTGCTGCAATAGTTGCATTCTTACAACGACGCTTATTTACCTATCTGAGGACTATCTTGGTTGATCCTACACAATGGAGATTTGTCATTGGAATTAGCCTCGTACGGATTCGCCACAATTGGTGAGCTTGGGGATTTCGAGACGGACTAATGCTTTGTTAGTGGAAAATAATATTTTATATTGTATTATAACCTGATATGACTACGTTCCTTTGCTTGGAGCACTGGGTCTTCACCACAAACCGAATTTGACAAGTACAGTAAGATTATCTTAATTGAAAAAAATGCATATCAGTGTTCCAAATCGGGCTAATCTGCAATCCATCTCACATGGTTTTGTACCGTTGGACTTGACCTCGAGAGGCCAAATGACGATGATTACGTCTGTAGCGGGATTCCGACGGCCTTTTGCAAGGTCGCGGGTTCAAAGCCCACCAATGTGTACAGAGGAGAGGAACGGCTTAGTTTCTCTTGGAATTCGACAGGCTTAGTTCTTCTTCCAACATTTATTTTGGTTTATTATTCTTGGAATAATACACCTATGTTTTCGCGACGGGGGTCGACGACTTGTATCGGCCTCAAAAATTGACATTATCCGTTTCAAGAGGTCTACATTCTAAATCCGAAAAGTCCGTCCGCCGTCCGGGCCGTTTTAGGCAGAAGGATTTTTTTTTTAATCTGAAATTTTGACAAAATACTCGGTTTACCATCTAGTTGTGCCCGCAAGGTTTTCAGTCCGATCGCCTGAACCCGTGGGGCGCTATGGGGCTAAAATGGGGCTATGGGAGGCGGTTTTTGAAGGCTTTTAGCTATGGGATCGAGTTAGGTGTCGTTTTCGAAGTATTTTTGGACGTATTTTTTTCGCATTTTTGGGGGTCCCAGACGATCAGATTTCATTGTGGAGATCTATGGGGCTTTCATGGGATTTCAGGGGTAAAAATGGGATTTTTGAAGGATCCCAGGATGTTAAATATTTTTAGAGTAACAAATAAAGAATTTTTGAAAAAAAAAAAAATTTTTACATAAAAATTCAACAAAATTGTTTTAAATTTTTTTCATTGACAGAATTAGATTTTTTTTCAATGACGGTTGGCAGCCCTGATTCTTCGATTTGCCTTTTGTTATCAATAATTCTTCCCATTTATGGTGTGATAAGGTTTGTTAAACAAACCTTTGTTTCACTAAAACGTGTTGATGTGATAAGTTTGTTGCTGTGTTGTTTTTTGCTATGGAACGAACGTTCTCGAGCAACGCGTTTTGAACCGCGAGACATCCCGAGGTTGAAGGCCGATATTCGAAGAGTGATCGGCGTAATCGAGCCAGCATTAACTTTTAGTTCTTATGGCACAACTAGCTAGCTGCTGCTCCGGGTCGCTTTTCTCGCCTATGCACCCATCCGAGGGGGCTGCGGCCCCCCCTGGACCCCTCCAGTGGGTGAGTAGCATCGATGGACACGGTGGAACCCCAAAATGAAGAAAATCCATATAATATAAGGGGGGATTTTCTTTATATTGTAAAGTCCGAAATTCGAAGAGGTCTCCTGGAACGTGTGCACCGAATTGCAGTTAATGAGACTGAGTAATATTCAGTTATTCACATTATTATGTGAATTTACCTTCAAAATAGGCTATATATAATATATATAGGTATATTATACCTTTTGAGAAAAATTGTTGTGTCTGTCAGGAGGAAGGGTCTCGGATTTTGGGTCAGCACTGATGGTGCTCGTTGAAGACTGCTCGAATATCAGTTCAGTCGTCAATATAAAATTTATGGTACATATGGGTAGGGTAAAGCCCCGTACCTCGCCCCACTTTTCAGATTTTCCTCTCTTGGGAGACCCCTTGGGCTCTGATCGAATCGTTTTTTTTACGGATCGCTAGGGAAATAAGTTGTCTACAAGAGCCAGGTGTTGAAATGGGTTATTTCAAGTTTTCGAGTTTTCTAGAGCTAAATTTCTAAAACCCTCCAAAGTGGGGCCAGGTACGAACATAGTACCTACCTCGCCCCGGATAGGGTCGTACCTTGCTCCACCATCCCTATTTCTCGAAATTGAGCGCTCAGAAGTATGGAAAATGAATCAAATATGTTTATTTTATATTGAATATAAACTTTAATGCATTAAACAAATTATAATTAGAAAAACATGGCTAGGAATTGGTTGGTAACCACAACTGTATCACAAAATCCTAGAATTATTGTCAAGGACGAATACTTTTCTTGTTAAGCTTAAAGTTGTAAAATTTAAAATTGACTGAAGTTCATAGTGAACAAAAAAATTATAATTAGAAAAATATGGCTAGGAATTGGTTGGTAACCACAACGGTATCACAAAATCCTAGGGGCGAGGTACGCAAAAGGAGGTGGGGCAAGGTACGTACATACACACCAATTTTGAAAAACGGTCATGACACCCACAGATCCTATTTTTTTCAAAAACTTTTTTTTCAGTGCTTAACAGACATATTGGACAACACATTAAACAAACAATTGTACGGAAATACGACTTAACTCAGCCCTGGGACGATCAAATGTACAATCTCCACGATCCCAAACTGGCACCTCAAAAACGTTTTAACCTTCTCCTAAGATAACGGTGCTAGATATCACAAAAAAGTTCACAGCCAATTCAACCATTTTTAGAGAGCTACCGAATCAGTGGCTCAAAGTTGTTATATCCTTTCTCTACCTAGGTAATATCACTGGTGGGGCGAGGTAGGAGCATGGGCGAGGTACGGGGCTTTACCCTACTCCCCTTGTATGTTACCTACCGGGAGCTCGATATCTACCCGTCGAGGCCGATACCTACCAGGTGCTTACATGTTTAAAATCCCGACAAATTTATATCTAAATTATATCTAAATTATATTACATATAATATTAATATGTTTGCGTTGAAATTTGGGACAAACTTAAGAGAATGGGCGGTGTGGGGACGGAAGTACAGATAGCCTAGGGCACCCTAGGCACCCAAGGTTACGTCCACAAACCGTAAACCATTCTTAAAATTTCATGGACCCAAACACTGGAGCACATACAGAGGCAATAGAATGCCAATGGAGAGTGGTAAAATTTTGCTTTGTACGGTATTAAGAAGCATGGTGCATGCAATCTTTTGGAACGAAAACCCATCAGGAATGGTGGTGATCACTTCATCCAGACGACCCTTTCGACGCTTTTTTAGACGATATGAATGAAAACCACCACCCTTATGAAGTGAGAACGAGAGGACCCACACGTGCTTCTACTAGAAAAGACAAAATTACTTTTACGCTTTGGAGACCTACTCATGAGACCTGTCTCATCGATTCGGTAGGTAACATACTAGGGGATCGGACGGGCGGTAGGTAACATGCAAGGGGAGTACCTACATATGTCCAGTCGAGCTAAAAATTCTTATTTTTCGAAACCTTTACATAAATTGAAACGTGTTCTTGCTTTTCGATTTTTAATCGATTAATCGGTTTTTTTTTTTTGGTTTTTTTCAGCACTAGTCTGATCCAAACGAATTGCATCGTGTCTGGAGAGGGTTATCATTCAAAAAGAGAGAAAAACGGAAGGTAATTGGTACTCTCATCGCAATAACAACAAAAGAATTCGATCGTAATTTTCTCCTTCACGGGCATCACGATCCGAACTGAAGATTTCGATTTGCTGAAAATTTTATTTAATGAAGGGGTCGGTTCCCATGATCCTTCAATTTGCAATCAGCAATAATTATTTTTTAAATTACCAGATACGAGAAGACTTAGTCTCATTGTTGGTGGTGGTAGTCGTATAATATACGATATTATCTTTTTGAACGTGATTATGTCTTGTGGATTCGAGTTTGAAGATTCAGGGTTATCCAAATCCTACTGAATTCGAAAAAACCTGTTTTGACATGGATAATATATTATAATATATTATCCATGTCAAAACAGGTTTTTTCCATATATGGACGTGTAATATTATTATGGATAATTATCCATATATGGACGTGTAATATTATTATTAAAGCATTTCAATTTGTGGGTACCTACCGGTTAAGTATGCGGTCTACCAAGGAAATGTACAATATCTTTGCAAAATTCTCCTCGATTTGAAGATCGTCTAGTCGAGTGCAGTCATCATGTAGTCATCAATGAGGTGGTCCTCATGTCTCACGAGTTTCCTCGCCAATAAAGGGCCTGCCCCATTCTGTTTTATGCCATACCGATTCTTTACAGGCCTTCTATAGTCTGGGTTTGTGCTCCACTGCGGGGGTCGATGAAATGTCGGGAATGGTTAACTGTTTTGTGCACAAATCCTTGCGAGTTCAGGTTGCTGTACGCTCGCCATTCATCAGAGAGGATTGTGGTAGGTAGGTAGGGTTGTACTTCACGTTCGATTATGGGAAGCAGAGTGGCCCAGAACTAACCTGAGAACCCCAACCCCATCAACACTATTCATAAAAAGATGAACATTGTACAAAAGAAAGGCCAGAAGTGTTGACTTACCTTGCGGAACGACAACACAGTCAATTGACAATAGATCATGGTAGACCGCACAATAAGTTCATAGATCGCATACTTAACCGTTACCAATTAGTGTTATCTAGCAATATAATGCACAGTACAATTAAATGATTTTCCTGCGGTACCTACCTAAAACTTTGAATTGACTTAAAAAAAAAAAAAAAAACTGACGGTAGACCCATGGTTCTACAGTCAGATCATTTAATAATGATTAATTTTACGCCTCATTCTAAACTCTTTGAATTTCGACCCTCTACTTGTAACCAACCGCCAAACGGCCTTACAGACCAATCATGTGATTATAGTTTTCGCGATTATGTTGCGTACCGTCTACCGTGACGTGACGCTCGTGACGTGACGAAAACAAATGGAAACGTCCTGTTGATCATTATTAAATGATAAAAATGGATTCGTCCTGTTAATCATTAAATGAAGAGCCCAGGGGAAAAACCCCGTCATTGATACAAATATGATTTTGAGAAAAATGAATTTTAAAGTTTACCAACTAACAGAAACTTCAAAAACGATTTTAAAAATACAAAAAATGTTTTATTTGAACCATCAACTATGCAGATTCACAATATGTTTCCCGAATAACCATTTTTCAAACTATTAAATGATATTTTATACATAATTCTGAACTTATAATGCGAATTTTAACCCTCTTTTACTCCTAAACCAAACAATGGAGAGAATAAAGTATTTTGAAGAATGCAAAACGTATGTTAATATCTACAAAATACCAAAAAAATTGCTTTGTACAATTTGTACACTGTGTATTAGGTTTTACAAAAAATTTACCAAAAAAAAAAAAAAAGGTTTTTACGAACGAAAACTACGATTCAAAAACGCTGCAAATTTTACTCAAGGGTTTATTATTCTTTGATATAAGTTACTTGTGCAAAAATTATTTCTGTGTCAATGGAAAAAATTTTGGAAAAAAAATTGTTTTTCGGATTTTCTTTTTTCAAAAATTTTTTTTTTAATCGAAAAATATTTAACCTCCTGGGATCCTTCAAAAATCCCATTTTTAGCACCATGAAGCCCTATAGATCGCCACAGTGAAATTGGATAGTTCCGGGACTTCGAAAACGACACCCAACTCGACCCCATAGCTAAAAGCCTTCAAAACCCCCTCTCATAGCCCCATTTTAGCCCCATAGCGCCCCACGGGTTTGGGCGATCGGACTGAAAACCTTGCGGGCACAACTAGATGGTAAACCGAGTATTTTGTCAAAATTTCAGATTTAAAAAAAAATTCCTACTGCCCAAAACGGCAACACACAAGATGATGAGATAAGGAGGGGCTCACGCCGCAGCGTTGGTTGGGGCCTTTTAAACTGCAATGACGGGGTTCTTCCCTGCACGCGCTGTCGATGACGGGTTTTTTCCCCAGTACTGCTAAAATTCAACCCAATATTTCGCTGAGATGATGGGGTTATTCTCCAAAACCGAGGGCTTCGTCGGATTCTACGCCTCAAAATCCTTTAGAAACCACTTCGTACCTGATTCACCCCAAAATGTCGATGACGGGGTTTTTCCCCTGGACTCTTCAAATGAGAAAAGTCCCAAAATGTCCTGTACTTTTAGTTGCTATATGTCCACAGATAGTATAATATACCATCTACATTAATATTAATATACATGGTATATTATACTATCTGTGGACCCACGAACATGATAAGTATAACACTGCTCTACAAGAAAGTGTCCTGAAAGTTGCCTAAATAGATTTCCTTTCCTTTCCTTTCCTTCCTGTTCCCTCACTCTTTTCCTACCACTGACCTTTTCACTTCTAAATGTCTTATTCAATTTCTTCCGCTTATACTCAGCAGTCGTACACTAGAGACGGCTTCCTTTTTGTGGTTTCCAAAATCTCTTCTTTTTTGTCGCACATTGGAAAATGTGGCACACGCACTAATTGATGTCTCGTCATAAACTATCATTTCACCAACAGGGCTTGAGGAAGGGGGGGGGGCGAAGTGAGATGAAAATCGGTGAAAAAAATGTAAACGCGCCCAAGTGGGACTACACCCTGCTAACACCTGCTAATAGTACCTATTAGCCTAATACCTGCTAATGGAAGACGGATGTGCTTGCTACCTCACTCAACCGCTAGATCGCGTGCAGTCGCTCCCGCGCATGGGAAATGACAATAGTTTGCTCCATCTTATGCTACGCTTTTGAGTGCTAGGGGTTTTAAGAATTTGAGTATTTCAGCACTAATCATTTTGAGAGAAATTAATTGCACCAAAGACTCTTTCCATCTGATAAGTGTTATTCTTTGGTCATTTTTTAACAATATCTGGCCAGGCCTCTTCGTTTTGTGGTTCTATGTTCGGAAATTAAAAACATTAAATTTTCTTGGTGATGAAGTGCATCGCTCTAAATTGTCACCTGATCTGTTTCCTTTTGAGGAAGGTCGCTCTCCGACAATATTAATTGAACAAACTGTTTGATCGCCTGTATTATTGTTTTCATATTTGCTTATTTGCTGATTCATCGAATTTTTCTTCTCGCCATTTTTCGCGTCGACATTTCGGAATCAATTTGCGTCAATGCTAATCGATTTCTGGCTTTTGCGGCGAGGACGCAGACGATAGACTATGTACACATCAAAATTGTTGACATAATACACCGTATTATGTCAACAATTTTGATTGTAATCATCGACATCTGTATGTGTCGTGTTACTTGAGGGTTTAAGGTGTCAACAACCTCAGTTGAAGAAATTATGAGATGGTGATGATGGAGAAAAAGTGGTTGACAATGAGGAAGAAAAATAATATCATTATCCTTATTATGGACAGGATTCTTCCGCTCCAGAAGAAGCTGATGACGAAGGAAAGGTGAAAAGAAGAAGAAGAAGACGGTATATTGATGGAAAATAAGTAGTTGATGATGATTCGGAAGAAGAAGGTGACTATGATGAATAGGACAAAGAAGGCAGGCCCACCGAGAGTGGGGGCAAAGGGGAAATTTTGCCCCAGGCCCGGACTTTTAGGCCTACATGGCCCCAGCGGCCCTAGAAAAGTAAGAAAAAAGGGAAAAGGGGGAAAAAGTAAAACAAAAGTAAAAACGCTGCAAATTTTACACAAGGGTTTGTTATTCTTTGTTATAATATAGGTAACATATTATGCAACATATCATTTTGCTTGTGCAGAAATTTAATTCTGTCAATGAAAAAAATTTAAAAAAATTTTTTGAATTTTTTATTTAAAAAAATCTTTTTTGGATTTTTTTTTTATTCTTTATTTTTTACTCGAAAAATATTTAACACGCTGGGATCCTTCCAAAATCCCATTTTTAGCCCCATAAAAGCCCTATAGATCGCCACAGTGAAATCGGATCGTTCCGGGACCCCCAAAAATGGATTCCACGTCCAAAAACACTTCGAAAACGACACCTAACTCGATCCCATAGCTAAAAGCCTTAAAAAAACCCTCCCGTAGCCTCATTTTAGCCCCATAGCGCCCCACGGGTTTGGGCGATCGAACTAAAAACCTTGCGGGCACAACTAGATGGTAAACCAAGTATTTTGTCAAAATTTCTGATAAAAAAAAAAAAAAAAATCCTACTGCCCAAAACGGCCCAGACGGCGTACGTCGGACGGAAATTTCGGATTTAGAATGTAGACCTCTTGAAACGGATAATGTCAAATTTTGAGGCCGATCGGAGTCGTCGACCCCCGTCGCGAAAACAGGTGTAATATTCCAAGAATAATAAACCCAATGAGATTCTACATCTCATCGACCATTGAACCATATCTCATAGAACCAGATCATCATACTCATATCTCATTGAACCATTTAATACTCTTCCATATGGAAATTCATCATAATTATGGGAGGTCGGGGCAGAGCGTGATTTTCAAAATTGAAATTTGAGCCATGAAGTGAAGATTTTCCTTTCAAACTCAACGCAAGAATCAAAATAAACGCTTTGTTTAATCTCTTAAGAGATATTTGGTATTTATCGTATTCAAGATAGAGGGTAAAACACCATTTAAAATTGAAAAAATTAAAAAAGGAACAACTTATTGCAAAAAAAAACTTATAGCAAACGCTTGACGGGATTCGAAAGAAAAAGTCTTTCTGGTTACTTTAGAGGCCAAATCAAACTGAAGTTTTGTGGCGCTTTCAATTGTGGCTATTGCAAAGTTACGGAGGTGCACATTTCGGCTAAAATGTGAGCTTAAAAAATTCTACTCCTCACAAGGGTGACCTTTGTATTCTTTAAAAGGTACCCGACTCTGAAAAATTCCAACCAAAAATTTAAAAAAAAAATTCATGGTTGAGATGTGGGTTTTTTCAAAAAATGGGGGGGGGGGGGGGCTGATAGCACTAATAAGCTCCAGTAGTTGCCACTTAAAAAAATTAAAAAATGCCCAAAACCTTTTGGACGGCGTATGGCGTAAAGCGTACGGACATTGTTTATTTTTTTATGTTTTTGTCTTTGAAATCTAGACATCTTGAAACGCATAATGTCAAATTTTGAGGCTGATCGGAATTACCCACCTCCGTCGCGATTACATAGATGTATTATTCCCAAAATAAACCAAAAGGGGTCCTGGTGGGAGGAGGGAACGGGTCTATGGAAGTTTTCCCCTCGCTAGCCACCTTTTTCTCCCCCCCCCCCCCCCCCCCCTTCATTGGACCCACTGACCTCTGGGCTCAGCAGATTATAGTGAAAAACGATCCTAAAAAGGGGTGAAGGGGGAGGTGCGGTTGCTGCTTTTCGCTGCTCTCCCCCCCCCCCCCCCCCCGCACCGCCGTGGAGCCAGTCGCGCCTCCCTCGGACGCCCATCAGGCATTTACCAACATTCTTTCTACAGGTCACATAATTTTCTGAACATTTTTGGTTCAAATTGGCCAAATTGTTTTTGGACTTTTTTCGTGCTGAGCTCGCCAAGCTGCGGTTTTCAAGATTTGTTTCAAATTTTTACGACTACCAGAAGTATTGAGATGCCCAAAGGGTCACTCTTCTGGTACTCCTCCTCGGGTTGCGGCCTACTAGAATGCAGAAGTACGGCGTAGAATGTGATGTTATGGATTTTATGTTGGTCATCAGGTGACCCTGCGGGTAATGCTCTCTTTGCTACCTGAGCGCCCTCATATCAGTCCCGTGCGCGGTGTCTATTACCAACTTGGAAACAAGAACTTCCTCTTAATGACCGCCGATAATCAGCCTATCCAGGAAGAACAACCCCAAATCTTCGATTACGGCAGTAACTGCTCATTTGGTGGTCGCCCAAACGGCCAAAAATGGAACAAAAATCCCCCCGGTTTTTATCCCAGCATCCGGAATGCTTGGAAGGCGGGAGAATACCACCTAGACCTGACAGAGCCTCCACCTACCTTCCCTCCAGGAGTCTTTAGGGTCCTGATAGTTTGATGAATAGGAAGTGTCCTTGGTCTTGCACCCGCTTGGCTCTCCGAACTCCCCTCCTCGGCTCTCGACTCCCCTGACGATATCTACCGTTTATATACACTCGCGAGTAGTAACCCCTCACGTATTTCACTCTTGTGATCCAACCACAACACAGTTTTTCCACCATCTCTGGGAATACTCAACACCACCTCGTAAAATGGCTCGTTTCGTCGCTGTAAGTAATCTAAAAATTAAAAATAATCCAATTATTTTTATTGCTAATAAAAAATGCTGAGTAATCAAAAAATAAAAATAAATTTTATTTTATTGCCAATTAAAAAAATTTGCAAAATATGAGCCACGTCCAAAATTTCACTAATTCAGGTATTTAATATTTCAAGTTTTGCATCCCCTTCAGCTCTATTTGAAATTATAATTTTACTGTAAATAAATTTTCCATTAATTTTCTTGTCGACGCCAATAATGTAATTTGTAATGTAATTTTTTCCCCTTCCTCTTGTAATACACAACAAAATTTGAGTAAATTTTGAGATTTGAGTAAATTTCTTGTAACTTTTGCACGCCCAAATGAATTTTTTTCCCAGACCATGAAATGATCAAAACATGATGACAATTTCAATCAACCAGCGTTCTCATAAAACCTTCTCAATCCAAAAAAATAAAAAACAAAAAATAAAGAAATGATTCAAAATTTGAATGAGTTCTTTATTTTTTATTTTTTGGATTGAGAAGGATTTATGAATTTAATTCTCCTCCTCTACCTTTATCTTAATCTGAATTGCAGATTTTAAAAATTTCAGTTTTTAGCCATTCTGAATCGTTAATTTAAAAATCACTTGTTTGTGTTCAATGTTACTAATTGCATTGAGGCACTCATGGGTTTACTGTTTATATTTTAGGAGTAGTATTCGCAGTCCTAGTAAAAACTCGGCTGAAAAATGGATGGAAAAAGTTTGATTGGTAATCGGTAAAAATTATCGATTATTCAATTAATTGACCTCCTCTGAATAAATCTATTGAAAATATCGATCACTTAATAAACTAATATATTATTTCCATGAATCATTACCCACCCCTGAACTCCGTGGCCTTCTAATTGGGTCTACATCATGCGGATTATGTTCGCCGTAAAGAAAAACGGGCCAAATTTCCTCTCAGTATAGTACGATTCTGAAGTGAGCGAATTGCGCCTTCAACCGCTCTTTTCAGAGCTAAACCCATGCCGTTTTGAGGGGAACCTCCCAACCAGCCTCGAGGGGGGGGGGGGGGGGGGGGCAGTGAGAGCCAAGAAGTTTGACTATGTCTATGGGGGTGGGGTCGTTACATTACACGGCAGTTATCTTGAAAACGATACGTACTTTAGACAAAAAACAATTGTCATACCTATTATTTTACTCACTAATAAACCATAGTTACAACAAATCCACCCAGCCGCTTCAGGCTGCATAAATATATATATATATATATATATTTTTTTTTCTCACAAAATCAACAATTTTGGGACCATAGGGCCTATGTACTATAATTTTTTTCACTCAATTAATTTTAATTAATCCTTAAAATTTAAGGATCAATTTATTATTATATTTAATATAATAATAAATTGATATAATTTCTTCAAATACAATAATTCAAATTAGAAAATTAATTTACCCTTTTAAATTATGTAAAGGAGTTAAGCCAGTTTTTAGGTTAAACAAATCCAAAATGTTAAACTTTTTTGTCGGTTTTTCTCCAGGCTTTAAAAAATTATTATGAAAATAGATCACAAAAACACATACAAACGCAAACACTGTTAACAAGGAATTTATATTCTTAATTATTCAATAATGATTAATAATCCTCAACAATTACTGTCCAGGGTAGGTTGAAGTAGGTCTTTTCTTAATAACTTGTTTAAATTTCTATTTTTATAGAATTAATTTTTGCACTATAAATAATAACCAACCCCCAACTTATTTCTTGATTTTTTTTTTTTTTTTTTTTAATATTGATATCATTTTTACACAATTTATAATAAACAATAATAAACTCTTGTGAAGCCATTTAATGCCTCTGAAGCATTTAATTTAATTTAAGCACATTTAATTTAAATGTAAAGTAAATTTTACAGTATTTTTAAATTGCTGCTAATTCTTATAATTAGGCTCTTTTGTCACAAAAGGCGTCGAGTACAGTGACCAGTAAAGGACCTAATGTCGATCTGAGTTAGTGTTTGGTATCGTGTTAGTGTTAGTATTTGCGATATGTAAAACAAAAAAATGGGAGAAAAAAATTTTTTTCTTGAAAATCGGAGGAAGGCGTAAAGGCGTTTGCGCAATTTCATCCGAGGCGCCGAGTTCTTTCCTGATTCCACTCAACTTCCACGGAGATAAGGTACATGTACGCTATCAGATGTTTCCTGAGCACGCCATCTGATAGCGGGAAAACCATTCAGTTTGCTATGCGAACGCGCATTGTCACATCATCATGTTTTTCCTCCGCTCAGATTTTTCCTGGCTGATAATCGTAATAGGTTCGATGGACGCCGGAGCACGTTCCGGTGAGGATTTCCTTGTTTACAGGAGTATACGATTTGATCTAGTACTTTATCGTCTGACGTCAGTTTTCATACATCAAAGTAACGATAATGATGATAAATCTGTACGGTGAAATTCGGACTAGAGGAAAGTTTTGGGGTAACCGTAATCTCTTCGGTTTTCCAGGTTTTTATTGACGCTGAACGCTTATCCGAAGGTTTCTGACAGAAATTCTGCCCGGAACTTGTCAAAATTGCCAAGAACTACTCAGTTTTGGCGTTTTTTGGTATGTTACGCGAAAAGGAAGCGGTTTAGCGCAAAAGCGACTATATAATGAATTAAAGTAGACAAAATTTCCTACATTTTTTATGGAGACACATTTGTTTCTAGTCTCACTCGTTCGCCCGCTAGAGCGCGCCAAATACTGAGTTAAAATCTCAAATGTGCTTATCACAATCTTCGGCGCGCTCTAGCGGGCGAACGAGTGGATATAGAAACAAATGTGTCTCCATAAAAAATGTAGGGGATTTTGTCTACTTTAATTTAGTACATAATGACTTTTGCGCTAAAACGCTTACTTTTCATTTTATATACCAAAATCCGAAAAAATGGGCAAAATATTGAAGTTTTTTACTATTTCGACAAGGTTCTGGGCAACATTTCTGCCGGAAAACTTTGGATTTGTGTAGAAAACTTTCCTCTACTTGCCCTAATTTTTTTTTTTTTTTTTTTCAATCTTCCTTCGAGTGACACCATTAAAATCAAAAACCAAAACTTTTTGGGATTTTGATGTTGTTTTAAAAAAATGAAAAAGTTGGATCATTGCATTGCTACTGGTGCCAAGTCGGCCCCAAACTTGGATGACGTCAGAGAACGTTTTGTGAGTGTCCCATCTTGAATGGAATGACCAACTTTTCGTCAGCACTTCACGCTTTGGTGGCGGATTAAAGTGCGAATCCTGCCGTTACAAAGCAGTTTTTTTTTCTCTCGGGCCGAGGATGTCCATTTTTCTAACGAGGTGAAAAAAAAGGACGTCTCCCGAAAAAGAAAAAAAAACCGTGGAGCAAACGTCGAAAAAAGTGACATAATACACGGAGAATAACAGTGTGGAAACACGTCGCAATGTACTACAGAGGCGCCGGAGAAGACAAAAAAAAAAAATGAAAAATCGCGTTTTTTGCTTGGAAATGGCCAAATGTTGCACGTATTGACCGTAACGGATGTGGAAACAAGTCGAGCCTGGAAGTCATTGTCAAGGTTGTTGAACACCTCTGAGGGATAAGTCACTAGCGTACAGGAAGATGGCGAATGAGGACGCTAGTAGCGTATTCTGCTGGGAACAGCTGTACAAGTTATTATTCGAAGTGAAAATTTCAAAGAAAATAATTACTATCCCTCGGGTGGTTGAAAGAAATTTCACTGGACTCGCTGGCAAGTTAATTACTTGATAATGTGACAGGAGATGCTGGTAGCTAGTTGACCCTGAAGCAACTTGACTGCTCCTTGTGGTCTGCTTTTATGGCGGCTATTACCGCGTTCAAAAAAACAAAAAGGGCGGGTGCAAATTCCGACGCTAAAGAGAAAGTTGGGAAACCCAATGGTGATCGACTTTTTCCCTTCCTGGATAGAGCGATTGGTAGACTGGGCACACCCATCTCACCACCTAATCAGGCGATGTCAGCTGGGCCGACCCGGAACTCCGCCAAACACCCCTCCTTGAAATTATCTGGAAACACAACCTATCCTAGTTTAAAAAAAAAAACACCCGTACCAGGCTCAGTTCCTACATGTTTGTGAAAAGGCAAATCTTGCCAGGCTCTGGGAATGTCATCTTTCCTGGTACTGGTAGGATGAGGAAACCTCAAAGTTTTCTGCTCAAGCACTGGAACCCATAGCAGCTCTCGCTGGTTTCATCTCGGACTCCACCGAGCAGCGACACGCTTCTGGTGAAGTTATCCTTGAAGAGTCCACCGCCTCTGTTGAGATCGTAGACCCAGGAGGTCACACAGCCTACTCTGAAAGACGACCTGGGATAATCTAGTTCAAATCACACAGCAGAAAACTGGATCTAGCACCTTATTTTCCGCCACTCCACGCGCACAACCCCCTCGGGCACGCGTTGGGTTTGGCGACAGCCTTATTCTTCCCCTTCTTTGGGATGAAAACAGCCCTTATTTCTCGCCATGCAGCTGGGCCTTAAAGAGTATTGGCGATAGGACTGTTGAGCCCTGCTGTAGCAGAGCAGGGAAGATTCCGTCGCCGCCTGTTGATTTGTGGAGCTTAGAACAGTAAATAGCCCAGTTTACCCTTTCTGGTGTGACGAAACGGTTTGCTGTGGCAAGCATTCAGCGTGTTGGGGACGCTGGTCGCCTTGCTATGATGAAGGGGGGAGGGGGGATATCTGTTTGCATGAGTGTACAGTAGTAAAAACAGAATCTCTATGCAGGGATTCCTTGACATTTTCCGTACCCAGTCTTCGAGTAAGACCTAAGTTCTGCGGCTTATCCATGGAAAGGGATTTAAGCAGTCTAGCAAGAGCCGATACACTGTTCAGCTCCTTGTAGAGTCCCTTCCATGAGCGGCTACGTGCCCTTCTTAGGGCTTTGCTCTGTCCAGTACAGTCCTCGTAGTGGCTCTAAGCTTTTCACGCCCGGCTCCCTACCATCGTCACTGTTGCTCGTCTTGGTGCGGAGAGGGCGATTGTCATAGAAGCGAATTATCACCCCTTGCAGCATCCAGGACCTCGAAGGTGTGAATTTCCCTGTCAAGGCAAGCCTTCTCTGATAGGTCGCTGATGTCTTCTCGCCAAAGTGGACCCCGAAGGATGATCATCCCGAATGATGTTTGCATTTCGCGTCCGGTGCTCTGGTTAGGCAATTCGGGATTTCACCAATTGAATGGTATGAGTTGACGTGAATGTTGGCGACGAGGGTGGGCTGTGCCGAAGGTCCTTCGGAGTAACCGCCAATATTGCTTGCTTGGTGATCCACAAACCAAGAGTCCCCTTTGTTTGAGCCCCTCCTGCCGTCTTTCCTACTGCTGTAGCAGCGCCTGCTGTTACAGTGTGTTCTCTTTGGGTTAAAATCCCTCGTAACGCTGTAAATACTGCGATCGGCTTCTTCCCTTCCCGGATAAAGCCCCATTGTTCGGATCCGAGGCGTCATTTATCATGCACGACAGGGACACGCTGGGTAAAAACGGCGCGTGCGCTCAAACCGCTCGCTTCGCTCGCCGCCTGATGCTCACACGTTCTAAATATGTAACTGTACAAGCGGGTTCAGCCTTGCAAGCTTAACACCATTTTCGTTTTTGCCAGAGCTGAGCAGAATCCGAAAACCCCAGCGTGGGAATTCGGCTTATGAATGATCCTCACGTTGAGAAGCGTTCCGGGTAAGGGGAGGCTCATCGTTGCGCAACGGACTGGAATGAGATTATTGGGCGAGAGGTGTAAAGGACCTTGGCATTGACTTCCAGACCCCTTTCTTGACTCGGTCGTCTTTCCGCTAAACGGTCGGTCCCGCTCGAATGGGAATCCCAAGTTCATCACGCCGGCTATGAACCCAGAAGTTCACGTTTCACAACAGCGAACAATTTTTAAAAAATTTTGGCTCTTTGATAGGACGGAATTTTGGTCGATTTTGGCCTCAAATTCTGATTCAGCTTTCTCAACTATCACAGAAATTCCAATCGTTTTGACCTGGAGGGCAAAGGGATTTTGAAAGAAGATAACAACGTCAGGCTACTTCACAGGAAACCAGAGCGCTCTGACTTCCAAAAATACTGCCGCTTCGCGTTACGTCACTGGTAGGTCTAGGGAGATAGGTTTTTTCTCAAGAATGCGCCTTTTGGTCGTCTGATAAGACGTACTATGACTTACTAGGAGGCGTACTTGGGAGCTCGATTCGCTTGGTCACTTTTTAGGACAGGGGGCTCGCTTTGCTTGCCCATCTATGTGAATTTAAACCCTATCCAACCCTGCTAGTGATTAAATTATTCAAAATTATCATCAGTGCAACTTTGGGTCGTCTGATAGGACTTATTATGACTTACTAGGACAAGGGGGCCTCGCTTTGCTCGGTCACTTTTTTGGACAGGGGCCTCCCTTCGCTCGCCCATCTTTGTGAATTTACACACTATCCAAACTTGCTAGTGATTAAATTATCCAAAATTATCATCAGTGCGTCTTTGGGTTGTCCGCTTAGACTTATTATGACTTACCTACTCGCTTCGCTCGCCCATCTGTTTTTTCACGCTATCCAACCCTGCTAGTGACTTATTATCCAAAATTACTAATTGTAATTCACTAACCGATATTAGCACGAGACAAAATCGTCTCCCGAGTCCTAGAAATTACTTACCTACATTACTTCCGAAATCATGGGAAGCAAACAATTTCTCGCCCCTAGTCAGGATCGAACACATCAACTCGCGCACCTTCTCAGACCTCACACGCCTCAAGCACGGACTGCCCCTATGTCTAAGAATCGTTCAAAACGCTCCCAATCGTCCCAATTTTGACGCTGCAAACTTTACACTAGAGTTTATTATTCTTTGGTATAAATAGTGCAAAACTTATTCCTCTATTAATGAAAAATTAACTTATTTAAAAAAAATATTTACCATTTACTAAACAATTTTTGAAAATTAAAATGTTTAAATAATAACATTTTTTTTTAAGTAATAAAAATATCAACTTTTTCATTAAAAAATGACATTCAAAAACATTTTTTGTTAACAAAAAATACGAATAAAAAATTTAAAAAAATAAGAATATTTTTAAATTAAAAATTTTAAATAATAACATTTTTATGTTTAAATATTAATAAAAATATTAACTTTTTAAATTAAAAATGACATTCAAATCATTTTTGTAAACTGTCGATTAAAAAAGGACAATAACAATGATTGTTATTTTAAGTGTCGTTTTCTCGTCCACCGGTAGACACCTTTGACAAGCCTCGCCTCCTCCAAATGAAGTAATTTCCCCACTTGGGCATTAAAAGCACGAACCCAAGACGAAATCGGCTCCTATCGGTACGTTCCCATCGAATAGCATCCTTCGGCCATGAAACGGATTGTGCCACCAGGTTTCGTGCACAACTTGAGGATGTTGTTAAACGACGGCCGTTTAAATGTTGATTTAAAAAAAAAAAAAAAAAAAAAATCGTTATGAAAAAAAAAGGCCTTATCGGGAGATTAAACCTAGTGACGACATCGGAACTATGCAAGTTGAGCTCGAGGATGTCTCTGGAATGAGTCGCGGCGCTTCAGATGATCCCATGCAAGGATAATAGAACTAAAGAATAAACAACGCAAAAAAAAAAAAAGAAAAAGAAAGAATTAAATGAAATATTTCACCCTAACACGCACGATTTTATCAAAAGTTTCTTCAATGAGTTCCAAGAACGGTTTTCTTAATCTTTGATTGTTTGGCAACCTTTTTCGGCTACTGTAGGGCTCAAGTGCGGTAAACCGCTGGAAAGAACGAGATGAATGTCTATAACCAGCGTTGAAAGTGGCTGGACCATCTGGATTCCTCAATAAACGGCCGCCTGCGGCAAAATGATACTTTACTAACCTAATAGGCAAGCGTACGGTTATTGTGAAATCCTGGACTCAAGGCCCTCCCTCCCTTCTATTGTGAGGAGTTTCGTAAAAATATACAACATACGGTTTCTCGTAGGATTCAGACACGTACAGTCTTATCATGTTGAGTCTTAGTTGCAAAGCTAGGGGTTCCTAGTCGTAAATTGTGGCGTGACTCCTGCGAGTCATCTCAGGCATATATAAGTCAAGATTGTTATTGCGACTGCGGCGACAAATGCGGCGGAAAGTAGAAACTCCGCTCACACGGATGGCACGAAGCGCCTTTTCCACGACGGTTTCCCTCGAATTCCAACGCGACGGTGGACGATTATCATCGACGACGCTTCCGGGAGCAGATTTGCTGTCTCATTTTGATAAGAATGAGAGGTTTTTTTTTTTTTGTTTTTTTTTTTAGCAGTCTTCACCATCAAAAGAAAGGCTAGAAGAAAGGTCAGACAAAACCGCGTTAACTGAGATATACTTACAGTAGAAATCGTGAATAAGAAGGATGAAAATTCAGGGGTGACATTTTTTTTTTTTAAATTACAAATAATACTGAGTTGCCCATCACAGTGATGCTCTTATCGCAAAACCCTATTTTTGGGAGTTGGTTCCTGTGGGACGCCCCTTGTTGCAGGCGATGGAGGTGTATCTTCATGAATTTGAGTTCCTACGTTTGAATTTAAATTCCTCAACCTATTGTTTGTTTAGCGATAGGCCGGTGGCGTAAATCCACGATTTTGCTGCGTGTTGTGGAGGAAGATGAAGGGAGTGTGGCAACATTTCTTACAAAGGCATCGTATGAATTGTAGTCTGCAGGCCTAGCAGAAGATGCAGCCACAGAGGAAGACCCGCACTCGGCAGGTTTACCTGATGTCAGGATAATGCGACGGTGCAGGATCTGCGGAAGGGAACCGAGGGGATGCTGATACTCAACGCGATATGCCGGAATCAGCTCGCCCTGGGATTGCAGATGAACTGAGAACAACTGTTGCCTCAAGCAAATTGTTGCTAAAAAGGCCTGGCCAGTTTAAACCAGTCTTACACCGGACCGCGTTTCCGGCTTCCAAAGTCGAAATGTCGACAATGAATTCCTGGACAACGGACCCGTGCGTCGAAATCCGCTGGTGCCGCTTCCACAACAAATCAGCAATGAAGGCCTGGCCAGCGGACCCGATCCACATTACGTTAAAATCAAAAAGAACAGTAAATGGCAAATTGGTTGTTAAATTCGGGAGAAGGAGGGTTCGCACGATCGCGCCGCTACTGTAGCGCGACCCACTCCTCCCACCGGTACTGACTGCGGCGGGCTGGCAATACAGTCGCGAACGTGGGGGAAAACCCCCACAGTTGCTATCAGCTGAATGTCGTCCAATTTCAACCCCATCTGTATCTTCCTAATGTTGAATTAACTCTTATCTTACTACTCTACCGTCATTGATCATCTTACTGGAATCACCCAACGCAAGTGCCTGGAAGCCAACAATCGAGCTTCAGTTTTGGGTTTGTGGTGATCAACGTGTTAGCTCCCCCTGCCCAGTAAGAGTACATGTGACACATCCACCGCTACGTTCTGAATTAGTATCGATTGCGAGACGCAAAATACGCCAACGCAGCCTTCAAACCGTCTTACGAATGCCTGCACGTAGACGCGAAAATACACAAATGTTGATTGCGTTGTCGCGGGAATAATTGGGTTGAGCAACCCTACGTGGTGACCAGTCGATCTCCAGACAGCCCAGATCGTACGAGGGAAGATAGCCATCTCTTGGGAAGAGCAATTAAACGTCCCGACGTCGCCGCCCTCGGAATCGGTTTCTGCAACGGTTCACGCTTCTCTAATTTCAGTTGCTCAATCTTTCCTATCTGACAGCCTCCGGGAGCCTCTGCCGACCTTCCATTGTGAGATTTTGGAACATCCTCCACTTGTTGTAGTTTTTTCTCGTTTTCTACACGTTTCGGAAAGTGAAAACTTCTAAATACCCAATTCGGATCTGGTCAGCGGAATCCCCTCTTGTTTGGTCGTCAGAGTTCACTTGCCAGGCTCAGTCACGTGCTCGACGATTATGACGGCAATACACACTCCATTCTTTCGGCCGGTTAATAGACCCTACAATTTGCCAACAGGAGCTCAAACGGTTCAAAAACTACTCCGGAACGTGATGGTGTTGTGAAAACGTCATCAACCCCGGCCCGGCCAAGTACTTTGAGAAATTAGCTTGATTGTAGTGTGCCCGAAAATGTATGTTTGGCTGCCGTGAACAAAGATGGATCTCGGAAAATAGAAAGCCAAAAATGGGATGATTGTAGCGGACTGAGGTATCATTCCACCGATGACAACATGTACCAAATGGGCAGCTTTGAAGGCGAATCAGAATTTTCCGTCTCTGTCTCAAAAACCACGAAACTTCGGCACTTTATTGGTTTTTAACGAATAACTTTGAAACGCTGCGTTATAGGTGAAAACATTCTATATAGTAAATTAAAGAGCACAAAATTCTGCGTCGAATGAGCTACCTCAAAGTCAAAATTGAGCCAGTCGTATGGGCGCGACCGGCCGTCAAAGAATGATTTTTTTTTTTTCAACTCTTCGACAAGATACCTTCAAATTTGAATGTCTGCAGCTCGTAATTTGCCACTCCCACGTAAAACCCCGTTGAATGGAAGTTGTAGAGCATGTAATTCTGCGTTCGGAGAGCACAAAATTTGTTACTTTTGGTCAAACAAAAATATAGAAATTTATAAATTTGGGAAACACTCCTGAGAGGCTGCTTGCCATCTTAGTCCAGCCATGTAAAAAATTTTAAAAAGCTGCAAATTTTACACATGGGTTTATTATTCTTTGATATATAGAGTAATTGCGCAAAAATTAATTTTGTGTCGTTGAGAGAATATTTTTGAAAAAATAAAAATAAATTAAATTTTTTCTGTCAGATGTGGGACCTCGAAAAATGGATTTTGCGTCCAATATTACCTACTCGAAAAACGACACCTTATTTTACCCCCAGCGATCCTTCAAATATCCCATTTGTAGCCCCATAGATCCCGAAGGTGAAATCGGATCGTAGCGGGACCCCAAAAAATGGATTCTACGTCCAAAAATACTTCGAAAACGACACCTAACTCGATCTCATAGCCAAAAGCCTTCAAATAACCCCTCCCGTAGCCCCATTTTAGCCCCGTAGCACCCCACGGGTTATGGCGATCGGGCTGAAAATCTTGCGAGCACAACTAGATGGTAAACAGCGTATTTTGTCAAAATTTCAGATTTTTTAAAAAAATTCCTAGGTACGTCTCCAAACGGCTCAAAACGGCCCGGACGGACATTTCGTTTTTGGAATCGCGTCGTTTACATGCTAAAAACATCGTTCTGTAACACCCCCGCGAACAACCTCTATCTCGAATATAATATCCCCCCGGTGGGTCAAGGTTGTTCGACACGTATGATTTTCTGGGTGCACTTGAGAAGGCCGCGGCGTTGGTCAATCCCCTTTGGCAACGCTGGCCCGGCGCGGGCCTTCCTTTCCGATACAAATCACTCCGCTCAGATGGCGGGATGACTGATGGAATCGATTCTTTATGGTCCGTTGAATCGGGCCGGGTTTTCCCCCCCGACGTCTGGGCGGTGGGAAAGAAAGGGAAAATAACGGGGAAAACTCGTGTGTGATGAGTTTCAAAGCGTTCCGGCGGCGCACAATTTTAGTAGAAATTAGGGAAAGAAAAAATCTGGGCTCCAGTTAACATTTGCGATGATTTATCGACTACTCAGGTTCACTGCCTGCTATAAAATCTTTTTATTGTTACAATACCATTTACCTATTGCACTGCTTCTAAAAAAAAACGAATACAGACGATTTTGGAGTTCAACAGTCAGGTTATTTCAAAAAGAGCCTCTTAGCAAAAATTCAATATTACGACCACTTTTGAACTTTTGTGTGTAGGTACGAATGCGAGAATGTGACCAGAAATTTCATGCCCTACAACTTTCATTATATGACACTTTTTGATTAGAGTAACCGTTTTCTGATCACAGTCGATTGAACATGAGCGTAACCCACATTTTTCAAAGTAGGTAAAAAATTGACAACTTTCGACGATCTACTGTTACTGAATTCCTTGACCGAATTTGACGTTCTTGGAGGTCTTTCGAAAGGGAATTTAGTGCTCTTTAATTTGATATATCGTGAAGTTTTCCGTAGAACGAACCAATTTTGAGTTATACGCCGAAAACTGAAAAAGGTGCCAAAAAATCGCGGTTTTTTTGGCTTCGAAAAGTGAAGCTCCATTCAGAAACCGTCGCAAACTCGTATAACTCTTATTTGGGGATGCCCAAAGTGATTTAACAAGATTTCCAGCTTTACGCTATTTTATTGGAGGCAACAGTCTAATTCGCCAGGGCTACCAGCAATGGCTGATTTATTTTTTTTATTTATTTTTTTTTTTTTTTTCATTGGCCTCACCAGACAAGAAAAATGTTCGGGAAAAAGATATTGCTATTTTTTCAGTGAATTCAGTGAGGTTCGTTGGAATTTTTTCTAATTGTATGTCAGGTCTAACAGCTGAACTTGGCAGTGTTGACTTTCCGTTCAGTCGATTTTTCTCAAATTCCTCTCTCCCGAAATTCAAATCTGACTGACTACTTTTGGATCGAGAGCGTCGCTTTCTAAAAGAGTTGAACCCCAACTCTAAAGGGCGAAAATCGACTTGGGCATTGTTGCACCTGCTCAGACATTATTATAATTATTATTATTGTAGGAGCCGCCGTTCTAGATGAGTTAGGACTTTCAAATAAATTTTAATCGAACCATAAAATTGTTTAGTTTTCGAAAAAATTACCCTAAACAAGGATATTTTCGACCTTGGGAACCACACGATTAAACACATGCAAACGTTATTAGAAGATAGGTACAATTTAGGCTTTTTATTGGCATTACAAACATAATGAAATTCGTTAAAATTTTTGCATTTATTCGAACCAAAAAAACACTAATTTTGTGATTAAGGGCTATTTGATTATGGCTTGAGGTTTGGGGCTCACGTAGGTGAGATTGTGAGACCAGAAATGGCACCACCATCACCCCCCCAAACTCGCAAATAGTTCTTCAAAATCTCATCAATTGACCAATTTACCAATTTCAATTCCTTCTGAAAAATTCTTTAGGCTCGTTAACGTAGCCTGTGATTTGACTTCCGAAAAAATAAATTTATTTTTTGTATTTTTTTTTTTTTTTTTTTTCATTTTTTTTTCATTCTTTTTATTTTTGTTATTCCAATTTTTTTAATATTATTTTTATTTGTGTTTTTTTTATTATTTATTATTTTTATTGCAATTTTGAACCTTTCAGTAGTGAACCTTGAAGTTTGTGGAATTACTCACCATTACTTACTTTGATCAATAATACAATCTAGGTAGCAAAATTCAATTTAATCGAATGATTTGAATCGCATATTTTCACTTTGATTGGTTTAACAAGAATTTTACAGAATTGAATTTCGACAGCCGGGTGAGATTTTAAGGAGGTACCTACAGGTACATAGATGTACTTTTTATCCCCCCCCCCCCTCCCCTCTCAGTGAAAAGTCACTCTCTCTCATACTTGTCGTCCACATTAGCCTTAAAATACCTTAAAACTCAATCAACGCGACACGTTCCCACGAAGAGGTCTTCAACTCTGTCGCGAAGGCCTCAACTGTCCTGAATGAGCATCGCGGGGTTCGAACCCTTGACACTGATAACTCCGTGAAAATCGACTTCCGTTCGTCAAGCCTCAAAACGACGTCCTCCGCCTCGGGAAAAAATCCACGGTTTTCCTCGGCCGGTTCAAAAACCCCCATTTTCCAGCGTAAGAAATTCGCCAGGAACGACACAAGTTGAAGGCTTTACGGAGACAAATCGACATTTCCAATGAAAGTAACCTTCGCGAGCGGATGTGGGTACTTAAAACGCTATTGAGTGAAATTCTCCCACTAGTGAAAACCCCCGAGGCTTTACTTTATGCGGGCACTATCTGGTTTTGTTCGGACGAGTATTTTTGTGTGTTCCAGATCGCCTTCCTCGCCGCCGTCGTCGCCTGCGCCTGCGCTCAAGACTATTTCGGGTCGTACCCAAGCTTCAACAGCGGCCCCAGGGACCCCAGACAGAACAGAGGTAAAATCCAACAAAAATATTCCAGGTGTAAAACTTTATTTTTTTATCGTTGATTGAACGGTGTTTTTTCCTACTGGAGATTTATAATTAGCGTGTTCGTACTTTGACATGGGATCAAGACCCAGATGAGTTAGGTTAGATTCTTACTGGAGGGTTTGTGATGGCTGAGTTCCTGGAGGGACACCCGCACCGAGACCTGACGGCCCAGTGTGCTGCCTCTCGGACATCATTGCAGTAGAGGTCTGTACCCTTGGAAAAGTTCAATAGCCCCCCGACAAGGACGTGTCGAGTATCTCACCCCAGTCCAGGGGTCTCAGGGTTGAGTTCCTGAGATTACTGCTGTAATAGGTCTGTAACCTAAGTTCAATCTCATCCAGCTGGGGTCGTCCCAGGATCAGGTACTTCCTCATTAAGTATCTCATCCTGACAACCACTTTTTCAGTGCATGTAACCACATGAAGCAGTCGCGTAGACACAGAGACAGCCTCTTTCATGGCTTCCCCTGAACTATCCTCATCACAGAGGAGTCCAGCCATATCATGAACGGCCTGAGTCGCCTTTCTTTTAGGCCCTGCTCTCCTCCAAGTGGGAGGTGTTGGGGGGGGGGGGGGAGCGCCATATTTGCCATCTTAGGTTTCTCCCTGCTCAGTGTTGGCACCATGGCTTAAGGGTGCGTTCTCGCGAAGGGAACCCTGTCGGCCTCAGCGTACTCACCAGAGATCAGCCTGCCACCCTGCCCGAGTGAGTGGAGAACTCCACCATGCTCATCCAGGTTCTACCCCAGTTCAGCCGAGACCTTTCTGGGTCCAGCCCTCTGACGACCTGGCGACCAGGAAGGGTGTTCGACAGCACTGGGACCCCTGATACAGTTAGCGCCCAGGGATGCCATCCCCTGCCCAGGCGGCAGCGAGATCCTTTGTTTAGGGTGAGGTCCCCTCTGTAAATATCCATCAAATGGATTACCAGGGTCCACCTCCCCTGGAAAGTGCACGCTTGCCACACGTGAGATGCTTGAACCCAAGCATCCCCAGTACACTGGCCTGGGTCCGCTTGCTTGCCACACGTGTAGTACTCCTACAAGAGAAACTCCTCCCAGTACGGGAGGCCCAAGAGAACCGCGACTATTGTGAGTCATTGCTCGACCAGCTTTCAGTCCCCCTCAGGCTTTGCTGTTGCCTATGGGGGCCTTGTTACCGCCAGCACTCTCAAGGTGCTGCAAAGGAAATGCACGCCCTGTAGCGAGAAGTGCTGGAAACATACTTGCTCCAGTCATCCCTTACACCGTCAGCTTCCAGGACAGCCCGCTCCCCGTCGAATGCCAGGCAGCCCCGAAGCACACAGCCCTCCGGGTCTGAGCACCACACACAGCCAGGGTCGTCCCTGTGACCCTATAGCAGCTGGTTAGCCCTGTGTTCAGGGACCGATCATCCGCCAAGCCACTGATGGGAAAAACTCGAAAGTGAGTCTCCCAGGGGGCTCAGCAGCCCAATCCTTCTGCCACCGATGGACCAGTAGCCTTCCTCGCGGAGCAGCAAGGATCGCGGCTCGAAGCTTCACCCCAGCAGCACCAGTGGCTTATAGTTCCTGTGGGTTTTCCCATGAAAAGAGTTGTCAAAGGTTCTGAAAGCGATTAGTGCAGAATCTGACCAAAGCAACCGCCAGAAAATATAAAAGCTTATTACATTCCAGGACTTCCCCGATCAGTACTAAATACGAGCTCTTTGAGCCACAGTTAAAAATTCATTGTTGGACATTACAGGATTTTAATGGATATGTTTCTTCAAGCAGGACCTGTGACGTTCCCAGTGACGTCCCCCGGATCTGAAACTAGCGGAGTTCGAGTGGGAGCTTCCGGCTACGGATTCGTTCCTCCTGGCGCCCGCGGCGGTGAGTATTCTACAAGTAGTTTAAGACCCAGACGAGTTTTGAGGGCGTGATTGGACTTTTTGGCGAAATTCCAACATCGGCCGTCGAGTCCTTGACAGTGGCCTTCTGAGTTAGCGTTGCGGCTTCCACCTTCGAACCGTTCAATTGCCCGTAATGAAGAGGTACGAAAATTGAAAAGGAAAAGACTCCCTCGGCCTGTCATTAGGGGAGTTAGAGTTCTGAACGGCATTCAACGCTTTACGGTGCAGTCCTGTTAAGTGCCGGGCGGACACCTGAGTGCAGCTGTGGTGGCCTGCAAATTAAAAAATAGCCCGTAGAACCGCAATGCTCCTTCAAACTGAGGGTTCAATATATTAAATGATACGAGACGGCAACAAGTGTGCGAGAGGGAGACGTTTTGGTATTTCACAAAAACCTCGGTAACCATTTGGCCGATTGGGTTCTTAGCTTTCACTTGCACTCTCTCTAATCCCTCATTAAATTTTGATCCTTTCGTTAGCGCGTGCCGTCACACTCTTCGAGGTTTTCAACCCACCAACACATTTCCTGCACCAAGTTTTAAAAACACGTTACGAAAAAAACAGTTAGGTCGAGTTGGCAATAGAGACAGACCTTCGGACGGGCAGTAAAACTTTTATAGGCTGCTCCACGTGAAGAATTCCTTGACAACTGATAGCCGGTCCCATTGGCTGTACAAAACACCCCTGCAAAGGTTACTAGAGCTTTTATGCAAATCCTGTTTTGGTTTTTAAAGAAAATTCGTGTTGTATCGAATCCGCTAAAAGCCCAAGCCTGCTTTTGACCCGTCTTTATTGATGAAATTTGCATTATTTTTCTCTTCGTTTCTTTTTTTTTTCGTCTTTTACTTATTTTCATCTCCAAGCCTGCTATTGACCCATACATGGAGGAGAGAGAGGAATATTTGGTTTAAAAAAATTAATAATTGAAAATTATATTTAAAAAATCAATAAAAATGATATTAAAAATAAAACGTAATATTGATAAAAATTAATCATATAAAATAAAAAAGCAAAACACCAGGACCTTAACATTTTTTGTTTAACCGTCGGTGGTATTGGGCCGACCGCCATGTGCTGTTAGTTATTGCAGTCAAATTTGTTGAACCCATCTCCGGCAGATAGGGAAGGGAAATTTGGGAAATTCGCCAACTCCGCATAGAATTTAAAATTTTCTGCCAAAATGCCAAACAAGCGCCATCACAACCTTAGCTAGAAATGTTCAGGGAGCAATCAAAGAGTTGGGATTTGTTGAGTTGGAATTCCTATAAATAGGAAGTAAATTTACTTTTTTTCCCATGCTCAAAACCGCAAGCAAGGAGCTCTTGCAGCAGGGCGAAAATAGTTAGTTAATAATCAGAGAGGTCAATTTTATGATTTTTTTTTTTTTTTTTTTTTCGTTTCATGACATTTATTCTATGACATTTGCGATGTTCATTTTCTCATTTCATGACGTTTATTTTTGTAAAATTTGCCGTTTTATGACGTTTTAAAAACGGTATGTTATCGTTCTCTTATCATTTTTGATCGAAGAGGGATGATAATAAAATAAACTTTTCATTAAATATTTGCAACATTTACATTACATAGTTACGTTTTTCAATCTTCAGAATTATCATTAGGTATAAAATACAATTATATGCTGTTCGATGTTCCTCATTGTCAAGTTCGTACTCTTGTCTGCAAGTTTTTGAAGTTCAAAATTATTTCCAGACGTTGAGGATTTTTTTAAATTTTTAAAAATATATATAATATATATTTTATAAACTTATAAATATATAATATATAATATATATTTTATATTACGAAACGAAACAAGGGAATTTCACCCTGAATTTTCGTCCGACTGGCTGCTGCCGTCGCGGACGTCGTCAGCCGTCCTCTCAAGGAGGATCGGAACTTGTCTGACGATTGCGCTCATGGCTCCCCATTGCCTCGTCCCCCTGGGTTGGGAGGAGTTCGTCGTCCGATTGAACGCAGAAAATACTTGTATCGGTAGCTCCTCACGCGGTCACCCATCCAAGTACTAATCACGCCCGACGTTGCTTAACTTCGCTGATCGAGGGAAACGGTAGTTTACCCAACGCCACACCGGACGGCCTATATTTTATATTATAAACTCTACAATTTTGCTTGTGAAGGATATTCCTTCTAAAATGAAGGTTTCCCGTCGTAGATTTTTTTTTTAATTTTTAATTGTTTTTTTAATTTTTCACTTTTTTACATTTCACTATTTTTTCTGCGAAGCAAGTTTTTGAAGTTCCATTCCTTCATTCATTCATTTCCAGTCGTTGAGGATGAAAAAAAAAAACACACAAAAAAAAAAAATGAAATGAAACACACAAAACAAACACACGAAATTTGAACTCCAAAAACCTGCTTCAAAGGAAAATCGGACAGTAATAATTGTTCTAATTATTAGAAAAAAGTTATAATAATGATCAAATTTTTTAAAAAATGTTGAGATCCCACCCTTTTTTTTTTTTTTTACCCCTCCATCTTCTTCTATTCCTCTTCAAACCTTTTTTGGACGCGTCGTATTAATGCATGTTTGTTCAGTTTTCTGTATTCTTTCTCTGTTTTATTTATCACCTTTTTTGTATTATTGTTCTTCTTAACTTTGTTCTTTTCTTCAAGCCCGCTTTGGCCTTCGGTGTTTTATTTATGAAATTTTCTTCATTTTCTTCGGGTTTTACTTTCATTCATTTATTTATTTTGTTGTCCTCATTATGTCTTTATTTCTGTTTTCCTCTTCATTTTTTTTTTTTTTTTTTTTTTTTTTTTTTGTCACTTTCTCCTTATTTTTGCTCTTCCATTTATTTTTCTTTGTTCCAGTTTTTCTTTGTCTTTATTGATGACTTATTATCTTCCATTGCAGGCGTTGGCCCCCACGGCTCCGGCCCCAACCCTGGCTTCCTCTACCCCGGATTCTCGAGCTTCTACTGGTGAAACTCCTCCTGTGCGAAAATTTCCTGCTACGACGACCTTTAAAAGCGACAAAAGAAGACTTCGCCTCCCCCTACCTCTTCTTCGTTGGCTCCCTTAATTTATACGACCCCCGGAATGTTTAATTGTAGCTCACAAACGCCTCCAAAAATATTCACGAGGTCCTCAAAACACCTCTATTGGGGCACTAAGCTTCTTCGAAAGAAGGTTTGCCCTGATTTTTCAGCACCTAGCTGACTAGTCATATGTACATAAACTGCCCTCCAAACGTTTCCATCACACCGCATTATGTAATTTATCATCAAACCCCGAAAAAAATAATAATGTTATTATTATTTAATTTATTCAAACTATGATAAATTGTTAAAAATAAAGGTTCTGTGATAAACAAGTGAAAAGTATGCCGCGTCCGGTACTGATAGGAAGATAGTGAGGTGTTCTACCTCTGTAAATGTTGTCTACCTACACTGGACTGTAGGTAGAGCAAGTGTGCTAAGTTATTAGTAAGAATTGTATAGAAACTAGTCTAAGAGCGATTTTTCTCAATAAATTTTTTTGGATCCAAATGAGTTTGACAGTTGAGTAGTTTTTTACCAACCCATCATCACCATTCAACATTTTGACCAGCATTCCCATAGAGGTCGATCCACACATTTCAGTGAATCCTCGGCCATCAGTGGTCTGTGCGGCAGGTAACGCTGGTGTGTGGACAATTTATCTTTGATGAAATTGAAGGGCACGAAGCACTGGTGGCCGAGGATTCACTGAAATGTGTGGATCGACCTTAAGTGGGAACGAATTATACACCTATCTTAGCGAGAAAAAATATAACTCGAATAATAGAAATCTAAATTCTCGCTGGCAAACTAATTTTCTACTATCTGAAGTCAGTTATGGAATCTTCAGGAGCTTGTGAATCGAATGGTATATTCAAAACTCAAAATGCAATTCATACTTTTTTTTTTTAATTTTTATAATGGTCCCTTTATACGAAAAAAAGTGTTTACACCAGCTATTGACCACTTGACACCAATTATTGACCACCTCTGCCCTTACCAGTTATTGACTTACTAGCATCAAAGATCAGGCTTTCTCATTACCTGTTTGATCAAACAGCTCCCGAAACAGAGTTAACAGAATTAAAAACGTGTATTTTAACTGAATCCCTGCCCTACAAGCTGGCGGTTGAAGTACTAGTCCAGTCAAAATCGACAATAAACTCGCAAAACGAGATGTATCTCTGCTTTTTTAATATGTTGTTCGGACCCATAAGGGTAGCGTATACCCAATTTTGCAACTTCCCAAAAGTTGTGCTTCACGCGTAGCACACGAAAAACCGCGATTTTTTCGGCCTTATTTCAGTTTTTGCTCAATATCTAATAAACTATGCATTTTTCGTCGAAAAGTACTATATACGTTTTTAAAGAGCATTAAATGTGTGACAATTTAAGCCCAACCGGAGCTGTGTAGGTCAATTAGTTCCAGAGTTATGGCACTTTGAAAATAGGTCATTTTTTCCAAAATGCGAACATTTGACTTGAAGACCTGACGACAGCGGAAGCACGTTTTTCAGAGCGTTTTCGGTTGTAGCTCAAGAACTATTGGTCCGATTCCAAATTTAATTTTTTCTCGTGAAAGCTTAATAAATTCCCCATCGCAGCTATTCTATGTGAAATTTTGATTTGTGCTGTGATAAGGGAGGGGCAGGCGCGGCAAACAAGTGGCGAATTTCGAACAAACCGTGTTTCTTTGCACATTTTTGCCTATAACGCGGGAACGGTTGGTCCGATCTTACTTTTCTTTATTTTAGGTGAAAGCTGATTACATTTTATACAGGGTACGGCACATTGCATGTCTATTGAAACAATTAAAAGTGCCATTCGTATTCGTCGGAAAGGGCGGAAACAAGATATTTGACTCTCTACGACCACGTTTTTCGAAAGATTTTCTTCTCTCCCTCCAAGACTATTTCTCCGGTCGCAATTTCATTAACCCCACGCTTTTAAAAATTTGATTAAATTTAAAGAAAACGCTCGGAAAAACGTGCTTCCGCTGTCTTCAGGTCTTCAAGTAAAATGTTCGCATTTTGGAAAAAATGGCCTATTTTCAAAGTGCCATAACTCTGGAACTAATTGACCTACACAGCTCCGGTTGGGCTTAAATTGTCACACATTAAATGCTCTTTAAAAACGTATATAGTGCCTTTCGACGAAAAATGCATAGTTTATTAGATATAGAGCAAAAACTGAAATAAGGCCGAAATAATCGCGGTTTTTCGTGTGCTACGCGTGAAGCACAGCTTTTGGGAAGTTGCAAAATTGGGCATACACTACCCTAATGGGTCCGAACAACATATTAAAAAAGCAGAGATACATCTCTTTTTGCGAATTAAGCGATTTTTAGTGTCGATTTTGACTGGACTGGAGTCCTGTAACGACTCGGGGTCTTGTTGGAGTTTTTGATTTTGGAATCTAGACCTCTTGAAACGGATAATGTCAAATTTCGAGGCCGATCGGAGTCGTCGACCTCCGTCGCGATTACACAGGCGTATTATTCCAAGATAAATAAACCAAAAGTATCCGAGTTTATCACTTTGATTTTTCCAATTGAAATTTACTGTCACGTGAATCACCGTGAAGTAATTAAATTTTTGTAGCATTACTTCACGGTGACTCACATGTAGTGACTTGATTCAACATAATACGTATGTTGAAAATATCATTTTGTTGACAGTTCGCGTTCCAGGTCAGTCGGTGCGCTCGACAGAACTCAATACCTCATTCAGAAGGCATTGGGACAGCTGTTGACAGACGCCGTCAGACCTGGAACAAACCTTATGCAACTCGGAAGCAAAGATGGCTTGCTGATCGACTCCCGGAAGTCATTTTGACGTAGGAAGCTCATCAACGAGAAAAATCCTCCAGTTCTTTAAATTATTTATTCACATTTTTTAGTATTCATGTATGTACAGATGATATCACCCAATGCGATCACATAAAATATTTTTTGTTTGTTCATTTTCATAGAAAAAAAAAACAATCGGGCGCTAAAAACACCAAAGGTTGACACTTAAAATACGACAGCTGCGCTACAACGGGGAAATTAAGGGGAGAGAAAACGAACAACTTGACAACACTGAGACGTCCAAAAGGGGAAATGACGTTCAAAATTGAAAAATATACATTTAGGAATTACGATTTCTGGGATGACGGCAATAACACTAAGTTTCGTTTATTTGTTTAAATATATAAAAACACGTAATAGGTTTCATAGGGTAATATCATGTTAAATGGTACACTGTCAGTGTGGAGTTCCGAGTTCGACAGAGAGGGAGAAAAAGTGCAAACCCAACAGTGCAGGCATCCGACCAAAAACAGCAATAGGTACGAAACAATACAACTAAAACCAAAACAATAACAAAACGGTTTTTCTCGTAAGGAGCCTGCACTTAGTCAACATCCACAGGCTGAAATGGAACGTTTGATCGACACAAATTGGACTAAACGCTAAAAGTAAATTCTTAAACCGTTCACACTATAGTGAAGGACGTTGGAGCAACCAATATTTTTTTCTTTTTCCACAAGACCAGCTCGTCGACGGACAATTATCACATTTTAAAAATTAAAAAAACCTAAAGAAAACAAAAAACTATGTTACAACTATTTCCAACATACACCAAAAATTCACGAAGAAAAATGGCAATTTTCCGTCGGGGGGGGGGGAGAAAGGGGAAAATTGGGCGCCACGCGATGAGCGCCAGGTGTCACTGAGGACGCCAGTAACGAGAGACAAATCATATTTCTCAATATGGAGACGAATTCAAAAGACTTTCAGACAAACACAGTTTTCGTATCAGTTGGCAGTTCTTTGGATGTTGGAGCGTTTTGGCGTCAGTCGGGTACAGAGCAACAAGTTGGTTCATTGGGTGTCAGCAGAAAACTGTTGGAATTTGTCTGAAAGCCTAATTGAAGACGGGGTTTTCGTGCAATGAGAAAAGTAGGGGGGTTTTTCAGCACCTTCAGATATCGCTTATATCACTGGGCTGCCTGGGCACAGCTCCAATCCGCTGCTGTTATCAATCCATCTTGGCAGGCCCTTTTCCAACGACCTCCCCAGCAATCGGAGGACAGCCAAACACAGTACAGGGCAGTAGCTGCCTCTGGAGTTCCAGCGGCATCGAAGCCTCGGCAGCTGGTCGAGCAATAGTCGGCCAGCTCTGGGCCTAACAATGCAGTCTATGCAGACGATTGCGGGGTGATGGTCGCAGGTCAATACCAGAAAAAGTTGGAGATGGGTGAGACAGAGGACGCCCTTCTTCTTGTGTGCTGGAGCAGGGGGGGGGGGGGGGGGGGGGGGATCATCGCCTCTTCAACCAACAGCGAGCTGATGATGTGCAGGCTGGTGGCTATCAGCGACCTAATTTGGTTAAATGCCGCACCAGCAATGCTGCCTGGTTTGGTGCTGAAGATCAAGGAGAAGGAGGTTGTAATGGGCCAGAAAAGGGCCTTAGACACAACCTAAGAAGCTCTATACAGCGGCGGGTTAAATGCCACAGCGAGGTGGTCCAAGAGTGGATGAGCGTTGCCATTCCCACTGAGTGCTTCTGCAAAAGCCATAGCAGCCGATTCAAAGGATGCGGCTTGCAGGCAGCAACTGGGGCCTCATTGAGCGACTTCCTTGTGGTATACAGGGTCCTCTTCCTTCTTCTTATGAGGGGAGGGATCTTCGACTTCCTGAAGAAAACTGATCTCAGAAGACTAGATCAGCAAAGATGACGGTCCTCATTAGGTTGACGCGATCCAACAAAACAGTCATGTACGGCGATTTGGATTCTTTGGGGTGCTCCGTTTTATTGCCCGAAGGATTCACGGAAGGGGGGGCGGGGCTTTCAGGTGCTGGCACCAACCTTTGAGCCTGGGCCTTCTCGCCTGGTGGGTCCACGGGAAGACTCATATTCAAGTTTTTCCTCGTCAGCGGATGAGGATGCTGAGAGTGGTCCCTGATCATAAGACCTCACTCGTACTGAGCGGCCATTGGGCACTTTCCGCCTAATCTGCACCGCCTGGAGCTCGCTGGTTCTGCCTGCGCCAGGAGCCCTGAACCCTCGGCAAAGCGTGTGCCTCGGAGTAGTCCTTTGCGAGGGAGAGGGCCGGTCCAGGCAGAGGAGCGAGGTGGGGCACCCTCGTGGGTGAAGCAGCTGACAGCTCCGTCGAACTGATGCTGTAGCGTGCAGACGCCAGCAGGTACATTTCAAGGTGGGGATGTGCCGTACATTTTTTTGGAGCAATTTGACGTAAGTTATTACAATTGCGTATTCCCCTGTTTCAACACCTCCCCTTGAGACGGAAGCCTCGTGACAATTATGAACTTTTCTACAATCGAAATTTAACAAGGCAAGCCTCCATCGTCAAGACCCGCAATATATTCAGTGAGTCTATTAGGTGATGTTCGTAAAAACATCCATTGAAAAAGTCAGCTACATTCTTCCTGGCTAGTTCCACAATCTGGTCAGAAATAGCGATTTGTTTACTCGACGTTTTCTTTCGAGGCCGCTCCAGAACTTGATTTCCCACGCACAAAAACCGCCACTTTTCGGCACGTTTTATAGCTTTTGGCCATTTGCACCACGTACAAATAGTTTTTCGACCACGATATAGCTTTTCACGTTGGGTAACATTCACTACATTTTGTGACCAACCTCAGCTCTGTACGTTTCGTAGGCTCTGAGATACAGCGTGTGAAAGTTTGACTTTTTACCATTCCGTTTATAATTGTTTTCAGTGTCTGGCCATTTCTTCTAAGGATTGGTTTTGATACTAAACGAGATAAAATTTGCAACTTTTTGAGACCAACCGCTCTGAGGCAGCGTTGCAACTTAGAAGCTGGACGTCGGAAGAAATCGTTAAAAAACTTATAGTTTTGCGGTTGGCCTCAAAATATTGCAAATTTTATCTACCTAGTTCATTATTTAACAGTCAAAATGGTCAGATAATGTAAAAAATAAATAAAAATTTGGAAATGTAGAGAAAAAATGACACTTTTGGTTTATTATTCTTGGAATCAAGAGGTCTAGATTTCAAAAACGAAAGGTCCGTCCGCCGTCCGGGCCGTTTTGGGCCGTAGGAAGTTTTTTAAAAATCTGAACTTTCGACAAAATCCTCGGTTTACCATCTAGTTGTGCCCGCAAAGTTTTCAGCCCGATCGCCCAAACACGTGGGGCGCTATGGGGCTAAAATGGGGCTACGGGAGGGGTTATTTGAAGGGTTTTGGCTATGGGATCGAGTCAGGTGTCGTTTTGAAGTATTTTTGGATGTAGAATCCATTTTTGGGGGTCCCGGAACGATCCGATTTCACTGTGGCGATCTATAGGGCTTTCAAGGGGCTACAAATGGGATTTTTGAAGGAGCCCAGGAAGTCAAATATTTTTCGAGTAAAAAACAAGACATTTTTGAAAAAAAAAAATCATAATAATAAACCCTTGTGTAAAATTTGCAGCATTTTTCATTTGGCGCGCCCAAGCAAAGACATACGTCAAAAAGTTCAAACTATTGAACGCGGTATCTCAGAGCCTATTGAACCTAAAGAGCCGCCGTTGGCCGCATTCCTTCGTGGTCAAAATGACGACATAATAAAACAAATTATAAAAATGCGCAAATGGTTTTAGAAAACTTTGAAACGCTGCAGCGCGCCGTACCTCCGAGTCTCAAAATGTAGTGGATTTCACCCAGCTTAAATGGTTATATATTTATCACCCCCCCCCCCCGCAAAAAAAAAAAAAAAAAAAAACCAGTTCTTCGTGATCAAAATGCCTGGGAAACCAAGTACAAAAAATCACAAAAATTGCTACTACCAGACCTGATAGTGGAAATGCCCAAGTATTCCGGACAGTACAATTTTCCCTTTTTTTGTCCCCCCCCCCCCCCCCCCCCAATGTTGCTGAAAATAACCCGAAACAGAGATCGCTGGAGACAGCCTCAAAGTGGATCAATAAATGGCAGTGGATTGGAGCTTTTTTTCTTTCACTTCAAGCTCGCATTTGGTTGAATCGGCGTAAATTAATTTTTTTTAAATCGAATGAACAAAATATCAATTTTTTGTTGTTGCAAAATTCGCGCACATTTTTTTTTTTTTTCATTTTTTTTTCATTATTTATAAACGCGATCTGACAAACGAAATGGAAATGTTCGACAGAGCTGTTTTCGTTTGCTCACATCAAATAATAAATAGTGAGGAGAGGTAGGATATTACTAACACACAAGACGCACACGCGCATACGATCCACGTCAAACTAGTAAAAAGAGTTCGAACAAAATTTTTTTTAAAAATCGAAAATTTGCAACACCATCACAATCACATTTGTAGGTTCAAAAAGTAAGCCGTTTGTCCTTAATAAATTATCTAAAATAGCTTTTTAGGTTTAAATAGGGGTTTTTTTTTTTTTGTTCTCTCGTTGGAATAACATTGGAATTCTACGTTTCACACATTAGGCACTTTTTCGCATGAAATATAAAGAGGGAACGAAGGAGTGAAAACCAGGGAGGTTATACAATATGTGTGTTTATAATATAAAAATGGCTTCCGGAGAAGCGAGATGTAGTCGGGTCTACGTGTGATGTATGCGGTGACGCCCGCTTTGTCCGCAGCGGACTTCGGAGGACCGCCGCGGACGAAAATGGGTTTTCCGAAAGGGAATGTTTTCGAAAGAGAGACTTTTTTTGTTTGTTGATAGGTTGACGTCGCAAGAGGGTGTCGACGGTTTAGGATTTGGCGGTCGTTAGGAGAACGTGTTCGTCATCTTCGTCGTCGTCGTAGTCGATGTCTTCTTGGGCGACGGGGGTGAACCGGATCCGGCTTTGTTTTTGAGGCTCGACGAAAGACGAAAACTTCATTTCCCTGATGGGCACTTTGGTGTAGTAGCCTTTTCGGTTGGAATCCCGCGTTCTCATCTGGAACGAAGAAAACAGCAAATTAAGGCAAAAACGCTGCAAATTTTACACTAGGGTTTATTATTCTCTGATATAGGTCACTTGTGCAGAAATTAATTCAGTGTCAATGAAAACTTTTTTTTTTTTTTTTTTCAAAAATTTTGTTTTTCACTCGAAAAATATTTGACCTCCTGGGATCCTTCAAAAATCCCATTTGTAGCCCCATGAAAGCCCTATAGATCCCCAGAGTGAAATCGGATCGTTCCGGGACCCCCAAAAATGGATTCTACTTCCAAAAATACTTCGAAAACGACACCTGACTCGATCCTATAGCTAAAAGCCTTCAAAAAATACCCTCCCGTAGCCCCATTTTAGCCCCATAGCGCCCCACGGGTTTGGGCGATTGGGCTTAAAACCTTGCGGGCACAACTAGGTGGTAAACCGAGGATTTTTTCAAAAAATTCCTACTGCCCAAAACGGCCCGGACATTTTGGTTTTGGAATCTAGACCTCTCGAAACGGATAATGTCAAATTTTGAGGCCATTCGGCGGTGTTCTCCTTCAACTTGAAATAGTAGTAAGTTCAGTTCTGAGACGTACCTGGAAAACAAATATGATGACGCCGAAGACGAGGACGACGGTGGCACAGCTGGCGACAGCGGCTACAGTGAGGCTGGCGAATTGGGGCTGAGAAACTCTCACTTCGTGGACCATCGAGGCCTCGGCGAGCATCTCGTCTTCGTGAGCTCTCGCGGCCAGCTCGGGGGGTATACGCCTTTTGCCGGCAGGCAGATGACATTTACCTGCGAGAAGATAATAGTGAGCATTGTCCGTCAGGTGAAATGCCGTCATTCATACCGATAATCACCTGTTGTTGGGTCGCAGTGGCAACACTGGTGCCGATTGTTGGCGTCGCACGGAACGCACGGCATGCAGAGTTTGCTAGCGGCGTCCAGGTATCTTCCAGCCATGCACGAAGTACACGCGTACGGCCCTTCTCCTGCAAAATTGAAAGGAATTTAGCAACTTCCAAAAAAAACTCCACGTCTTTTAACACCGTCACTAACCTGAACACGACGAGCAGAAATGATGGCACTTCAAACAGCCTGATTCAGTAGTGTAGGTGTCCGACGGGCAGGTGTCCAAACAAGAGCCAAACGGTGAGATCTTGTAGCCCTGAGAGCAGGACAAACACTGGTCGGCACGTTCGCCAAGACACTCCATGCAGTTCGGGGCGCACCGCTGGCACCAACCCGAGTCACTGAAATACCTGCAACACCAATTGGTATTATTTAGGAATGTAATTGCCACCACTAAGGACTAAGACGTCTTGTAAAACATGTGAGAGGACTGTTCACCTCAAAACTCCTGACCATGATCGTGACACCATGGGGCCCAAGTGGCTACTTGGTGCTTACTTGGCAACCTTTCGGCCTTTCCAAAAACCACCAGGAGTGCGCAGGTATCATTCAAACAGGTCGGGCACCTACATTGGGCCGCTTTATCAATCACCAGTAGGAGTAACAGGCCTGATTAGCGCTACCTAGCAGTTATGAACGCATTTCACCTTCATCAATCACCAGTTATGTCCTAATTGCTAGGTTATTTTAGTTAGCCCTCGGTGGGCCAGTTAACGCGCTAACAGCCTGTTAGTAGATCGTGTAATGGTCCGACGGAAGACAGCAGTACATTTCAGGTGTACACAAGGTTCTCTGTGTACACTGCCCTCCTTATTAAGAACGTCCTATGTCCATTTTTCAAGTTTCGAGAAAATCGCTTTTTGTTTCGGGTGCTGCGCCACCCAAACCATTAAACCTGGAGAATTCGTTTTTTGACCATCACCTCTCAAATCTATTCCCCTGTTTTGCCATTGTGTTAACAAATCTTGAAAACTATTTGCCTGGCCTCCATTAGGAAATTTATGGTAAAAAGTTGGACATAGGACATTTTAGTCTAGTACCCATGGTAAAAATTTGGACATAGGACATTTTAGTCTAGCACCCATGACACTTAAGACCGCTCGAACAGTGTGATGCTAGCTTAAAACGTCTTATGTCCATTGAGTTTCGAGTATTTTTTCAAAAATATAGTTCAATCTCAAGGTTTCTGGCGACAATCGATCTTTGAAGGATCTACCTAGAATATATCAAGAATATCTAGGAAGTATAATACGAATCTAGGAAATAATTTCGTGGCAATCCATCGAAAGTATGTACATGCTAGTACAAAAACCTGCAGCACCTCTTTATCGATAACTGGATAGATCTGAGATCAAGGTAAATTGAAGATTAAATAATTTTAATCGCTTGTTTCAGGTGTGAAACATTTTTAATAGTGCAATAACATCGGCAAGTTATGATAAAATGTTGTTGTTCTCTACACTTTATTGGTCTTCAACAGGCTAGAACGTCCTATGTCCTTGATATTCTCACACCGAACGTTTTAGCCTAGTACGATAAACTTTTTTTATTGCTATGTACAAAGCTAGAACGTCTTATGTCCCTGATTTCCCTCTACATAGGACGTTTAAGCCTAGTAGGTCTTACTTAGGCCATTTTAGCCTAGTAGGGGTATGTCAAACTGCAGAAATGGACATAGGACAAATTGATTTTTGAAGCCTTTTCTTTTGACATAGGACGTTCTAGCTTAGCTCAAAAGGTGCGCCTGATCAAGAGCTACAACAATATGTCCTCATCTCAAAAAGTGCAAAAATGGACATAGGACGTTCTTGCTGAGAACGTTCTTGCTGTAACAGCAGTATCACATACCTGAAAGCAGTACTTTACTGCAAAAAGCAGTATATCATATAGGTTACCCATTTGTAAGGAAATTAATTCCTTAGGAATTAAAAAAAAATTTAATTTTTCTTCCACTCGAAAAATATTATACCTCCTGGCACCCTTCAAAAAACCCTTTAAATCATTGTTCGGATCGTTTTGGAATCTCCAAAAATGGATTTTACGTCCAAAAATACTTCGAAAACGACACCTGACTCGATCCCATAGCCAAAAACCTTCAAAAACCCCTCCCGTAGCCCCATTATAGCCCCATAGCGCCCCACGGGTTTGGACGTTCGGGCTGAAAACCTTGCGGGCACAACTAGATGGTAAACTAAGTATTTTGTCAAAATTTCCGATTTTAAAAAAATTCCTACTGCCCAAAACCGCCCCGACGGCGGACGGAAATTTCGGTTTTGGAATCTAAACCTCTTGAAACGGATACTGCCAAATTTTGAGGCCGATCGGAGTCGCCGACCTCCGTCGCGATTACAAAGGTGCATTATTCCAAGAATAGGTAATAAACCATAATCTGTACTTAGGCACAAAGTTCGGACAGATGTGGGACCTCGAAGAAATATATTTTGCGTCCAAAATTACTCTGAACGCTACACCTTATTTGACCTCCTAGGATTCTTCAAAAAATCCCGTTTGTAGCCCCCTGAAAGCCCAATAGATCCCCGCAGTGAAATCGGATCGTTCCGGGACCCCAAAAAATGGATTCTACGTCCAGAAATACTTCGATAACGACACCTAACTCGGTCCCATAGCCGAAAACCTTCAAAAATCCCTCCCGTAGCCCCATTTTAGCCCCATAGCGCCCCACGGGTTTGGGCGATCGGGCTGAAAACCTTGCGGGCACAATTAGATGGCCAGCCGAGTATTTTGTCAAAATTTCAGATTTTTCGAAAAGTGTTTAATACCAAGGTGTCGTTTTCCGAGCAATTTTGGTCGGTTTTATTTTTATTTTTTATTTTTTTTTAATTTTTTTTTTTTTAGGTCCCACATCTGTCTAAACTAATAACCAACTAGTTTTAATTTTTTCAAAAATATTTCCTTTGGTGCAGAATTAATTTTTAATTTTTTCAAAAATATTTCCTTTGGCACAGAATTAATTTTTTCATAATTAACCTATCAAAGAATAGTCACACTATTCACTTTATACACTTTATTCATGGAATTTTCACATCATGAGACGTGTAAGGGCAATGCTGAGTCCCACGGGGGTCAAAAATTTAGTATAGGTACTTAACTAACAATAATAATCATAATTATTATTTTTATTCATTGTTACCTACTAAGTTGAAGCCCTTTCGCGGAAACACTGAGTCTCTGAGAGGTCTATGTTTATTTCGCGATGGGCTTACACGCAGTAGACATACACGTGTAGACCTTACACGAACGCCAGCGAGGTTCGTGCAACACGCCAGGTCGAATTCCAGGGAAGGGTGTGGCCCGTCCTCGTCATCACTCAGTCTACTCCCAACAGCACGACGGGGAGGATGTTTTGGGGTATTTTTTTAACTTTAAATGTAATTTCAGCCCAATTCATTTGAAATTGCCTCCACTTATCGCACAATGTGATATTATCATCCGGTAGAGTAACAAATTGGAAGAAACTTGTGGCGTTGCCTTGTTTTAGACGGAAAATCGCGTAGTTGACTTATTTGGTAAGAATTGATGATTACAATTCATCTTTTACGAATCATTATTGCTTCTTACTCGCGGTATTCTCTATTCATGGAGCTTACAAACCCTCCTGATTGGTTTATTTTGTTTGGCCTCAAATTGATCTCATTGAGGGATTCTCCATCTCTTTTGTTGAGCTCTTTTTCAACCGTTAATCATTAATTGATAACCAAATTATTTGTTTCATTATTCACGTGAGTTTTTTCGTAATCGGCCTCAAAATTTATCATTTCACGTTTCAAGATGGGTAGGATCCAAAAATGTAATGTCCCCCTCGCCGTCCGAGCCCTTTTAGGCGGTAGGATTTCTTTTTTAGAGTCTACAAATCTGAAATTTTGACAAAATACCCGGTTTACCATCTCGTTGTGCCCGCAAGGTTTTCAGTTCGATCGCCCAAACCCGTGGGGCGCTATGGGGCTAAAATGGGGCTACGGGAGGGGTTATTTGAAGGCTTTTAGCTATGGGATCGAGTTAGGTGTCATTTTCGAAGTATTTTTGGACGTGGAATCCATTTTTAGGGGTCCCGGAACGGTCCGATTTCACTGTGGCGATCTATAGGGCTTTCATGGGGCTACAAATGGGATTTTTGAAGGATCCCAGGAGATCAAATATTTTTCAAGTAAAAACAAAAAAAAAAAAAGCTGCAAATTTTACACAAGGGTTTATTATTCTTTGATATAGGTAACTTTTGCAGAACTTTAATTCTGTCCACGAAAAAAGTTAAAAAAAATTTTTTTCAATCTTCATTTCATTTTTTTTTTTTTTTTTTTTCAAAAATGTTTCTCAAACTTTTTTTGTTTTTTTACTTGAAAAATATTCGACCTCCTGGGATCCATCAAAATTATCATTTGTAGCCCCAGGAAAGCCCTACAGATCGCAACAGTGAATTCGGATCATTGTGGGACCCCAAAAAATGGATTCTACGTCCAAAAATACTTCGAAAACGACACCTGACTCGACCCATAGCCAAATGCCTTCTAAAAACCCCTCCTGTAGTTCTATTTTAGCCCCATAGCGCCCCACGGGTTTGGGCGATCGGGCTGAAAACCTTGCGGGCACAACTAGATGGTAAGAGGATTTAGTCAAAAACTTCCTACTGCCCCTAACGGTCCCGGACGGCGGATGGACATTTTGGTTTTGGAATCCAGACCTCTTGAAACGGATAATGTCAGATTTTGAGGCCGATCCGAGTCGTTGACCCCCGTCGCGAAAACATAGGTGTTTTATTCCAAGAATAATAAACCAAAATCATAATGGTAGGTATTGAATGTAAAGGGTTAGTGGGCCCGCCAGTGATTACATACTCTGGTTGAGCCCATCATCACGGGCTGTTTTGGTGGTGGTGGCGAGCGCTTTCGATGTGATAACGTCATCAATGGTCAGACGATGCGGTTTTCACATTGAAAGCGCTCACCACCACCAAATCAGTGGTGACAGAATCAACCAGAGTTATTTAAAAAAATCAAAATTTATTTCTAACATTCAGGTAAAGTGGAGTGTGAATCAGGGATTGGGCTGAAATTAGTTGATCTTGGGAGCGTAAATAGGAGCAACCGCGTTGGGCCTCATCGGAGTGTTAAAGTGCAGTGTTGTGTTTAAGTGCGCGTAGGCTAGTTGGGTGGTGTCAACAGGATGTGTGAGACGGTTAGTAGGTAAACGTGGTACGCAGCAAGGATAAGCCAGCTCGTAGGATCCAGCCTGCCATTCATTATTTGATAGCTTGCGAAGCTGTGCCTCCTTGCCTGCCTGCCGCGTGGATTATAGATTGTAAGTTAGTTATAGTCTTTCCCATTAGGTCTCGGGTAGGTAGGTAGTCTTAGGGCGGATCAAGTGGCTGAAGTGGTTAGCAAGGCTGGAGATCGCTTCTGCCATGGTGATTCGCCGTGCATGTGAGTGGGTGGTCACTGTGAGAGTAAGGTTGCATTGGTTGGTCAGCTCCAATTATCAACAGCTGGTAAACTTGGTAAACGGATCTGAACTTCCGAGGCTAGTGGCAGGCGTGGTGGACTGGCACAGTGATGTAGTTTCAGTTTGGTTCAATCTGGATGGTGGGGCTGATTGTGTAGGTAGGCTCTGGTGGGAGGGGGGTACTAGGTACGCCAACCAGAGAGAAACAAAACTCGGAACGTTTCTACTGTGTTAATTACCAGTAGCATTGAACTCGACAGTCAGGCGTATATATTATCATTGGCACGTAACGATTGAAGAGCGTCAATGCCAGTCTGTGCGCGTGGGCTATCACAGTGACGGTAGTGTAAGAACACACTTCCTGTTTTGACACCACCGAGAAGAAAAGAAAACTTCTAGACTCAATCAGATCTCGAGACGTGCAGACCTCCTCAGCCATCACTGCGTTTGTCGACTTCACAACTTGCCTCGCCATCGCTGCTGCCACATCAATTCAACACGCGAGTGTCCGTTAATGCTCCCAAGTCTCGCGGGGTTTGGGTGGGAGGGTGGGTGTGGGGGTCTTCTCTGAGTTTCTCCAAAGTTCCTGAACGCTTCATAGACAAGGTTTGGTTGGTGAGTAAATTCTGCGTGCATTTTGTTAAAACGTCTTACAGTTTCTCATCATTTTTTTTTAAACGATTTCATTCTTTTTTTTTCAGGCATGCTCATCAACAATTATTGAGCCAGGTACAATTCAAAACCATGTCAAACCATTCAAGATGGCATTCAAGTTCCTTTTCAACATTCTTTTGACTTTGATGGTCACTACTCACTTGATTTTCATTTTCCACTCTTTGGAGTTTTCAAGAAAACCCCTAAAGAAACTCATCAAATGGTCAATCTGAACTTAAAGCAATGCTTAAATACTACCCAACCTGAATGCCATTTTGTGGAGCCACTGTTTGAAATTAGTCTCCCCCCCCCCCCCCCCCCCTGGCATGTTGAACTTCATGAACTTCAAGAACTTCAGCTGAAGGAAGAACTTCTTTTATCCCCAGTCACATTTTAAATGGCATTTGTTTGTTTCAAGAATCAAGAACATTAGGTACCCTATATAGATTGCTAGGTTATATATACACCAGACACCTGCCCGTGCACTCACACCCGCACAAATTACAACACAATGTCATTTCAAATCAAGCAATATTCAAAAACTACTAAGTAGACAATTCCAATAATTGCAATCCACAAAACAATAAGTAGTTCACTAGAATTAGAATATTCTTCAGAACTCCCACAACTCTCTACTTCTTTTTGCATAAACCAGTATAAAAAACGCACATGTACACTGAAAAGCTGGTAAAAAATTACAATAAGTTTACAATACATTAGTGGCCTCAGCTTACAAACCATAAATTGACTCAACTGTATCCCACTGAAGTCCTCAAGAGAGAAAAACTCAGCTCTAATGTTGTGTTTTGAAGTGGTAGGCTTCAAACATTCTCTTATTCTGTAGTAAATTGCATGCCAGTGGCTCCAAGGTTTAAAAAAAAAAAACAGTTAGGGTATTAGGTACACAACTATTGTCTTTGTTGAAAATAAATTGCTGTAGATTGTCATGTTTCTCACGCTGAGTTCCGGAGCCAGGTGTTGGGCCGCTCCCACTGGCACAATATTTGATGTTGTGTGCATAATGTTGTTGTCTCTGACTTCTACATTGTGCAAACCGAATATCTCTTACTGTGTCGTCCATCCGTGAAGTTTGGTGGACCGTGCTCAGTTCGGGGAATATGACGACCAGGCCTGGTTGTTTTTTCCACTGTTTTTGTCTTTTCTTCTTGTTTTTGGTAGTTAGTGAAACAAATTGCTGTAGATTGTCATGTTTCTCACGCTGAGTTCCGGAGCCAGGTGTTGGGCCGCTCCCACTGGCACAATATTTGATGTTGTGTGCATAATGTTGTTGTCTCTGACTTCTACATTGTGCAAACCGAATATCTCTTACTGTGTCGTCCATCCGTGAAGTTTGGTGGACCGTGCTCAGTTCGGGGAATATGACGACTTGGCCTGGTTGCTGTTTCCACTGTTTTTGTCTTTTCTTCTTGTATTTGGTAGTAAGTGAAACAAATTGCTGTAGATTGTCATGTTTCTCATGCTGAGTTCCGGAGCCAGGTGTTGGCTTCTGCAACCGGCACAATATTTGATGTTGTAGGCATAATGTTGTTGTCTCTGACTTCTACATTGTGCAAACCGAATATCTCTTACTGTGTCGTCCATCCGTGAAGTTTGGTGGACCGTGCTCAGCTCGAGGAATATGTCGACCAGGCATGGTGGTTGTTTCATCTTTAGGTACTTCTTCTTCATTTAGCAGAACAGTCATTTCGTAATTGGCCTCTGATGACAGACCACGTGAGAGCGTCAGCGTCATTTACTGAAGTAAGTAAGTAGGTACCTACTCTGAATGATGGGTAAAACTACCAACGTAATATTATTATATAACCTATTATGATTATGATGGTATTAGCTGCTCATCGCCTACGAATCAATCCAGTTTTTCTGCAGTGAAACAAAGTGATTCTGCGGGCACCCCTGACAAGGTGATTTAGCAATGCGTCCAGCTTTGTAGCTTTTTTCGTTTGACTCCACAATACAGTCCTCGACATCTGCCATCGTGCTGCCTTCATTGACTGAATTTACAGAGAAGACATTGTTGGTGAGTTTGATGGTCAACAGTGAAATAGATATGGAGCGGCTTTCCTTGCTAAACAGTCATTTTGTATTTCAGTCTCGATGGCAGACTTCTTGGGAGCATCAGCGTACTGAAGTACTCTGAATGATAAGACCACCAAGAAATATCAGATTCTTCTCATCGTCTACGAGCCAATCCAGTTTTTCTGCGGTGAAGCGAAGTGATTCTGCAGACACCCCAGACAAGGTTCTTCAGCAATGCGTCCAGCTTCATAGCTTTCTTCATTTGACTCTACGAAACAGTCCTCGACATCTGCCATCGTGCTGCCTTCATTGACTGAATTTACACAGAAGACATTGTTGGTGAGTTTGATTGTCTACAGTGAAATAGATATGGAGTGGATTTCCTGGGTAAATGGTCGTTATGTATTTCAGTCTCGATGACAGACTTCTTGGGAGCATCAGCGTCCTTACTGAAGTACTCTGAATGATAAGACCACCAAGATATATCTTCTCATCGTCTACGAGCCAATCCAGTTTTTCTGCAGTGAAGCGACACACCAGACAAGAGTTGCTGCAGCAATGGTGTCACCAAATTCTGCATAAAATCCCCTGGAAGGCAATTAATTTGGCGAATAGCTTCGTCTTTTAGTGAGTTTATTTATAGAACGCTCCCCAAGATCCCAAATGGTCATCAGTCTGACGCCACTCCCAATGGTGGGGGAAGGATGGCGTGAAGAGGAGCAGCAAACTATGAAAGGTAAGAAGGAACGTTGATGGAGCGTAGTTAGGTAGTTTTGTCTTTATAGAAGAAAGTTGTGTTTGTGAGCCCTCTATTTGAATCTTTATGTTTAGATGAGTCCTTTGACAAAATGAAGACATGTAAGTTCTGATTATCTACTCTTGGCTCTCTTTCTTTTAGGTTTCCATAGGTTGCTCTAGATGCTTTTGAGGTTGGCATTCGTTCAAGTTTCTGGTTTCCATCATTGACAAGTGAGGAGTGTGCAAATCGGATATTGAAACCCCAGATTTCACTAGCCAGAGGAACAATTCAAGCTCTCAACTGTCAGTGGTGGGGCAGAGAAATCCATTGCCGAACTAAACAGCTCATCCTCAGTCCTTGTTGAAAGTATACTGCCAATGGAAGGGGAAGAATGGTGTGAAGAGGAGCGGCAAAAAGTATGAAAGGTAAGAAGACGTTGAGGGAGAATAGTTACTGTTATGTCCTCAAGGAGAATGTGCTGTAGCTCGTTGGACACGAAGAAGCTCCAAAGTCCGTCGTATGGCCGTAGAAAGGTGACCCGGGCAGGTTATCCAGAAGGCCGACTGAAGAAGGGTCGCCCACTCGATGCGTCGCCTCAAGCTCACCAAGGATCAGTGTCAGGACCATTATACTGGCTTATACTGCCCCTTTCCTGCTTGGAGCATTTATTACTACCTGTTTGCTGCATGTAGCATTTATACTGCCTGTTTGCAGCATGTAGCATTTATACTGCCTGTTTGCAGCATGTAGCATTTATACTGCCTGTTTGCTGCATGTAGCATTTATACTGCCTGTTTGCTGCATGGAGCATTTATACTGCCTGTTTCCTGCCGGGAGCATTTATACTGCCTGTTTGATGCATGTAGCATTTACAGTGCCTGTTTGCTGCATGTAGCATTTATACTGCCTCTTTGCTGCATGTAGCATTTATCCTGCCTGTTTCCTGCACAGAGCATTTATACTGCCTGTTTCCTGCCTGGAACGTTTACCGGCTGTTTCCATAGGCTTGATGCTTTGTTCCAGTAACCTAACCAATTTGGTGAGGAAGGTGTGACTATTTGGGGAAAGCCCCCCCTTAGTTGGGGGGGTAGGAGGAGGTCACACGGGGGAAACCCCTTTTTACAACAAGTTGTATATTAGTTGTAAAACGCTGCAAATTTTACACAAGGGTTTATTATTCTTTTATATAGGTTACTTGTGCAGAAATTTAATTATGTCAATGAAAAAAATTTAAAACAAAATTTTTTCGGATTTTTATATTTCAAAAAAAAATTTTTTTTTTTTTGGAATTTTTTTCTTCAAATTTTTGATTTCATCACTAGTTATCAACGTAAACACTGTTGCCGTTATGCAGTAATCAGTTGCATTTACTGTGTCTCAACGAGAGCCATGGCGGACAGCAAACGGGTGCCTTACCTCAGCAGTTAGAGCTATCTGACTGTTACAAGTTAATTGAAAAACTCTTATTAAAGAACTCGAACCGCAAATGTAAACAACGAAGTCACTGACCATGTAGGAAGGTTCTTCAATTTTTCGCTGTCTTTTTTGCACCATGAGGGACAACAAAACGACCGGAATAGCGGCGCGCACCTAGCGGACAAACTTGTAACAAATCACGGCCGGTTTTGAAACTGAAGCGGATCTTCTCCGCATCGTTTGAGCCAGAAAGAAGCCGTTTTTGTGCCTAAGATTGCATCCACTCATGCACCTGACTATTCTCTACAAAAAAAAATGTGAAAAAACGATGGTGAAAACGTGTCCGGTTTTGAATTATTGTATATGTACACATCGTACTAGGCGTCCCGATTTTTTTTTTTTTTCTTTTCAGAAGTTGGTCGCCTGAACGTAGAATCAATTTTGTGGCGTCCCAGAACCATCAGATCTCACCGCACGGACCTATGAGACTACAAATGGGCCTGGAGAATGCGACACATGATCAGCGGACCCACACGATTTGTTTTATTTAAAGTTTAGCCCCTGGATCATAGGATCCACAATCGCATAATTTGAAGGCGACACATGGTCAGCAGACCCACAATATCTTTGTGGTTCGGAGCGGCCGAGCCTTACTGGTGAGGGTGGTGGGTGATGGTCGCGGGGGGCGGGGGGGGACCATACCGACATCTGAGTTGCCAGCGCCTTTGCGGAGACCCGGAGAGTAGAGGGCAGCTGATCCTCAGCTTGGTACGCTACGAGGATGCTTTGGAGGGTTCGGATTTGGCGCCTGGCCTTGTCGGAGTTGGAGTAGTATGAGAGTGTATGGTGTGCTACCTAAGCGGTCTGCAATATTCATATTGGCAGGCTCTGCAGGGAGTGCAGCATTTGAAGATATCGGTGTGAAGCCCTCCGTATGGAAAACACCCAGTGATACCAACCAACTTGCAAAGCATTTACCGCGCTAAACAATTACAACGTACCCTTCGCCGCAGGTAACAACGCAAGTGCTGTTGAGGATGTTGAGCGCTTGAGGGCACCTCGTGCAGTTCGTTGAGTCCACGCAGGGCTGGCAACCGTTGTTCGTCATGTACTCCCCTGCAAAGAAATTAAAGAACTTATCGTGAGGGGGAGACTAAAATGGGAACAGAAAACACCCCCAAATTTAATGATCAGAAGAAAAATACATCAAAATTGTTTGTAATGTTCAAATATTGTTTTATGGTAGTCAGTCGACAAAGTCCAAAAATGCTTCGAAAACAACGCCTCACTCGATCCCCTGCGACATTTTCAATAACATTTGGGGGACAAAGGAGAGTGAAGATTCTGCTGGATGGTTTATAGCCAATCATAAATTACTTTAGTTTAGTTGTAAGGGCTATAGATGGGCTTAGCAGCTCGGCCTCGCACTAGATAATAAAAATCCTCCTATGATCCTCTCCCTCAACGCCCCACAGAGTGATTGGGAAGGCCCGGGACCTCCTTGAACCTCATTGTCTAAAACCACCGAAAATGACACCACAATGCTCCTCTTAGCTACCCTTCAATTGCCCCCTGTAGCCCTGAAGAGGCCCCATAACGTGAAAACCAGTAGATAAGTCAGTATTGAACCCGGAAAAATGGAACTTATACAATTTGGAGGTACTGTGGGTCGACTTTTGTCCAGTTATAATAATCCAATTCGAGAATCCTTAGAACTTGGGGGGGGGAGGATAACCAACTGGGCAAATTAGATGCAAAAAGCAGTCCAAACTGGGTGCATAAAATCAGCAGATTTTAAACAAAGGATAGGAAGGTATACCAAAGGTGACCATGTAGATGCGTCTATGTGAAGATGAGGATGACAATTACACACAACAATTTGAAAGGTCGGAAAACATTCGGCGACTGCAATGTGAGCAGCTTGCCCAAATCCATGAGGAGAATCTCACTGTTCTCATAGGCGACAAGTGCACAATAGTGGTGAGATTTAGGAGCAAAAGTTAACGTTCTTGTACTAGCACGGCAAATGCTTCTGACGGCAAACGCAGAATTTCCGACACTCAATAGAGAGGGATAGCGTTTTCATGGTTCACGGAGTATGATTTCGCTGCTCAGTAACTAGCTCTGCAAAATCCATTTTGGCACTGAAGAAACAAATTGGAAATGGCTGGAAGCTCGTTCGAAAGAGGCGGGATATCACCCCGGGTGTGTACCACTCGGCCTATTCCTCGACGGCGCACAGATGACGCTAAAAGGTGGCGGAAATTCGAAAAATCGAAAACGCCATTGGCCGATTGGTTCAAAGTTTCTTAAGCTGATATATATATATATGAACCAAGATCCATGCTGGTTTCGTCTTTCGGGCTGCCTGTAGAAGAGCGGAGGGGCGTAAAGTTAGAAATCGGCATTTTCACCAGTACATTTTTTTCGCTGTGGCGAGCGGCACATACTAATTAAGCCTTAAACCACGATTGACTTGTAACCAGCCTCACCGTGTCACCCCAAAAACGGGACACTTTTTGCCAGTTAGCTCAAGTCTTAATCATCTTCTTTGATAACAAAAAAATAGAAAAAAATAAAAATCTGATAAGCGAAAAAAAGTCGCAGTATTCACTGTGTTTACTGAGGACCTTAGAATGAGTTTCTACAGTCAGATGGTGCGCAGAAGTGCGCATTAAAAACGTGAAAAAGAGAAGAAAAAAATTCATTCTATTTTTGTTAAAACAAATTATAATAAACTATTAGGATTTTTTTTTTTTTTAAACCTGAAATTTTGACAGAATACTCGGATTACCATCTAGTTGTTCCCGCAAGGTATTCAGCTCGATCGCCCAAACTCGTGGGGCGCTATGGGGCTAAAATGGTCCTACGGGAGGGGTTATTTGAAGGTTTTCGGCTGTGGGATCGAGTGAGGTATCATTTTCGAAGTATTTTTGGACGTAGAATCCATTTTGGGGGGTCCCGGAACGATCTGATTTCACCGTGGGGATCTATGGGGCTTTCATAGAAATGCAAATGGGACTTTTGAAGGATCCCAAGAGGTCAAATAAGGGTGTCGTTTTCCGAGTAATTTTGGACTCACAATCCGTTTTTCAAGGTCCCACAGCTGTCCGAACATTGTACAATTTTTAAAAAAATATTTTTTCAATGACACTGAATAATTATTAATTACCTATTAATTTTCGCAAAATTAACCTACATCAAAGAATAATAAACCTGCGTAAAATTTGCAGCGTTTTTCCTACTCGTCAGATTAATCGAGGGATAGCCCATCAAAGTTAGAGGAAAACGGCAAAAATTGGCAAAAACAACGGTTTTGGCCCTCGAACTATCTCACTCCCTATTAGTTCTATCGTAATTAAGGTCATTATTGACAAGTTGACAGGGGGGGCTTACGTAATGTACTTATATCCTTCTTTAATGTTCTTTTTTAGGTTGAAAGAATTTTTGCGGGGGGGGAGGGGGGGGGGGGGGTTTGGTCCCACTTTTGGCTGGAAAAAATATTGGAGCCTTATGGTAGATAGGTAAGTACTCGAAACAAAGTGGAAATGGCAGCCTAATCAAAACCTCAAATGATTCTGCGAAAGCTGAACCAGCTGAATAGTTGCAAAGTTCAACAAACAGTCGCTAGATCGCTCTGGGAATCCCCCCTCCTGACAATGGCGTAGACGCAAGTGTTTCTTGCTCCTTGAATGCTCCTCTCAAAAGGAGACCTATTTCTGGCCTTAGTACGGTGGGGTGCTTTAGGAGGTTGTGCATGTGAATAAAAGGCTTCTCTTTTGTATCCGACCTTTCGAACTATATATCTCTTAACGTTTGCCAGAACTACATATAGCCGGAACCTCATTTTCAAATGATTAATTTGTTTTGCAGTACCCATCCCTGAAGATGACTTAATATATCAGTCGAAAGCTCGGATACGAAAGAGAAGCCTTTTATTCACCTGCACAACCTCCTAAAGCACCCCACCGTACTAAGGCTAGAACAGCCAAGGAGGATGAACATATCAACCATTCGACCCTATTTCCAAATATACTTAAAAAACAACACCACCCGAACCCACAGCCGAAACCTTTCAAAAACCCCTCTCACATCCACTTTTTAGCCCCAAAGAGCCCCACGGGTTCGGGCGATAGGATGAAGACCTGAAAAGCACAACTAGGTGGTATATTGTCAAAATGATTTAATTAAACGTATTAATACGTAATTATTATTAATGACTGAAAAAAACGTTGCCGCCAGTGGGTGTATTGTGAAGTGTGTTTGGGGACGCCCCCAGACCCCCAGATGATTTCACCTTGAGCTTAAACATTGGAGGAACGTGGAACACGCTTCATTCGACGTCGATCGTTCAGAGATGAATCAAAAATAAGCTGAACTGTTTTCAAAACACATTTATTATTCTTAAGAGGGGAAGCGGAAAAGCGGATCCTCTTCAAAAACAACCAACCTGGGCGGCACTCGACAGTGGGATCTTTCAGACAGACGCCGGACGGATCAAGCAGGAAACCTCTGTTGCATTCGATGCACATGATGGAGCCGGACTTCTCCTGGCACCGGGTGCAGTGGGCGGTGGGACAGTAGTCGGCGCCAGCGCAGTGGCCGGTGATGGAGGCTGGGTCGCCGTTGGGGCAGGTCACGCAGCCGTCGGGTCCTCCTCGGATGCACGTTTCGCAACTTGGATCGCAGTCGCTGCACCTGTAAGAAAAATTAGTTAGGACCGCTACTGAGGCTGTGGAGCTGTCAGCAGGCTCCAACCAGGGAGTGCCGCTAGCTCCACTTCCTGACGCCCACAGGGTAGCACAGAACACAGACATTGATATTGATAGAGATCTCGAGAAAACAAGTAGAAGGAAGTGTTGGGAGCGTTCAGAGGACAGTGGTGAGGATAGTGCAAGTAGGAGCCAAGGTTATGGACGACAATGACCTTCCCAGCAAAATGGCAAAGGACCCCAGGCCTGTGGGAACGACCATTCCAAGCAGGGACCTGTGAGACGATTATTGTAAGCTGACATGGCCAGCCGTCATCCAGTTGGACTGAACGCCTTGAATCTACACAGGCTGGAGACGTACTTGCTCCAGTCCTCCTTCAAATCAGGGGAAACCCTCAGCATCCAGGACAGCCTCTCTTATCAGAAATGGAAGCAGGGCCTGTGAGACGACTAATTTGACCTAATGAATGGCCAGCAGACCCATAGTTGCCAAATGGGGGTGGTCAGGCAGCTGCAGCGAAGGCAGTGAACTCCCCCCCCCCCCCCAGAAAGGCCCCAGTGCTCCCTCACGCTGTCACATAAAACCTCAGCCCCCCCTCCCATCTCACTCACGAGTGCCAGGCAGCTCCTATGCACGTTAAGCCCTCTGGGACATTGACCATGTCCAGCCAAGTTCATTGGCCAGCACCAGCCAAGGTAGCTGAGAAGTCCCCATCACTCACGGAGAGGCCCTGATTGGGTGGGGACCATCCGATGCACCACCATGATTGGGAACCATCCCATGACTGCTTAGTAATCTAAAGGCCCTGATTTGGTATAACCCGTGGCATCTCCAACCCCGACCAGCCATCCCAAATCCTACTAGGTGCCTTCATGTTGACTGGTAGGTAACCCCAACGAGGACTCGCACTGCTCTACCATTTCCTTTGTCCCAGAACAATTCAAACTAGTCCTGATTGCATTATGCAGGATGTAGTATTGCTAGTAATTGATTACCTTTGAAAAGAGACCACGACTATTCTTGACAATAGGATCTTGGGTAGGGAGTCTTGCAAAGGAAGGGTACCGAAGGTTTCAACAAACCTCAAAACTAATAGCTGAAAACGTGCAAAATATCCATGAAAAACAGGTTAGGGTGCTTCTTCAGGGCAGCCAACGGTACACACAAGTTGAGCGTTCTACCTGTAATCATCAGTCTCGTAGGTTTGTTTGGGGCAGGAAGCAACACACGTGCTGTTGTACAGAATGAGATGGTGATCACACGACGAACACAACGAAGGCCCATCGGGGCAACTGGCGCAGTTTCCGTGACATCCGACGCACGAATTTGAGCTCCCGTCTGCAACAAAACTTGGCTCTTCAAACAAATACGTCAACGTACATCCTGAGACGGCAGAAACGATTCCTTTACCTTCGTAATATCCGTCCGGACACTTCTGCAGACAAAGACCCAAATCAGTCACATAGAGGAGACCAGGAGCGCAAGTGAGGCAGCTGTCCAGGCTTGGTCCCGCACATGTGCCGCAACTCTCGTGGCAAGCGCTGCCTTCTGCCAATCTGTAAATCACACACGATGTCATTGAATAGGCTGGGAAATTTTCATAGAAAACCAAGAAGATTTTACCTAAAATCAGAGTTTGTCAACTTCAAAATGGAGTAACGCAAAATGAACACGTCCAATACCTGGTTACGGTAATGTGTCAAAGGAGGTTTCTACTGGAAATTGAGATACTGTGAGCTAGTTTTACCATCTACCACAGGGTTGCCAACGGGCGCATAATATTATCCGAAATTGTACCAGATCCTTACTGCTGGGCAGTGTGAGATCAACCCCCTAAACATTGTCAGATGGACACCAGGCGTGATGGTCCAGCTGCGGTGGTGGCCGTGCTCAACGGTCGGTGGCAGAAGGATTGGGCTGCCGAGTCCATTGGGAGAATCACTTTCGAATTCTTCCCTCAGTGGCTCGGCGGATGAGGCGACGTGGGGTGTCACTGAGCACAGGGCCAAACAGCTGCTCTCAGGGACTGGCACTATCCGACTACGCTGGGGCTGCCCAGCACCTGTCCTGCAAGCTGATGTGTTTCCAGTACTTCTCACTGCAAGGCGTTTGTTTCCTTTGCAGCGGCCGCCTTGAGAGTCCTGGCGGCAACAAGGCCCCACAGGCAACAGCAAGCCCTCGGGGTGACAATGGTCGAGCAATGATTCCCAAAGCCCCCCAGGGTTCTTGGATCACATCCTACTATTAGAGGTGGTCGAGCAGTCTCACCCAGCGCCATTGGTTGGGTGCTTCCCTTAGAGGTAAAGCCCACCTGCAGCCAGTAAAATACGAAAAGCCTCTTCTGGGTGCTGAGCTTTGAGCCTGGGCCTTTTGAGCACTATTGTGTAGGGAATTACTTGCCAGGCTTGTTAGCTGGTGGCAGGAGGATTGGAGATGGTGTGGGTAGTCCTCAAATACAGGGACTCCCAACTTCTGAAGGGTCAAAAGGACTGCTGGCACTGCCTGAAGACCCTGATGACTCGGAGGGTTCTATCATTAGTAATTCTTAATGGTAATTCATTAGGAGGTTTTAGATCCTTCTTCCAACACAAATTTTGAGATCCATCAATTTTTTGTTTACGGAAAATGACGGATTCATAAAATTAAACTGGCAACCCTGTACAAAGATCTACCATAAACATGAGTACTCTATTTACACAGTATTTTCAAATCCCACACATCTAAGGTGCCAACTTGAAAACAACGAATCTTACCAGATCGAGTGATGACTCTACCGCGAATAGACGCATTCTCATGAATCCTGAAATCGAATGGGAGGAAATGGGGCAGGATGGTGACCAGGGAAAAGAGTTCAGTTCATGAGGATTTTGAGGGAACATAACACACCCCACAAGACCATTAAGTAGTACTAGCGGCAGGTGGGTTGGGGGTAAAGATCAGGACGGGTCTCAACGGTGCCACCGTTACGGTGGGCAGCGTAACAGACCCGAGGCACAGGAGTATGAGAAATGCTGCCAACCTTAACCTTGGACTTGCCTCAAGGACCAAAGCTTGTAAAAAAAAAACAGATTTCCACAAAATGTTTCAAACGTTTCTCCGCGACATTCTACTCAAACCACTGAAGGTTTACGGCTTCTATGGTTTCATGTGACGTCACAGACAGTCAACCAGGGCTGAATAATTCAATTTAGGTACTTCCACGTTAAGCATGTCTTTACACTCGAATACATTACCTACTTTTCCTGTTTAGTAAAAAATTACCCCCTCATCTTTTTTTTTTTTTTTAGTCGATTCCTAATTTCTAGTAAAATCTTCTAAGGTCTTCACGGTCCGGAATTCTAACCAAAGAATCAATTTTAGTATTTAAAATACTTCAGTAAATTAACACTAATTAAAAGATTAAAAATAAAATTAATAATAAAATAATAATAATAATATAAATAACTCTAATTAGAAAAATTAAATAAAAATCCAGAAAAAATTCAAAAAGCGCGGCATTTTTATTCAAGGGTTTATTGTTCTTTGATTTAATAATGCAGGTTAATTATGCAAAAATTAAATTTTATCTGGGTCATTAGGAAAACAGATTTTTTTCAAAACTTGTTGGGGGCAAAAAATCTACGTTGTTTGTACAGAAATGGGACTTCGAAAAAAGGATTAGGCGTCAAAAATTAGTCGGAAAACGACACCTTCAAAAATCCCATTTAATTGGGATACAATTGTCGCCCCATCAAATCCCCCTAGTGGAATCGGATCGTCCTGGGACCCCAAAAATGGATTCCACTTCCAAAATGGGGCTAAAATGGAGCTACGGGAGGGTTTTTTTTTTTTTTTTTTTTTTTATGGTTTCGGCTATGGGGTCGTTAAATGTCGTTTTCGAAGTATTTTGGACGCAGAATCCATTTTTTGGGGTCCCAAAACGATCCTATTTCACTGCGGGGAACTATAGGACTTTCATGGGGCTACAAATGGGATTCTTGAAGGATCCCAGGAGGTCAAATAAGGTGTCGTTTACCGAGTAACTTTGGACGCATAATTAAATTATGAAAAATAAATTTTATTTTTCGAGGATCTACATCAGTCGTAACGTTGTACAAAGAAGATCTTATTGACACCGAATTGACTTTTTGCACAATGAACCTATATCAAAGAATATTAATTCACAATAAACCCTTGTGTAAAATTTGAAGCAAAAATTACCTTCACCGCAGTTCATTTTTCAATGATAAGGTAAATATTTGGGTTGTGGCGAGTTTTCTACTTGCTACAAGGAGCGGGATGAAGGTTTGCGCCTAATTTTCCAGTGCTCCCCCAGATTAGCCCCCAGACGGGATTTCACCAAACCGAAGTGCAGCTGATTGAAAACAACTTTCTACAGGTTTCTGTACAATGAAACCTGCGAACTTAAGACCTAGTCAAGCCCCAAGGTCCTTTTCTTCTCGTAAACAGTATTGACATTTGACCTGAGGCCTTTTCATCGGGGGTCCACAAGCTATTCGCCGTAAAAACCACCCAGTGAGGGCCGTCACGATAAAACCGCGATATTTCCGACAGTTTATCCACCTTACACCTTTCTAGACAAAAGTGTTAATGAATAATTCAATGAGCCCACTGGTTAATTTGGCAACACTTGTTTACAGCAACATCATAACACACAACACTGACATTAGCTAGGGGGGGGGGGGGGGGGGGGCTATTATACGTAATATTGACAATAAATGACAAAGGAAGGACGGTTCAAGCTCGAGGACACAGAAAAGTAACCCGTCAGCCTTTGAGTGAAACTTACGAGTCGATAAAATTTTGAAAATGCCGTAACTTTTGATTGGTTAATGATAAATTGCTGACTAGCCATACGCACTTGAAGAGAATTTAATGCTCTACAACTTTTACCAAGTTTTTACTAAGTACGGTTTTCCATGTCTTGGAAAACGTTGCTTTCATGTCAACCGTTCGTCTGCATCGTTAGCGTCTGCTAATCAACAAAGTTTTCCAGAAAAAACTTGAGGTACCTACGTGATTTTTTAAGTTAACCGATTTTCCGAGGCGTCTATCTCGAAATCGGTTAAAAATTTGGATTAAGTGTTTATAATAAAAGTTGTAGATAATTTTATCACCTTTCATTTACTATGGGGCGTGGTTTATCGAAAAATGCACCGTTTCCGAAATATTCCCGAACAACCTAGAAAAGGGACCTTTGGAGACTATCTCCCTCCTTACATAGGACCCCCGCCCACCAGGACTTTTAGTATATTACTCAAGACACAACCCCCTACGTGTGTGCAAATGTTGGCTTTTATCCCATTTTTTCTATCTCAAAATTAGAGAAGCATGCTTCGTAGCCTGGACTAGAAATGGAGCTTAAGGAATCGTGAGGTACAGCATTACAACTATAAAAATATCCAATTCGTCATGTGTACTTACTCGTTGTACGATATACTACTGCCATCAACAGGAACTTTTGAGTTCTGCGGGGAAAATTAAAAAGCCAGTGTACATTAAAAACAAACATCACAACCAACGCTAATAATGCAAATAACCCATTTAAAGTGATCGTACCTCAATTTCTGAGCCCTGGGCGGAGAAGAGATTGGGGAAAACTTTGAAGCTGGGGTTGGAGAAGATGTCCGAGTTGGTTACTCCGGGAAAAAAGGACTGGAGAGCTGGCTGCTGCGAAGGGTACGGGAAGTGCTGGGGTTTGAGGCGAACCGGATCCGCGACGGTTCCGTAGAATATGAGCTGCCATTTTCGGAGGATCCCTGAGGGAACGAGGTCGAGATAATGAAGCAATTACGATAACTGCACAAGATTTTAGTGGAATGCTGGATGAGAAAGTGTGACCTACAGGCTTTTCACGCTCAAACGCTAAACAGTCAAATAGCAGGGTTTTCTAGTGATTTCCAATCCCTGCTCCTTCTACTGGTATCAGGCGCAACGGTAAACCCCAATTTTAGGGCCGGTTTCACCAAAGAGTCTGGCTTAACTTAAGAATAGATTAAATCAGAAATCGGCAATTTACGCACGAATCGGGTTTCAACGAGGCCTGATTAACGTAAAATCGCCTAAGCTGAGATTAAAGGCGGCCAAAATCGGGCGCTACATTGATAGTATGTAGTTGTGTTATAGTGTGTAGAAATACCATCAAGTAGGTACACCCTTGCCAATGTATCGACAAGGGTGTAGTATACTTGAGGAGCCCTCCCTAACCCGTTTCGAGTTTGCACTCGATTTGTATTTGGTTTATTGGTTTCTTGGAATAATAAGTCTCTGAAATCGCGACGGAGGTCGAAAAATTTAACTCTGATCGGCCTCAAAATTTGACATTATCCGTTTCATGACAAGTAGATTCCAAAAACGAAATTTACATCCGCCGTCCGCCGTCCGAGCCGTTTTGAGCAGTAGGAATTTCTTTAAAAATTTCTTTTAAAAATCTTAAATTTTGACAAATTACTTGGTTTACTGCAAGGTTTTCAGCCAAATCGCCCAACCCCATGGGGCTCTGTGGAGCTAAAAACGGGCTACGGGTAGAGTTTTTGAAGGGTTTCGTCTATGGGGCCGAGATTGGAGTCGGTTTCGAAGTATTTTTGGACGTAGAATCCCTTTTTGGAGGTCCCAGAACGATCTCATTTCACCGTGGGGATCTTTGGGGCTAAAGATGGGATTATTTAAAGATCCCAGGAGGTCAAACCGGGAAAAAACCATCAGTCAATCTGCTGCAATCTGAGAAAAACGAGTTTTCAATTTCAAAACTGAATAAAACCTTTATTATGATAAATAATGAATCGTTTTTCGTCCCAAAATACTCATACGGATGCCAGAAATGGCCCCCAAGAAATATCAAGTCATCAATAAATTTGTAGAGGTAACAAAAATCGAAAAATGTGGCAAACTCCATGAAAAATATTCAGAAATCCATCGTTGTGCATATTAAAAGTGACCATTTGAAACATACAAGAAAATAATCGATGCCTGAATCTCTCGAATTAGGTAAATAATAATCGAATTAACCCACAGGATCGCGAAAACAACGCTATCTGCAGGCGAATCTGCTGGAGACAAAGATGGTTCTTTCCCTGTACCGGATGACATAGCTGGTTTTTTTTTTCCTGTATAGCGAAATTTTGAGTGCTATTTTGACCCTGACTGAACTGGTTCTTTCCTTGTTTGGATAGACCGTTGAAAAGTACTGTTCATCCTGATTCCAATGATGTATCAAACTCATTTTCGAAAAAAAAGTGACACTGCTGGTTTTTTTTTCCTGTACCCTTCAAATAAGGTTTTCCGAGTAATTTTGGACGCATAATCCATTTGATAATAACGAAATAATCAGTGTATATAATATGGATGTGTATATAAATATGGATTTTCAGAAGGAGGTAACTGTAGTGATCGCGCAGAGCTGCGTCTACAAGCACGGAGTAGGTTTATAGGTCTACCTAAACCTACCCGATGCTTGTAGACCTTACAGAGATTTTATTATTTTGTAGGCACGAGTTTATTGCGAAAATCGGCCGTTAGCTTCAATTTGATGCCCGCAGGCGCTACATCGGTTTTGGTCGACTAAGGCAGAGAATATCAATCGCAGCTTTGCTCGAAAAAGTTAAGCGCCTCTTTGTGCGGTGAAACCTGTTTAGTTTTAATCGGCAGTTTTTAATTTAAGCGCAGCTTTGATTGTTTGGTGAAGCCGGCCCGGATTCGGAACATGATTTGACGTTTACTAAGCCCATCAGTCGTATTTAGTGGAGAGCCAGCACATTATGGTCACGAACTGGAAGCCGCCTCCTAACAATCGCCAGACACTCACCGTCTTGGTTTACGTGGCGGTTGCCCGCATTGATGACTTGAAGGGTCCATCGACCTTTGGGGTTTTCGCCCCAGAAGTGAACAGACAGGAATGGCCAGTCGTCGAAATTTGACGACACCACGTCGCGAGGGCGCTCCATCAAAAGCGTCGTCGGCGTTCCCGAAGGTGAAGTCAACACTAACCTGAGATTCCCTCGAGGGAAGAACCTGCGAGAGAAGAAACAGTATTATTATATTTTTACAGCAGAAATGCTATTCAACCCACAAAGTAGGCTCTTCTATTGGACATACCTGAGTGACACTTTGCATTGCACGTGTTCCACATATCGGACCTCGTTCACACTTCCAGGACAACCCGATGCGTCGACAGTCGTAGTCAACACGCTTCCATACGATGATGCGATTGGCCTAACAAACACAAGAATACGTAATAACACAGTACATCAATGCAAGTAATTTTGTAAAGCATAACCTGTCCCCGAATTTCTCTCATTGCAGGAAACCTCCGTGGGAGGAGAGACACTATGCAGACAGCCTGATGAAGACCCAGTCCACCAAGAGCGTCCCCAAGATCCACGCCACTGTCCCCACCTTCATCCCCGTCCCGAGACTATCCCGAAGGCACTTAGATGATTCAGTTCCTCACCAGTCACACCACCGGAAAAGGGCCAACACCCAGAAGAGCCCAAAGGACAAGAAGACCCCAGCATATTGAACGATTTCGTCTTGAAATAATGATGGGGAGGGGAGATGTGGTGCATCGAACAGGGGTTCTTGCAATTACACCTGACGTACTATCAACTCCACCTGCCAAACTGGATAACAAACTGCTAGATGGTATCTGTTCTTCATTTTCCACCGTCAGTTATATATCACAGTGGCACAGTGGCTCTTGCTTCATCTCTACAGGGGGCTGCCCTACTGCAAGATTTTCCAGAGCGGGAGTTGGCCGACCTGCTGGAGAGGGCGTTCAGAGGTAGCAATCACTCCCAGGATTCTAAGATGCGGCTGTGGGGGCGACTGCAGGGGCCTGAAGACATTGCCAAGGCAGCTTGCATGGCAAGGCTACCCTGGCGACGGCGCAGAGGCTGCTGTGGATCTGCTAGACAAGTTGAAGTGTACCTGACTCGAGCACAAGCCTGTCACTCATCGCCTCCAGCAGACACGGAATAGACCTTAAAGGAATACCACTTGCCATTCATCAGCGTGGTAGCACTGTTGACTCATTCAGCCCTGGTGGAGGACTGGTGTGGCATGGAGAGACTGAAGGTCAACCCCCAAAAAAAAACTGTCCCTAATAACCATCACAAGAAAGAGGAACCTGAGTGACCTCAGAACCTCTCTTATATGACTCCCAGGGTGCCCCACCATACAGTGTGGGATTTGGCCATTCTAGGAGGACAAAAGTGGGGAAAAATGATCTCGACGATTATATATACCAGCTACGTCAAGTACACAGTCCAAGGATACCCAAAACACATCAGATAGAATCTGAAAGTCCACTAGATGAGAGTGAAACGAGCCGGACAGGATGCTTCTCCGCAAGCAGCTCTCATGGTTTTGAGTCATCCAGAGATGGAAAGGCGTTTTGCTGCTCCCATGACTCGAGGAATCGAGAGGACATTACAGGCACGGGGACTATCCACAGCACACCCGGCTGGTAAGACTTTCACTTTTTGCTCTTGATAGCCATTGCACTCCAGGCCGCTGCCAAGGCTCGTAATGGCTTGCAAAGTTGGTGCCAAGCTGGATAAGGGTTTCCGAAGTTTCGAGAGAAAGTTAGGGAGCGCAGTAGCGAATTTCAGAAGGATGCAAAGCTTGGGGCCATCTTCGAAAGCCTTGGAATCCCTTAACCAGCTTGGCATCATATTGGCAGCCCTTGGAAATTACTGCAGGCGCAAATCGGGGAGTGTAGTGGCCTCAATTCATCAGGGAGAGCAGTGGTCTCTTTCTCTTGGGCTGGGCGTGCAATGGCTAAACCCGACGGGCAATGCAGAGAGAAATGGATTCGTTGACAAGGCCGGCGGATATGGCACCCAGAAGAAGGTGGACACCAGCAGCCGGACGTGTCTCCTTGATACGGACGGACCTCATGGAAAGCGGCTGCAACAAGGGGCTGCTCGCTGGGCGCTTTTTGGTTTATTATTCTTGGAATAATACACCTATGTTTTCGCGACGGGGGTCGACGACTCCGATCGGGCTCAAAATTTGACATTATCCGTTTCAAGAGGTCTACATTTTAAATCCGAAATGTCCGTCCGCCGTCCAGGCCGTTTTGGGCAGTAGGAATTTTTTTTAAAATCTGAAATTTTGACAAAATACTTGGTTTACCATCTAGTTGTGCCCGCAAGGTTTTCAGTCCGATCGCCTAAACCCGTGGGGCGCTATGGGACTATAATGGGGCTACGGGAGGGGTTTTTTGAAGACCTTTAGCTATGGGATCGAGTTAGGTGTCGCTTTCGAAGTATTTTTGGACGTAGAATCCATTTTTTGGGGTCCCGGAACGATCCAATTTCACTGGGGCGATCTTTAGGGCTTTAATGGGGCTAAAAATTGGATTTTTGAAGGATCCCAGGATGTTAAATATTTTTCGAGTAAAAAATAAAGAATTTTTTGAAAAAAAAAAAAAACATTTTTGAAAAAAATCAAAAAAAATTTTTTTGAGATAAAAATCAAAAAAAAATAATTTTTTTTAAATTTTTTCATTGACAGAATTAAATTTCCGCACAAGTAACGTATATCAAAGAATAATAAACCCTTGTGTAAAATTTGCAGCGTTTTCAAATGTCAACTGTATGAGCTCTCAGCACCCCCTCCCCCCCCTTTGTGGGGGAGCGCCACGACGACAGGGTTAAAAGGAATGGGAGGGGAAGTGGTGATAGGAGGGATGGTTGTGGCCATTGGCTGCCGCCTGCGAGGGCGTCGTTGCCGCCGGGACTCTCAAGGCGGTTAGACAACAACAAGTAGTCGCGATAAGGGCTGGAAGGTGGCACTCTACAGCGGACAAGCGTTAAGAGCTGTGGCCACCAGAAGACTTTCAGTTTGCAGTGGGAGAAGCAATAGACACCACACCTTGGTTTAAAATTGAAACAACTGGGTCCAAAAAAGTGTTTACCTGTCATCACTGACTTCCTGAGACTTGCAAATATGCTGAGGCGGAACAGTCGACCATTGCTCGGCTAGAGAGACCATAGCTCCTCCGTCCATGAGACCATAACCAAACTTATGGCTCACTGAAACAAACAAATACCATTTACTCATGTTTTTTTTTTCTTTTTTTTCTGTAGGTAGTGGTTTTACCTTTTCGATTGACGCCGTTAGTGATCCATCCGCTTTCCTTCATTAGGGGTTGAGGGTTTGACGTCATGACGACGATGTGCTGCATGTCTCTCCAAGTGAGGTCGGGGTTGGCTTCCAGAGCGAGCGCACACAGCCCGGAGGCTAACGGGGCAGAAGCTGACGTGCCTGAAATTGATCAACGAGATTAAGTTTGAATAATTCACTACACACGGCAATCGTAAAAGGATATAACCCCACCTCCCCACTGGTATATAAAATATGAGTGACGAGAAGTGATTTTAAATGGAAGTAAAAGGAAAAATTGGTTTATTTAATTATTGTGGAATATTCAAGTTCATCTCCAAAATCAGAGCGTCCCGATGAATTCATGAATATGGATTGAGTTCCATCAGGCGACGTTGAACTGGGTGGAAACTAATTATTCTTGTAGGTTGTTAACGAGTCGTCATACCAGTGAGCCAGCAGCACTGAATTAGGGAAGAGACCTGCAGAGGCAGGCGGAGAAAACAGTGGAGATGCCAGACAGACCAAGAAGGAAGCTGTCGAAATCATGGTAGAAAAGCGGAAGATTGAAAGCTGCCGTCAGAGACAAGCCGGTAGAGGAGGTGAAGGAAGAAAAAAAGGGAGGTTGGAGAGGATGAGCAGAAAACTTGAATGGAACGAGACAAAGATGTCTGGAAACAAGATGATGTAGACATAGCTTGGAAGATGAGCTCGTCAAAATCCGACGAAGCGCAAGACCAGGAAAGGAAAGGCGGGGAAACACGTTTGGCCACACGAAAAACGACCCGTTTGGCCACAGATTCTTTGACGGCCCATACGGCTGACTCAATTTTAACTTAGAGGTAGCTCACTCGACGCAGAACTTGTGGTGGCCAAACGTGACACTCCCAGGAAAGGTAGCAGCCAGAGGAGCAAAAAACGCTTTGGATCCACGCACGAGCAGGTAATATTCTGCGCATTGGAGCCAGGACTCCGCTCTGAGAAGGAGCTCTTCCTTGAAAGACAAGGTTCATGTTTTCATCCATAACGAGATAGTCAGCTCAAACGTAATGGTGGCTGCAGAAAGAAAAAGCTTGAGGCTGGAGAATATTTCTAAGAACCTGCTCCTGAAATGCTCTAAAACTATTGATGACTTTTTATAGCGTTTGCTGTCAAGAGGCAAATTCATCCTCCGAAGCCGGTACTAGGGTGGCAATAGGCCATAGGGGGAAAACTTTTTCTCACCAAATTTGCATTCTCAACCCCCTAAGTGGTGCAGTTGGGCTAGAAAATGAGTTTCGCAAAGTTTTAGGCCGGTCGGACAAGTATAAATGGCGCCACATCGCATTTGAAGTTCGAAGAAACGGCAAATTTTTGGAAAAATGTTCAGTACCCTTTGGGCTAGAAACCTGTAATTGGTCTCATTCTGTAGATAATATAATTGCGACCAACTTTTATTTCGTTACTAGTTTTGCTAAAACCAACAGAATCGAGGTTATTGAGAATTCTGTGGGTCAGGTCGTGATATTTAAAAGAAAATGTGACTTTTTACGCATACGACAGTCCACGACAGTCCATTGAATCGTATTCTAAACCTTCCCCTACATTATTGGCGTGGTTGCTATCTGGAAATACGATGCTAGAATTGTATAAATAAGGAAGGATTTCATGAAGTGTTTAGGTTTCTAGCCTAAAGGGTATTCGAGTTACAAAAGAAAAACTGAACATTTTTCCAAAAAGTTGCCGTTTCTTCGAACTTCAAATGCGTTGTGGCGCCATTTATACTTGTCCGACCGGCCTAAAACTTTGCGAAACTCATTTTCTAGTTGGCTGCACCATTTGGGGGTTTGAGAGTGATCAAATTCGAACTTTGATTTTTTATTGCCACCTTAGTGTACACAGTACAGCATTTTATTGGTTCTGTATGCAGCTGCAGCTGCATGTAGACGTGAATTGTAATAGTTAATAATAAGAAAACTAGCATTTACCAGTGTGCTCGACAGTGCAGATGTGATCGGGCCTCAGCTGCCCGTCCATGTCGACGGTGGCGATGCTTTTGTCGTGGCCAGGCGTTCCAGAGCTGTAGGTGGTAGCCAGCGTTGAGGAGCACTCTTCCAAGTACCACGGTTTGAATCTGCAAGGGAAAACTCTGTCAAACCCAGTTCACGCCAATGTTAGCGACATAATGGAGATCGGCTCACCCTCCTTGGGTGGCGCTGGAGATGGACAGGGTGAAAATGCTGTTGGTGTAGCCGTCGCAGTTGCAAGAGTCAGTGTGCCGTCCTCCGTTGCCGCTGGCCCACACGAATATCGACCCCTTTCCTTTCCTTCCCTGAAAATCAAATTAAATATTGACTGTAGCAAATAAATATTGATTAAATACGCGATGACTGCAGTCATCTCGACGCCAAGGCATGTTAGTAATGAGGTTGCCTCAAACAGCAGTGACTCAATCTTACGTCACCATATTACCTACTTGGCGCCATACATGCTCTGAATACCGCGTGGGAACTGCTTCAAGAAGATCCCTGACCCGAGCCACTTTTTCAATTAAATTGACTGGTAAGGGACACCCTATGAGGCCAATGCGGTCCTACGAGGCCACTTTGAGACCCTTTTCATTACCAGCACCGAAGAAGCTTCAAGTTGACACCCGTTTTACGCTCAGCCCGTAAACTTCAATTTGTCTTCCAACTTCGGCTGAGCCAAGAGCACCTTTTGATGGCCCATACAAAATTAAAGTCGGCGGTTCATTTAATAAACCACAAGATGACGTCAAACATTCCATTCTCACCGCTGGAAATTCCTAAGAATCGCCTTTACCGACTATTTATTGACAATCGGTTTTTACGAACAAAAGGTTTCCTGTTTCGCTATTGCACATTATAACTTTTTTCAATTTTATTAGAATGATGCCAATGAAATTGGGTTTATTGTCGTCTCCATTATACTATATAAAAGTAATATAAGAATGATATCCAACGATCCATCGGCTTCTAATCGGCGTCCGTTTTGCTTCTGAACCCGGCGGAAGCTTTGTTTTCACTTGGGGGAGCTAAAAAACGTTATGTCAGACCGATTTTAAACATGTTTCAGAACCTGAATGAAAAGTACCATAGTTTACCTATACCTACATCGTTGTATAGTTTTGAAGTACAATTGAAAGGTTCCGAATCCGAAGGCTGTCCTTTAGGGAATAGAAATCGGTAAAGTGTCGATTTGAATTGAATCCATTCAGAATCGGATTCAAAAGATCGATTTTTCAACAACAACAAAACACATCACAATAGCATCGATTTTTATTATTTTTTAATGAGTAATAATGTAATATTAATAATGATAGGTATATAAAGGTTAGTAAATTCAAAAATTCATAATGAAAAAAACGCTGCAAATGTTATACAAGGGTTTATTATTCATTGACATAGGTTAATTGTGCAAAAATTAATTCTACGTCATCAAGAAAATATTATTCAGAAAACAAATGTACCCCTTAACTGGAGGAAAAAACTGGGTACCTTTGGCATGTTCAACACTCTCTGTTGAGAGTCATGGAGAGGAATATTCCCCCAGAACCGAATTACGCCTTCGTTTGTAAATGTTTAACTAACCAACTCCGGCTTCGAGAGGGCTGACGAGGCACAAGCGCCTTTGGCCTGTTAATAATTATCAATCATTGATTTCTAATTCGTAGAGAAGACGCGCGTGGTTCTCCAAAACTATTCTATTCTCAAGACAGGATGGTCGTCCTCTTCCAGAAGCCGGTATGCTAATTCAATTCGAAAGGAAGGCGGACGAGATGGAAATTCGGTTGAGATTATCCGAAAATAATCATTTTTCCCGGTGAATGACAAAATGTTGGCCCTTGCTGACTAAAGCCAACCCCCATGTCAGGCCTGGCCTCAGACCCCTTCTACTTGTTTTTCGATATTATATAATATATAATTATATAAAATTATATTATAATTTAATCGCCACTGAGGTAGAAATTTCTGATCGGCCTCAAAATTTGACATCATACGTTTCAAGAATCCTAGATTCCAAAAACGAAATGTCTGTCTGCCATCCACCGTCCAAGCAGTTTTCGGCTTAAGAATTTTTTTTTTTTTTTTTAATCTGAATTTATGACAAAATACTCGGTTTACCATCTAGTTGTGCCCGCAAGGTTTTCAACCCAATGGCCCAAACCCGTGGGGTGCTATAGGGCTATAATGGGGCTACGGGAGGGTTTTTTTAAGGCTTTTGGCTGTGGGATCGAGTTAGGTGTCGTTTTCGAAGTTTTTTTGGACGTAGAATCCATTTTTGGGGGTCCAGGAACGATCCGATTTCACTGTTGCGATCTCTAGGGCTTTCATGGGGCTAGAAATGGGATTTTTGAAGGATCCCAAAAGGTCAAATATTTTTCGAGTAAAAACTCTATTGAGCCGAAACCCACTACAATATGCGTTTAAGTGCATTTATTCCAATGATCGCTGCTTTATGCATTTAAATTCTGTTGGTTCTATAGAGGTAAAAATACTACCAAAAGGCTTCTTTCAATATGTTAATATGCTCGAATTCGAGCCCTAGTTACAGGTAATAGAGGGATTAATGAGGTAATGAAAATATAAAGTTTTAGAGCTTCCCATCACTCTGTAGTTCGCAATCAGCAATCTACTCAAGTCCTTAACTAGTCCATAAAAACATGTGATAGAAAAAAAAAGTTAATTGATAAACTCATAAGAACGATTGTAGTGCGGTAATGAAACCAATGACATAACTGGCCTTTATGAGGTTGTGTGGCCATCACCCACACAATGTTAGGAGCCCCGAAAAAATTTCCCCTCTGGGGTTTAAAGATGCCAGGCATCAAAAGGCTAGATATCAAAGGCTTTGCCCATCGCGAAGAAAGTCCAGCAATCGGTATAGGAATGTCCTAAGATTATTAACTTGACTTGGAGGGCCTCTGCACCGCATTCCAAAAGGAGCCCTCCGGCATGTCATGTCATTAACCTTGGACTTCCTCCTCATTTCAAAATTAGCAAAACTCAAATTAAAGTTTAAGAAATTTTCACTTCAATTTTATTTTTTAAGGAGTTGGGCTTATTGAAAAAAAAAAAAAAAAAAAAAATGGAATTTTTCCAATAAACCTGCAAAGTACGACATTTTACCGAAAATTGGCAGAATATGGCATTTTTGTATAGCGCCATGGCAATATGGCATTTGAAGGGCTCTGGTTATAAGTAAGGCCATTTCTGGCCCATAACAACCTTTCTCGTACCTTCAGCTCTCTTTCTTCCCCTAGGGGAAGTGCACTTATTGTTACTTCAATCTTCTTTCTTCTACCTAAAGTAGGGCTGGATATTGCATCCTTTGCTGGGGCCACTCGCCACACAGCGCCCTTGTATTCAGCAGTCAAAGGAGAGCTGTCAGAGCTATCATGGGCCTATCGGAAGGACTGCAGAGATGCTTTTCAGGAGCTGGGAATACTAACAGTACCAGCCCAGTACATCCTCGCTTGCCTTAACTTTGTGCGGAAAAACATCACCTCATTCCCCTCAGCCTCTCACACTCACAATACACGAAGTGCCAGTCAGCTTTCGTTGCCCCACTCTCGTTTGGACGTCAGTAGAACTTCTACATCGTGGTGGGGAATAACATTTTTTAATGCCCTTCCAAAATCTGTCCGAGAAGAGCCTGTGTCAAAATTTAGAATCTCATGTAAATCCCGACTGTCACAGATGGTGCCGTACTCATTTGATGACTTTTTTCTCAACATCAATCCAGTGAAACGTCCTTAACGTGTACATGCCCTTAATTCATCAGTTTACGATTAAAATGTAATGTTACCATCTTACTTTGTACTTCCAGGCCAAACTTCAATTAACCGTGATTGTCAAAAGCACTCTGTGTAATATGGACAATAAAACGCTTTCTGATTCTGATTCTGATACCTTGATCTTCAGCACTCCCCTAGGCCCTAGAACCATTCTGGTGTGCCTGGGATGGACCAACGTGGAGGTGCTGGGTTTTAAAGGAGGTCTCGTTCATATTTAAGTGGCTCGAAATTCTTTGGGACAGGAGTCATCGCAGCGGACCTACCTACTATTCCACCTCTTCTTGTAACTTGTGGTGTTTGGGTCGTTGGTGGCTGCAAAATGCAACAGACCTACTCTTCTGACTCTTCTGGTAACTCGCAGTTTTCGGATCACAGGTGGTTGCTCTCTCGACGTTTACTTGTCTGGTGGAGGGCGAGTACTTCTACAACATTTCCTCCCCTCCCTAAAACTAACACGACTAGCATAGACAAAAAGAAAATCTGAACACACATACAATGATACACACTGAAATTGAACACGCATACAATGACACACATATCACAGACTCTTTTCCCTAAACTCATTCTCACTCACCTTTCTGGACCAGTGAGACAGGGGAAAACCCACCGGCCCCGCGCCCAACCCTTCCTAAATTCCTCTACCACTACCGTCCTTACCGTGGTCACTCCGTTGATGAAAGCCCTCCTGGCGAGGGGTCCAGGCCCATCGACGGTCTTTCCATCGTCTTCAGGCCCCCAAGAGGCGGAGTAGATGTCGATGTGGTCCGGGTTGAGAGACAAGGCTCGCGCTTCAACGGCGTCGTTGACGCTACCGTCCAGCATGCGCACGCCTGAAACGACCAGCAATAATTAGCTCTAGAAACTAAATTGGCTCAAATACCACTGACGAATGATTGTCACTTTAATCACAAGAGCCTAGAAACAATTCCTCACGCAGACACTCAAAAAACACTAACTGATCCTACTCTATTCTGCAAACTGTACTTTTCGGGAGTAGCTTCAACCTGGCAATCAACAGAATGAAATAACCCCCAAGAGAAAACACTCGAACCCGTAATCACTCTGATGGCTTCTCGTGTAGGTTTAGAAGGTAGCTGTCATTTTGGTAATTAATTAAAAGCGGCGCTCATCGGCAAAGTGCTGTCACCAATCCCATAACAACAAAAGCACAATCCAAGTTCGTCGTTATAGAATTTTAACACAACTGAATTTGGTGTTCTTCACGAGCGCGTTTTGGTGGGAAAATGTGGGACGAGGGATCTGACGTGAGGAATCGCCAAAGGTTTTGCGTGTCTTGAGACGTTCGAGTGGCTTCCTGGGACTACACGGATAGGGAAAGATAGCAAAATTATTTGAGCTGCCAAAAGTTTAATGGCTGAACAGCTTCCACACTCGGCAAAAGGAAAAAATAATATTCATTTACATTAGCCGTTCACAGGTGTTGAAACATGAGCGAATCCTATTTTTCAGCCAAGTTGGAAAAAATTGTCTATTTTTGACGCTTAGCTATGGCTAAACGGCTGAACCGATTCTCATGTGTCAGGAGGTCATTCTTCGCAGAATTTTATGCCCTTTAACTTTGTATTGTGAAATGTTTTCTCTGCGAAGCTTAGTTTTTGAGTTGTAGGTGAAAAACTGGAACATGTCCGAAAAAATCGAGGTTTTTCGGCCGCCTAAAGTTCTCATAGCAAACATTTTGCTACCATTTTTTATATTTTGTTGTTCAGACCCATTCAAACCTTTTAGAAAAATAAAAGCTTCTACATAATTTCTCGCACGAGTCAAACCCTCTGGCGACTGGCCTACCAAGGTGACCACTTGAATGAACGAAAGCGCTTTATCGGCGGCGGACCAGATGTGGACGCAACTGAATCATTGCGACAGAGATGCACGTATTGTTGGGAAACATATAGCGATATTCCAGCGTTAATGAGGAACGTGGGATGATTGGGATCGGATAGGAGGGCTTCAAACCTAACCAGGTCGAGGGTTAAGACTCAGATGTTTGCCATTGTCACGTACTCGACCGCATACGACGCAATATATTAGCCGTGGAGACTGTCCATACAAGAGGAGTTCGATCCCTTGCAATTCAAAAGGGCTTGGAGTACCCACTCCGTCACACTCCGTTTCGAGGGGCACTCGTCAGGGTTGCCAACACTCGACACTCACCTCCGATGCTCGCGTTGTAGGCGACGCCGACGCCGCAGAAGGCGTTGTTGGCGACGCCGGCGACTTCACCGGCGCATCTCGTGCCGTGCTTGTTGTCCCCGTTGTCCCTCGGCATCGGATCGTCATCGTTCCCATTGATATCCGTACTGGCCGCAGGGTCCTACAACAAGAAAATCCATGTATGAGTTCTACGGCAAAAAAACACTTAAAAAACGACGCATCGTTCTTCCCTACAGTGTTGTTGGAAGAACGTTTTGGGCAGTAGGAATTTTTTTTTAAATCTGAAATTTTGACAAAATACTCGGTTTACCATCTAGTTGTGCCCGGTTTTCAGCACGATCGCCCAAACCCGTGGGACGCTATGGGGCTAAATTGGGGCTAAGGCAGAGGTTTTTTGAAGGCTTTTGGCTATGGGATCGAATTAGGTGTCGTTTTCGAAGTATTTGACGACGTAGAATCCATTTTTTGGGGTCCCGGAACGATCCGATTTCACTGTTGCGATCTATAGGGCTTTCATGGGGCTACAAATGGGATTTTTGAAGGATCCCAGGAGGAGAAATATTTTTCGAATTAAAAAAAAACTTTTTTCAATTTTTTTCCAAAAATTGAAACAAATTTTTTTCGATTTTTTTTTTTTTTTTCATTGACAGAATTAAATTGCTGCACAAGTAACCTATATCAAAGAAAGATAAACCCTAGCGTTTGCAGCGTTTTTTCTAAGAGTTCAGTAACCCATTTAGCTACTAATAGGGGGGGATGAGAAATGCGCGCAAACTGGCGCATTTGCGCCCAACTTTCTTATTTTAAATGGGGCGCTCCTGATTTCTTGAATTTGGATTCTTCGTCCTATTTTACGTTCGAAAAGCGCGTCAAATTCGCGCAACTATCCCTATCTTTGTTGTTTAGGGTCTGATTGAGTCGGCGTTCCTTCTGTATTCTACCCCAACACTTGAACTAGGGATTATTCAAATGGGCGAAGCGAAGCGAGCCCCCCTTTTTTAGGGTTCCAGAGCCATCCGATTTGACCGTTTGGGTCTATGGGGCTTTCTTGGGGCTACAAATAGGATTCTTGAAGGATCCCAGGAGGTTAAATAAGATGTCGTTTTCCGAGTAATTTTGGACGCTAAATCCCATGTTTTTGAGGTCCCACAAGTGTCCAAACATTGTACAGAAAATGATTTTTTTTTTAATTTTTTTTTTTTTTTTTTTTTCAAAAAGTTTTGAAAAAATAAAATAAAATATTTAATATTATCTTAATGACAGAATTAATTTTTGTACCATCTATTATACATTACAAAACTGGACTCGAGATTGTGGAAAAATGGTTCAAGATAGATCCTAGCCGTTTTCGTGGATCGATTTGGGGTCCATTCAGGTACTGGCATCTCGAGGGTCGTTCGTGTCAGACTACCCGAAAGGTTGGAACTAGAGGGTTGGAGGGTTATGTTGCACCGGTATTGGATGCAACCGTCTTACATCGAGTTCAACCTACAAATATTGAGAGCGTCCAGACGCCAAAGAAGAGGCACTTGTGCGCTTCCTACAGAACCCCTTTCCTTCAGCTTGCAATGGGAACAAGGACACAGCTTCATGACTCATTGTCTGTCTCCACCCATGGGTGTTGCAGCTCGACTCCAGGATGACGTCAACAAAGCCCTATAAAAGAGCTACCGTCCAGGGAGCTACTGTTCAGTCTCCAAGAAGCTTCCGTCGCTCGTCCGCAGGTCACTGCTTGGTCCCCAAGTGGTCAGTATGGTCCATGTAAGTTAACGTTCAAATTGCAAAACCCTTTCCTCTTCCAATCCAAGTATAAACTCCAAAGGACCTCACGGTCCCTAGCTTCTGTAATAAATTCCCGAATAAAGGATACTAAACTAATCTCTTTCTTTATTCCTTGAGCTACGACTCCAAGTGCAGTATTAAACAAATACGGCACAACATTCTGGTGGCAGCAGTGGGATTCGAACCCACGCACCCGAAGAGACAACCCACGGCAGCATTTAGAACGGAAGTATTTTAGAGATACTCTGTGATTAGAAACCTCAAATTGCTATAGATTCCGTAACTACTTTAGTAAATGTTCTGGTGGCAGCGGTGGGATTGCTATAGATTCCGTAACTACTTTAGTAAATTTTTCCATGTAAATGCAAATTTGTTTTGCCCATGGGGTGCATATACGGGAATACTTCACAACGAGAACAGGCTCAACAAGCTTACTGAGAAAAATTGCGAGTTGACGGGTTACTACTGGCGGTTGCATGGGTGGTAGATGATGGACAGGAATATGACATTTCGTGCGAAGCACGGGTGTCCCAGCTAGTAACCTACATCAAAGAATTAATAAACCTTTGTGTAAAATTTGCAGCGTGGTGAACTTACTTGCCCTGACTAGGGGGAAAATCCCACGCCTCGCCCCTGAGTTAGTTCCGCGATAAGGTTCATTTTTCAGACCTATAAATTCATCGAGGCGGGTCTTCAGCAGATAGTTGGATTAGACGACCAAAGTTATCCCGGCGGCTATCATCTTAATTCCTTTTTCCGCCCGGAAAAATGAATTTCCACGCAACAGCAGACACAAAAGGGTGGAGGGGGGGTGTAATTTAAAATGAGAACTCGACTAAAGCGAGTGCACAAAATAATGGGGTTGTCGAGAGGGAAATCCGTCGCTAGGAGGGGAAAAGGGGGGATGTCTGATTGAGTTGGCCCGGATACGAGGACGACCTTTTGCAAGAAATTCGATTGTCGAAAGACGCTATCGGATCTTGTCCTTTCCTCGGGGGGGATTTACTCCGTCAGGGAGGACATAATGATATCAGTGCAGGCGGGTTGTAAATCAGAATGAGGACAAGGCCCCGTCAACTTGGAGTGGCCGCTAATGTCGTTTCCTTAATGGCGACGCTTTGACACAGTTTCACGAAGATCAGTTGAAGCGGAAAGCCGTAAATGGGCGAAGGAAATCTTGAAATTGAAGCTTTTTTTCAACGCAAAAGGTCAAAACCTCCCGATCGGCCAGATTGAATTGCGTTATGGAAAATTGAGTGGGTGGCCGCTTTTTTGCCGGACATCTAAATCCCTCGAAGGGGCTGAGAGGCTGATGAAGTGATAATTTCGAATAACCTCATCCTCCGAGAGGGTGAAAGCTCCCCCAATATAACCGGATTTCCCCGTCGAATAAATTCGGAAGGGTGAATTTGGTGGGAAAGAGAGCTTCTATAATATCAGGGGGTGTAATATCACGGCGGTATTTCGGGGTGGTGAGGACGATACGAGGTCACTGGGTTACAACCTCACAGGCCTCTCGGGTTTATTGGGTGTAACGCTGCTTGTTTTGTGGGGCTCAGTGGGGATTAAAAAAAAGGATAATGTGAGGGGAATTGGAAATATTTAGGGTAGGGGTTCGAGAGAGATCCCGTTTTTTGGGGCGAATTTTGAGCGTAAAATAAATTTCTTGGGGGTGACAAACCCATCCGAGTAGGTACACCTCTCTCTGCGGGGATCTTATGGAGCAACGAATGGGACTTAAAACTCGAAGGCCTCTTTTAAAGGTCGAATGAGGTGTCGTTTTCGGAGTAATTTAGGATGTGAAATCCATTTATGAGGGTTCAAAGACTCATCAGACTCCACTTTTCGGATTTATGGGGCTACAAATGGGGCTTTTCAACAACTTTCTGCGTGAGGTCAAAGTAGGTGTCGTTTTCGGAGTAATTTGAGACTAGGACTCCATTTATTAAAGTTCTAAGACTTATCAGGCTACACTGTGTAGATTTATGGTGCTCCTATGGGCTGCAAATGCGGCTTTCAAACGACATTCTGCATGAGGTCAAATGAGGTATCGTTTTCGAAGTAATTTTGGGCGTAGACTCCGTTTATGAGTGTTCTAAGACCCATCAAGCAACAGTGTGGGGCTCCTACAAATGGTGCTTTTAAACGACTTTCCGCAAGAGGTCGTATGAAGCGTGGTTTTCGAAGTAATTCCGCTTTAGAATTCATTTATAGGGCTCTCAGAACCACCGGACAACACTGGGGATTCTTGGGGCTACAAATAGGGGATATTTACGGCTCTGGGCAGGAGGTCTAATGAAGTGTCATTTTATATATAAATAATTTATGTACATATAATAGAATATTGCATAAGGGCCTAGAATATTTCTTTTGAGGGGCCCAAATTTTTCCCAATCCTGTAAAAAAATCCACTATAAATACATTTGAAGGGTGCCATAATATGTCATATTCATAAGGGCCCAAGCGGTTTTTTTTTTTTTTTTTTTTTTTTTGGTTTTTTGCTATTCTTCTGCTGTTTTGCTGCTGGTGGTCTGAAGGTTTCAATCTGGTTTACGGCTGATTTTCTGCTGTTCCCAATGGCGCTAGGGCCCACCATTAGACGGCACCCATCATTTGACAATAATCGAATTGACAATAATTCAATTATTGCATTTTTACGTTTTTTTTTTTTTTTGTTTTTTTTTTTGTTTTTAAATTTGGTTGTTGTTGATAATCATAATATTATTATGATACATTTGATTTTTATGGTTTGAGTTCGATGAGATTTTAATGATTTTTTATGATGATGATTGTAATAATGATGATTTTTCCTAATAATTTTTCATTTTTTTCTGAATTTTGGGTGACTTTTTTTAATACTTAGTCACCTTTTTTCATATTGTTTTTATTTGTATTTATTTATTATTTGGTTTTTTATTAATTTTTTCATTTGCCACACATGCCAAAATTAATAAATTAATTTTGGCATTTTCATTAATTTTGGTTTCAAATGAATTTTGTATTGACAGAATTAATTTTATTACACATAATATTATTGTACTCTTGTGCGAATGTGCAGCTTTATTTTTGCATTTTCAACTTCATTTTTCCGATTGATTTTTGTATTTTTTGATTTTTACTCCATAATTATTGATACAAATTAAACCCTGGTGTAACATTAGCACCGTTTTTCTTTCTAAAACTAATTCAGCTGCACTCAAACAATCGGAAACCTCACTCGAACCAACTTACATAATTCTGAGCAAGGTCAGGGTGATTGGTTTGAATTCCATCGTCGAGGATCGATACGACCACCCCCTTCCCGGAGTAGCCTTTGGACCAAGCGGGAGCAACGTTCATGTCAAAACCATCCTTGGCACCTCCATTCTGTGGAAAGAAAGAGGGGAAAAAAATTGAATTAGCAGCTGGCCCTGAATTACCGCTGTGCAAGCAGAATTTTATAATTGAGACATTTTTTTATCTCTCCCAGTTGGCTGAGAAAGGTAATTTGCAAAGTAGACAGGATAGGTTTGGGAAATCCAATTAAGTGCTCGGAGGCAATCAATGAGGTCTTCACGCTGGCAGTTGTTTTTAATTGGAGAATAACGTGAAAATGTCACAATGACACTGACTGCCCCCCAACCTGGACGGACCTCATTACCTCCTTAGCCCTAATCCCAATAAAACTGACACATATATAGGGCGGAAAGCGGAAGGACGGAACGACGGAAAAACCAGTGGAGGTGATAGCGGAATCGAGAGCGTTCACATGGTGGACGGAATCATAACCTTCCTCTTGATCTGATCTTCAAAGCTCCTCCCGGCATTTCACAAGATCATCTTCATAGGGATAGGCAATCGATTTCCGATTTTTATAAAATTCGATTATTTCTTGTAAAAAAACTCGATATTTTGAATCGATTTTTGTTAATAGGATAAAATCGAGAATCGATACTTTTATCCCGATTTTTCCCAAAATCGGGGTTGAGAGGTTCAAAAAATGAGCTATATAAGCATTTTTTCTGTTTATTGTAATTGAAAGCTAGTTCCATGAAATGAATAATAACGCCCTGATACTGCAAAAAAAAGTCCGAATTTATCCTTCAGGACCTTAAAGAAGTTGGCCGGTTTGAAACTGAAAGGACAGTAAATGACGTCATTTACCGTCCCGAACCCGAAAGCAGACCTGACTACAGTTCTCCAAATATCCTTAGAAACCGACACAAACATAACAATATCCGTAGACATCGACTAACATAAACAATCAGCCATCTTGAAGGGAGGTTCAGATTAGCCAGCCTTTGGACATGAAATCTGTACATTTGATGCCGTTGTGTTTTACTACTTTCGGAAGGTCAATCTTACCGCCAAAAGTTCAAACGCTGATTATTTTCATACTCTACAAGTATTTTACTCTACAGAATGGGATTCGACTGAAAAAAAAAAACTGCGATTTTCAACCATCCTTATATACCTCATTGGGCTTTAGCCAATTTTGAAAATTATTGTTCTCCTTGAAACATTTTCTTTCTCCTATTTATAATGAGGGATGATTTTTTGAATTGACTGAATCGGCTTCAAAGAATCGATTCTCAAAAAATCGTTTGGAGGCGGAAACCCCACGGGAGGTTTCAATATCGAGTTTAGATTGTCGCGTCGCTGTTGGTTCAGTTTCAGATTTCAGTTTGTGCCTACCTACTTATTGATTGGTTTATTTACCTACTTATATTTTATTTATTTATGATCGAGTTTGATCCACACAAAAAAAGAAGGAAAAATCGCTAAAAACCCGATTTTCGCAAAAATCGATGCTTGAGAGAAACGATTCTTTGAAGCCGATTCCGAATTGATTTAAAAAATCGATACTTTTAACCGATCGCCCATCCCTAATCTTCAAAGACCTCGTTGAAATTCATCAAACGTAGGGATGGACGCAAATGTGACACAAATCGACGGGAAAATATTGCAACCTTTTCTTGCGGTTACAAACAGAATGCCCATTATATATACTAGTATACTATATATAGAAATTTCTTCCGCCGACCGCTCCTACAACATGGCGACCACCATTCTCCTCTGCGGTTCAAACAGCCAATCAGATTGCGTTCTGTCCTTACGCTTTCCGCCCTCGTTCCACCCCATGTGAAGCTTGTACGTATGAGCACTTTGAACGCACAAACTCTCGCTCCAGAAACGTTGAAAGCAAACAACCTCGCTCATGTTCAATTCAGCGATACAGTAGCTCTTATTCCCTCGAGTTCCTGCTACGTGTACATTACTCAGCGTGCAGAACCACTTAAAAATGTAACCTGAGCTTTAGCGTACATCCCAACACAAATACAAGAACCAATCGATGCCAATCTGTACTGCACAATCACCACGCGAGACTACAGCGCGAACAAACACGAATTCCCGAACGTAATTTTGTCCAGAGCAGAAAAAACTAACTTCCAAGCAATCCATCTTGTCGACGGAGCAGAACAAGGCCCAGTGCAATATTCAAGAGGACGTATCCTTCCTTGTCAGAAAGTGAGGACGGCGAAGAAGGGGAAGTGATGTACAACGGCAAATACATAATGAATGAAGGATGCGAACTTGGGATTATTGAGGAGGAGAACGAGGGGGAAGGACAGAAGTACCAGAGTGTCATATGGAAAAGATAATTCATAAGAGAATTTACGAGCAATTCTGAGAATCATAAAACTTTCATTATGTTATGACAGGAATGAAACTCGTTTATGGAAACAAAAGGGCAAATAAAGCAATTTTTTTACGAAGGGGACCGTATTGGGCGGACCAAAAATTTGTGTTTCATGAAGCATTGTCATATGTTTCGGAAGGCTGTCGGTCTGACGGGGCTCTGTGGGGCTGGAAAGAGACTCCAGGAGAGGTTTTTGATATTTGTGGACCGCAAAAGGAGTCAAGCGGAGTCTCGTTTTCGACGTATGAAGTCTCATTTTCGATTTAGGGACGAGTCTCGTTTTGGTTTATTATTCGTGGAATGAAGCCACCAGGACCCCCCCGGCATTTTGCTATTCGCGACGGCTGAAATTCAAGAGACATCGAACATGCTTTATTAACTATGAGATTGAAAACCTTCTGGCGTGTTGGAAAAGTAACAGTTACCGTCCGACGCCGAACCAGTGGCATAACGGTAAGACAAATAAGATCGTCAAATTTGTTGCCTAACGTATGACCGGTGAGTACGCCGAACTAGTGGCCTAACGTACAACAGGTGATGACGACGAACTAGTGGCCTAACGTACAACAGGTGAGGACGGCGACCTAGTGGTCTGACGGTGAGACAAGTGAGGACGCCGAACTAGTGGCCTAACGTACGACAGCTGAGGACGTCAAACTAGTGGCCTAACGGTAAGACAAGTAAGAATGCCAAACTAGTGGCCTGACGGTAAAACAGGGTTCACATCCATGCGGCAATGCGGTACTGCATCATTCCCGCCTTGCGTTCAGTCCGCAGTTTTGCCGCAGAAGCTCGAATATGCTTCCACGATCTGGTCCCCGATGTACGGAATCCATAACTATCGACTCGAGCGAGTGCAGAGAAAATTTTTACGCTACATAGCGTACAAGATGGGAATAGCTTCAGATGATGTCGATTTTGAGTCTCTTAGCTTAGATGTGGCGTCATCACTCTTGAGAGGATAAGGTGCTTGACAGACCTCGTATTGCTCTTCAAAATCGTGAACAACGTTATCTACTGTCGAGGTTTGATCTCCACGTCCCTCGTACCGCAGCCCGTTCACCTCTACTGTTTGAGGTCCCCTTCTCGTCGACCAACTAGGTACGATCGAAATCGACCGCTTCACTGTCTTCCCAGAAGTGCAAATCTTTTTCTGTCTATTTACCCCCAGTTCGATTTCTTTTTCTCACCCCTTTCATCGCTTAAAACTTTATGTTTAAACTCCCAAGTTTCATTTCAGTGATTTTTCATTTTCCTTTTTTTTTCCCCCCCTTTTCATTATTACATTCTCCCCTTTACTCAGTGAAAATTAATTTCCTTATTATTTGTTAGAATGACATATTGTGTATAAATGTCGGGCTTGCCCGTAATAAATGAAATAAGAAATAAGAAATAAGAAGCACTGACTGTACACATTTTGCCGCAATGATAACAGCGATAACCTGCGCAGTTCACTACTGCGCATCCAGGTTGTTGAAGTCGCCATAGCATGCTATGGTTGGTTGTTGCAACATCAACAAAACACAAATAAACGCGGGAATGAACAGCCTTTGCTACATCGACGAAACACAAATGAACGCGGGAATGAACAGCCTTTGCTACATCGACAAAACACAAATAAACGCGGGAAGGAACAGCTGTGAGCAACGCAATCAGAACATTAGCCGGACGCTTGTGAACGCCTGACCCGAATGCCGGAATCCCCACTATTGCTTCCAACTGCTGACGCGATCACGCATTGACGGAATACCGCATGGATGTTAACCCTGCTTACGACACGTCAGAATGCCAAACTAGTGGCCTGACGGTAAGACAAGTGAGGATGTTGAACTAGTGGCATAACGTACGACCGGTGAGGACATCAAACAAGTGGCCTAACGGTAAGACAAGTGAGGATGTTGAACTAGTGGCATAACGTACGACCGGTGAGGACATCAAACAAGTGGCCTAACGGTAAGACAAGTGAGGATGTTGAACTAGTGGCATAACGTACGACCGGTGAGGACATCAAACAAGTGGCCTAACGGTAAGACAAGTGAGGATGTTGAACTAGTGGCATAACGTACGACCGGTGAGGACATCAAACTAGTGGCCTAACGGTAAGACAAGTGAGGATGTTGAACTAGTGGCATAACGTACGACCGGTGAGGACATCAAACTAGTGGCCTAGAGGTAAGACATGCCGAACAAGTGGACTAACGTATCGCCAAGTGGATCTTACGGGCTCCTATGGGGCTTTGAAGTGACTCGTAGCAGGAGGTCGAATGAGGAGTCGTTTTGAAAGTAATTTTTGACGTAGAATACATTTACGAGGGTTCTTAAGACCCATCCGAGTTCACTGAGGAGATCTATGAGGGGCTGGAAATAGGGATTCCGAAGGATTTTTTTTTTTAATGAAAGGTCGAATAAGGAGTCAATTTCGAAATTATTTTGCACGTTGAATCGATTTATGGGGGGTCTCAGACCCATTAGACAAATCTGGGGAAACCTATGGAGCTTATGGGGTACAAGTGGGGCGTTCGAAGAACTTCGGAAGGAGAATCCATGACAGGGGGGGTCCCAAAGACGACTATACTTTCTCTTTTTAATAATTGCATTTAACAGTCTGTTCAATAATTAATTATAATAATTAAATTTATAATTAAATTTAATAGTATTGTTCCACGCTAACAATTATTTTCAGCGTGGACCACCTTTATACCGTGACCTAACTATCAAAAAACGACACTTAACAACGACACTAAAATCCAACCCTAACAAAACCACCCTCGAAAATGATGGACAAGCACTGGTCGGTACATTGTAATAAAACACAGTTGGATTTAGCAGCAGATCGCTCAAACCTGTGGGGTTATAAAAGGGGCTACGGGAGATGTTTTTAAGGTTTTCGGCTATGAGGTCGAGTTAGGTGGCGTTTTCGAAGTAATTTTGAACGTAGAATCCATTTTTTTGGGGGGTCCCAGAACTGATTCGATTTCACCGTGGGGATCTATTGGGCTCTCGTGGGGCTACAAATGAGATTTTTGGAGGATCCCAGGAGGGGATTATTTTGGACGCATAATCCATCCCACATCTGTTCGAACAATGTACCTACTTAAGTACAGATTTTTTTTTCAACAATATTTTTTCATGGATACAGAATTATTTTTTGGTTTATTATTCTTGGAATAATACACCTATGTTTTCGCGACGGGGGTCGACGACTCCGATCGGGCTCAAAATTTGACATTATCCGTTTCAAGAGGTCTACATTCTAAATCCGAAATGTCCGTCCGCCGTACGCCGTCCGCCGTCCAGGCCGTTTTGGGCAGTAGGAAATTTTTAAAAAATCTGAAATTTCGACAAAATACTTGGTTTACCATCTAGTTGTGCCCGCAAGGTTTTCAGTCCGATCGCCCAAACCCGTGGGGCGCTATGGGGCTACAATGGGGCTACGGGAGGGTTTTTTTTAAGGCTTTTAGCTATGGGATCGAGTTAGGTGTCGTTTTCGAAGTATTTTTGGACGTAGAATCCATTTTTTGGGGTCCCGGAACGATCCGATTTCACTGGGGCGATCTTTAGGGCCTTCGTGGGGCTAAAATGGGATTTTTGAAGGATCCCAGGATGTTAAATATTTTTCGAGTAAAAAATACAGAATTTTTGAAAAAACACATTTTTGAACAAAAAAATCCAAAAAAAATTTTTTTTAATTTTTTCATTGACAGAATTAAATTTCTGCACAAGTAACGTATATCAAAGAATAATAAACCCTTGTGTAAAATTTGCAGCGTTTTTGTACAAGTAACCAATAACAAAAAATAATAAACCTGGACGGTGGACGGATTTTTTTTTAAATCAACGCATCTTGAAACGAATAGTTACAAATTTTGACCTCCGTCGCGATTACATAGGTGTATTATCTATCTATCTATTAAAGTGCTAAAAATGGAGGGAGGGATGTCTGTATGTTTGTATCACGCCCAAACGGCTGAACCAATTTCCCTACGGGTGGGCTCAAACTGAAGAGCGGACGGCTTAAAGAGTTGGCGGGTTGCAACGGGTGTTCAAAGTGAAGCATGGGTGGCATTATTGATAGGGGGGTTTGCGGATTAACGAATTTCTCTCCTGCTCATCTCAGAGCGCTCAAATTCGGTACGGGTACACCTTCTCGCGGATCAATCGAAGTGAACCTACGTGGACATGTAATTTTACCCTCTCTTATTATATCGGCCTTCGATTCGAGATAGTTTGATACTTTACGACAAGAAACTGGTCAACATGGTTGGTTGGTTGGCGTTGCGAGTGAAGGATGGATGCATCATTGCAAGGTAGTTCCAAGAATAATAAACCAAAATACGCAAAAAAATTCATCACGTTCTGCATGTGCCAAAGAGAAGACCTGAAAATGTCAAAATAACGATGCCTCACTCTCTCATGCAATGCCTTCGTTCACGTCAAACGTGAAGGACACATCAATATTGATAAGTTCCATTCAAAGACTACACAGTAGTGGCACTAATGGACTTCTCTCATCAACAAAATATATTATAGAGATGTGACATTCTGCAAAGTGTAACATGAATTCTTAAGAAAAGAATCGGGCGGATCGGCGGGTGTTTGATCCGTTGTCAAAATCCTACTGCCACGTAATTCATCAAAACTATGCCAAGTTGTGTTCTCATCTGTGAGATCTCTTCCTTTGAACATCCGCTGCCTTATAATTCATGGAGTGGGATGGAAATCCATCAAAAGGGCGCCCCCGCCCAATTCTGTAGGGGAAGTGAAATACGCCCAAGTTTTTTTCACTGATGAATTTCAGTTGAGGGAAAAAAGTTGATACGTGGACTATATTGGAGTTCGCAATATCCCGTTATGAGCTCAAAGAAATTGCCGGATAAAAGGTAAAAAACGAAAGCAGAGCAAAAAAAGGCTGCGGATGAAAATGGAGACTTCTAGTTTCACTTCAATAACATTTTAGATGAAGAAAAAGTAAGTTATTCATATTAGCTCCTCATATTTCACGGAGTTTTTCCTTTGAAATCTTCATACGCCTGAATGGGAAAAACGGAAGATCCTCTACCTAGGGATACTTTAATTAGTAGAATGACAGTCTACTAATTAAACTATCATTGTAGCATTAAATATACCTTTTCAAAAGTGGCATCAAAGGAATAGGCCGTGTATGAAAAGTTGTATCATTGGCTAATGAAAGATTTCTCCGACAGCACCGCATGACAATAATCAGCATCAACAGTCTGCACTGGTTTAGTTGGTGGACAAAGTGGCGAAGATTTTCATCTGCTTCCCGAGCTTTCCACAGCTGTCAAAGGCTTACAAAGCTGGCCAAAGGTCGCCAAGGCCTGCCAAGATGGTCCCGAGCGGTCCAACGCTTGCAAAGCTGGTCCCAAGCTGGCCAAAGGTTGCCAAGGCCTGCCAAGATGGTCCCGAGCTTTCCGCAGCTGTCCAACGCTTTCAAAGATGGTCCGAAGCTGGCCAAAGGTGGTCAAGGCCTGCCAAGATAGTAACGAGCTCTCCACAGCTGTCCAACGCTTACAAAGCTGGTCCCGAGCTTTCCACAGCTGTCCAACGCTTTCAAAGCTGGTTCCAAGCTGGCCAAAGGTTGCCAAGGCCTGCCAAGATGGCCCCGAGCTTTCCACAGCTGCCCAAAGCGAACTAAGGGATGCCAATATGACGCTTGGTGAATAGCTGAATATTTCATTTCGTCATGAATATTGATGTAATACGGTGTAGGAGCGATTTTGAATTCTTGTTTGGGGAGGTGTGGGACCAACTACGCAGCACTTATTTTTCAATTTGCGTTTTTTTTTTTTTTTGCCGATATTAATTTTTGACCTCCGCACGATTACATAGGTGTATTATTCCAAGAATAATAGACCACAAACGGAAGAAGTATCGATAAAATCGATTTTTTTATTTTTTTTATTTTTATGACGTCCCTGGTCTGAAGAAATTCGAAAATCAAGACACCTCGAGTGGGCAATCAAAAATGCATTTCACGCGACGGAGGCCACTACGAGAGGGAGCCTAATATAAAAACAGGACGTAATATCACAATTTGGGCGAAGAGGAGGAGGAGGATGAGGAGGAAATTATACGCGATGGTTCCGGAGGCGACCGAGCGTGCAATAACTTGGTTATCTTAAGTGCTTCGCAGACGCGGCATAATATTGCGTAGGCGCGAAGCATAATACGGTCCACCGTTTTTCACTTTCGTACAACTCGCTATGAAAATGACAGTAGAAAAAACCCACCAGGTACCATTCCTCCTTGTAGAGCGGGTCGACGAACGACGTCAAAGATCTGAAAGCTTTGTGATGAGACGCCCGCGGAAACAGCGAGCTGAATTCGGACGGGAACGAATCGAACCCGCTCGATGTGAAATCCCTCTTTTTCCTTTTCTTTTCAGCTTGTTGTTGAAACCAATGAACCTGCAAACAAAACGGAGATAATGATTAATTCAAAATAGAACACCAAAAAAAAAAAGAAAGAAAGAAACGTGATAGCCTTTTAACCGGTTAGGTTGCCTACTGCTTTGGTTAAAGTAGCTCTCTTCACGGAATTCGAAGCATTGTTTCCAGTTCAGAAAGTAGAACGAATATTACAGGACGGCAAAGGGGAAAAGCTTTGATGGAAAACGGCGAAAAGAGATAGAACTGAAATAAACCAACATCAAAATTAACTGATAACGCCAGAAAAACAATTATTATAGAAGTGGGGGATAAAAAGTGAAGGTTTATTCCAGTTGTTTAATATGGCAAATTCAATATTATTGAATAGACTATTCCTAAAATGAATCAATACACCTAATTCTGCGTGGGGATGTCACCCGCTTACTCCACGGGAATAAGGAATGGACGTACACGTGGGTTAAAAATCATCCTGTGCCGTGTTGTTAGAAGTCAAAAAGAGAAGATATCATTTTTGTGACAAAAAGTCTTTCGCGTGGTTTATATTCAGCCAAAAAGTTCTGGTCGATTCAAGTACGTGCGCGACGTCACCTACGGACCTTCCGGTTTGACGGCCAGGGTTGCCAACTTTTTCCGCAGATCGTTCCCATAAACTTGTGTATAGAACAGCTCTAAATTAAATGACTAGTTCCTAATCTAAAAAATAAAATAAAAGGTTTTTCTGCTAATTCACCTTAACCCACGTTTAACCCTAATATTCGCTGTGGTTTAACCTCAGAGACGGATCCTTCAGTTTTTTTTAATGGTGGCCAACTTGGCAACATGGCGAAATCGTCGACAAATCGCTGGTTTCCGCCGAAAATTCAAATTGCCATCCACCTAATAAAAACCGAGAAATGTCTGTTTGATCCCTTTTCACGCCTGAACGGAATGACCGATTCGCGTGCCGTTTATTGCGACCTGTTCCAAAAACCAGCGCGATGGTCATAGGCTACCTTGATTTTTCCTCCCTCATCCCCTTCATCGGTTTTCGGGTGCTCCTTCACGACGAAAGTTGTTTATCCCTGAGGTGTAACTAAGGAAGCGTCAAAAGTGGAACGAAAGTTTTGGTCTGATTTCGTTCGTACAAGGCTCTCTGGAATGAGCTTTTCACGCTGATTCCAACGAGTACAAAATTATTTTTGTGCGATAACCCGTTCGCAAGTTATTCGAAGATCGTCGGTAGGCGGGTGCGAGTATTTTTTTGCGAGCCTTCGATTTGTCTAATAGGTACTGGGTAATTTCATTTTGAGTTGATGGGTTGCTATGGGCTGCAAATAATTGGTGATAGACGGGAATTTGATAATTCACTACGAGAAACCAACAAGCGTTGTCACTATGAAAAATTAAGTTGACGGGTTGCCACGGGTGCATCGTTGATAGGTGATGTGTTTGATGTTTCGTGCGAAGCACGGGTGTCCCAGCTAGTTTTCCATAATTTCTGTAAATTCGATCGAACTTGTAATTTTTTTTAACCCCATTTTCGGTGTTATTTGGAAGCCTTCTATCGATTAAAAAAAAAAAAAAAAAATCCAGTGTTGAGGGAATCGAACCCAACACCTCCAATTCGCATGCAAAGTTCACCCTGAAATGTGTTGTGCGGGTTAAAGTCGTTACGCCTTAGAGTCTCATGTTCGATTGGACATCCGGTAGAATCATTATCCAGAAACACGTCTATTCCTTATTGTGGAACCCTTCCTATAGGGGAGATCTTATTTCAAAATTTGATTTAATGGAAACGCCTAATTTTTTGGTGGCTGCAGGGGGAGCCTCGTGCTTGCGGAGTTGGGAGAATTTAGACAGTGATGCCACACACGATAAAAACTCAACGAGATCGGTTTTGTACCGCCCTGCGTCTCATCTTCGAACTATTCGAATTATTCAAACTTCCCTCCCTCGAGTTGAAGTTTAGAGCGCTCGCCGTCCTCATCTCGTCACTCAAGTTCTAACACCCCCGTAATTGACTTTACGCAACTTTACAGGAGAGACGAAAAACTGTTTCATTTTTATTGGGAAGACTAGGGATGATTGACCCACCCTTCAGTTTTTCCCAGATATTTCAGCCATATTAATAATTAATGGACATCTTTTTCAGGCCGACGTTTCGAAATATTTATATTTCATCTTCAGGACGTGGAAAATCGTGATGTTGAATTACATCGAGGGCGACATATTCCCTTCTGCCATAGCACATCAGATGGTATTCGGGTCACGCAATAGGACAACCTCGAGAAAAAAAATTCTAAGAAAAATTGAATACTGTAGTAGAAGAGACACGTGTGTGTCAGTAATTGTTTACCATCATTCTCAACATCTTTGCGCTCATTCATCCACCATTAATTTGTTTTAAAAAAAATGTACCACAAGTAGGGAGAGAGGAGAATTTGAGGTTTTTAATAAGCTCGATTTTCGTCGTTTTTAATGCTCGAGTTAAAAAATTTATAACTTCATACGGCAAAATCGTAGGGTCATGAAACTTTTAGGAGTTGTAAATCTACCTTCAACATGCAAGAGAAAAGTAGAAAGAGTCCAAAATTCAAAGAAGTGGAGTGTTTTTAGTTGAAACTTCACAGGCGCTCAAAAATACAAAAAATGCTTTAAATGGAGTTTCAAAAAATCGGACAAAGACGGACACTCTGACTTTCGTCGAGAAAAGTTGTCCTGAGGGAGGAGAAGCATGCTCTGTCAAGATGCGTGTAGTTGCGCCTTGGTCGTTGAGCTCTATAATATAACAATATTATAGAAATGATTTTATATTATGATGTCAGTACGGTTAAGGTGGGAGGGAGGGTTTGGCAGGACGGGTGTTCTACTTCGCACAAACATTAATAAATAATGTTCGGGTGCTAATGAAGCTGCTGATGGCGAACAGTCTGAAGATGGTGCTGGCGATGAAGAAATTCAAGTACCTACCAGTCACTGCTTGAGGCTCCAATTTCTGGTTCCATAATTTTGGCTGAAGTTTCATTTAAAAAAAATTGTTTTTTTTTTTTTCAAAATTGAACAGCAGTAGAACTTCTTAAAGCTTTCGTTAATTTTTTACAAAATATGTAAAAAGGTTGTTTCACCAAAGTGTAAAAAGGGTTTTCCAAATCCTTACGATTATTAGAGGAGAAGGTGGGAATATGGACCCCTCACATAATATGGACCCCCGCGCTTTCTCAGGCCAGGGAGGGGGTGAGAGTGGAGAAGCGGCTTGTACCACATCTTAGGAGTGGGGGAGCGACGGGGGCAAGCGGGGACGCTCAGTTTTCCATCAACAAGATTACTATGACGCCACGTTTTTATCCTGCTCCACAACCTACAATCTTTGCAAAGACACAATTTTGTCATTTCTTGAAAAAACTCAATTTATGACACCTAAATTCGATCTAAATTTTTTCCAACTTTGATGTCACTTTAAGGCGAGCAATGAAGCCGTCAGCCATAAACAGTTGAGCCCTTAGTTGGAAATTTGATTTTTCATAACAAAAAATGAATAGGGGGTCCATATTCCCACCTTCTCCTAGAACCAAAACTACCGTCCAAATGGTTTGATTTTACAAGTCACTCACACGAACAATTTCTGGGCCAAAAGAAGAAGGCCCTATTAATTTTTGATAAATTGAATCAAGTTCAAGTTTGGATTTATTATTCTTGGACTAATTACACCTATGTAATCGCGACGGAGGTTGACGACTTCGATGATCGGCCTCAAAATTTGACATTATTCGTTTCAAGAGGTTTAGATTCCAAAACCGAAATGTCCGTCTGCCGTCCGGGCCGTTTGGGGCAGTAGGAATGTTTTTTAAATCTGAAATTTTGACAAAATACTCGGTTCACCATCTAGTTGTGCCCCGCAAGGATTTCAGCCCGATCGCCCGAACCCGTGGGGCGCTATGGGGCTAAAATGGGGCTACGGGAGGGGTTTTTTGAGGCTTTTGGCTGTGGGATCGTGTGAGGTGTCGTTTTCGAAGTATTTTTGGACGTGGAATCCATTTTTGGGCGTCCTGGAACGATCCGATTTCACTGTGGGGAACTATAGGGCTTTCATGGGGCTCCAAATGGGATTTTTGAAGGATCCCAGGAGGTCAAATATTTTTCGAGTAAAAAAAAAAATTTATTGACACAGAATTAAGTTTTGCACAAGTAACCTATATCAAAGAATAATAAACCGTTGTGTAAAATTTGCAGCGTTTTTCGATTTTGGAACATTGTGCGGCGTACGAAGTTCAAGAATCGTGATGCGACCAGCCAAAAGGGCGTCGGCGAGCGAAGCGAAGTCCTCTCCTCTGCACGCTTGCAAGTCAATCGACCTTGCCAAGTTGTTTCATTTTTCCGGCTGCGGACTTGTCCTTTCTACTCTGATCGTGATCTGGGTCGCCTTTTGTAACTCAAGCGTTTTGCAATCTTTTGTATAATATACTAAGATCTACGGTAGCGTTTCTTTCGACTTCCGTGTCTATTCACGCGGGGAATATAAAGTTTTTGCGGGCGGTTGCGGGCCCCGACAATTTTGCCGGTGGAAGACGTAAAAGTTTTTTGAATCCGGTTTCTTCTGTATTTTGATTCGAAACCATTAAAAGATAATCCCACTTCTTCATCGCCTGTAAGAAAAGAGCGCCCATCCTCGAAAAAGGGCCATCGTCGGGATTGTGGGAGCCGTCGTTGGATCAGTTCCCGGTTGATGGTGGCCAACAAAAGGTGATCCAGTGGCCTTGCAAGATCAAGGCGACCAGCTCGACACGCCTCGCCGGCCAGTTCCTCCTTTTACTTTATAATTGATCGCCAATAAAACTAAATCCGCCCGATATTTCGGACACGCCCTCCGAACCGGAGGATTTCGGTTGGGTCAAGCGGGATCAGGAAATTTCAACATTTTGATGAATGTGTCCGGGCTGATTGGTTCATTCTGGTCGTCTTGGATCATTTCTATGGAGGAATTTTTTTAAGTAGGCCAGGAGGGCATGAGTTCCCTTGTAGTCCAATAGACAGAGCAAAAAACGCTGTAAATGTTACACAAGGGTTTATTATTCTTTGATATGGATTACTTTTGCAAACATTAATTCTGCGTCAGTAAAAAATAATTTAAAAAAAAAACTACTCTGAGTGAGATTTCAAAAACATTTATAGCCCCATAGCGCGGCGATTCAGCCCACGGGTTGGGGCGATCGGGCAGAAAACCTTGCGGGCACAACTAGATAAATAATAATATTAATCATAATAAAATAAAAGGCGAGAGAATAAAAGGATGATAGTGATATAATAATAAAATGAAAAATTAAAACCAAGACGACAAAAGAAAAAACAAATAAAATGAAAAAGATGACAATTATCATTTAAACCTATTGACCGAACCTCATCAACTTTCGACCCACATTCATTCAAAAGGTCAACCTCATCATCAACAGTACAATTTTACAATTAAAGGGATCTTTACGAAAACGAGGTTTAATTAAGATTCTACGATTAAACGAGGGAGGTTGTTTAGGGAGTCGTACAAATGCTTATCAGAGTTGTTCAGCAAAAAAGGCATTTTATCGCCGTTCCCATATCGCGCATGCGCAATTAGGGATGGGCTGTCACTCGATTAATAAGAGGGTTAGGGAGAAGGTTTATGGAGACAAAATTGTTGTAAATTTAATGCTCTAAAACTTTTAAGATGAACCATTTGGTAGGAAACCGCTTAGTTTAGAAGTTATGAGCAAAAAACTGACAACAAACCGAACATATTGACATCACTGTAACTGTGATGGGCTGTCACTCGATTAATAAGCGGATTAGGAAAAAGGTTTATGGAGACAAAATTGTTGTAAAATTAATGCTCTACAACTTTTAAAATGAACCATTTGGAAGGAAACCGCTTAGTTTAGAAGTTATGAGCAAAAAACTGACAACAAACCGACCATTTTGACATTTCTCTAACTTTGGTTGGCTGTCACTCGATTAATAAGCGGATTAGGAAAAGGGTTTATGGAGGCAAAATTGTTGTAAATTTAATGCTCTACAACTTTTAAGATGAACCATTTGGTAGGAAACCGCTTAGTTTAGAAGTTATGAGCGAAAAACCGACAACAAACCGAACATTTTGACATTTCTATAACTTTGGTTGGCTGTCACTCGATTAATAAGAGGTTTAAGAAAAGGGTTTATTGAGACAAAATTGCTGTAAATTTAATGCTCTACAACTTTTAAGATGAACCATTTGGTAGGAAACCGGTTAGTTTAGAAGTTATGAGCGAAAAAAAGTTATGAGCGAAACAAACCGAACATTTTGATATTTCTGTAACTTTGATTGGCTGTCACTCGATTAATAAGCGGATTAGGAAAAAGGTTTATGGAGACAAAAATGTTGTAAATTTAATGCTCTACAACTTTTAAAATGAACCATTTGGAAGTAAACCGCTTAGTTTAGAAGTTATGAGCAAAAAACTGACAACAAACCGACCATTTTGACATTTCTCTAACTTTGGTTGGCTGTCACTCGATTAATAAGCGGATTAGGAAAAGGGTTTATGGAGGCAAAATTGTTGTAAATTTAATGCTCTACAACTTTTAAGATGAACCATTTGGTAGGAAACCGCTTAGTTTAGAAGTTATGAGCGAAAAACCGACAACAAACCGAACATTTTGACATTTCTATAACTTTGGTTGGCTGTCACTCGATTAATAAGAGGTTTAAGAAAAGGGTTTATTGAGACAAAATTGCTGTAAATTTAATGCTCTACAACTTTTAAGATGAACCATTTGGTAGGAAACCGCTTAGTTTAGAAGTTATGAGCGAAAAACCGACAACAAACCGAACATTTTGACATTTCTATAACTTTGGTTGGCTGTCACTCGATTAATAAGAGGTTTAAGAAAAGGGTTTATTGAGACAAAATTGCTGTAAATTTAATGCTCTACAACTTTTAAGATGAACCATTTGGTAGGAAACCGGTTAGTTTAGAAGTTATGAGCGAAACAAACCGAACATTTTGATATTTCTGTAACTTTGATTGGCTGTCACTCGATTAATAAGCGGATTAGGAAAAAGGTTTATGGAGACAAAAATGTTGTAAATTTACAACAATTAACAATTTAATGCTCTACAACTTTTAAAATGAACCATTTGGAAGGAAACCGCTTAGTTTAGAAGTTATGAGCAAAAAACTGACAACAAACCGACCATTTTGACATTTCTCTAACTTTGGTTGGCTGTCACTCGATTAATAAGCGGATTAGGAAAAGGGTTTATGGAGACAAAATTGTTGTAAATTTAATGTTCTGCAACTTTTAAAGGGAACCATTTGGTAGGAAACCGCTTAGTTTAGAAGTTATGAGCGAAAAACCAACAACAACCGAACATTTTGACATTTCTGTATCTTTGATTGGCTGTCACTCGATTAATAAGCGGATTAGGAAAAAGGTTTATGGAGGAGACAAAATTGTTGTAAATTTAATGCTCTACAACTTTTGACTTGAACCATTTGGTAGGAAACTGCTTAGTTTAGAAGTTATGAGCGAAAAACCGACAACAAACTGAACATTTTGACATTCCTCTAACTTTGATGGGCTGTCACTCGATTAATAAGCGGATTAGGAAAAAGGTTTATGAAGACAAAATTGTTGTAAATTTAATGCTCTACAACTTTTAAAATGAACCATTTCGAAGGAAACCGCTTAGTTTAGATGTTATGAGCGAAAAACCGACCGAACATTTTGAGGTTTTTCGGCCCTCCCAAAGTTAGCACCTGGTCCTCGAATTGTCTAACAAGAAAGAGCCCCCCCCCCCCCCCCCCCCCCAACACAGCTTTTGAACTCACTTTGCTCGCGCCATTTCTAAGACATGGGACGATATTAAACCTAAATAATTTCGGATACATTCTGGGATTTTAGATGTCATAGTATATTGCTAGTATATTCGTAACCGTTACGAAATCCACCTCGACAGCGTAAATTTGTCAGACTTCGTGTTGGCCGAAATTGATTTCACTTCTCATAAATAAAACGTTTACTGGTTTAAAACTATTTGTAAATTTGATCATGTGAAGCAACCCCTGAAGTAGAACTTGATTCATTGCAAGTGAGAAAAACGTATGAATATTAAAGAGACTTTTGAAGAAATGCAGGCGCGGAGTGTAAAACGAGAAATTGACTTCACCATTCACAAGAGAAAAAGTTTTATGAAAACACTCTGTGATGATGAAGTACCCGAAGGTGTTTGAGGGAGTGTCGAAGCCGTCCCAGGAAACCGGGTAGTTTTCTTTACGAGTGTTTTCTTAATGAATCCGACTCCTAACGGTATAAACCGCAACAGACAAACGGAAGGGTGGGTACGAGGCGAGAAAGTATGGAGCAAGGTCTCTTGAGGCAAGGACGTGTGCCAACCAGACAGTTTTGAGGTCTTCGCAAGCTGTACGGTCCGGTCTGGCCTAACCGGTGGAATATGTAACAGTCGTAACGCTCGCCAACCCGGCCGCAGAAGAACCTCGAATCAGGAACACAGAAATAGATTTAGTCGAAATCGGAAGAAAAGTTGAAAAACTCGAAGTGCAACATTTTACGTGGAAAGAAAGATGACGGCCAAATAAGACGAGGAACGTGCTGATGTTTCAAGAGATATTCTACTATCAAGGAGTGAACGAAAATGACGGTGGTCAGAAAAATTCAACACTTTTTGGGGACGAAAGCGCATAATATCACTGAGAGAAAAGATTTTTTTAGTGGCTCGGTTAAATCCGAAATAACCTCGAAAAGAAATTGAAACCACCTAGAATCAATTGATTCAACCTAGAAAAAAATAGGTCCAGGTTAAAGTACCATCGAAAAATATTAATACAACCTAGACCCTTATAGAAACAACCTAATCCGTTATTACCCGCCCTCTGACCACAACCTGGAATAAAAAAGTGTCAACCTAGACCAAATGTGAACTTCACATTTGGTCTAGGTTGACATTGTGAAGACCTAGAAAATATATTACCTACCTTCGACTTTTAAGTGGGGTAACCTAGAATCGAATGATTTGACCTTCCATATAATTCCCCTCCATTAAAGTCTCGGTTGTACAACTGAAAACAACCGAGAGATTTAAAAGGCGAGATTGTTTCTTTAGGTAACAGGTCAGAAGAAAAAGTTTGACTCTCAGTCTCGGTTAAAACTACCGTAGTACCACAAATAGTTTTAGCTTTAAACAACCGTGATTGTAATTCATTCGATAAATTCCAGGTTGTTTCTACAGTACGCTAAGTGGCCGCGGAGAGCGCCACTGTAGGCGGTGGGCGTTAATTCTCGTTGTCTTGGCACCCCTGCTATTTATCCGGTGGGGTTGAGGCCAAATCTCTGTCAAATTCTAATCATCTATTTTCTGTCAGTCATATTATGAGTTGGAAACAAAGACAACCCAGAAAGATAGTTGAAGTTGATAGAACCAACCTGCAATGGAAGTGGAGCAAACCTAGAAAGAAAAGTGGACCACCTAGTAATTTATTAGGACCAACCTGAAAAGAATAAGAAGCTACGTAGAAATTTAACTGGTGCAACAGGGATAGTAATTGAAACAACCTCGTAAATAAAGGGGCACAACCTAGAGAAAAAAGGGTTCTAGGTTAACACGCCATGGCTGCAAATTGTTTGAGGTGGGGTGAGAACGTTTTCGTTTTAGGGTAAATCAACCATCTACGAAAGTGAAAAACATTGAATACCAGGGTGATACAACCAAGACATTAATGTTTTTAACCTAGAACTAAAGTGTAGGGGTGGCGCATTTTAAATCTTGGTTGTTTGCATTTTTAGGACCGGTAACTTCACCAGTATTTTCAATCTAGGTTAAATGATATTCAACCTAGACTAAATTGTTCCACCCTAGAATGAAAACCAAAAAAAAATCTAGGTTGGCAGCATTTAACCTAGAAAAAAATCGAAAAATAACCTAGAATAGGCCCTTTTTTTCTCTCAGTGATTTCACTGCTTATATTACATGATATTATAGCATAAACTGTGAAAGAAATTTTACACAAGGATTTATTATTGGTAGGTTAATTGTGCGAAAATTAATTCTGTGCCAATTTAAAGGGGGGCGATCCAACTGCGCCAATGTCCATGTAATTGGGAGTGAAAACATCCCAACTCCGCCAGCGATGCGTGATCAGGTCAACGTAGGGACTGCCATCTCCGCCAGCTCTGTTCGAGTAAACCCCTTGACGTCAATAGCTCGACTGAGGTTAGGAAGAGAATATAAGAAAGAAGGAGAGCGCAATAGACAAATGGCTTCACTGACCTTTGGCACAGAACCAGAGCTCCAGAAAAGCAGGAAATGTAGATGAAGATCCAGAGATTAAGAGATCCAGAAATCCACAGAACCAGAGATACTGGAATCCAGGGAGTTGGAGCTCCGGAAATTCACAGATTCAGAGGTCCAGGAATCAACAGATTTAGAGCTCTGGATATTCACAGATTCAGAGATCCAGGAATCCAAACATCTAGAGGTCCAGAAATCAAGGGAAGATTTAAATATCAACAACAGCAACAACAAAATCCAGGAATCTGAAAATCCACAAACCCAGAAAATTCTGAAATTCAGAGATCTAGAGCTCCAGATTACCAGGAAATCCATGAAAGAATGATGAAGAAGAAGGAGAAGAAGAAGGTTCACAAATTATGAGATGCTGAAAATCCTGTAATCTAGACATCCAAAAATCCACAGAAGAGATCATGGAATCCATAGACCCGGGAATTATTTTCTTACATAAGGAGATCTGGTCGTTCGGAATCGAATCAGAACTCGAACGCTTCCAGGAATTAAAACGGACAGAACTTCGGTACTCCGGCAACGAAAAAATAGTCTCAGAAGGAAATGAATTCAAATGCGTGACTTTCCAAAATCGACGAGCGTTCGCAGAGCATCAGAATTTGAGAATTAAATTCCTGGAAGCCGATGTATTTCCACCCTCGGCCCTTTCAAAAGACTCAATGCACATGCGTCGAACGGTTCGGGATTTCCAGGATTACTCTGCGAACGCAACTATTGTTATCAGTGATAACTTATCATAATGGGCCTTCGACGAAATCCCATTCTCCTCTGATCTCGATCATCAAAAAAGAATTTCGGCACGAATATCGTGTGGTTCATCTACTACAAACTCGTCTTTCATCGAATTCGATTTAGACGGTCCAATCATTAGGTGGCGAAGCATCGCGAAATCCAACAAACGAGCTTTTCATCGAAGATGACAGCGCGTAATCGCGCGATTTCACAAGTTTGGAAAGTGAATAAACGACACTGCTTTTGAGGTTGTCAATCAATGGATATCGACAGGTGACTGGAAATCCCCAGTGTAGCCCCAAGAAATGAGCCATAATTTTGCTGCCGAAAGATTAGTTCCAGATTCACCCGGTATCCAACACTAAGGAAAATGACCGATAAGGCACTGGGCTCGAGAATCAACCAATGAATCTATTGGCCAACAAGAATTTCTCCATCTCAGCCACCTCCGTGCCATTTGAGAGTGTTTTCAACGGCCAGATATCACAAGTCTTGTCCTCGGAAAAAGCAAGCATGCAAATCTATTTAAATTAAAATGAAGCAATCCTAAAAGATCATAAGAAAATCAATACCAATGAAATCATCACTAGCACCACCATTAATTTTTCTTCAATTTGTTCTTGATGTTTTTTTAATCATATTTTATTATTATTACATTCATTTTTTTCTTTCGTTCTATTCGTTTTTATATTCATTTTTTCTGTAGTTTCAAGGCGCGTGGCTCAAATCAAATGTCTGCCGCCATCCAGGATGTTTTGGCCAGCAGGACTTTATGGTTTATTATTCTTGGAATAATACACCTATATAATCGCGACGGAGATCAAAAATTCTGATCGGCCTCAAAATTTGATATTATACGTTTCACGAGGTCTCGATTTCAAAAACGAAATGTCCGTCCGAGCCGATTTCAGCAGGAGGAATTTCGTTAAAATCTTAAAGTTTGACAAAATATTCGGTTTAGCATCTAATTGTGCCCGCAAGGTCTTCAGTCCGCTCGCCCCAACCCGTGGGGATAAAATGGGGCTACCGGAGGGGCTTTTTGAAGGGTTTCGGCTTTGGGGTCGAGTTAGGTGTCGGTTTCGAAGTATTTTTGGACGTATAATCCATTTTTGGGGGTCCCAGAACGATTCGATTTCACCGTGGGGATCTGTAGTGCTTTCATGGGGCAACAGAGAGGATTTTTGAGGAATTCCAGGAGGTCAAATAAGGAGTCGTTTATCGAGTAATTTTGGACGCAAAAATAATAACAACAAGTGGGGTTTTAACCTCAAATTACTACCTTTTTCTGAGGCAGACGGAGCGAATGTTGGTACATTTAAGTTGCTACTTATGCTACTATGCTAGTTACGAGCCGTCGATTCGCTACCTCAGCCAAATATACGATTGATTGTTGCCATCAACGTACAATTATTGCAGGTTGTGTTTTTTTAATAATCCTGAATTTTTTGCGCGTTTCGTCAAGAAATCGTCAAAAAAATCACGTTGAAACTAATAAAAACTATTCATTTGATGGTTCAATGAAATACAAGTCTCATAATAAATGATTAATTTTTATATTATCATTTAATTTTTATATTAGAATTAGGCTAATCGTAAAAGAACAATCGTCAAAGGAGAGAACCGATTCACGATTAACAATCGAAAACATTCAAACTGCAAATTCTTTCTCCTTCAGGACTGGTTGTTTATGATCTCTGGACGAGAAAATGGTCAAGATGAATTACACGTGTAGAATGAAAGGTCTCTGAGACAATTTTTGACTTCATGGGAAGGTTACGTTTGGTTATCGTAGAAGCAGAAATTGCAGGAATTTAGTTCTGTTTCAATGCAAAAAAATTATAATATTTTTTTGGATTTTTATATTTCAAAAAAAGTTTTTTTAAATTTATTTTGTTTTTTACTTGAAAAATATTTGACCTCCTTGGATTCTTCTAAAATCCTATCTGTAGCCCCATGAAAGCCCTATAGATCGCCACAGTGAAATCGGATCGTTGCGGGACCCCAAAAAATGGATTCTACGTCCAAAAATACTACGAAAACGACACCTAACTCGATCCCATAGCCAAAAGCCTTCAAAAACCCATCCCGTAGCCCCATTTTAGGCACATAGCGCCCCACAGGTTTGGGCGATCGGGCTGAAAACCTTGCGGGCACAACTAGATGGTAAACCGAGTATTTTGTCAAAATTTCCGATTAAAAAAAAAAAAAAATCCTACTGCCCAAAACGGCCCGGACGGCGGACGGACTTTTCGGTTTTGGAATTTAGACCTCTTGAAACGGATAATGTCAAATTTCCAGGCCGATCGGAGCCGTCGACCTCCGTCGCGAAAACATAGGTGTATTACTCCAAGAATAATAAACCAAAAGTAGGAACAGATTAAAATATTTCTCATACTTAGTTAGTTGAAATAAGTGTCTTTAACTTTCGAGCACCTGCGATCTGAAGATAAGTATCGGTTTCTCACAATCAAAGTCTTCCGACGAGGCCACCACAGATTAGCAGGCCGTGCTCGCTGCCAGTGTTAAGATGATTAGTCCTGTCCCATTCAACGAGCAACGAAAATACAACCTTTTTTTTTGCGATTGGCCAGTTATACGACCCGAAAAATGCAAGTGTTCCTCGATAGAAGGTTATTTTAATTTTTATTATCGATTTGCATGCCTTTCCGACTTTTTATTTCATCTATTTTATTATTCAAACTACCCTCAGAGTAAGATAGTTTAATTCATACCAATCGCAGGTGAATGACGAATTACCTGTTAAATTTTAAGATTTCATTTAACGTTGTCTTTTACTTTGAACTGAACCTCGTAAAAACAGAAAAAAATTGTTTTTCGCCATTGGGTTGGACTGTCATTGTCAGTTCTTCCCCTATTTGGGTGAAATTTGCGCAGTTTTTGAGCTCTTCAGCAAGTAACTATTACAGCAATAAAGATAAAATTGGCAACATACGTCTGGCTACAGCCGGGACCCAAATCAAAGAGTTTGAGGGGTACGAGACCCACCTCAATATTTCCCTCGACGTGAAAACCAGCAGTAAGTACCTATTGTTCTGGAAATAATAAACCGACAATGTTAAAAAGATGTTCTCGCAGCGAGTGAAAAGCTGGTCGCAGAACCGCAGAGGAAGAAACCCTGCCGAGTTGGAAACCTGCTTTAACAATGCGGAGGAGGAGCAAATGGTCTGGAAAAGAGAGGTGATTGATGGGAGTGATCGAAACGTTGGCGTCAATGGCTCCTCGGCGGAGAAGATTGGTCCATCACAGTTGAGCGATGCGACAGAATAGGCGGGGGGAGAAAGAAAACTATCAGTTCAGCAGCGCAACATCGGCAAAAAGTTAGTTGACGAGAGTGCACCGGACAGGTTATCAGGTGACTGGCCACTCAGGGAGGTGGGATGCATTGAGCTCGTCGCTACAATATTGATTGGCAGACCAGCGAAAAATGAGGATGGAGCGAGTGTAAACAAAACATCGACACAGCAGGCAAAACTGTCGGATATGGGATCTGGAACCCACTCGGTGGTGTAAGTTTCAAGAAGTGTAGTAAACGAAACGTCCCTCGTAATGCGCCGAATTCGGGAGTTAATAGGGATGTGCAATACAATACAATACCCGATACTTGCATCGATAGAAGATTGTGATACTAGGTATTAAAGTATCGGAAGCAAGTATTCGGTACCTACAAGTTTAGGATGGCGATGGCGGTTCAAAATCGAACTTATTTTTGAAAAAACCTCGGTACAGAACAATGATTCAAGTAGAGTTATTTTAATTTTATGTAGGTACATCTGTTTCCATTTGTGTATTTTTCCCGATGCGGGAAAAATAATCTATGCCAATCATCGAAAGGCAAGAAACCATACCAACAGTACCCAGTATCGAAAGGAAGACTTCCTTAGTACCCGATACTTTACCCATATCAATAAGTACTAGCACTCAGACATAAGGCCACCAGACCACTTTCTCGGTCAGGGGGACCTCGCTTCGCCAAAATTAGGGGTTCCCATTTAAAATAAGAAAGTTGGGCGCAAATGCGCCTACTCGCGCACATCTCAGGGGTGGTTCAACCCCCTATGGAATTTTAAACGGGATCCCGAGCCCATAGAACAAATCGCCGTATTTTTATCGCTTACCGTTTAGGAGGAGAAGAAAAATTTTCTACCACTAATTCTCACATCCATAGATCGCACATCCTCGGTTCCTCCGTGTAGTTGCTCCCGCAAGCTATTCTGCCCAACCGTTCACACCCGTGGGGATAAAAAGGGGCTACGGGAAAGATTTTTCAGGTTTTGGGGAATGATATCGAGGGTGTCGTTTTCGAAATATTTCTGGACGTGGAATCAATTTTTTGGGGATCCCAGAACTAACCGATTTCACTGAGCATGTTTATTGAGCCATGATGAGCGGACGTTTTGGTGTTTTCAAACTTTTCTCGTACTATGCTTGCCAAGACGAATTTGCTGGTTTGTGATTCAAATTTCTGCGACATCTAGAAGTGCCTTGGAATAAAAATGAGCATTCTCCTCCTCCTCCTCCTCTTCGGGCTGCAGCTTAAATATTATAGATGTTCTTTTTATACTAACGTTTTTTACAACCTATGTCAACCATGACCTCAATACTCGCTTTTCCTTCGAATTTCGTGAAAACCATGAGGTTTTTATATTAACATTCTGACTAAAATATCAATCATTTTACGATAAGGGGCTAAAAGGGATATCGCGAATTCGTCAGACGACAGCGTTGTTGATAACAGGTGGGATTTGAGGATGACACCCTTAATGCCTGTCACACAAACTGATCCTCAACGGTATTGATCAATTCAATATTCACCCCGATACGCAAATGACAGCCCGCGTTCCACACCGAATGGGTTTCCGTCGTCACCATCAGAATAAACCAGTTTCATTTCACTCCTAAAATATCATTTAGCTTAAACGTACGTCTGGTTCTTGTGAGAGCTGCTCGTGATGGAAGTCGGCTCGCGTCAGAGATCGTTTGTGAATCCGTTGATGCTCCAAGAGGTAGTAGCCCTTGAGTGATCCAATCTGAAACAAAATAACGATAACATTAGTGACAAATCCAAACCAATGAAACACAAATGTGTTTTTTCGGTAATTCTTCCGAGGGGATCAACTCAGGGCGTGGGGTGGAGTTAGAAAGAGTTCGAGAAGGCGGTTCTCAGATGTTGGGTGTGGGGGGGTTGTGCAGGGGAGTGGTTGAGGGGGTGAGGGTACGTGAAGGATGGTGGAGAGGGTAGTAGGCAAAGGTGGTAGAAGAACACGATGGGGCTCAGGGGGATGCCGCCAGGAAAGAGTAGAGCAGGGGTGTGGTTGAGGCGGGGAGGGAACGTGAAGGATGGTGGAGAAGCAGGTATGCTTGGGCCTGGGATGGATGGATGGACACATTTTCAAACCGCAAGACCCTCGGAAAAAAACGCATTCTGTGTTAAAACACACACACAGCAAGCAAGAAACTTGCAGTCAGAGCACTCACTCAAGGTCCAGTCAACGCGTATCAGGACATTCTTTGGTCTTATTCCATGTATTTTTGGGGTGCTGAATCCGAATCTGAAGAGATCCAACAAATATCTTTCATGTGTTTTGAGATATTCGCAAAAAGCTCCAAAAGCAAAGCACTTTTTTCAGTTTTTTGTTTATGAATCCTGCGGCAAAAGTCACTATTCTCAACGGGAAAGAGCATTACATAATATGTACTGCTATATGTAATTTTATAGGAATGTATTCCTATGGATTCCTATAAATGAATGAAACGATGAATTCCGACCCTCTCAAGGAGCCCATTACCCTAAAGCAAAGTATAATAAACCTTTGAGGAAATGTTTGCAGCGTTTTTTCTATCTCTCAAACCAAAAAATTTCTGTAAAACGTACAATCTGTATTTGAACAGTTGGGAACAAGAGAGCTGCCAAATTGGGACACGAAATAAGTAATTTTCAGAATGTTTTCATAGTTTTTCTCATCTCCTTTCGCATCACTCTTTCCCTTCCGTTTACCAGATGAAAAATCATTGTGCTCGTCTCAAGTAATAAATCCCGGGCGCTATCTGCGGGGAGCAGAAGGGCTCGTGAAGAGCTTCAACCCTATTTTCGCCCTTCTCGTTTTCTGGGGGGGACCGAAATCTTTTCAACCTGGTTGAATTCACACCAGTTCGCATTTTCACCGCCTTCGATGCCTGTTATCGCCCGAGTGGCGACATCGTGAGCACTTCCTCCCCCTAATCTGATTTGAAGAGCAGGAATCCCCTCGAGGATCGTTAAATTTTTTGCCACGTGTTCGTCCGTCCTACGTTTGAAACTTCCTCGAAATTTTTTCGCGACGAAAAGGCCCTTAGAGAAAGCAGTCTGTCCCCCGGGTTTGTCGTGCGATCGTTAGGGTGCGTCAAATCGGGCGGAATAACGCGCCGAGTTTAGCGTGTGCGAATCGCATTTTCCGCTTGACACGCAAAGTTATGCGGGCATTTGGGATCCCGCCCAAGCCTTCCTATAGATCTAATGCCCCGAACGATGATTTAGGCTCTAACGGCAATCCATGAGAAATTACCGAATAAGGGTATCGATATGAAAGATATCGATATTTTGAAATCACGATAAATCGCCTTATATTATCACCTGCATCCAGTAAGATTGAGGAGCATGTTCCCGAAACCTACTACATCCGTTTTTATGAATTTTTCAGGAGAGGAGGTTTGTAGCCCGATCGCCCAACCTCGTGGGGCTTTGCGGGGCTAAAAAGGGGCTACAGGAGGGTTTTTTAATGGTTTTCGGCTAGCATATCGAGTGGGGTGTCGTTTTCAAAGCATTTTTGGACGTAGAATCCAAATTTTGGGTCCCAAAACCATCGGATCTCACCTTAAGGACTTTCATGGGGCTATAAATGGGGCTTTTGATGGATGTCAGGAAGCCGAATGACGTGTCCGTTTTCCGAGTAATTTTGGACGCATTCTCTGCAGATTGTCATAGTTCAGTAACTGGCTGATAGTGTTGCTGATTATACGGAACATTAAAATATAATATATTTTGAAATTTCTACAATTCTCACAATTATTGTGAGCATATTATGCTCACAATAATTGTGAGAATTGTAATTATTACAATCTCACTGCTCTGTGTTAATAATTGTTATAACAATTATTAATTAATTGGTTAAATATCCTCAACGAACAAACTTCTTCGTAGCATTATTCTATAAATCAAGTTCTGACCATGCTAGAGTGCGATTCAGTAAAAAAAAAAAAAAAAAAAAAAAAGTTTAAAAATCATCAATTAAATTTTGTAAAAAAACAATGTGTCAAATTTCCCGATATTTGTAGAATGGCCCAGGTACCATAATTACCAGTAATCGGGTGAAAACTTGAATTTTTCGGTCATTTTCAAGAAATTTGAAAAAAAAAAAAATTAAGCCTCGTACCTCGGTACCTATTTGATGGAAAAATACGTTTAGCCAGGTCAGGCCAGGTCAAATTGTAGGTAGTATAACGCTCTTTCTAAAACAATGGAGTGGCCTTGGCCGTAAAATGTAAGGGAAAGAAGTTTGAAAGCAAAAACCGAAGGAAGGTTAAAAAAATTTCGCGGTTTTTTGCCTCTCTTGATTTTTCCACGGGAGTTCTTCTTCTTTGGGCGCCATACCCGTAAACGATCTCTCGCTACTAACTTCTGTTGAGCGTGTTGAACAGTTATTTCAGAAGAAGTAGGGACACCTACTGTTTATCGCCGGTTCCCGAACGGCAAATTTGAGAGGTTTTATCGGTAGAATAGTTTCGGTGGGTTGCCATTTCCTTCCGAAAGGTGATTATCAGTAAAAGGAAGCGGCTGCTGGGATCGAAACAGCAACGTTTGACTCAGCAGTCCAACGCTCTTACCACTGAGCCACTGATAACCACGCTGATTGAGCTTGAGGTTAATGCTGCTCTCAATGCGGCGGATGGTTAAGTTGATCTTCCATGGCTTGTCATTGCTGACGCAACGTCGGGCGTGGTTATACTTGGATGGGTGATCGCGTGAGGAGCGGGGTCACCGATACAAGTATTTTCTGCGTTCAATCGGACGGCGAACTCCTCCCAACCCAGGGGGACGAGGCAATGGGGAGCCATGAGCGCAATCGCAAGACAAGTTCCGATCCTCCTTGAGAGGACGGCTGACGACGTCCGCGACGGCAGCAGCCAGTCGGACGAAAATTCATGGTGAAATTCCCTTGTTACATTTACATTTACATTACATTTTACAAGTTGATCTTCCTGTTGCTGCTAAGGATTGGCCGCATCCATCGCGTGCTGTGAAAATTGAGGATGAAGAATTGAACGAGAGCACCACATTTTACAACATCTTCACCGACGGCAGCGATTTGGGCGAGGGCAAGGTTGGCTGTGCCTTTGTGGTTTATCGACCTGGTATTCCGGGGACCTATCACATCGGCAGTTCTTCAGGCTCGGCCCTAAATGCAGCAATAACCAGGCAGAGATGTTTGCAGTCGGGGAAGCATTAAGTTGGCTGAGTCGGCAATCTGTGAACCGGGTTTATAGATCTGCTTTGGTGCATACTGACAGCCAGTACTGGGCTCGCTGACGCTGGAAACCATCTCCCGGCACTGGAGGACATCAGGGAGCTGTTGCATCGCTTGCGGAGTGAGGGCGACTGGCGTGAGGGCGTCGTTTGGGTTCGGGCACACATGGGGACGACTGGAAAACAGCTGTGCGAAGGCGGCTGCGGATGATTCAGAGCTCCCAATGTGTTTCTCAAGGGTGCCTAAGCAGCGAATTAAGAGCGATCAGCACCGGGCATCACTTGATGAGTGGGAAAGGATGTGGCAGTCGACACAGTACGGCAGTCACACGCGGCGAATCTTTCCAGCAGTACGGGATCGCCTGAAATTGCAATGCCATGGCTTTTCCTTTTCGTGGAGGATGACCATGCTTTTGAGTGGTCACGGCAGGTTGAGGTCATTTCTTGCCCGATTTAACCTGGCTGATTCGGCCATCTGCTCGTGCCTGTCCGGGGCAGTTCAGGACTGGGACCATCTTCTGTTCCTTGAAGTTCCACGTGCTCGTCTCATGAGGTGTCCTGCGAGGTACTGGTTGGCCGGCGGCAGTTGGGGACTTATTGCGGAGCCACTGTTTGGCCTTGGTTGCCTTCCTTAACGAGGTGGATTTTGGTGCGATTTGTGGCGGTGTGTAGAAGAGTTCAAGCGCGGTCAATGCTGTGTAGTAGACACTAAGGTCAATTCTGCAGAAATATAGGCATGCCTATATTTTTTTCACTTTAAATACTATAAATTAGATGTTATATCTGCTTTCAAAAAAGCCTATAGTCAAGCTTGGGAGCAGGCTGAATATATTAATAAAAAATATTTAATATATATATATAACCACGCTGATAACCACTGGGGTTAAAAGGCCAGAAACTTGGATTAAGAATAACCTAATAGTACTAAACAACGTGAGCGAAAGTCACAATAAGTTGGTTTTTTTCTCCACTGCGTCAACCACCTGCCGACTCGACTACAAGCAGACACCAGAAGGAAAAGCGTGTTCACGTCCCTCCAATGTTTAGCCGTGAGGCTCAACTTGACTCAAGTGCCGCTCAAGGTGTCAGAGAAGAAGAGTCGAGGGGTCGGTTTTTTTTTTATCCTCCAGGAAGTATGTTCCAACAAGATCGTATTAGTGCAGGGGTGAAGAAGATTTCTCTTGAACCTCCTACGCACAGGTTTTTTTTTTTTTTTTTTTTTTTTTTTTTTTTGCATCCTCAGTTAAACTCGGTAGCCGACATTACGACACAGCTGTTGACCCCTTTTCGAAGGCCCCGTACCCTAATCGCCCTCTTCATTTGCACACCAAGTGGCCTAATCGTAGGTCAGGACGAGGAAGAAAGCTCTCCACCCCGCCTGACGCTCTGCCCCCGCCGGCAGGTTGTGCAACCCGCATTCACCTTTTCCCGAGCCAGTTTTGAAGATTCCCCAACCTGCTTCAAGTGTCGTCTTCATTTTCGGGTCGATAACCCTCGAGATTTTCTCCGTCCTCACGAAAGAGTTGAAAAGACGCGGAACCCGGAAGCGAGCGGGAATGCCTTCCAAGATGCGATCAAGTGGTATATGACTTGGCGATAAAGTGTGTGACAGCTTGTTTCCTGTTCACATTTTATGATTTGCAAAAAAAAAAAAAAAATCGCCTTACGGCGTTTATACGTCCCGGCACTGGGTCAAAAGCGGAGTGACTAGCGGGTCGATCGTCTGGCGTGAGGGAGTTGCACATCCTGAAAACCATTCCAGAACTTCCTTTATCTCAGGTTTGATTCAAAAGAACGATTAGGTGGTGTAGGACCGAAGAGAAGCATCAGAGGAACGTTTTACCAAAACATTTCTGTGAATAATGAACACGATCCTGATGAACTCATTGTCAAGTAATCTTGCTGGGTCAGGAGACTCTTGGCTCTCACGTGATTTGATTCCACAGCTATTTTGTTTCCTCTCTGCTTGTGACTCTCGGGACAGGACGTTACGACTTAGGGACAAATGAAAGTGAAAGGTCGTCGGACGCCTGATGACTTTCAGGTTCAGCAACGATATCGGGTCTGTCGAGTTAACTGCGTGAAGGGTTGCCAGACTTCCTGATTTATCAGGACAGTCCTGATTTTAAGGGTGTCCAATCCTGTGTGTCCCGATTTTGCGAGAGCCCTGATAAAAACGCTACAACTTTAATCAAGGGTTTATTATTGTTTGATATAAATTATCCAAAAATTAATTCTATAACAATAAAAAAAATTCAATTCAAATACAAATTTTGTTCATTATCTTGTTAACATAAGTTTCTTATAATATAAGAAATATTCCGTCCGCAAACTTAACAAGATAATATTATTATCTTGTTAAGTTTGCGGACGGAATAAATAATATGGTTTTTTGGCGAAAAACCGACCAAAAGAAATAAAAAATTGATGAAAAACCTCGAAGTAATTAATCAATTTTTGATTGTTTTTCAGTTTTTATTGGTTCAATAAAAACGACACCACCCAGCAAACTAAAAATATTTATTTTTCGTGTTTTGTTTATTCTATTTATTGATCATTGTTTATTTTTTGTTTGTTTGTTTTTCAATTTCATTTTTTATTTTTTTACGTTTTTTGATGTTCAATTGCGACTATAACCGATCGGTTGAATTTTGAAGTTTTAGAATTCAATCGAAGGGGAATTTAATGGTCTTCAATTATGTATTCCGAGTGATGCATGATTTCCGAGATATAGGTACCCAGGCGAAAAACCAAAAGAAGTCGCAAAATATCGAGGCTCAACCGGTAGGCGCTTCCAAGTGTTTTTTTTTTTTTTTTTTTCGCCAATCTAGCTGGACAAAAAAAAGTTCTTCTCTTCTTCGAAATAACTATTGGAGTCTCTTCATAGATAGTTGGCAAGGTAAGAAACAAAGGAGAAAAAGCTCAGAAGGCACAGAATCGTGTCATAATATGATATTATCATGCATTGTTAAGAGGAGTTAAAACCCCACTCATCGTCTGGCTATAGCTTTATAAAGCCGATCTTATTAACATGACATGTTAATAAGATCGGCTTTATGAACATTGTTCATTCAACTGCAAGTGATTCACCGGCCGCTTCGCCTTGGGTCTTCCGACAATTTTTCACGGAAAGTTTTACATTATTACTCATTGAAAAATTTTGGTTCTATGAGATTTTTAGAATTTACGATATTTTTTAAGTATTCAAGTTTTTTAAGCGAAAAACGTCGTTAGAGCTATAGTTATTGAACTGTAATTTTTGAGGTACACCCGGACTTTATTAACACGTTAAACTTGAGTTATTTCTGGATGGGACTGGACCAAAATGATTCTCAGGAACTTGCGAGGTTTACAGTGTTTTGAATTTTAATGTTTTCGCATTTTTGCATGTTTTGACGTGGTGGAAAGTGCTGAAGTACGGGGATAAGAATGTGTGCATGTACCAGGAAAGCGAAGCCCCCTACCGTTGAAACGTCAATTTTTATCGTTTTACAGAAGTATAAAGTACATTTGACACCTGACATTGAGGCAATCGGGCTGTGGAACCTAGTAATCATATTGACTGCCAAAACACATATTTTTTTTAGCGTTGAAACGAATTTTTTATCTTGTAATTAGACTTTTGTCTACCAAGATTGGAGAAAAAAACACTGTGCGCTGGGGCGACCACTTATTAATTAATTTTTTAAATCCCGCTCTTTCCAAAAATTACAGCTCTTGACGGAACTTAGCCCGCGTGGGGCTGTATGGGGCTATGGGAGGGTTTTTTTTGCCGGTTTTCGGGTATGATATCGAGTGGGGTGTCGTTTTCGAAGTATTTTCGGACGTAGAATCTATTTTTTGGAGTCCCATATACGTTCGAAAACCGAAAAAGAAAAAAAAACTTTTTAAAACAATTTGATTGAATTTTTTTATTGATATAGAATTAATTTTTGGATGATATAAATTATTTATATCAAACTAGCTGGGACGTCGAGCTTCGCACAAACATCGAATTCCCGTCCATCACCTATCAATAATGCAAGCCATGCTTCACTTGGAACACCCATAGCAACCAGTTAACTCGTAACTAAATACCTCGCATCTCGACCAGTATGCTAAGAGAGGGTAAAATTACCTGTCCATGAAGGTTCACTTCGATTGATCCTCAAGAAGGTGTACCCGTACCAAATGTTAGCTCTCTGGGATGAGCAGGAGAGAAATTGGTTATTCCCCTAAACCCCCATATCAATATTGCAGCCCATAGTTCCCTCGGAACACCCCGCGGCAACCCGTCAACTTGCAATTTATCTTAGTTGTAGATGGGACATCTGTGCTTCGCACGAAATATCTAATTCCCGTTCATCGTCTGTGAAGGAATCCGGGAACGGGATAAAAAGTATCTTATGTCCGTCTCCTGGTTCTAAGTTACCTCCCCACCAATTTTCAGCCAAATCGGTCGTTCTCAAGTTATAAATAGTCTAACTAACACGACTTTCTTTTATAGATATAAATGTATAGATAATTATCCTGACTCAAGGCCTCGCTTCGCTCGGCCGACCACTCCTGACGGCTGTTTCGGACGTAGAATTAAACGTAGAATCCGAATCCGCGATTAGAAAAAAGGGGTTTATATAGGCGACCAAAATACCAGTTGCGCCCAATGGGGAAGTTGCATTAAGTTTTTTCAATTTTTTTTTTTTTTTTTTTTTTCAAAAGTACATCCTACGATAATAACGAAAACGACAGTCAGCCGTCAGGAATCGCTTCCAGAAAATTATTATGATTTAGAGAAAGTGGTGACGTTTGAAAATCGATCAGCTGGGTCAGTGACGTCGTTTGGTCTAATGTCACCGATTGTGTTACCAGTGTTGCCATCTGACAGCCCATCACAACGAACGCTATCGAATCACCGTCAAACTGAATAAGACGTTAAACTATAAGTATACTATATTCTGAATTATTTATTCACTATATCAAATGATAAACCTTCGTAAATTCCTTCTACAAGCTGTAGACACTAGCGCCCCAGGTGAGAGTTTTGCCTTGTTTGTGACGTAGATTGGTCAAGTCCGCCTCTCGGACAGGCCCGCGAAAATTCGAACTGCACTACTCGTTTTTTGCTCTTCTCTCCTCCAACAATTTTAAAAAAAAAACTGATTTCAGTGGTTCTATAACATATGCTTCGGTCCTACAATACAACGGTAGGGTTAAATTTTAAATCGTAAGTTTATGCAATTTCCCCATTGCGCACCGTTGCGCGCGTCGCGCGGGGTTTTTAGCGCAACCTTTCCAAAAAATGGAAAGGTGCGCTCATCTCTTCGACGTTTTTTTTTGTGTCACAGCATCACGCTCGAGCGGCTGAACAGATTTTCATGAGGGTGGTCTCATGGTCATCAGCGCGTTCTGGGGTGGTTATAGGCTATCAAAATCACCTCCGTCGTCGACGATTCGTCCGATCCCGAGAAGATGACTCTAGAAAAAGGCGACCCAGCGCATTTTGTTGATTTGCTTAGGTTGTGTGGCATAGTTAAGGTTTTGGTTTCAATAAAGACCGGTAATATTTCGTAGGAACAGAAAGGTTGCGCTCATCTATTCAATTCAATTGATGGCTTGTTATAATATAAACTAAAGGCTATATAGTAGCCTATGTTGTGGCGGCAAGCCCACCGGATCGTTTAAAAAAATTCCCGTAAAAATCCGTTCAGCCGTTTGGGCGCCCCTAAGGCACGACAGACAGACAGACAGACAGATACACAGAAACCCGATGAACCCTTGTGTAAAATTTGCAGCGTTTATTGTTTCCATAGAACGATTATAACTTGGTCCATTTGTCATTTTTTCTCCCAACGAGCCCCAATAAGACGTCTCAGAGATAAAATCTCCAACGCTCTGAAAGGTCAAGGCGGCACGACGGGTAACTTAACTTTCGGCCACCTTTCACGGAGCTGGAGTGCCTCCTAAAGGGCATGTTCTGTTTCAGCACCGACCTAGTACACAACTCGCTGACTCTCATAAAAGCCTGTCGCTTTCAAGTGTTCAAACTATTCATTTTCACGCGCATCCGAAGAGGCGGCAGTCGAACGTCGAGATTGGCAAACACGATTTGTTTGAACGAATGGCCTGGTTCAACCAACGCTTCTCCAGTCTATTCATCACTTACCTCCTTTTAATGACGAATTGATTGTTAAACGCTGATGATTAAAATAACACACAGCTTTGAAGATGGTGAGTCGGAGAAATCAAATCATGCGAGAGAGAGAGAGAAGTCTAAAAAAATTGATTACTTTTCATGCATTGTTAATTCCATATTAGTTTTTCTTCAGACGAAATCAAGCCCTTATTGTAGAACGAGTCGAGTCTCAAGAGAAAACTAACAGTAGAATTTCCAGCTCGAAGGCACCCGGCAGCGATGCTAATTACGACCCCCGCAAAGGAGGACGCGAGTGACGGAATCCTTCAGGGAGTCTGGCCTCGGCAAAATGCATTCCACCAACTTTCTTCGACTCGGGTTCATCTAAATCAGTAGGAACCTTGAAAAAAACCCTTGAAATCTTCAGGAATGTTTGGGGGATTAGAAATAGTGAGGCTCGTCAAATTTTACGAAGAAATAGGATATCAACGCTAGGGTTGCCAGACCTTCTAGGTTTGAAATACTATATACTGGAGGGCACCCTGCATGACGGATGGTGAAGGTGTACCTACATGCACTAAATGAGTTCCTAAAATTTACTGACATTTAATGCTTAGTAGGTTTGTCACTAATTATATTGTGATCTCTGGAAGGGAATCTAGTGGAATCCAATATTGAAGATGACGTGTGAACATCAATATTGGTTCGCCCTAGATTCGCAGTATTTACGAAAGTCAGTGGGCTGGCTTCCCTAGACAAATTGTCGCCAAGGGAGGTCGGGCCTGCTGACCCCGTCTTATGGTTGTCTCATCTCCCAGCGACCACAGTTGAAGTGTCAACAATGGTTGCCTGGGTAACAAACGTGAAAATATTGGTCCCACTGACCTGGCTTCCCCAGACAAAGTGTCGCCCGGTCAAAGGGGTCCAATCAAAATTATCAACTGTAATCAGAGATGTAAAATACCCGGGTATTCTTTTTTAAGGGTAAATACCCAGGGTAAATACCCATTTTGGGTATTTAATAGGGTATTTTATCTTCAATGAATCGGGATCGCAAAAAAAAACATGTAAAACTTTCTTACTACTCGAGAGCCAGCCTCTACCAAAGTTTCAACAATTTTCGAGTTCAGGATCATCCTCTAATGAAAGAAATACTCTTGTTCGATGGAAATCACACAAACAAACTGCTATAAAATCATATGCCACTTCCCCCTGTACTTAAACAGCTGTAAAATTGACTGCTTTCATGGTCATTAAGTGCCCAAAAACCAAGATGCAATTAAATATTTTCATCAACCATGTTTTGGAGTAAAAATAATCGTAAATTCAAGATGATAATGTTGGAAATTATTTATTTCCAGCTTTAAAAAACATGCACATTTAAAAAAAAATTGCTCAAACGTTCGAGTTGTTCGCTTGTTCGCTCAAAGAAAGTTCGCTGTTAGCTGAATCTGAGTCTTCATCCTCATCCGAGCTGGACTCATCGTGAACTCTCGCTTCTTGGCTACATTATTTTCTAACCTAGGTACTACACTTCTTGGCTTCTACCAAGGAGTTTAGAAGAAGAACTTCTTCTTCTAACCTCCTTGGCTTCTACACTTCTAACCTACAAATTTTGTAGGTTACGTTAAGTATCCTTGTTACAGTCATGGAGGAACCATAACAGGGGGGGGGGGGGGGGGGCATGGGGTAGACTTTTACGACCATGGGATGTGCAGAAATGGTCGTAAAACTGACCTTTTACTTGATTTTTTTTGCAAAACTAAAAAAAAAAAATGAAAAAAATTCCGTATTTTTTTGGTTGGGTATTTAATGGGAAGGTATTTATTCGGCGATTGGGTAAATACCGGGTAAATACCCAGTTTGTAAATACCCTACCCACTGGGTATTTACCCCCTTTACATCTCTGACTGTAATGCAATTAAAATTTAATTTAATTAATCATTTAATGATCAGTGGAATGATAAATGACGGGAGAAAATCCTCCTGTCTTTGAAAATAAATGCGGCGTCGCTGGCGGGAGAAGAGGGGTTTGGATGATAGAGCCGCGACAGTAGCACGACCCGTTGCCCCCACCGGTACTAGCTCTGTTGGGCTGGCGATCCGCGAGAAGAGAGTAGGGAAATCTGTCCAGATTCGACAGACCGGAGAGAAAGATAAATTTAAATTGAAAAAATAAATAAATAAAAAAAATGTAGTTGGCATTTCAGCCGTCGGATGAGCCATAGACGTGGATTGGTGAGAATCAGCTTTAAAAAAAAAAAAAAACTGTTTGAATGGTTAGCGGATTTTAAATCATTTAAATTGTCATCTGGAGTGAGGTTGGTGAAATTCCATCTGCAAAGGAGTCAACAAGTCGCCTGAAAGCGCCGATGGTGCCTCGGAAGGCGGTGCAGATCCACCGTGAGGCGGTAAAGAAAAGGCATCCCCAGACATATTGTCGCCAAGGAAGCTGGGCCCGCTGACACCATCTTACAAATATCTGCTCTCCCGGCGAGCACAGATGAATTGTCATCAATGGCAACGTAATAATTGGTCCCGCTGACCTGACGTCCCCAGACAAAATGTCGCCATGGGAGCCCTGGTCCTCAGGTCCAATCAAAAATGCACTGAGTGAATTAATATCCATACAATGGTAAAACGAACAATGAAATGTTGAATGGCGTAAGAAAGTCCTCCTGTCCATGAAAATGAATGCGGCATCGCAGGCAGGAGAAGAGGGGTTTGCACTACCGTGCCGTTACCCTAGCGCAACCCCCTCCCCCCACCGGTACTAGCTCTTTTGGGCTGGTGATCCGCGAGAAGGGAGTGAGAGGAAATGTGTCCAGATTCCCCTTCAAGAACAGTGTGTATTGAAGGTTTTATCCTTCTTCCTATCCGGAATCATCCTTCTGTTCACTTTAGGACCCACAAGAGCTCCATGGGCCCAACTTTTCATTACCGGCATCGCTCGCGTTCCCTATTGATTTGGGTTAAGGAGTTTCAAAAGTTCGGCAAAATTTCTACTTCCACCGCCGGGTTTCAGGTAACCCAAATAATCCCGAAACGCCAGAACACGAACCAGTTCACCTCTCAGCCGGTTGCGTAAACTCCGCAATAACGTTGGATTTGTCTCGTGAAATTCGGAACGGTTCGCTTATTCAAACTGGCTCGTCAGGTCCGCCGCTTCGAACGGAATCGCTAATTAGCAGTTGAACAAATGGTTTTGTTTGCAGAAGGTTTGAAGCACATTGGCGAAGGAGCGTCATTCCAACTCATCAATTATGCAAATTTTTAATTGACGGTCCTTTCAAGTAGATTTTAACAGCTCAAAATCAAGAATGACTGACTGCAGTCAGTCATTCTAACCATGGTTAGTACATGAAGGAAAAAGAAGAAAATTTGAAGGAAAAAAATCGTATTAGGTAGGTTCTGCTTTTGACTCATTCACGCCTGTCATTAAATAAAATAAAAAACTTGTGACATACTCCGCCAGTTAGATAGCTAGTTAGCCACTATTTCAAAATTGATGTAATATATTGCAATTTATTTACGTTGAATTGGGATGTGTTCTGGAAAAAGGAGAAATGACTCATAATTTCATGAAATGTTTCCAACTATACCTATTTAACTTGTTCACTGGCTCAATAAATGGATTGAATTTTAACATATTTGAAGGATAAACTTTCAAACACGTACTAGGAAAATAGTTATCTTTGAGTTTAGCCTCGCTAGACCGTTTGTATATGATTAATACACTAGCAGAATACCCGAGCGTTGCCCAGTAGGGGGTGAGGACGAATTCAACGGGTGTACGTTGAGTAAGAGATGAAGCCTGCTCAGCTTATCTGGGTATCACCGATGAGAATCATTTTGCACACAGCGACTGTCATTGAGTAGTGATGGGCTGATAGTCCTGTTCAATGAACGTAATTCTCGTTGGATTAATAATGTGCCGTATGGCGATCATTAACGCTTATGGCAGGAATTCGATTTGTTCCACTTTATTTTGTTGTGAAGTTGTGAAGAGCTAAGCTTAACATTCTTAACGTCATGACACTTTAAAGAACACAATTTGAAACATGGGTAGATTATTTAGAAAGTAATAAAATTACTCTCTTAAATGATTAAGAGAGCAATAAATTAACAGAGTAATTAATTATTATGCAATCTGTCGTTCTCATTCGTTTCGGTTTATTATTCTCTTAGTAACTAAGAGAATAATAAACCAAGTCTAGAGGGAGAATCTAGTGAGTCCCACATGCCTCGCACGAAACATCACATTTTCGTCGTATCCTTTTAAAAATGCAACCCATGCTTCACTCGGAACACCCTTAGCAAGCCGTCAACTCGTAATTTTTCTTAGTAACAACAATGTTGACCCGTTTCTCGTCGTGAAGTAGAACATCAAACTACCTCGAATCGAAGGCTCGCATAAGAAACTCGTACACACCTACCGAAGATATTTGAATAACTTCCGAACCGGGTTATCGCACAGAAATCGTTTTGTACTCGTTGAAATCAGCGTAAAAAGCTCATTTTCACCGACGCAGTTCCGTTCAAAGTACAGGGTCACCAGGTGATTTTTCGATGCAAAGCGTGGTGTAAAATTTTTCTCAACGGTTTTATAATATACCTAAAAACATATTAGGCATGTTTTTTGGGGTGCTAAAGACGAATCCGAATGTTCCCAACAAAATGTCTGGGACACACCGTCAAAATCGCAAAAAAAACTCGATTTTTTTCTTTTTCACGGATAACTTTGAAAGGGCCCGTTATACGTGAAACGTTTCTATATAGTAAATTAAAGAGCATAAAATTCTGCGTCGAATGAGCTACCTCAAAGTTAAAATTGTCTCAGCCGTAAGGGGGCGAAGGGCCGTCAAAAAATGCGACTTTTTCCAACTTTGCGAAAAATCAAGATAACTTCAAAAATGGTAACTCCCACGTAAAAACGTATTTAATGGAACTTTTAGGGCATCTAATTCTTCGTTCAGAGAGCACAAATAATAATATTATTTTTATATTATATTAATATTATTACTTTTGGTTAAACGTTTCATTTTATCCGCCGTATATGCTCAGGGTTCACGATGTAAGTCGCTACGATTGGGTGCGTCAAACAAATACATTCCGAGAGAATAATCGTACAGCGGTTGCGTATCGCGCACTTAGCAGCTCAGAGTACGATATTGATGACGAGGACAAACCGGCTGCAACGAGAGAGTGAGAGATAAAACAATTTGAAAAAGACAGAAATTTTCCACTTCATTATGGTGTCTTCTGACCTACACATCATGTCCCTAAGACCTGCGTTTAAAAAAGAAGTCTCCCTTCAAATGAAGCTTTGCAAATACTTTTTTTAATTAATATTTCTATTAACGACGGTTTTTAATTTAATTTTTATTTACCTAGCTGTCATTATAATATTATAAATGATTATTTCCCTCCAATTGAAGAGTCTTCAAATCAACCTTAATGGTATATTATTTAAAAATTAACGCTATTTTAATTTTCATTTGATAAATTTCATAGATAATGGTTTGAATTGTTTTCAATGCCCTTCCTTCAACCCATGTTTCAAAACACAATGGTTTCTTTCCTGTGTAAGTGGTAAACTTGTGTTAGTATATCTTGTGTTATACTGGTACATAAGCAAAACCACCTGTAAAAGCGGAAAGCCAGTGAGTATTCCCATTAAAATGCTGAATTATGGTCATTACGAAATTGTAGCGCAATAACTGACGTCGAATTCGGATTCTACGACCCGATAAACGTAAGTGTGCCGAGTTTTATTGAAATACTCCCGTGAAAAGGGGTTTTGGCCACTTTTGGGGGGTTTTGCACCACTGATTTAAAGCACCTTTTTTAAATATTAGCTCAATAAGTAGGTTTTTCGAAATTTTGAGCTCACCCCCCCCCCCCCCCCCCCCCTTAGATGACTGGTTTTGGCTCCTCAAGCGCTCGGTAGGCGGAAAACCACGTTTTTCAGAAAGTTTTTGGCTGTAGCTCGGAAACTATTGGTCCGATTACAAATTTATTTCATTCTCGCGAAAGCTGATTAAAATTCCGATCGCAGCTATTCTACGTGAAATTTTGATTTGAGCTTCAACAAGAGAGGAGCAAGCATGGCAAAGAATTTGCAAATTTCGGCTAAAACGTGTTTCTTTCTCACATTTTCAAACATATCTCAAGAACCGCATGCGGTTCTAATTTGCAAATTCTAATTATATTGTTTATAAATATACGTTTTCGAAAAGCGAGTAGAAGGGGGTTTCAAACCAACAAAGATGAAACAAGTCGGGAACCAGACAGGTCAAATTACATAAAAAGAGAACCAGCAGAGAGATACTAAAATATCACGGTAAAAAAATCATTAACAACGTACGATTCTGCTTGAACTAGAGAGTTTTTAATGGTCGCCAGGAAACTTTTATTAGGCAGGTTACGAATAGATTCACGTAGATGGTTAAAAAATCTAGCGCCAGTCTGAAGAGGGTTTGCCTTCAAGCAAGAAGAAAGTCGGGATTGCTGTGGTCAAAAGTTGTTTCGAGAACGAGTTTCGTAGGTATGCACATCACAGCCCCTACTCAGCCTATCTCTATTTATACAGATGTACCTAAAGAGCAATATACAAACAGCCCTGGGATCGTCAGACACTCCAGTTTTTAAAAATATCCCCTACAACTTGTATCCCAAATTAAAATGGACCTGACCGCAGATTTCTGTTGCTGGAATACGGTAGCACTGTGCACGGAATTACACCACAATGCGATCATATACGATGCTCTGCTCATGAAGAGGGCGAAGAAGGCCGTGCGAAAGAACGAAAAGGAGAGGGCGGTTGATAGCCGACGGAGAGCGAAGACTGCAGACGCCAGTTTGGGGCGTAGGTTGTCAATGTGTGAATTCCACGATAGCCGGTTGTCGATGCGAAGGCCCTGAAAATTGACGGAGTCCACCAATCGGACGTTAAGGCAGACGAGCAAGTTCTGGGGTTTTTTTACCATTCAGCTTCAAGGAGTTGGCTTCACACCAGCGACGAATCAGCCGATCAAAAGAACGGAGCTGATCCCTGAGAGTTTCCTGACATGGGGTAGACACCCCAACACCGTCATGTCGTCCGCAAATAGGAATAGCTGTTGGCACAAATAATAAAAACAAGGACGGCCCCAACACAGACCCCTGCTCAACACCGCACGGAATCACTGACGGCCGAGAGGCCACTCCATCAAAAAACATGATTTGTTGCCAGCAGCTCAGAAAGCCCTAGAGGAAGGACAAAGACGTCCTTCCAAAGCCATAGTGCTTTAGCTTCCTAAGCAACAGATCGTGAGGGACTAGTTACCACTACCGTGGATAAGCGCCAATACCTTTTTTCCTGTTTTTAATGATCATGCAAAAGCGCCACGTCCTCTCTCGGAGGTCATTTCGCGGGAGTTGTAGAAGCGCCAGGTCCCTCCTCAGGGGTCTTTCATTGCACTTTAGCCAGCTGTACACCTTACATGCTCTCGCTAACAAGTGTTATGTCCCACTAGCATTCAGCTTCCTACCGTCCAAATCTGCTGACTGCTACGCTACACTATGGACATTTCTGGTAGAATTATGTGCTCAACATGGACCGTCGTTTCGTGTTGTTTCTTCCATTTTGGCCAGGCATTATTTCGGAAAGTGCAATCTTTGGGCCTTGTTCCTGACTATAACGAGCATGGCAGATTCCTGAAACTTTTCTTTGGTCTAGCCTTTTTGCCGCCAAATGATGTAGAAGCTTTTAGGTACTGGAGGTGGCGGTATTACAAATGACAGTTGTAGGGAATTCGGACTGGAGGTGGCGCTTCTACAACTACTAGTTAGGGGAGGCTGAAAACGAGGGTGGCGCTTTTACAGGTTTTTCCCCTAGCACTGGCGCTTTTACATGTTTGCGGTTCAAACGCCTTGGTCAGGTCATAGAGGCGGATTGGCGACTTGTCACCCCTTTCCAAACGGGAAAACACGTTTGGCCACAAAGACCTCTGAAGGGAGCACGTTAGGCCACACGAAGAACGACCCGTCTGGCCACCGGGGTATTTCGACCACTCCCGGCGATCGATTCCCGTTTCGGACAAAGTTTAAAACAGCTGTCGAATCCGGAGTGCCATCGTCTCCCGGTTTTGCAAACAACCTGGAGAAGCCTGGAAAGAGGGGAGGTCATCCTGGCAAGCCTTGGAACCCCCTAGCCAGCTTGAGACCAGCTCTGAAAACCCATCTGGGACCATCTTGGTAAGCCTTGGGGGAGACCAGCTTTGCAAGCCTTGGAAACCCTTGGCCAGCTAGGCACGAAATGTGCGAGATTTGGACAGGTCTGGAAAGCATGACCATCTTGCCATGGAGGCTCATGGCCTTGGTACCATATTGGCATGACTTGGAAACTCTTTGTCAGCTTGGGACGAGCTTATAAGCTTGCTATAGCAAGCCTTGGACAGCTCTGGAAAGCTCGGTACCATCTTGGCAAGCCATAGAATCCCATATGTAAGTGATTTTCTGATGATAGCAGTAATTTCATCTTGTGGCCAAACGTGACCCCACGCTCGCCGTATTGGTTGTCAAACGTGTCGTGTTCTCGTAGCCTAACCGTGTTGCGTTTTCACCCCTCGGTGCCCAAACATGATACTCCCTTTCCAAAGCCTAAAAAAGGTCTGCTACTAAGGAGCATGCGGCCTGATTTGTACTTCTCCCTAAAGCCTTACAGCTGAGAGTGCAGTATTGACTTCTGTGACAAATGCTCCCTAATCTGTAATAATGCCAGATGCTCGATAATTTTGACAATTTGGAGAGTTGGGATGTTCATCGTAGTTAGATCGTTTTCCTTTCTTCGGAATGGGAGAAACAGCAGCATATTTCAGACAATTGGGGAAACGGCCATTCAGAAAACACAAGTTGATCCAATATGTCAGAGGTTCGAGGATTAGTGAAGCCGATGCCTTAATGATTTGTGTGGACATTCCAAATTAGTCCATGGCGCTAGTGTTTCTGAGCTTGCAAATGACGCTGAAAACTTCCTCGACCGTTACAGAGGTAACTTAGAGAGCCAAGTTCGAATACGTTTGAATATGACGGCACAAGCGAGAAGAAGTCATCAACCAGAGATGGTCCTGGGAAGTTGACTGACTCGCCCTGAGCAGTCAGATCCTTACATAAAGACGAGGTGCATTTAGATCTATTCCCCAGCTCAGAGTTAACTATATTCCACGCTGCTTTTACTTTGTTTTTTGATGTACCAATGGTTAAGTCATTGTGGTTTTTTCCTATACTGGATAAGTTATTGTCTGTACTGCCCCCTAACGACTCTTGCTCTGACCCTGAAATCCTGGTTGGCTGGCTTTAGCACGGGGTGGCCCCCTAGTCTTACATAAAATTTCCGGCTTTGCATAAACGCTCTTACTAAACCACCAATAATTTCTTTTCAAAGTATAAGACATCGGATTTAGCCAACGGTTAGTGCACGAGGTTTAAACACACCCAAAAACGCACAATGGACGTAAAATGGAGACGCGTGACGCCGAACCATTTCCCAAATCGGCGATCGATTGTCGGTGTAATAACTGAGATATTCGCAATGCTTGGTAAATACGGATATTGCTCAAAATAATCTCTCTTTTTTTCCCTCACAATATGCGAAATTATGCGTCTATTCACAGCGCATTGAATATATTCATGAAAGGTTATCTAACTGCTTCGTATGTACCTCGTAATATTCGTTATAGTCGAAAGAAATAACTTTTGTTTCGTTCCAGTAGACCAATTAAACCTTTTTGCAATAAAGATAAATTTGATGGCAAGATGACGATAATTGATATTTACTGGATAAATCATTGGTCGTAAGTTGAATTAAGTTCAAATACCGTTAAATTTTTTTTTTATCGCGGTTTAGAGCACGTAATGGTGTTTTATTCAATTACAAGTCTGTTGAATGTATACCGACTAGATGATGTACAAATGGGACTTGTGAAGGATGCCAGAAAGTCAAATAAGGTGGCGTTTTCCGAGAAATTTTAGACGCAAAATCCGTTTTTCGAGGTCTCACATCTGTCCAAACATTGCGTCGAATTTTTTTCAACGTAGCGTGTTTTGTAATCACAAGCCAACAAGTAGATCCCGAAGATGAGTAAATTATCTTTTAAGTACGATTTTCATGAATATTTTTTCAAATTGGGTAGAAAAAATCGTTCAAATATCTGCGCGCTAAAATTGATCTGAGATAGTCGAGAAAGGTATAAGAAAGTTTTCGAACCAATTCCAGGTGCCACTAGAGTACTCTTCCGTTATACTGCCCCCCACTCGATTTCGAGTTTCATAAACACCCCCCGATGGCTTTAAGGCACCCAAAACGGCCGAAACGCAACAAAAATCGAGTGGGGGCGCGCCCGGGCGGTATAACGGAAAAGTACCGCCACTAGTTGCCACTTTGGCCAGTAGGTCCATTTTTCTGATCCAAAGTCGGTATCTCTGCACATACATTTGGGATACTTTTGGCCCACGTCAAGATCAATGTCCAGAGACGGAAGGGGAGCCTTCATAAAATTAATTAGATATTTTTATTAGTAGGTATTATTAAATAATATAAATAGAGGATATTGTACCGAAAATTGGCCGGAATTTCAATTTTTTTCAAAAATGAAAAAAACAAAATTTCTTGTTCTATAGAAAGTGGGGAACATGTAGAAACCAAAATCAGGCTCAAAAACCAAAGTCAGGCGAAAAAACCATCCGAACTGAATTCTCTAGTTACCATTTGCGGTTAGCTACTTTCGTCATAATTATTTACTATTCATGCTATATAATATATAGTATATATAATATACAGTAGTATAATACTGTTATGACTCCGCTCACTCCGTGCACTCAAATAAATACTCGAAATTAACTTTGCAAATAAACGTCGCGGAATCACCGGGAAATCAAATCAATACTGAACTTTTTTTAACTTTTTCGTAACCACCGTGTGATTCCGCTACTACCGTTTTATTCATTTCCCTACTGGAGGGGAAATACTCATACGCCTCCCCCAAACACCGAGTGGTGACGGAGGTGTTTTCGGCTTCCAGCGCCCGATTCCGCGACGTTTATTTGCAAAGTTAATTTCGAGTATTTATTTGAGTGCACGGAGTGAGCGGAGTCATAACACTGGTGACCCCGACGTGATTCCGCTACTACCGTTTTATTCATTTCCCTACTGGAGGGGAAATACTCATATATACTATGTGTATATATAAAAATTTATAATATATGTTACACACGTGTTACCTATTATGTTGCATGAATAAACCGTCCCACATTTTTGTGAAAACACGATTTTATCGACCACAGACGCCCACGAAATGTAAGATTAGGGAGCTGAAACTTTGGAAGTATTTTTCTGAGTGTTCGATTTTTCCACGTTTTTCAACCTTCAAATCGATATATCTCAATTTGTAATGAACGTAAGTTTCCAAGTCCACAAAAAAGAATGTAACAATTTTTTCAAAATTTCCAAAATTTCAAATTTTTGCTTGTCTGCCAAAATTTCATTTTTCTCTCAATAAAAGTTTCTAACCGTGAATTTGTAGTAGACAACTCAATCTTCAAAATGAGACCAAGAACGATCGATTTGGAAAATTAGAACTGGATATATATCCATTCCAGTAAGGGTCCAACATTTTGCATTTGTGCGGATAGCCGGGGCTGATATATATATATATATATATATATATATATATATATTAAAAATGGCGACGGTTTTAGGCCTTCCTTACGGTCAGGAAACTGGGTATATATTAGGCCTAGAGTGAATAATGGCCAAAATAGAATTTTCGGTTAAATATCCAATAATTTGTCCCTTGATGATTCATTTTTCCTTAGAATTTTCCGATTAATATATTCAAATAACTAAATTTGGGCCTATTATATATATTTCCCAATACATATTTTCTATTCAACTTCAGTAATTTGATAATTTTAATGAAAACGTTGAGGTAAACATTTGGGTCTGATATGAAAAGTTCAGGTAAGTAATCAACGAAAAAGCCGAAAAATGTCACTTTTTGAGTGACACTTAGTCTCAAAAGTTAATGTAAACATGATTTTTGGAATCTACTCACTCAAAAACGTAAGAGCGACTCATTTTGGAAGCAAAAGGGATACAATTAAAGTCGCTCGAGAGCGATCACGTTTCGCGGAGTTCGATCACGTTTGCGGGATTTCTGGACCACTGTGCTTCGTCTAAATTAATTGACGTTTCGAAATAATTTCTCTCTTTTTCTTGAATTTTCAATGTCAAAATGTAGAAAATATTTGAAAAAAAAAAAGTTTTGTCAAGGGGCTAGTTTTCATTTTGTAGTGGTTTTCCTTGAATTCCTCGTTGTTGGAGTGAACAACGCATCTTTATATACCACGAATTAACCGCTGAATATGGGAAATGGACTATCGATCAATCTGGCATGAAGGTTAAACCAGTGTTCAGTCAAGAATGTGACCATTGAGCTGCAGGGTTACACGTCGAAACAACGGTTTTGAGTTATTCCCGGGAAAAATTGTCGATGCGAGGTCGAAGGAGGGGGTTAATTAAAAGAGTGCCGCATAAAAGAAACACTAAAGGGCCGATCATTAAAGGAAGCGCCGGTTTGACAAAAGGACGGCATATAAAAGAGTTGACAAAGGGCAGTCAGCATTTAAACGAGGGCATTACAGAAGGTCTGAAGGTTCGAGTTGGAAAAGGGCTTCTTCCTCCCGCGGAACTTTTCCCAAGTCAAGAACGAAGGATTTTTCCGGTTTGTACCACGTAGGGTCACACCTGTCCTTGAAGAGACTTTCCGGCCGGACCGTTCGGGTTTTCAAAGGTGTCCCACGTCACGTCCTGCACCGATAAATCACCAACGTCTCAACGATCCACCCTTCGGCCGTACTTTCCAAACAGCGATACAAAACTCCATTTGACAAGATGCCACAATAGTCTTTCTCATCGAACATTCTCCTTCATTCATCAACTGCAAAACTGACAGAATAATTCCCTCAAAGATTTGTTCAAGCGAGACCCAATTCTGCCTCACAGTCGACAAACACTCAGTCTTTTATATTCACAAGTTACAATCACAACATTACAAAGACCGCATCCATGAGTGAATGGGTAATAATTTTATTTTAATAATGTAATAATTTTGATATTTAATAACTTTAATTTGAATATTTTTACTATCGAATTGTTTTTTCGATAAATTTTATTAGCGCGGTACACGTTTTTCAGGGTTAAACTGGCATGAACAGTGTAACGTAAGCCATAGACGTACAAGAGCAGCAGGTTGACGGGTGTTATTGGAACACCTCATACTTAATACTTAGCCCAGTCAAATAAAACATCTAATCAAAATGAGGGATAGCTATGTTGTCAGGGAGGATGTGGACATGAGTAATCAAAGTTAATTTATTTATATTTTTTAATGACACAGCATTAATTTATGATTAATCACCTATATCAAAGAATAATAAACCCTTGGGTTAAATTTGCGGTGTGTTTTAGCATAGAATATGCTTTAGCCGTGAGCTAACTGCCCTGCATCAAAAATTATCGTACCATTTTCCCGAGTGAAAACAACGATAAAATCGCAAAAATGAGCCAAATACGGGAAAATTTTAAATTTTGAGCAGCAGTTGTATCTCAGCAGCAGGATCTATGAATGCTACGGAAACCGTTCTGGTCCCAAATTGTTCGAAATCTTGTGTAATGTAAGAAATAATTTGGAGGTTTCATCGAAAAAGTCGTCCTTCAAGGCCGAAAGAACGCTGCAAATGTATCAAGGGTTAATTATTAATTTTATATTTATTATTTTTTATTATTTTTTATTATTATTTTTTTTTTAATTTTAATTTTTTATTTTTTTTTTTATTTCATTTTTTTTATTTTTTTTTTATTATTTTTTTTTTTTGCAGGTTATTTGTGCAAAAATTAATGCTGTGCCATTATGAAAATTTAATATTCTTGAAAAAATGCTGTGCCATTATGAAAATTTAATATTCCTGAAAAAATGCTGTGCCATTATGAAAATTTAATATTCTTGAAAAAATGCTGTGCCATTATGAATATTTAATATTCTTGAAAAAATGCTGTGCCATTATGAAAATTTAATATGCTTGAAAAAATGCTGTGCCATTATGAAAATTTAATATTCTTGAAAAAATGCTGTGCCATTATGAAAATTTAATATTCTTGAAAAAATGCTGTGCCATTATGAAAATTTAATATTCTTGAAAAAATGCTGTGCCATTATGAAAATTTAATATGCTTGAAAAAATGCTGTGCCATTATGAAAATTTAATATTCTTGAAAAAATGCTGTGCCATTATGAAAATTTAATATTCTTGAAAAAATGCTGTGCCATTATGAATATTTAATATTCTTGAAAAAATGTTCTGATAGGAAATTTAGCGTACATTCAAAATGACGTATTAAGTAGGGAAAAGCGTCTACTATCTTTATATTGATCCTAATTTTATTACTTTCGGATTAGAACACCCTCATTGTCAATGAAAGCAACGTTTTATAATTTTTATAATTTACCCATTTAGCAAAGAACAAATCTTTGGAATATATCCGTCAATTTGGTCCTTTCCTATAATTGAATCTCGAAACGGCGACACATTTTCGTCTTAATTGACCGACCCTCTACAACTTTCCACCCACATTTGAAACGGTCAACATCATCGTCGCCATTTACACACGTAGCGAGAGGGGGATGTTGAAAACGAATAATATTGACTACAGAAAAGCGAAATTTTGACTTATTTTGTCGGGAGAATTTATTTTTCAAATGATAATATTATTTCAATACGAAATTGACATACATTGCTAGTCTTTTACGAGCTGAAAGAATTTTATAGCATTCATAATACAATATTTGTTTTTATGGTTTGATTTGATTTTAATTGATTTGGGATAATAGAAATGCATCACTGGAATTTATGCATTAAAATGAAATAATCTTCATGTAGATTGCAATACGTGGGTTTGATTTTATTGAGAGTAGGAGGGTTCAAATCTAAATAGCTGAGAATAGAGGTTGAAGATGATGTAGTGGAAAAATTTGTTCTGGCAATTTCAAAGGGCATTTATGACGAAAAAATCCTTGTTGGGAATTTAGGACATTTTTTGGAAGAACCCAAACGATCAGGTTCGGAATCCCAAACCATCCTAAGTATTGGTCATTGGTTAATTCGCGTTCACTTCAAAATAGCGGTTATTTTTCTCCCACGTTGGAATAAATCCTTTGGATGATCATTCGATTATAATTATTGATTGATCAATAATTATTGATATCATTCTAATAGTTACTCCACGTTCGCAAGTATCAACAATATTGATTCAACATCACTCATTTTGACCATCAATCCTTCTATTACATTGGAGCTCCAGCCCGAGGAGGAGGAGGAGGACCGCCTTTATTCGAAAGGTACGTATAGAAGTCGGAAAAATTTGAAAGTTTTAAGAGGTTTAAGTCTGAAACCACCAAAACATTGCTCCATGGGGCGTATCAGTTGCTCTAAAAGGGCTGGGGCAATTGACAGGATGTTGAGATGGTGGTGGGCCGAGGGGTGTTATGATATGGCTGCCCTCGAGGGCTCTCCCCCCCCCCCCCCCCCCGTCCATTCCACGCTACCCCTCCTCAACGGTAAGGCCTAGAGAGGCGTTTTTTCGGGTCGGTTCCGCGTTTTTTGTCGGCCATATTAGCCCTCCAAGTACTATAAGGGCGCCTATGAAAATTTTCACACCTTCTTTTTATATGTTGTTAGTGGGAGGTAATGAAAAGCATACAAGTCGAAAAACGGCGAAAAAAAGTATTTATTCAAAAGATATGAGGGTGTCACCTCTAGGTGACACTAGGCCTGAGCTCAACGCTACTCGTTGTGGTTTTTACCGACGGTGCAGAGGTCTAATCCAATGAGGTGGTTAGGGTGAGAAATGACTCCTCTGCTGAGTACTAAATTGTTGTATTGTATTTAAATAAATAATTTAGTACTCAGCACAGGAGTCATTTCTCACTCTAACCACCTCACTCAACACTATTATCAAGTTCTTCAAAACTTACACTGTGAATTTTTCACTTGATGAATCATATTGTAAAACGGCGAGTGAACAAATCCACAACCAATTCACACCCTGAGATCATGCCATATGGGTAGCACCCAATAGTGCCTTGGAGTCGCCCGCACTACACTCGGCCCTCCCCAAAAGAAGAGGGACCCCCAATTCCTTGAGACGCCTATACCTCCACCATCGTTTGGTCACCAGCGGCGCAGATTGGTGATGGAGGCCTCAGCGTCTTTAGCAGTCGCCGTAGCCACAGATCTGTAATCGCATCTGGCACCTGGCATTGGCATCGTTTTCGCGTTGGGGACGCGTGGCTTCTTCGTCAGGCTCCTGTCCTCAACCTCGTCTTTTCTTGTCGACAATGACAACGACGTCTCTCCCCTGCTCGTCGGGCTCCTGTCCTTGAAGACTCTGCCATCGGACGAGCTGCTCCACTCCACCGGACGTTTTCTCCCCAGTGTACTCCCATCGGAGGTCGACGTGAAGAGTAGTGTCACGGTACTCGGGGCGCCCACGTCGATTTCTTCGACCTCCTTGTCGTCGAGCAGATCGTCGCTTTCGTTGCATTCCTCTTCAACGTCTTTTCCCTTCTCCTCAGACCCAGCGTCAGTCTCGTCATTTCTTCGTCCTCCTCGTCGTCAAGCATGCTTGACGATCTGCAGATCGTCATTTTCGTTGCGTTCCTCTTCAACGTCTCTTCCCTTCTCCTCAGCCTCTTGGAGCTCTTTTGCCTTCTCCTCAGCCTCTTGGAGCCACTCCCGTTCACATTGGCGTCGAGGACACCTCCGAAAACTTGCGGACTTTTCCGAATTTGGAATTTTCTTCTGAATTTCCAAAAATCTGTCACGTCGCATGGCGTTTGACACAAGAGAATTATGTGTGTAACTTTGAAGTTCCCAAAGCATCTTGATATCCATATGACGACTTGGGTGAGAGTAGGGGGTTTATGTTCAGTGAAATCCTAGAGTCACCTACAGGTGACATAGCTGATTTGGATGAGTATAGGCGGTATCAGTTGGAATATTTCTGGACAAAACGTTATTTACAGACACATGCTACATCCCAGGAAACATATTATCCCAAAAAGGTTTCAAAATTTTACCTGATCTTCGGCATTTTCCCCAAAACTCTGGACAAGTTGGAGTGAACCGCTAAATTCACGAGATAACAAAAAATATCAGCTAATCAGTCGAACTGTTATCATACAATAATATAAAATTGTGTTGGCCGACGTAAGCCGTGTGGTAGCCGTGTGGTTTGTTGGTACGGGATAACGCGTTCCCGAGTGAGTTTTTTCACTTTCCGCTCGCTGGCCGTTTAGGGGGTCGAAAAAATTACGAAAAAATACGAGCCGTATAGATCAGAACTGGAGGAAGACGTCGGTCAAATCGTAAATCCGAAATTCGCCCGGGAAATTCGTCGAAAAATCGTCTTTCTCCCGTTTGTCCTACGTTTTCCACTTTCAACTCGCGCCAAAGCCCGTTTAAGGGGTCGAAAAAATTACGAAAAAATACGAGCCGTATAGATCAGACCTGGAGGTAGACGTCGGTCAAATCGAAAATCCGAAATTCGCCCGGGAAATTCGTCGAAAAATCGTCTTTCTCGCGTTTGTCCCACGTTTTTTCGGGTTCAAAAATACCCAGTAAGGAGCCATTTTTTGGGTATGGTATCCGCGAACCAAATGCGCGCCAAAATATGGCCAATCCGATTCCGAAGTCGGATTTCAAAAAAACCGAGGGGGAGGGGGCGATTTCACGGTGAGAAGACAATTGGATCGTTTTAATTCGCGCGGGGCCAGGGATCTTAGAAAACGGAGGGTCCAGGGAACTTTGATAGATGGAGAGGCCTTTATTTAAAAAAAGTTGAATTGAATTAAAAATAATAATTTCCTAAACGGTAAGCCCTAAAAATAAGCCGATTTTTTCTATCGTCTCTGCTACGAATAGGAGGGGCCGAGCGGAGCGAGGCCTTATGTCTGAGTAGGGGTTTGAACGTGTCCATCGATGCTACGCACCCCACAGGCGGCAATACACCCCACAGGCGGCAATACACCCCACTAGGGGAGCGAGCGAAGCGAGCCAGAGAGACTAGTCAATCTTAATTTTTTCTTCGACTTCTAAGTTGTTGTCCATACCCTGTAGATCCTGTCTGACCGCAGAAAACCCCAATTAGGTGGTCAATCTATTTTTAATTAACTATCAAAGTAGTGTCACCTAGAGGTGACAATAGTACTTGGAGGGTTAGATTCGTAAACTCGCCGGGGAAATTCGCCAAATTCGAAAATTCGTCGAAAAAATTCGTCTTTCTCGCGCGTTGTCCCACGTTTTTTTTACTTTCCACTCGCGCCAAAGGCCGTTTAGGGGGTCGAAAAAATAACGAAAAAATACGAGCCGTATAGATGAGACCTGGAGGAAAACGTCGGTCAAATCGTAAATCGGAAATTCTCCCGGGAAATTCGTCAAAATCAATCGTTTTTCTCGCGTTTGTCCCACGTTTTTTCGGGTTCAAAAATACCCAGTATGGACCCGTTTTTTGGGTATGGTATCCGCGGGCCAAATGCGCTTCAATCTATGACGAATCCAATTCCGAAGTCGGATTTCAAAAATACCGAGGGGGAGGGGGCGAGTTCACCGTGAGAAGATAATTGGATCTTTTTAATTCAGCGAGCGCCTCGGGAAGGTGGCGAGAGAGATCCAAGGACCTCGGGAAGACGGAAAGGGTGGACGTCAGATCAAGACGGGAGATCGGGGGTGCCAGGGACCTTTGAAAGGTGGTGGAGGGGGGCATCTTGGGGGGGGAGGGGGGGGGGAGTTTTGGGAAAAGGTTCATTCTACCCTAATTTCGAATATATTCTGGTGTAATATTATTAGGAGGTCTAATTTTGGAACTTTTTATAAGGGGAGGGAGTTTTCCTTGATGTTGGGGTTCCAACATGTCCATCGATGCTAATCATCCAATGGGGAGCGAGCAAAGCGAGCCGGAGAGACCAGTTACTTTTAAAAATTCAGTTTTCACTTCACAGCACCCCAGACCCCCCATAAAAAAGAACTAATTATTAAGAAAACAATACTCAATGTGAGAAAACGCAAAACCCCCACTCCCGGAAAATTGAAATTATTAAAAACAATACCATTCACAGTCCCCCCCTCAACAAAAAAATAAATTATCAAGGAAAAATCTGAGGTCAGGTGGGAGTGGGTGGTGGTTGGCTGGCTTCGGCCACCAGGGGTGGCCCCCTAGTAGGTACTTGGAGAGATCCGATGGTCGATGAGTATTGAACACACTGGAAAATTTGCCGGGTTTTTTGTTGTTGTTTTGTTTTGTTTTGTGTTGTGCTGTTTTGTTTTGGGTAGTGTTGTTTTGTTGTTTTGTTGACAGAATTAATTTTTTTTAAATATTAATTTACTGTAGGTAAGAATAATAAAATGTACCCTTGTGTAAAACATGCAGCGTTTTCCCCTTCATCCTTCATTCATTTGGATGCTACCTCCAGCAGACAACGTCCCAACTTTCATAACGTACACATTATCGTGTACTAACTGCCTTATAGAGGAAATCGAATCTTGCACCGGACTCAAGAAGCCAAACGGACTACATCGCACGGGATTATGTAACAAATCAGTTAGGAAAACGAAAGTCTCATCCTCAAGTTAAACTCTAATCAACCAACATATCAAGTGGACTCAATAACAAACCGGTCATGTGCGACATGAAATATTAGAGAAAGTGTTGGATAGGTGGAGGACAACTAAAATTGAAAGAGGGTTTTTGAAAAACCGTGTTTGATCGCATGTAACAGTGTAACAGTAAAAGTTAGAAAGTACTGTGATAAGATTTCACATTGACGTAATGACGAGCTACATAACATAAGGGGAACCTGCAATGACTTGTTTACTCAGCATTAAAACAATTTCCACAAAGTGTACAACACAAAGTGATTGTGTATTTGACAGGTATTGTTGAGCAGAGCACAATTAAGAATTGTATTTCAAGACAAATGCAGCCTTGAAATGTCTCTGTGAATCCCCGAGTGACTCAACATCAAACAATTACTTTACAGCCGCTAATTCCCTCGGCAAAATGGATATCGCGGGAGTTCTTGGATTTTCACAAGAAACCCTCGTCGTCGTTTTCTCCGTCATCGGCGACACTCTGACGGGACCCCCGCTTGAAGCCAATCAATACAGCGGGACTGGATCGCGTTTCATAGTTGGGGGACAATTCTCGACGAGCCGGACAAAGGCCTCACTTCCGGGAGATTTTCCGGTAGTTTTGGTTGAATAGTCTCAGAATAATCTACTCATGTTTTCGCGAATGGGGTCAAAAATTCGCACTCAAAACGTGCCATTGTATGTCGACCTCCGTCGCGATTACATAGGTTCCATTCCAAGATTAATAAACCAAAAGTAACAACATTTTTTAATGATTAATTTTGGTTTATTATTCTTGCAATAATACACCTATGTTTTCGCGACGGAGGTCGACGACTCCGATCGGCCTCAAAATTTGACATTACACGTTTCAAGAGGTCTCGATTCCAAAAACAAAATGTCCGTCCACCGTCGTTTTGGGCAACAGGAATTTTTTTTTAAATCTGAAATTTCGACAAATATTCGGTTTACCATCTAGTTGTGCCCGCAAGGTTTTCCGGCTGATCGCCCAAACCCGTGGGGCGCTATGGGGCTAAAAAGGGCTATGGGAGGGTTTTTAAGGCTTTTAGCTATGGGATCGAGTTAGGTGTCGGTTTCGAAGTATTTTTGGACGTAGAATCCATTTTTGGGGCTCCCGGAACGATCCGATTTCAATCTGGCGATCTGTAGGGCTTTTATGAGGCTAAAAATGGGATTTTTGAAGGATCCCAGGAGGTGAAATATTTTTCGAGTAAAAAATAAAGAATTTTTGAAAAAAAAAAATTTTTTTTTTGAGAAAAAAATAAAAAAAACTTTCCAACATTTTTTTCATTGACACAGAATTAAATTTTTGCACAAGTAACCTATATCAAAGAATAATAAACCCTTGTGTAAAATTTGCAGCGTTTTAAGAATTAATTTCTGGATAATTTAAATCAAAGAATAAAATGTAAAATGTGCAGCGTTTTTTTTAAGGTTTTGGCTGTGGGGCAACGGCAGGCGCCAGTTTTTCCCAACCAATAAGCACGTACCATGCCAAAATATTACGGAAATCTTGGAACTAGACTTTAGCAAACGAACAACACGAGTTCATTACGAACTAATTAAAATTCCACCAAGAGCTTCTGCAAGTTTGAACAGTTAACTTATAAACGGCGGAGGTTGTCTAATACAGTGATGCAATTACAACCCTTAACGTCAGTACGAACTTATTCAAAACAGCTGTACACAAAACTTGCCTGAGGGGTAAAAGTTTACACGGTTGTAGTCAAATAAAAAGGTGGATTCCCCCCCCCCCCCCCCCCCTAAACGTACGGTGACCCAGAAAAAAAGGAAAATGAAAACGCCGAAGAGAAAAAGTTGCCGCAGATGGCGCTTTCAAAAAGCTTAAAAGTTGGATAAACTTTTGCTTACAGCTGCTAACATTCACTGAGTGAGGCTTTTCCAGCCGTTGGACAGCTTTAGCAATTAGCCAGTTCGATCTTCGGGGTGGAGTCGCCGAAGCCTTTCTGGGAGTTTAAAACAGCGTTTCCGGAAGAGTAGAAACGGCGTTCATTTGGGGAAAGAAACACTATGTGAACTGACCCATTATGGGTCAGAAGGGGTGTTAGAAGGGGTTATCAGTGGTTGTGTTCCTGCCATTTGGTTTATTATTCAGGGAGTAATACACCTATTTATTGTCATTTTGTTTCAAGAGGTGCACTTTAACATAGTAAAATTTCGAAAAAATACGCGGTTCACTTATCTAGTTGTGCCCTGGGCAAGGTTGTCGTCCAGGCCGTTTTGGGCAGTAGGAATTTTTTTTTTCTTTTTTAATCTGAAAGTTTTACAAAATACTCGGTTTACCATCTAGTTGTGCCCGCAAGGTTTTCAGCCCGATCGCCCAAACCCGTGGGGCGCAATGGGGCTAAAAAGAGGCTACGGGAGGGTTTTTTTGAAGGCTTTTGGCTATGGGATCGAGTTAGGTGTCGTTTTCGAAGTATTTTTGGACGTAGAATCCATTTTTTGGGGTTCCAGGAACGATCCGATTTCACTGTGGCGATCTATACGGCTTTCATGGGGCTAAAAATGGGATTTTTGAAGGATCCCAGGAGGTCAAATATTTTTCGAGTAAAAAACAAAAAATGTTTGAAAAACAAATTTTTTTTGAAAAAGAAAATCAAAAAAGATTTTTTTCGTCAATTTTTTTCTTTACACATAATTAAATTTCTGCACAAGTAACCTATATCAAAGAATAATAAACCCTTGTGTAAAATTTGCGGCGTTTTTATTTGCAAGTGAGACCGATTGAGTGGCCGTTAGAGTAGTGGTTGAGCGAGAAAGCACTTGCGTCTTCCGTTCGCTCATGTTCGTTTCGGAGTGACGCACGTCGTACGATCCCCCCCAAGTTTATTTCTCCAGTGATTAAATCAAAACCAATACTGTAACGATTACGTTAATTAAGGAATTTAATTATTAAAATGATATCAAGCTGAACGGTACATCCTACTAGGAATAAAATGATGCAGGGATTCATTTTATTTATTAATGCTAACTCTCCATCCGCCACATGATGCAGGGATATGATAATTATCATTTTATCTTCTTCTGTGTAAAATTATAATTTTAGAAGGTCAAATATAATTAAGCGCATTTCGCAGTAATTTCATGAGAGCTTGATTTCATAATATGAAAATTGTCGATAATGGAAGCGGACTTTACTTCCACTAGAGCTCCATTATGCGGGGCGATATTTGCAGAACAAATGAAATTGTTGTTCAGGATGGACGGATTCAACCGTCAGCTTATTACAGCGTACGAATTATTACGAATACTGAAAATTGAATCACTGATTGAAAAGTTTAAAACAAATGCACGGAATTAGGTATGATAACACTCGGTTGGAAGGAATGACACACTATGAGAGACAAGTTTCGGCTGCCGCCCTATTTGGTTCGTGTTCTCCAAAACCATTTGCAGGACCGGCGGGTCACAAATGTATAAATAAATATAAACCCTCCAAATGAAGGGTTTATAATTTTACTAGTCTCTCCGGCTCGCTTCGCTCCCCTAGTGGATGAGTAGCATCGATGGACACGTTGGAACCCCAACATCAAGGAAAACTCCCTCCCCTTATAAAAAGTTCCAAAATTCACACTCGTGGGACACTTTCGGGACACTATCTGAACTTATTAAGGTCCCGCGTGTTATTATATGGAACACAGGTTGGGACATCTCAAAACGGAGTTTTCACCCGCCTGCAGACCCCGCGCGAATTAAAACGATTGTTTCTTCGCCAGCCAACCCTCATCGTTCCGCCCTGGCGGGGCGGTCGTTGCGGCCTGGCGGGCCGCGTGTTCCTCATATCAAATCACCCGCCTGCAGACCCCGCGCGAATTATTAATAATAATAATGTGGGTGGGTGGCTGAGCAAAGCGAGCCCCCACTGGCCGATAAATTGATCGGCCGAGCGAGGAAACCCTCCCCCCTCCCTGTCAAAGTGCTAGTGAAATCAAATTAAATTTGAACACAGGAAAAAAAACCGTGGGGCGCTATGAGGCTAAAATGGAGAGGGGGTAGAGTTAAGTGTCATTTCTAAGTATTTTTGGATGTAGAATCCCCTGGCCGATAAAATGTTTAGCTGAGCGAAGTAAGGCCCCCCCTGTCAAAGTGCTAGTGAAATCAAATTTGAAAAGGGTGCTGGAAGGTCGTGGTGGGGGGGGGGGGGGTTAGAGTGAAGGGCGGGCGGTCGGGGGAATGTTCCTCACCCGCCTGCAGACCCCGCGCGAATTAAAAAGATCCAATCCCTCAATAATAATGGAACTACCATGTGGGCGGCCGAGCGAAGGGAGCCCCCTGGCCGGTAAAATGATCAGCCGAGCGAGAACCCCCCCCCCCCCCCCCCCCCCCCCAAATGCTTGTGAAATCAAATTAAATTTGAAAACTCACAGGAAAAAAACCCGTGGGCTATGGGGCTAAAATGGGGAGGGGGTAGAGTTAAGTGTCGTTTTCGAAGTATTTTTGGACGTAGAATCCCCTGGCCGATAAAATGATTAGCTGAGCGAAGTAAGGCCCCCCTGAATTTGAAAAGGGTGTATTATGTGACGAATAGCTGTAATAGTGAGAGAAATGTGGGTGTAATAGCTCCTGAAACTATTGTACGAAAGATGCTGGAGCCCAGAGAAAAATTGGATGCTGTCAAGTCAGTCATGAAAGCAAAGGAAATGCAAAAAAGCATGGCCAACTGAATAAAAGAAGGAAAACGGTATTCTGATTAGGTGAGTCCTGGTGCAAGAGCCAGTCAACTTTTCCAGAATGGTCCAAAGGAATTAATTCCAGACCAACGGCGTTTGAACCTTGAGCTGAGCAGTCTGCAGATGTTCGTGTCAGAGTGAGGTGGCGTGAGGGAAATTCCCCACCCATCATATTCACACATACCCATTAGCATTATAAATTCATCAATAGCGAACGCTTTTAGGGCGCAACCACGTTCAGCTCAAGAATTACGCGAGAATACCCAAGTACATACTGACACCAGATGCGTATTAAATGCCATGGAAACAACTAGATACAGAAGGGAAACCCGAGGAAGCTCGACTATACATCGTGTTAATTGCTCGCCAGAGACAACCTAGAAATCTGAAGAGGCCTCTTCTAAAGCAACATTTGCATTTCACATTAGCTCAAACGCAGGGGAACTAACCCGATGAACTCGTGAGTTGTTAGCGAACCCTCCTGTTACGCGTTCAACCGTGTAACGTCAAAAACAACAAGTCGAAGAGCGGGGGAGGATGAAAAGCCCGTTTTCACAATGACAATGAGAGGCTGGAAAGTGAACGCACAACTAACAGGAAGGAGCCTACAAGCTGTCCAGGAAAACCGGCTTTCAAACGCTCAGGAGAGAACATTTAGCAAGTTTGGGAGACTTGAACGTGAATGTTTACTAAATGATTACACTAATAATTCAGACCAGCTCAATGGCTCCCCGGGTTGAACGTCACTGGATTTTCACGCTTCCCAACCCCTGCCCCTTCCTCATCTGGAAAAATTGAGGTCTGCTTGTACAATACGAAGTGATTGGAGGCATCAATATTGTCCACATAGTTTTTAATTCCCTTTGAATCTTGGCATGAGCAGACACATAAGGGTGATTCCACGAAAACTGGAAATTTTTGATGTCCAAATATGAGTGAAAAATTCTTTCTTTGTTTATAGATTTTTTTGATTAGGCTTACTTTGAAGGTGGTTCAGATGAAGTTTAGCAACGAATTCAATCATACAAGTGCTCCGTTTAGCAAGAATAGAAAATTTTGTAAATTCGTAAGATGAGGGAATGAGGTAGGTATGAGAGAATGAGGAAAACAAATAAAATGAGACGCCAGATTGATTTTGAATGTATAATATATTGACTCTCGCGTACATTGCGTTGGTCTACTCAATTAATGAAAAATAGGAAATATATTTAGGTAATATAATAAAATCGTAAGAATGTAGGATCATCCTCATTCTCTCATTCCGAACCTCATTCTCTCATTTACCTATGATTAACGTGAGAGAATGAGATTGAGAGAATGAGGTTTTTGGCTTCAAAATAGGATGCTATTGCACACATTGTTATTACTGCAATTTTCAAAAATCACATGGCACAAGCACTTGGCAACGCTCACTATGTGACTGATAATCAAAATTCTGAAACTTACCGCAACTAGTTTTATGAAAGATGAGAGAATGAGAATTCAAGTGCCGAAAGATAAAATTCTCCCACAAAACAGGACACCGACTGAAGAGGGAGGATATTTTGACAATGACGGTTTCTCGACGTGCAGACGCGATGTGTGGAAGTGTTGCTGACCCATTTTTCCGGTCCTACTAGGGGCATGGCGGACACACGTGACAGCCATATGATGTTGTCCTTACTCAACACGGTTCACTGTTAAAATCGGTATTCTCTAAAAAGTTGAAGGTGAAGAGCAGGTGAAAATAACGATAAATTGGATTTTGGCGAAAATCTACTTGTTTCATCGTCAGTAGTTGTTGAAGTTGGAAACTCCGAGAAAGGGACACGTGAGAGAATGAGGATATCGAACTTCAAATTTGAAATTTCATACCTAAGTTTTCAAGGAAAGGGATGAAACTTGATTCGAATTAAAGCTATCGTCTTCTCCCTTAAGCCGAAAAAAATTTTTTTTTTTGAAAAATCAAATAGGAGAGCCATCCTGTTTGAAAGACCTAAAATTTCCAGTTTTCGTGGAATCGCCCATAAACGCCATTTTTTAAAATTTGGTTTTCTGCTGTTTTTGTGTTTTTCCCAAAGATAAATTCCTCATACAAAGAGGTACCTTTATATCTTTGGTTTTCCAATGGCGCTTGGGCCCTTATACACTCGGCACCCTTCATGGATGTATTAGTGAGAAAAAATATATATTACAAGGACAATTACCTTCACGGTATGCTGTAAAATTAACAGGCAGTTGGTCATAGGCCAGGTGAGCGAATCGAAATCCCCTCGGGTGCACCCAATGTTGTTCGAGTATAAACTGACCTGTAAATAATAATACAAATTAGCATGCGGACAGTACAAGCGACAGGAGCAATACGAATCACAATGCTTTGGCATTTGGGCTAGTTCGTACAACATTCACTTAAAAATGCCCTATAATAGATCCCCACAGTGAAATCGGATCGTTCCGGGATCCCTAAAAATGGATTCTACGTCAAAAATACTTCGAAAATGACACCTAACTCGATCCCATAGCCGAAAACCTTCAAATAACCCCTCCCGTAGCCCCTTAGCACCTGAATTTAGATTAACGGTGGTAATGAGTTCAAATCAGCAAACAAGGCGTTGTCAAGATGGTGGCTGAGCGAAGCGAGTACAAAGTGAAAAATCTTTTGACATTTCCATCTAGTCTAAATAAACCCTACAATGGACGAGCTCTGACCCATTTTTTCGTTATTGCAGGGCGGAGCTGCACAGAAAATTCCGCGTCTTTTTTCTGCAGCCCATTTTTTTTCTCTCCCGAGACTCCTCTCATCCATTTCTCCACTCCAGCGGTTTTCTCGGCCCTCTCGGGTCCTCACCTGCCATTCTAAGTTGACGGGCCTCGCAATATTTTCCCCCCGACTTTTAGCGACTCTAATTTCCCGACCCAGGGCGAAAGTGACCCGGTTAAGTCGGGTTGGGCGTACCAGCAAATCCCCGTCAGTGGATGGATCGTCGTTTTCCACTTGACTGGGCCATTTATCTCAATGGGAAGTTGTCACCGAACTCCGACTTTTGGCCGTGTCACCGAATCCAACTCGTGATCTGCGTTTCGACCGTTTTTGCCTGTTCGCGAGTAACCATTGAGAGGAACACTTCATTCTCGACTCTCTCTCCACACACAAAAACACTCCCGAATTAGGTACGAATTACGAAGTCGTTTAATAGTTAAAGTGATTCACATCAAAACTAAAAGAAGGAAAACAAAAATACACTCAAGCCTACGGGAAGCGAAAGAGAGAGGAAGGAAAAACAAAACCAAGTAAATAAATAATCACCGCTGTCCTGAGCCACGCCAGAGACACACAAACCCGCACACAAACGTATAATTATTACCACTCAAGTGTAATAATTACACAGGTCAGAAAAAAAATTGTTGAACACTTTTTTGATGTTTTTTGGTACCTCTTATAGTTTTGGAGAGCGCTGACGCGCCGTTTTCTGCAATTTGACTCAAATATTTTGAAATTACCAGTCAAAAATCGGCCTATATAAAATAAATACTTAAAAAATGTTTTAACGGTTCTAACAATCCTAACTCTTTTTACTTACAAATGAAAACACTGTTAATGAGTTTTGTCATCAATTTAATCCACATTTACGGCTCCGTACTTTCATTTCCGGAAATATGCTAGATGAGAATGAAGAAAGTGAACTTTTAATGAGTTTTGTCATCAATTTAATCCACATTTACGGCTCCGTACTTTCATTTCCGGAAATATGCTAGATGAGAATGAAGAAAGTGAACTTTTATGCTCATGACGCATGAGTCACCCAAGTTTTTGGACGTAGGTATAATCCAGTTTTTGAGGCCCTACATCTGTCGGAACAATGTTTAAAAAAAATGACTATTGTCACAGAATTAATTTTCGACAAGTAGTACATAAATCTACATCTGTAGATTTTACGTTTGTTTTTTTTTTTTTTTTTGTTTTTTTTTTTAAATATTTAAGAGCATAGAATGGGGTTTTTGAGCATAATATTTTTTTGGTACGAAAAGCATCGGTTCTATGCTCAATAGATATTATCAATTGAGCATAAAACCGATGTTTCTCGAGCATATAAATCCGAGCCCTACTCATGAGGCACCCAAGTTTTTCCATGTTGCTCAAAAGTTCTTCGATAATGCAGATAATATCGAATTATATTATAATTCAAAACCAGAATTATAAAAATAAAATACTGTTGAAGCAGACTTACTACTCAACCTACCAAACTTCATTATAATGTAATGAAGATATTATATATATAGATATTATCTACCTACATCAAGTACCTACCTTTGTTATGGTAAATAGGGAACTGCTACATTGATTCAACTGTGATTAGAAACATTTATCTGACACCAGTGACAGAGCTACCTAGTCCATTTTAATAATGTATCTCATCATCCTGTAAAACTGTACCAATTCATTGTACTGTATGTTCGAATCTCTCTTTAAAGAGCCTGCAAACCTTGTGATACCTCTCGAAGCGTCCCGCAGTATAATTACCACTCAGCCCAACAGAGTGGAGTTATATATAACTTATATATAAGGGACGCGAGAGAGGTATCACACTCCCACCCGGGAGCAGACTGTGCTAGAGGGGAAGGTGTACTACACAGTCGCTGTACACTTAATATATTTTTTCCTTTCTGCTCCCCCACCCCTTGGGGACGATTCGGCTCGAGTCCCCCCTCTAATCTTTGAGCCACAGCCGATTGGAGGATCAGGTTGGCCAACAAGGGAGAGCAGATCAGATAGGTGACCAGATGTCTTATGTGGATATGTTAATGAGGTGTGATAATTATTAATGTAATCATGTATTAACTCCAAGTAATCATAATATTTATGTCCCAAGCACTGTTTTCGGCGACACCTTTTGGCTACACTGCGTTTTGCACTCCGCTTGTTTGTGTGTGTGGAAATACAGATGGTTTAACACCTCGACTACGATTTATCAGGATTTTTTCCCACTTTTATTGAATCGATGCTGCCTTTGGAGGAGGTACAACAGTTACTCAATTCGATCGGTTTGTTCGCGCATTAATTTTATTGGATTCATTTGCGTTCACGTTGTGAGTTTGTCATCAACAAATACCAATATAAAAATTAAAAATAAAATTAAAAAATACCGGAATTTTTTTAGTCCCCAGAAATTTCGTGGTCACGTTTGGTTTATTATTGTGATAAGTGGCAGCGTGAATTACCTCAGTCAGCTTTTACTATGTCAACACGTTTAATTCTAGATTTTCTTCGCGGCTCCAGCTTTTCACTGTTTATATTGATTTTGAAATGAGGAGGACAAGGAAAATACTCTGTTTGGCATCATTTCCGTATAATGCCAGGAAAGGGGAAGTACGCAAACAAGAAAATTAATTACGTGTGCAGCTAAAACATTTGAACGAATAGCGCCCACATCTGTCCAAACATTGGAGAGCATTTTTCTATTTTTTCAACAATATTTTCTTATTGACACAGAATTAATTTTTGCACAATCAACCTATGTCAAAGAATAACAAAACCATGTGTAAAGTTCGAGCGTTTTACTCTCACTCCCAACAAACTAACCACTCAAGTGTAATAATTATTGATGTTGTACACCACAAGATGTATTCACCTAGTTGACCCTTTTACAAGCTCGGCCACCTCGATCGATCCGACCTCATACCCAATTAGATATCTCGTAGTTCAAATCATCTTCGAGGAGCGAAAATTGCTAACGTCTCAGGCGAGAATTGTGCATCGCTAAACTTTTCCACTAACCGAGGGAACTAAGTGCAAATACATCTAGGCAATAACTCATATTTCAAAGGAGCATCGAGCTGTCTGTATTTCCCAACTTGGGATACACTTCAAGTTATGGAATTGAGGAAGCAGGTGCACGCGCGGAGGGTACGATGCGAGAAAATCCCATTTCCACGAAGCTACCTGAGGAACTGGAATAATTCATAACTGCGAGGGAGCAGAGTTTAATTCTCGTTTGAGATCAAAACACCTAAATGTATGTTGGATTACACAGAGCAATAACAAAAAGGCGCTCGGAAGATCCGCAGGGTTATCTTCCATGTTTTCAAAGCCGAAGACGAATTTAAAGCCCGATTTATGCCACCATATCAATAGGTGTTTTTGCAGCTGCAATTACTGTTTAAAAAAAGAAGAAAAAAAAATCCTAATAAGTTCAGTTGTAAAGAATTTTTTCAAAAATCTGAAATTTCGACAAAATACTCGGTTTATCATCCAGTTGTGCCGGCAAGGTTTTCAGTCCGATCGCTCAAACCCATCGGTTCATACCTTAATATAGGTCCAACTGCTCCAAGCTACTCTGGCCTGAAGATGAGCTTTGTTGCTCGAAACCGGCCCCAACGCTACAAATTGTTCAGTTAAATTAACAATTCAGTATCCAAACAAGCAGAGGAGTCGTTTTCTCTCCCTAGCCACCTCTAATCAGTTAACAATTAACAACAACTATTGTTGTAAATTATTCTAATAAACAATTTAGGTGGTAGCTACATCAGCAGAGGAGTCATTTTTCTCTCCCTAACCAGCTCATTACCTAGAAAAACATTAATTCTCAAAAAGTTCAGTTATTAGGAACTTGAAAAAATTGGAATTTTGATAAAATCCATGGAATGCCATCTAGTTATGGAGACGGGAGGGGTTTTTGAAAGTTGTCGGCTATGAGGGCGAGTTAGGTGTCGTTTCATAAGTATTTTTGGATGTGGAAGCCATTTTTGGGGTGCTATAATCAACCGATATCACTGCGGGGATTTAAAGGGCTCCATGGGACTACAAATTAGGCTTTTTTGATACCAGGAGGTCTTCTTCTCTGGTCGATTAGTGCTAATCGTCAAAAACGACGATTTTTCCTACCGTCTCAGCAGCTCCGTCTCCTCCTACTGGTACGGTTGAGGTCCCCTAAAAATGCTCTCAAACGGGCGCATTTGCGCTCAACTTTCTTATTTTAAATGGGAACCCCTAAATGTTTCGTCGAATTTGGAAATCCACGTCTAATCATTGAGTGCAACTTCCGACGCGCGCAAATCTCTGTATCATCGTTGTTTACAGTCCGAATGAGTCAGTGTTTCCATGTAATCCTACTGAGCGATCCGAATTTCAATAATAAATTAATATCCCGAAAGAAAGAATTCTGAAGATCGGCAAATTTTGACGGCGAGTTTAATTTGAACGATTTTTACAGGTCTGTTGCGTCTTGTAGACCTTATAGGGGCCAGCCCCCTTCACAGTCTGTCAGGTCTGTGCAGTTGTAAGAGGGACCTTGGAGGGTTTGGGGTGTTACAGGCTTTCTCCATCTTAGGGATTCCATATCTTTTTAATATCCGGATAGATTGTGGCTAAATAGAAGTGGGTTGAAATATCCGTTAACCGGATATCCTTACTTTTTCAAGAATTCTGAAAATCGAAAATATTTGCTTGAAAATAAAGCAGAAGGCGAGAGGGCGACTGGTCGACGGTCAATCTCGATTCAATTCTCGATCTCGCGTCAACTGTTTCTACTTCATTGTATTCCAGAGCGGCCAACGTGTTGTCACACTAAACTGAGCAAAATTAAGGATTTTTCAGAAAACCATCGGATCTCCAGATTTGAACGGCAGACATCGATCGGACCGTTTCCGGATAATTGATATTCATCCGATCGTATCTCCGATATCCAGATATTAATTTTGGTTTTTCATCCCTGCTCAGTCCTCCCCCACCACTCGGTCGCGCACGCTCGGTCTATGCAATATTCACATGGGCGAGCGAAGCGAAACCCCCCCCCCCCCCCCCCCCTCTCAGAATGGTAGTTGATTTTAAAACCCACAAGCCCAATTTCAACCCAATTTTGCAGCTGCAGTCAACCTCGTGTGAAATGGAGGCGCCCCAGCTAATATAATTTCCAGTTGCGGTTGGGAGTGATGCGATTTTCCTCATTCCAGAAAGTTCATCAGCGAACCGAGTCGGGTTGATTAGGAAGGCCGGAGGACAACAGCTGGAGGTGACAATCCCTTCAAAGTCTCTTTTCATTGACGCGTGTCGCTCCGGATAGGTTCAAATCCGTTTAGCTCGCTTTGTTGGCTCGAAATGAAGTTTTCGACGAACTGCCGGATGTGCGGAGTGGAGATGACCCTGAGCGCAATGCATTAGCGTCATTTCAAAGCTCTAGCTCTGCCGCTAATGAGAAATTCGAGCAACAACAACACATACAAACGACGTGGCAAACGAACCATTTCTCACCGTCAAAAACAGACACTTCTAACTCTAAAAATCCGTTCAATAGTGGTAGTTAAGTATTGAGAACCGGCTCGGCGCCGCTAGATTCGCTGCTGGTCAAGCGTATTACGTTTATTTATTTATTTATATATGAACGAACCCAATTACAAAACAAGTGTATCAAAACATAGAAAAATATAAGAACCAGGCACACGCGCATAGCACAGGTTAGTCACCAGGGCTGTTGAAAGGCTGTCAGATAAGGTGGCGGAAAAGTTGAGGTTTGACGGTGGAAAGGGGAGAAGAGAGAACTTCGATGAAGGGAGGGGACGAGGAGAGAAGATTCACTTCGCGAGAAATGGGGCGGTGATATAAATAATTGGTAGGGGGAAGGGGACGGCAAAGGGTAAGGTAGACGAGAGAAGAGGCGCGAGGAAACCGATGCGAGCAGGATCAGGAGAATCAATCCGTCCCGATAGCAGACCGTGAAAAAAACGACACATCAGCGCACAAGCGACGGTCACGAGAAGACAGCAAGCTGCTATTTCAGGTTCTCACGAGGAATGGTAAGCAACGTACCGAAGGAATGCCTAAAAACACGCTCGATCTGTACAGTGTGACATTCGTAGTGAGGGCTCCAGATTACTTAGGCATTGGCTTCACGAGAGTCTCTCTGCTGTTTCGTTTTAAGAAACCGAGCATGCGCAACCCACGAGCTGCAACCTGAGCTATGTGGTCTGAGAAGGAGGACTGGGAGTCCAGGTACACGCCAGCCAAGCGAGGAAGTGTAACTTCGATGATTGAGTAGGTATGGAGGACAGGAGAGTTAGCACGGTAGAAAGAGATGACTGAACATTTTGACGGGTTGAGGGCAGGGGCGGATAGGCGGTTTTGGCCGGCCCGGGCGATTCAATTTGACCGGCCCTCCCCCCCCCCCCCCCCCCCCCCCAACCATAACAGTTACCTATCCAAAGACCATCAAAGGAGGGGTTGTTCATATTTTGGAAAAACAAGCAAAGGCATAGGAACGAGAATACACTTTATTAATTTTAATACCTAGGTGAACTTATACTTATTAATAAGTACTTAAGTGAAAAATAACAGCGCCTATAATAGCGCCTAAAATAATTATAGGCGCTAACACACATACCCCTTTTATTTTTTCTAATTATTAGAAAAAATAAAAGGGGTATGTGTGTTAGTTTGGTACCGTCTATACAAAGATAATAGCGACTGAAGCTAGGATGCATTGAATTTTTGCACATTTCTTCAGTTTCATTATCACAGCGTATTGATGAGGAGCATTTGGCTGGAGCACTGAACCGGGAGGCTTTGGGTGTTTCTGGCCCTCCTCGCCATCTCCCATCCTCCCCTACTCATATTTGTCCCCTGCTTGTTCATTTCTTTCGAATTCTAGGCTCAACCTCAGTCCCATGGTAAATTTACCTTTTACAGCTGTTTAAATTCAATTACCTACTAGAAAAGTTTGTTTTTTTAAATTGTCATGTTAAGTGTTTGGACGGATGAAGGACCCAAAAATGATTACTCGGAAAATGAGTCCTCATTCGACTTTCTGGCATCCTTCAAAAGTCTGATGGATGCATTGAATGCCAAGGCAAAATCGGACGCTTCTGGGACCCCCAAAAATACATTGAAAACGACACCTAACTCCTTCCCATAGATGAAACCCTTCAAAAAAACCCATATAGCCCTCTTTAGTTCCGCAGAGCATCGCTGGTTTGTGCGATTGGGCTGAAAACCGTGGAAGGTCAAATTTTGTTTCCAGCTTCGACCGGCCACTCCGGACCTTCGGCCTTTCGGGCGTCGCCCGATCGCCCGACCTGCCTATCCGCCCCTGGTTGAGGGCCAGACGACGCACCACCGGGAGAGGGCATCGAGGTTCTGTTGAAGGAGGAGGCAGTCTGAAGGGTCCTGTATGTAGATGAAGAGCTTCAGGTCATCGGCATAAATTAAGAAGTGAGTGCGATGAAGGGACAGACTCCGTTGATCACCAGGTTGAAGAAAAGGGCCGCGGTGCGAGCCGTGAGGAACGCCAGAAGTGGCAGAGAAGGAGTGGGAGACGGCACCGAAAGCTGTCTGGTAGAGACGTAGCTGGCACCCATGCATGGAGACTTCAACCCATGCAAGGGTTATTACATCGAGAGCAAAACATCGATGTCAACATCGGACGTTCAACATCGAAGTGAGAAAAACATCGATATAACATCGATGTTCAATAAATTTAATCGTGAATTTTTTTTCGATCTCCTAAGTATAATTATTTAAATAGCCAGAATTATTTTTATAGTCTCGATTGTTATTGTTTACCATGAGGACCTAAGGGGTAAAAAATTGATCTTAGACGCACCAAGCTCGTTAACGAGATTTTTTCATTATTTTTGCCTTGAAAAATCTGCCCTCTCTCAAGGGTAGATCCAGCTAGGTCGTTCTCGCTTCAGGCTTTCGAAATACCATCTGTGTGCACTCCTATTACAATCGATTCACCGCCTCAAGTTCCCTTTAAAAAAAGTCTTTCCTTATGATTCGATTTTTTTTTTTTTTTCACCCGAGATCGAATGTACGAATGGACTCATAAAAAGAATAAATCGTATTTATTTTTATTTATCAATAAATCGAATTTACGAGTACCTTCTCAGAAAAAATAGGAATCATCGACGCTCTGTAAAAATTGGGTTATGTATTTAACGTCTTTCCCTCAAGTCTGTTGCGCTCTTTTGTCAAAATGTGGTGTTTGCCGCATGAACACTGAAGTGCGACCAGAATTCCATCATGTTATGTTCTCATTTTGAAAATTCCAAGCGCCTCTATGGGCTCGCACATAGCATTTTTCCTTGTAGTTTTTTTCTTTCAATGAAAACTAAATTTGAAGACAGAAAACCCAACCACGAACTAAAACATCGATGTTGGGTCCAAAACATCGATGTCCGATAACATCGACTAGCTAAACATCGATGGTAAAAACATCGAACATCGGAGCCAAAACATCGATGTTTCGATAACATCGAACATCGATGATCAACCCCTTCTGATGAATCATCAGATGATGAAGTGGTCCGAAGACGCCGAGTGAAGAGAGTGCATCAAGAATTGTGCTGTGGGGGAGCCTATCGAAAGCCTTCGAGAAGTCGTTCGAGACAAGATCCACCTGATGGCCCTCCTCAACTGCACATAGCGTGAAGTCCTGAAAAGTCGCCAAATTGGTCACTGTCCTCCCACAAACCCGTGCTGCTCAGGGGCTAAGAACGAGCTAAATATTGGATATACAAATAGGATATACAAATCTCCACTATCGGTGTTGAAATTGATACCGTCCGTAAGATTAGTTGACGTAGGCGTTAAAGCCACTTGGGCCCTGGGATGTCAATTTTCCGCTTGCTGACTAAGAAGGATTACGTTCAAGAACACGCGCCGGCACGTAATCTCAAGGAAGACCTGACGCATCATCCACATTCGCCAAAGTCTTGAGGAAACGTCTCGGGAAGATCGTCTGCCGTCGTTAATGGGAGTTGGTCACGTCAGATTTCTCGAGGCCCGTAAAGTAGTTACGATTCAACGACGAGCCTTCGGGGGTGCTGAGAGCAATTTGGAGAAAAGCTTCTCCCCCGAACCCCATTTGAACGAGGGAATCTCATTAAGGCGCTTAACATTACAGGAGCACATTAACGTGATTCCGGGCTCGGTTTTCCTCAGTACACAACGAGATCTTTTTACGAATTGGTGTAATCCGTGTTTGAAATGAACGGTTGACAACTAATTGCCGGATTCACTTAACTTTTCGAAGAATGATTCGATTAATGTGCTCTTCGTCGTGGCGTAAATCGAGCGACGTGTGCTGCTTTTAAACTTGAGATCCAAAAGTGATCGACATCTGGCCCTGAGAGCGGATCTGGACTTCTAATAGCCCATATGGCCGGTCAATAAGCGAACAGCCTAAAGGGCACGTGTCAGGGCGTTCTAGATAGCAGTAAAAGAGACGAAGGGAATTGACCTCCTGGTGGCTGATTCACAATGGCAAATAAAGTCAAATTGTGGCGAAAAAATTTTAGGTTTGATGACATGACAGCTGCCTAAAAAGTTGCACACTATTATTGGAGCCCGAGGAGGATAAATATTCAAAACTGAGGGCCAGCTGGGGGCTTCATAAGCCCTAATCTAGTAGGTAGGTTTGAACATCGTTCATGAGGCGAAACTCCTACCAACCCAGGAGGTCGAGGTAATGGGAAGCCATGAGCGCAATCGTCAGAACGAGTATGATTCCCCTGCAGGGGACGGCTGACGACGAATTTTCTTCCCATGGGTGAAAATTAGGGATGCAAATCAGTAGCCAACAATCGATTTTGAAACCGATTTTTAGCCAAATTATTTTTAAAATCATCTTTTATAAAAACAGCAATTATCGAGTACACTTATGGGGAATTGTGTATTTCCCTACCAAAACAATCGTTGTAATAAGATTATTTTCCGATATAAACATTTTTTTTTTAATCGGTGGTTTTTATTTGATGCATGCATATTATTTTCTAAAATAATCTTTTACATAGTGAAAATCAAATGAGGTTGGGGTGAGTCAATTCCATAGGCTCAGAAGATAGGTAACCCAAGAAAATTGGAGCGATGGCCGATGAGACTCGAGATAAACAACTGAACCAGTAGGAACTAGTTGCGGTGGTAATCTTGTGTCTGCAGAGAAATGCCTCCTTGAGTACATAAAAAAACGCTGCAAATTTTACACAAGGGTTAATTATTCTGTGATATAGTTTACTTGTACAGACATTTAATTCTGTCAATAAAAAAAATTTAAAAAAAATTTTTTTTGATTTTTATATTTCAAAAAAATTTTTTGGGGGATTTTTTTTTTCAAGAATGTGTTTTTTCAAAAATTCAAAAAGTTTTGAGGCCGATCCGAGTCGTCGACCTCCGTCGCGAAAACATAGGTGTATTATTCAAAGAATAATAAACCAAAAAATACTCGAAAAATATTTATCTCCTGGGATCCTTCAAAAACCCCATTTTTAGCCCCATGAAAGCCCTGTAGATCGCCACAGTGAACTCGGATCGTTCCGGGACCCCCAAAAATGGATTCTACGTCCAAAAATACTTCGAAAACGACACCTAACTGATCCCATAGCCAAAAGCCTTAAAAAAACCCTCCTCCCGTAGTCCCATTTTAGCCCCATAGCGCCCCACGGGTTTGGGGGATCGGACTGAAAACCTTGCGGGCACAACTAGATGGTAAACCAAGTATTATGTCAAAATTTCAGATTTAAAAAAAATTCCTACTGCCCAAAACGGCCCGGACGGCGGACGGACGTTTCGGATTTTGAATGTAGACCTCTTGAAACGGATAATGTCAAATTTTGATGCCGCTCGGAGTCGTCGACCCCCGTCGCGAAAACAGCTGTATTATTCCTAGAATAATAAACCAAAAGGGGTGCAAAATTCCAGCCACTTGTCCAGGACAGGTTAGGGACAAGAGCGCATGCGCAGTAGAGTTTTATGACAACCGAGCGTATTCCAACCACCGCGAGGACAGTTCCAGAACCAAGCGTTTTGTCCTTAGACGGAAAACGACACCTTGTTAGACCCCATCACATCTTTCAAAAGCTCCATTTGTAGCCCCATGCATGAAATGCCCCATACATCCCCACGGTGGAATCGGATGGCTCTGGAACCACCAGAAATGGATTCCACGACCAAAACTACTCCGACAACGTCACCCCACACAATATCATACACGAAAACCTGCGAAAACTCCTCCCGTAGCCCCTTTTTAGCCCCACAGAGCCCCAAGGGTTTGGATGATCGAGCGGAAAATCTTGCGGGCACAACTAGATGGTAAACCGAATATTGTGTCGAAATTTCAGTAATCGTACCGAACGGTCTCTGGCGGCTCAGTGCCCCACATGTGCCCCATTGTGTGACGTCACCGGCCTTAGCTTTCAGTTCGAAATCTCAAAAATTTCTATAGCAGCTCTGCACGTATACGTATTTTCGAACTGAAATTGGTAACAGGGGGTTTTTAAAGGGTGCTGAATTCGAATATGTTGCTTAAAATGCAAGTTTCCTTTTCAAGGAGACTATTGCTGCAAACTGCAATTATTTGGAGTTTATAATGATAACCTTGCCGTAGATATAATCAGCATGGCCAAGTTTTTTTTCTTTTTCTCCTCTTTTTTGAGGTTAACACAAGAGGCTCAAGGTTTCGTAGACAATGAACTCCCCCTGGGTAGTGTAATGAGTATTGTTAAGGGTGTTGCGTGACATCAAACCTCCGTGGCGCCTTCCACCCCGCAACATCCTTTTGCAAGGGCACAACCGCATTCCAAGGGGATGCCGACTTTCCTCTAACCCCCACCTAACTAGAATGTAAACGAGAAAAGTTTAAAGACGAGACCTGCTGTGACGTTGAGACCGGTTGATGAGACTGCAGACGATTGCGATGAGACTGCAGACGATTGCTAACCCGCCACAAAACGCCATTAACGAAGACATTGGGATATTGGCAGGAAGGGATTGAAGCTCCGATCGCGTGACCCGTTTCACATCCTCTAACCATTTGGCCCTAAATCACAAGATATGGATCCGCCCACGCTGGTCCTTCCTCCTAATGAGGTAACGCTCAACTCAGCCCAACTACGTCGCTTTACCTCTCGATCCGGCAGTAAATCTTGGAAACAGTAATTGCGATCATTTAACGCTCCTCTCTGGAAAGATACGGCAGCTGGTTAATCAACTGCGAAAAAGGAGCTAAAGGTCATTACAAATTGGGCTATTTGGAGAAAAGTTTTTCCAATGGTGATAATAAACGTCTTCCATTCTGACACTGCAATCGAGATGTAACCAACTTGAGGCCATCATGAGTGTAGTATCCAATGGATACTATCCATACTTTTTTTTCGATACAGAGCATTTTTGGAATTGATGCTCTGTTTGATTAAATCAAATTTTGAGTGCTGGTAGGGGAGGATGGGGTAATTAGAGACAAGGGTTGTGGAGGTTTGGTCCCACTTCTATGGCTGTATTGCAGCCCGCCGGATGTAATACCGGTGGGAGGAGCGGGTCGCGCCACCCTTCTCCCGCCGGTGGCCCAGCCTTCCTGTTTAATGTCCAAATTTAATATGTAAAACTGCCATTTACTGTTCTTTTCTTCTGACATTATAATATAGTGTCGCTACGCACTAAATTTAATGAAATTCATCCAGACAGCCAGGCCTCCTCTTTCCTGACAATGGGCTCGGGAACAAGGACAGAGAAATGGGAAAATTCGGCCGAACATAGTTGAACTAATAATGAGCAAAGTACTCAGTACAGTTAGCACTGAGAAATTAGGTGTCTGAGCAGAGGAAATCACTAGTGAATATTTGGCGTTTTGAATTTTCCCGCGTGACACTTTAACTAATCCGCCAGAGTGCACTCGCACAAAAAGTAGAAAGTGTACAAAAAAAATCTTTCTTGTTTTTGGTTATGAACATGAATATGGTCTGTCCCGTCACGCAAGCGTCAGAACAAATCCGAACGACTATTTTCCTTGCGATTTAACCTTTTCTGATCTCGTGAATCTCTCTAAATTCGTGCTTTTAGTTCATTGACCACCAGAGAGCACTTCTTGGAAGCGGCACTCTTCCCTCCAGATTCAAAGTTGAAATTTTCTAAAGTGCCCTGGAAATTTTTATTACACCGTAGGAGCCCAAAACTCACTGCTATGGCTTCAAATTATGAAGTTCTTTAAAAAAAAAAAAAGTATTAGTCGACATTCTGTTCCCGGGCCCATTATGATGACGCCAAACGCGGCCTAACGCGGTTGGCCATCTTGCATCTCGGGGACCAAACAAAAATGGGTGAAAATCGGAACGTCCGGTTCCACTCAGATGCCCTGGAACTCAAATATTTAATTTTTCCCCAAGGCCATATAAATAATGGAGTCTGTTATTTCTGCGATGTTGGCCCGTTTTCTTAACTTTTGAAGGATGACCTTTCCAGGAAAAAATTAAAAATAAACCGTTCAAGGAGCTCACTAATGACATGGATATTTCTTTGAGATTCAACTTGAAGAAAGAAAAAAAACTGTTCAAATTTTATAAATTATTCAAAAATTAATTCTACCTACCTATATCAAAACTAAAAATTTAATTCAATTATTTAAGTTTTTTATGTTAAGTTTTTGGACGGATTTGGGACCCCAAATAATGGAGTATTAAATACTCCATTATTTTGGATAAATTTTATCCAAATCTACTAGGAAAACGACACCTCATTCGATTTCCTGGCATCCTTTAAAAGCCCCATTTGTAGCCCTGTAGATCCCCCCAAAGTGAAATCGGATCGTTCTGGGAACCCCAAAAATGGATTTTACTCCAGAAATACTTCGAAAACTACACCCCGCTCGATATCATACCTGAAACACTTCAAAAACCCCGTCGTGAATACACAGGTGTATTATTCCATGATAAATAAACCAAGATAAATAAATTTAAAAAAAAAATATAAATAGGTACCTACATTTACATTTCAAAACAGTTTTTAAGTCACCTTAGTAATTAATGATGAACCAAATCAGCAGAGTAGTGAATGAGGAGCCCTGAAATGGTTTTCGCATTTCTCCTGCAACGGAAAACTCGAGGAAAATGACGCGAGAAATATGATACGTAGGTCGAGCAAGTAGCAACCATTGACGAGAAGCTCGCATTGTTCATCGCTGAACGGCTCTCGCTCACGCTGCTCAAACGGGGTTAAGTAAACTGGGAAGAAGAATAACTTGACTGTGGGAAAAAAAAAGAAGCGGGCGAGAGAATTTTTCATTCGGGATATCTTCCCGGAGTAATGCAAGTCTGATGAAGTGCCCGTCAGGCGTCGATTTCGGGGTGGGTTCCATCGCAGATAAATCACCAGGAACTGCGCTCGAAGGTACTGAGGCATCTGTCAGGGCGAATTCGGGGCCCGACAACCCCGTTAGTGTATTTGGCCGATGATCCAAGTGGAGACCCCTTTCACGTGATAGAATACGAATGGGTGGGAGCCTCAAAGAGTAGAGATGGGTTTAGACAACCCCGATAAATCGATAATTTGTTATACACACCATTCGACTGATAATATCACGATATCGATGCCTCACCTGCATTACCTATCGGAATTGTATTCAGTCATTCCCATGCAAAGGAATGGGTACATCCTGATCAAAATGGAGATATTTTGGAATGTTTTCGTTCCTGGTTCTTGTTCGTATCGGTGAACGCCTTTTGGAGGAAAACTAGCCGACAATTTTTCATTTCCACATAAACCACCGAGAAAATACCTGATTAGTACCAACAAAGTTCACTAGAAAAAATTGATGCGTTAGTAGTGACGAGACGGTTTTAACAAGCATTAGGTCCCCGCCCGAAAATAAAGAACAGGAAAGTAGCGACAAGAGAGGAGGAGATCATAAGACCATAACATAAAGAGTCAAAATTCATGTCCACTCAGGTGAGATTAGCCCTCCAACGAGAGGACTCTTCATTTTTTTGGGTTATTATTCTTAGAATAATACACCTACCTATGGAATAGCGATGGAAGTCGAAAATACTGATCGCCTCAAAATTTGACATAATACGTTTTAACATGTCTAGATTCCAATACGATATGTCCATCCGAGCAGATTTAGGCAGTAGGAATTTTTTACTTTAATCTGAAATTTTGACAAAATACTCGGTTTACCATCTAGTTGTGCCCGCAAGGTTTTCAGTCCGATCGCCTGAACCCGTGGGGCGCTATGGGGCTAAAATGGGGCTGTGTGAGGGTTTTTTTTGAATGCTTTAACAAGGCTGAAAACAAGTCATGATATATTCTAAGTCACCCAGAGGCTTCATACGAATGATTTCTGATTAAAAAGAGCATAAAAAGGCCTTTTTGCTGATTTTTTGAAATGATACCTACTTTTCAACGCGCTCTAGCGGCGGAACGCCTAATTGTAGAGACTGAAGTCAGGCGTGCTAATTGTAGGAAATTTTATGCACTTTAATTCTGGTAATAGTAAACAAGTCGCTAGAACGCTTACTTTTCGAGTTATAGACAAAAAACCGAAAAAAGAGAGGAGAAAACCACCCCCCTCGTCGAGCTCACCCCCCACACTAGGGGACTTTTGAGATATGATTTACTACGACGTTAAATCATATGATTTAAACGTCGTGTGAAGGAAGAACCTGGTGAAGAAATTTCTTTACTATTAATTATTTCCCCTATTTGCCTCTTTTTGCTCTAATTTGACTGGGCTAAAGGGTCAAATCTACCAATTACTTCCAATAACTAAGAACACACTAGATACACAGGACACGCTGTGTAGACAGCTCCCTTAGTCTAAAATTTATAATGGAATCGCTACCTCGTTAGGCATCACGTATTCCGACACGTACGCCAAATTCGCTCCATGTCACATGGGGATCACAAGGCGGAGTTGTTCAGCCAATAAACCTCCTACCCGCCGTTGTATTGGAAAAGGGATCAAGAAAAGTGAGCCCTGGGATTTGGCCCGGTTGATGAGGTGCGGCCTTGGCAGGAGAACACGAATCGCAAAACTGATATTCCAGAATAGAACGGCACTGTACCACTCGGTACCTCGCTTTTTATAATTAGCAAAGAAAAAAAAAACTCCTTCGACTTAATGGAGGTGGTCACCAATAGCTGATCCCTTCCACGTTTCGTAATCTCCCAATCAAGTCCAGACAAAGGACAGGTCTTACTGGCAGTAATTAAAGGACACCCTGTTTCCTGCCCTCCCGGCGTTCATTCATTTCTTTCGTAAGACGCGGACCCATCACCGTCGATTCTCACAACCGGAGAGACACAAAACCTTTTCATTGGAAAAGTTCGCTATCAACGGAAACATCTGTTTGACTTCTTACGCAACTGAAACAATTCCACAACTAGGTTGAAAACTCTGATAAGACGCCCAAGTTGGCAAAAAAAAGTCAACAAGTGGCCATCTTGGAGAAAACTTCGTTTCAGCCCATCAACTTGGATCATGAAAACGGGTTAGGGTTTCCGGGAGGCTGGGAATTTCAGTATTTGAACTCAGATGAGATTCAGGACTCTCAAAACCCGTGTACGCAACCGTTTTGACGGGAAAGACCTGAGGAAAATGGCAGCAACCAGACGGCGAGTGAGCGCTCTGACTTCTGAGAATACGACTGCATCTTTCGACTGTGTTGGAGCTCCAGCCCGAGGACGAGAATGAGGAGAACGAGGATGATCATCTTTATTCTAGGCCACTTCTAACGGTCGGAAAAATCTGAAATTGATCTTAAAAAATTCAGCTCGGCGAGCATAGTAGAAAAGTCTGAAACCATCAAAAAGTTGCTCCACATGGCGTATCTAAGCTCCAAAAGTGGTTAAAAACAGGATTTTCTACTTTTTTTTAAAATTTGATAAAAATACCAAAAACTAGTTTTGGCGATTAATGACGATAAACAACTGAAACCAACAAAGAGTTGTTCCATGTGGTCAAAAAATAGGGGCTGGAGCAGTTGACAGGATATTGGGACGGTGGTGGGAAGAGGGATATTAGACGCCGCTGCCTCATCTCCCTCCCACTCCCAAAACACATAAAACCTGTTTTTCTTCAAGAAAAAACTATACAATATGGGAAAACTAGTTGTTGGGTCTAAGGCCAGGTGGGATATGGTCGGGGGTTGGCTGGCATAGCCAGCTGGTGGTTGACCCGGTAGTTTTCTATGGAGTGCGAGGAGAGTGACCCAAATTTAGTCATCTTTATTCCAGGGTACTTGTAACAGTTGCCATCACACTATATAATATATACATACTATGTACACATATCTGGAGGGCTATTTCTCAAAGTGCAAACGTGCAACCATAGGAGCGCCACTGTAGCTTTTCCTCCCACAAACACCCCGTTCAATACGACGTACGACCTCAAAGATCGGCGTAAAACGATTGAAAATCACGACGCAAGAGCGCGCGCGCTACTATGACCCACAGTTTTTACACCCTCTTAATTTCAATCCTATACTGGTGGATGGCACTAACGGAATTTTCGGCCCCCAATTTTTAAAATGAGATATTTTGGAGTAATGAGAATTATACTAGATTCAATTTATGGTATAGAACGAGGGCAGACACAAACTTAGCTTACCAATACAGCATTCCGAAACACGTACCTGGAAGATAAAACAAAAATTAACAACGTATACATACTAAAATACTACAAGCATATTTTGCTGAAAATATAATAAATGCTAGTGCTAATACTTATGTTAACTCGGAAACTGTCCATCCTACAGGAAAAGTTATACTTTACAAAATGAAAGAGCATTAAATTCGCTATTCAAAACACTACATAATCATCAAAATCGGTTCAGCGGTTTAGCCACAAACGTTCGTCAAAGATAGGCTATTTTTACCAACTTTCGTCAAAACCACATGAATAAATAATAAATAAAATACATAAATGAAATCAAGCAGATCCAAAGGAAATGACCAAATTCTCGGATTGGTATAAGATGTGCATAACATTTCTGGTGGTGAGGTAAATGTGCCGTCAAAGACGGATTTAAACATGAAATTTGATTCTCTACAACTTTGATTCTATAACTTTTTTCGATTTGGGCCGTTTTTTAGAAGTTACAGCGGTCTTACTGTGACCAACATGTGGTTTTGACGAAAGTTGGTAAAAATAGCCTATCTTTCACGAACGATTGTGGCTAAACCGCTGAACCGATTTTGATGATTATGCAGTGTTTTGAATAGCTAATTTAATGCTCTTTTATTTTGTAAATTATAACTATTTCTGTAGGATGGACAGATTCCGAGTTAGAGCCGAAAGTTAAGCTCACCACCTGCGATGGTGCCAACTCAGATTCCGTGTATTTGGGAGGATTAGAAGGTATTAAAATGATTTCGGCTTCGGTCCGAATGATTCCGTTTTCTTTCCCATTTTCGGCCTTATTTTACTGGCCTACAACGGACCTAAAAGTCAACTTTTTTTTTTTTGACCTGTTTTATTCATGTTTATTGATTTATAGCTGATTACCGATATTTCTGTAATTTACACATTAATCCTCTCATCCTTGCACTATGATAAATATTACCTAATCGTTCCAATAAATAGTATAAAGCTTGGCTAAAATTTCATGTTCTAAAAGTATGAAGTGGTAGTGCGCCTGTCCGTGCGAGTCTCTCATTAAATGAGATGTTAATCAATTTTATTACTAGGAAATGGAAATTGAAGTTTCGCCCCTGGTCCTCGGAAATCTCTTGTTCCCGCGACTGACCTCGTCAACTTGAAAACGTCATACGGTAGAACGATTTCACCCACAGGACGTCCTCCAGTTTGATTCGAGCGTGAGCAATCGAATTCTGCGTCGCCCTGCGGCTCATAACGAGTTTCGGCTCTCAAATCAGCACCGGAATTCGAAAAAAATTAAATTCCTCTTCAGAATTCATTTTCCACCGACTGAACACGAATTCCGCCTTCTTTGTCAGTCAGTTATGCCCCTCCATCCTCCCATGACAACTCTATTGTTCAACTTCAACTCGCCGTCGTCGCATGTGATTGTGAAGCGCGATTCCCGCTCGACAGAATAAAATACACCTACGACAATTTTAAAAATTGATTCGTTGATCAATCACTTTGATTGCTGTTTCACCCCCCATGTAACAAATGCGAAATGTGTTTTGGTATATTTAATGACCAAGTGAACTGCCAGTTTTTGTTGACAACCCACGAACAAGAACAATTTTGATTTACTCTTAGCCTCTTTATCCATTTTATTTTTCACGGCCAACAACCGTCGCATTATGAGGTACTGAAAATGACATCTCGACATAGAACATTATGTTCTAGGAGACTTTAGCGTTTCTACTTCCTGCTCATTTGTCGTATCGTCGGCTTTATTTGAAACAACGGGTGCTCAGTTGAGCCTTTATTTTAGCGATCAAGTTGGTTATGACGATAAGTATTATTGCTCAAAAGATTATGTTGCTTTAATGGGAAAATGCCATAGTTCATAGATGACGAGTGATTTAAGGGCCATTCAAAAATTATGGTGCTTTGCGTTGAAGATGCTGCCAAGAATGTTTATTGCAAAACTCCTTTCAAAAATTTATGTTACCTATCTCCACCCAGTTATTGCCCCAAGTTTTCGTTAAATACGTTTTCAAATTGATCAGTTCGACGTCAATTTCGTCAATTTTTATGTCGCTGTCACACAAACATAAGTTCCGAGTTTCAAGTGTTCTTCACAGCTGTTAAAATTAGGGGGATCGAGAACGATCCGAATTTACTATGGGGGCTCTAAGGGGCTTTCATGGGGCTACTAATGGTATTTTGAAGGATCCCAGGAGGTCACAGAAGGTGTCGTTTTCGAAGTATTTTTGAACGTAGAATCCATTTTTTGGAGTCCCAGAACGATACGATTCCACTGTGGGGATCTATAGAGCTTTCATGGGCCAACAAATGGTATTTTTGAAGGATCCCAGGAGGTCACAAAAGGTGTCGTTTTCGAAGTATTTTTGGACGTAGAATCCATTTTTTGGAGTCCCAGAACGATACGATTCCACTGTGGGGATCTATAGACCTTTCATGGGCCAACAAATGGTATTTTTGAAGGATCCCAGGAGGTCACAAAAGGTGTCGTTTTCGAAGTATTTTTGGACGTAGAATCCATTTTTTGGAGTCCCAGAACGATACGATTTCACTGTGGGGATCTATGGAGCTTTCGTGGGCCAACAAATGGTATTTTTTTAAGGATCCCAGGAGGTCACAGAATGTGTCGTTTTCGAAGTATTTTTGGACGTAGAATCCATTTTTTGGAGTCCCAGAACGATACGATTTCACTGTGAGGACCTATGGAGCTTTCATGGGCCAACAAATGGTATTTTTGAAGGATCCCAGGAGGTCACAAAAGGTGTCGTTTTCGAAGTATTTTTGGACCTAGCATCAATTTTTGAGCGTCCCCGAAAGATTTTATTTTACAGTAGGGATCTGTGGGGGCTTCAATGGCCCTAATTCTACGGTAATTCATTCATCATCTTCATCCTTGAAATTCCATTAATTTTTAATTAATTTAATTCATATTTATTCCCAGATTTATTAAATTGTTAAATAATTTATCATCTTTGGGAAAAATTTGGGGAAAACGCTATATATTTTTCGAAGAAACAAAGGTAGGAAAGCGCCATAACTTTGGGATGACTCATAAACGTAACTGTTATCACTTGTCCCAGTAAATCCCCCTAAAACCATTAACTGATTTCGTCGGCGTCTATCATCAACTCGAGTCCTTGGGATCTTGTTCCAGTTGTCTAATGCCCTCTTTGCTGTGAGCCCCAGTAAAGCGCCGAAGAACAAGAATACGCTTTTAATAAAAGTGAGAGGAGATAGAAAATGAAAGTGGTCTCAGCGGGGCGGCATTACGTCAGAGAGGCTCTCATGCCCTGACAAGAGACCTGCCCTGTGGACCAGTCACCAAGTTTTTGTAGCAAGTTGTCCTTCGCTGCTAAAATGAGCGGCAGTGAAACGATGGACGGAAAGCTCTGCGAGTCGTCAACTTGTGGGCTGAAGGATTATATAAATCGACGCTTCACTTAACGAGATTACTGTGGATTGTGACTGTTGAACCGACGAAGTTGGACTGATTCAAATTATAGTCGATCATTGTGTTCCAAAAGTTCAAAACCATCAAAGGGGAAGTTTATTCCGCGCCTTATTATTATTATTATTATTTTTTTTTTTTTTTTTTTTTTTTTTGCAATTTAGACACCTAGTCAAAAGAGGGCCATTTTCAAATCTCAATGTTGAAAAAAAGAAAAATGCTCCAATCGGTTTGAAAAAAAATAGGTACATTCAGGTAACCCTCACTGATGATTATTGATGCCTTTCCAATCACGAATACTATTTACTTTGAAGAAAAAAGAAAAGAAAAAAGAAAACGTCCAGGACGGAGTTGACGCGGTGACGATTTTGTCTTCTGTTTTCATCTATGTACGTTGAAATTTAATAAATAAACGCATTAGTGATTGACAACACTAATAATTTATTGAAAGGAAAGATTAGATCAGAGATGAGGCAGGTTTACATGCATACATGCATTTCATGAGTCAATGTTGACTTCATTTTGCCTTATTTTCACCAATTGCGTTGTCAAATACAGAACCATAATTGTTCAAAATTCAAGGTTTTTTTTTGCGTTCTGAGTAGCAAAGAATTTTACAACTGAATAAAATGTCGATCGTAATGATAATTATTACGATAATAACAATTATTATTGACTTTTCCGTCATCCTCTTGTACATTGCGTCATTTTCCTTCCTTCAATGAAACAGGGGTGAACAGAGAATTTTGGACGGAGAATGACGGGAACAAATGGCTTTTCCTGTTTATCTTTACGTGACTTTAACAAATTCTTGATTGATGGGAGTGATTTTGAAACTATTCCATGAGCTCTATCAAACCAAACCGAAGACAAAAATTATTTTCATACAGTGACCGTGAAACCACTGACGGGAGAATGACGGAGGTTGATTGGACGGCCACGTCCAGGACGAGACAATTTGACGCTGAGACTTTGAAAGGAACTGAAACGACCTGTCGGTGTTGTTCTAGACAGCTGAGATGCTCGGGAATCGAATGGCCGGGAGAAAAAAAAAAAATTATGAGAACCCCTGAGGGAGAATCTCCAGATAAACCCGCGAAAACCCATTTTTCTAGACATCAAAGTTGGGAAGGTCGAATCTGGACACGGACGGAGAATTCTATTGAATGAACTCATTAATCGGAATAATGAGAAAAGCGGTTCTAGATAAAGTCAAATACAATAATTTTGAAAAATTTCAACTCAAAAAATTAAAATGGGGCTTGGAAAACGCTCCGGACATCAAAATGACGCTTTCTGGGAGAATGGCCCAAGAAGTGTTCGGCGCAACGCGTCGTGTAGAATATTTCACAAAGGTTTTATACGTTTTTTGGGGTGCTGAACACCTAATCGAAATTCCCCAACAAATTTTGAGGTCCAAACACCGTCAAAAACGCAAAAACCCACGAAATTTTGGGCCTTTGTTTGGTTTTGAACGGATAACTTTGAAAGGGCGTGTAATAGGTAAAAATATTCTATATAGTAACTTATAGAGCACGAAATTCTGCGTCGAATGAGCTACCTGAAGGTAAAAATTGAGACAGTTTTAAGGGCCGTCAAACAATGTCGATTTTTTCAAACTTTTCGAAAAATCTGTAGAAAAGAATATACGAAAAAAACCGCTGCTAATTTTACAGAAGAGTATATTATTCTTTGATTAAATCAATTTAAACGAAATTAATTCTGCCATTAAAAAATAATAATATTAATAATGAAAATGAAATTTTAAAAAATTTCTGTACAATTTTTGGACAGATTTGAGGCCTCCAAAAATGGATTGTGTCAAAAATTACTTATAAAACGACAACTTGATTGACTTACTGGCATCCTCTAAAAATCCTATTTGTAGACCCTTGGCAACGTCTACTATAGTAACAAACAGGAACTACCGTAAGAACGCCGTTGTTTAACTGAGTAACGTCGTTGTGGAAGTCAGGACGAAGGAGGAGGTTTAGTAGAAAGGCGACAATTTTGTAATAATCAGTGGGACTTCCCAATTTCAATGAGCCGCCTAACGTTGGAATCGGTCCACGGCAGGGCCCAGAATGGGTTCCTTGAGAAGGTCGGAATTCATCATTTCTAGCAAGATATTTGGATTCAATACCCTTTAAAACACAGGCGTCTGAAGCTCGAGGGGACAGTAGTTCCGTTTGCACTCGCTACACCGACTGGGCGCGACAGTCAATCCAACGCCACAGATAAATCCGTAGATCTGCGGATTTTTAGGCTTGATCCCGGATATCGGATTTTTCATCAAAATCTATGGATTCTTGGAGTTAGAAGAATGAAATTACTTATTAGTGGCACGCTGCTTCATATTATCACCCAAAACGGGCTGAGATAAAGGTATTAACGTAGTTAGATAAAGTTAGTCGTTGTATGACTCTGACGTTTTTGATATAGGTACCATGGAACAAGGAAAATTTCCTTGTTCCATGTAGGTACCTATCACAAGGGCAATCCTTCAGGCAATTTAATAAAATGATTATTAAATAGGTACTGAAAAGAGGTAATAATAGGTAATGAAAAGAGATCAGGAATAAAACAATTGAACTTTCGTTACAACCATTTTTGTGAATTTCATATTTGAAAATGGGCTCTTGACAAGAGCCTCTTGTCAATCAACCGAGCGTTCAAAATACCTTGAAAAGGATACCCGGTCGAATATATTTCTGAGCCTAAAGGTGATTAAAAATCACCACAACTAGGGGTTTCTGCGTTATTCTTTGTTTTTATTTTTGCATTCATAGCGAAGAGAAAAATGTTTCGGTGGAGAAGGGGTTTTGTAATATTACTGTACTGTACAGTAATATTCAGCTTCAAAATACAATGAAAAGCGATGCCCCACACGACTAGGTTTATTGTGGAAAATTGACAACGTGGAAAAACGTGAAATTACTCTCCTGAAACATACTTCAAACCCCCTTGGCACGACTCTTATAAGGCCGATTTTAATATAGGCCCTCATGGCATTCATGATGTCTTCATGAAGACACGTATGGAAACCAACCGATTCTGGTCTTCAGCTTCAAATTGAGTCTTCCACTCGGCGACTTCGGCAGCTGAGGAGAAAATCAGGGTGTCAGTGGAGACTTCAATATCATGATCGACTTGGAGGTGGAGGTGGAATTTTTGCCTGCTCGCGAATGGCACCACAGAGTAAAAGAGCTCAGATGAATTGATAACATGATAAAAGCTCCGACTACACGGTGCACCACTAGCGCCCAGTGGGTGTGGCGAATGCAAACGGAACTATTGTCCCCTCGAGCTTCAGACGCCTGTCTTTAAAACCCCCCTACACAAATTTTTAGGTCGAAAATCCTAATTACGTGCAGAACTGTTTTAGAAATGTTGAAGATTTTGAACTAAAGCGGAGGGCCTGTGACGTCACACCTTTCCTCGCTGGGCATCGAGTAGTACGTCACAGAGCCGCCAGAGCGCTGAATAATAAATCCGAATGAAGTCGGAATAAAAACGCTCGGCCCGGGTCGAGTTTCGAATAACCTTCTTTGATGATAACCTCGATGCTCAATTTTTGAACGACCTTCTCAGATTACTTCACCGATTCTCGACTTTCGGGGTCGGCTTTTCGCGTAGCATGTTGGCTAACTTCAAACAAACAAAAGATGACGAAGCAGCCCACGTCATGTACCCCCTCCAGACCTAGAAATTCAAATATTATATTTTTCCTAAGAACCCATAAATAATAGAAAGAAGTTTTTCAATGTTTGTCCATTTTCGTAACTTTTGAAGCACAATCTTTGGCGGAAAAAATTCTAAAAATTCTAAAAAAATTATTCAAAGAGCTCATTTCGGCGGACACTACCAAAGTACATAATATGAATAAACATATGAATGTAATATGAAGATACATCATAATTCCTTGGAACTAATTGAGGAACTTGAATCGAAATTTTACATAACTTTCACCAGCTGAGATTCAACAAATTATTTTTAGTTTTTTAAATTGCCTAAAAAAATCATTTTCCACCATCAAAGTGTTTTGGTTGATTGGTTGGCACGAGTTCGCACGGAGATTTAATTTCAGATGGGGGAAATGGAAACGGAACTACCCACATTCGATCCAAATTTATCATCAGGGGTTCCCGCGTCGGGCGACGAACTTGGGGGGTGATATTCGAAGACGAAATATCGTCCCCCAATAAATACCACGAATTTACAGCCCGCAGCCCGCATAAGTTCAATAGAAGATAAAGATGACTAATTGAGGCGAACGGGAAAATAACGAGTGGGTGGGGACACTAAGCTGGGCGGATGTGGATTTGACAAAACGATGTTACTCGACAACTCAGTACACATTCATAAATGGTAATGCGACCGAAAAAAGCTTCCAACACGTTCTAAAACCGTTATGGTACAAATGAGCGCATTTACAACTCGAACCTGACGTGCCATTATGTAAATGCACTTCCTCGAGGAACTGGTTGCTCATCCCGAAGCAGTAAAGTCCTTTGCCATTTACATACGACCCATGGGTCGGTTCAGAGCGACAAATCCTCGAAATGAGGACGCGAAATGCCGGGAAGTCCGTCCAAAACGACAAGGACGGGAAGGCCTTGAACCCTTCCAACACCAGTAGGCCAATAAGACGGCATAAGTGATGAGATGTATACATTTGGTGGGCTGGAGCGAATTCCGCGAAATCCCGACAAAGGGCTAATTGGGGTTCCAACGTAAAAAAACCACGATCGACATCTTCTTCGACTTCCCTTCTTAGAATGAGCAACGAAAGTACCGCGAAGGACTTCTTGATTGATCATGAACTTCCGTCGTAGAAGAACTTGATTGAACTTGTACTTGACTTGATGAGAACTTGAAAAAAAGAAAATAAAATAAAAAATCTGTACAATGTTTGGGCAGATGAGGGGCCTCATAAAATTGGATTTTGCGACCAAAATTACTCGGAATACGACACCTTATTTTACCTCCTGGGATCCTTCAAAAACCCCATTTGTAGCCCCATAGATCCTCACGATGGAATCAGATCGTTCTGAGACCTCCAAACAGGGATTCTACGCCCAAAAATACTTCGAAAACGACACCTAACTCGACTACATAGCCAAAAAGCTTTAAATTAAGGTTCGGCTATGGGGTGTCGTAGGTAGGTGTCGTTTTCGGAGTATTTTTCCCTCCAAAAATATTATATTAAACGACTCGGAATTTTTGAACGATTACCTTATATCAAAGAATAATAAACCCTTGTGAAAAATTTGCGGGGTTTGAGATCATTTTTAAAGTTTAGGAATCGGACCTATTCGATTCTGAATCTCAAGAATGGAAAACCGATTCTTTTCTGCACATGGTTGTATTCAGGTGCTCTGTAAACCCAATCCATGTTTTAAAAAAAATCAAAACAACCGAGGCATTTTAGTCTAAAAGTTATTTTTTTTAATTGAGTCAGCAACGACCATAAATAACAGTCGAAGTAATGAACAAGGTCGTACAACAACCACCACCATAGTTACTTCAACTGTTCATGGTGAGAAGAAGGATGAATCAATGAAAAACAACAACATTTTCACCATAATACATTATTGTTCTTATTAGTATTAAATACTAATTAAATTTTAATAATGCTGATTAGCAGTTGGATGTATAAGTTTTAGGAATTCAGGTTTCGAGATGCTTCTTCTTCTTCTTCTCTTGACACTCCTGCATTATGAGCTTGATAAATTTGAAGAAAAAAAATAATTGCGATTATATTAGATAATTTTCTTAAAAATCGATACATTTTGGAGAATCAGTTTTGACTTCTGAGAATACTACTGCATTTACCCACATAGACACCTACACTGTGAGGTCTGCTGTCAGTCCACTATAAGGTCCGTGGCCACACATGTATCTGATCCGAAACGTTTGACGAAATGTTCTTAAGGGTGTAGCAAATAAAGTGGTCATAAAAGTTGTGTGGGGGATTCGAACTGGCATTGAGAGATCGTTTTTTATTGTCAGCATATAATCCTATTGGACAATCGTCACAACAATCAAATGATGTAGCTATAACGTCAAGTAGTGAGGCATGCTTTATTAAGGCTTGATGAGTCAGGAGTCCAACCATCCGCTGCCGCGAAAAAGTCCTCCAGAGAGGACGGTGCCAATGCTCTGAGAAAACGACCAGCATGAGCTTTGAAGGAGCGTTTATTCATCATGCGAGCGCTAACTGTTGAACAGTTTTATCGCCCACCAGTTCGTAGCATCACGCGCTGCATCCAGCCGAACGAAGTCAGGAACATTGGAGGCATTCCGTGTATTGTAATTGTGGGATGCGACGACGAATGCCTGAGAATTTTCATATGCGTACAACAAGCATTCAAGAATGTACGAGGCTGGGATGGTAAGGACATTTAGATCCCTGAAAGCCTGACGACAGTCTTCACGGAACGATAGGCCTTCGACTACGCAAATAGCTCTCCTCTGAGCCCCAAATACCAGTAATGCTGATGGGGCATGCCCCCAGCATATGATCGCGTATGTAGCCTTGGAATGAAAGCAGGCATAGTTAGCTGCCAGGACAGCTTCCCTCCGTAGCTTATTTGACAATCGACGCAGAAGAAACGTGGCACTGTTGAGAGCACTGACGGCGGCCTCGCAATGGCTCCTCCAAATCAATCTAGGATCGAGATGCACACACAACAATTTAGCACTTGAGGGATTCGAGGAAATCGGTGTCAACGAACGCAGGCCAAAATACATAGTGACAGACTTCGTCTCATTCATCTTGGACCATCGACACAGCCTCCCCACTTTCGCCGGTCACACCCTGAAGAGCATCGATGCAAACTGTCGACTGAACGAAGGTGGTTTCATCAGCGAAAATGACGGAAAGCGAGTCGATGCTCCCAGGAAGATCATTCACATAAATGATGAATAAGAGGGGACCCAAGACCGAACCCTGCGCTACTCCAATGGAGACCGGCAAAGAGCCCGAAAGCCCCTTTGAATATAAAATGTTTACATTTTTCGCCCCTTTTTGGACGTATAATCAATTTTTGGGCGTCTCAGAACGATGTGATTTCACAATGGGGATCTACGGACGCTTTCATGGGGCTAGTGGGGATTTTTGAAGGATCCCAGGAGGTCACCAAAGGTGTCGTTTTCGAAGTATTTTTAGACGTCGAATCCATTTTTTGGGGTCCCAGAACGATACGATATCACTGTGGGGGTCTAAGGGGCCTTCATGTGGTTACAAATGGGGTTTTTGAAGGATCCCAGGAGGACAAAATTTATTTTATTTAATAAGGTGTCGTTTTCCGAGTATTTTCGAACGTAAACAGAGGTCCCACATCTGTCTAAGCAATGAACAGAATAAATTTTTTTTTATTTTTTTCAAAAATATTTGGTACCTCCCTAATTGCGTGCTATTCGTCGTACACCAGCGATTGTTAAGAAATTGAAATATCTTACTCTGATGATGGTAGTTGCAATAATAAAATATATTAAATAAAAAGTCGGAAAGGCAAACAAATCGAGAATAATAAAAAAAAAACTAGAATCTGCCGTCCGAAGTATCGGGTTGTTGAAAACTGAAATTAAGAACACTGGGGTTTGTTGCATTGTTTGGATCGTATAACTCGCCAATTGCCAAAAAAGGTTATGTATTCGGTGTTCGTTGACCCGCACAGGACGAAGTCATCTCAACACTGGCAGCGAGCGCGGCCTGCAGGTCTGAGGTGTCCTCATCGGCAGACTTCACCATTGTGTCTTTTGTTTCCATGTTATTGTTATTGTAACTACCTACACAATAATCGCAGGTGCTCGAAAGTTCAAAATACTATGATTTCAACAATAGAAATGGTAGTAGTGCATTATAGGTCCCGGAAACTCGATTGTAAAAAAAAAAAAAATTAAAAAAAAAAAAAAATCGATCTAGGAATGACGGGACAGGTAATCAAAACGTTCCTTATCGAATGGTGGAAATCGATTTTTTTTTACAATCCTATCTATAATGCACTAGTACAGAAGAAATCATAGTTTATTATGAGAAATATTTCAATCTGTTTGCCTTTCCGACTTTTATTTCATCTATTTTATCATTCCAACTACCGTCAAGGTAACATATTTCAATTGCATAAAAATCGCAGGTGAATGACGAATAGCACAGAATTACCATTTTTTAGCGATTTGGAATCTACTTTTCATAAAACGCATAATGTCAAATTTTGAGGCCAATCCGAATTTTCGACCTCCGTCGCTATTAGGTACATCAAAGAATACTAAACCAAAAAAGGAATTTTTTAAGCATCCTCAGAGCTTAATCCTAATATCACGTCAAATGCGTAAAATTCCGACCTCTCGATGTACGTCAATGGGTGCGATAAAGTCAATAGTAATTCCAATATGCTGTTTCCAATATCCAATTTCACGGATACCATCTGCAAAGGCTCAAACTCCCACGTTCCTCTGCGTGTCCAATAAAACAAGCCCTCTTCACGTCGTGTAATTTATTGAAGAGGTCGCGTGTCACCGGAGTCGTTAGGTGGCCATTTTTTATTAGTTTTCAATTTGCCTGCCACACGTTTTCCCGAAGCCGGTAATATTGGCTGGAGCCCCCCAAGGACGCAACTTGATGAGGAAACACCGGTTTTTTTTTCTGTGTGTTGTGAAAGAGGCGATGAGACTTATAATGCAGTGCGTGTGAATGGCATTCACCCAGATAGCTAGTGAATAGCGAAGGACGCGGTTCTGATGCAGTTTAGGTTTACAAATGGAAACAAGAGGCGGATTCGAACTCCGGGCTCGTTCCACTTGGTCAAATGACTATCAGATTCTGTTGTCGGTGGCCCGCATGCGGAAACGAGGCGGACAATTGTGCGAGGTTTTTGGCGGAGTTCGGAAGGCGCATACTCCATGTTCACGCCGCCTGTTTTGGGGGGAAGGGAGAGAAAATTCGGGGATGCACGATTGAAGCTGCAGAGTAGCGCCCTGGTTTCGCTTGGCTGGAAGCTGAAGATGATGAAAGCCACAGAGAACACAAGATGCTCAAACGATGCCCAAATCCGTGGGGTGCTATGGGGCTAAACAGAGGCTACTGGAGGGTTTTTTGTAGTGTTTCGACTACAGGGTCGAGTTAGGTGTCGTTTTCGAAGTATTTTATGACGTAGAATCCATTTTTTGGGGTCCCAACACGATCCGATTTCACCGTTGGGATCTATGGGGCTTTGAGGCTACAAATGGGATTTTTGAAGGATTTATTGAAGGAGGTCAAATATTTTGCAACCGAAAAAACACTTTTTTTTTTTTTTTTTTTACACAGATTTAATTTTCATTGTTTTCTAAGTAGGTACCTATCTGTCATTTTGAAAAAATAGTCAGTTTACCATCCCGAGTTGTTCCCACACAAGAGTAGTGTGAAAAAGGTATGAAAAAAAGGACTTCATTACCTTGAATCACTAATTAATAAGTTTTCGGGAGGAACTCCCTCCAGCTACGTTAACAAAATGTGAGTTGATTATTTATCGTCAATTTGAGCTCAATGGAAACCCCCATTCTCCGCACAAAACAAGCCTTGTTCGTTTTATAACGAGGTTCGTTGTTTAACAAGGTAATGAGCAAGAGTTTTCTCTTCTTCGTCCGAGCTGGTTTTTCTCTTTGTAGTGTCGAAATATTGGGGGTTTCGGAACCCCTTAACTGAACCAGTCGCCTACACCTTCTTATATCCTTGATTTCAAGTTTAGATTACATCCTAGTTTTCTACACTTTGTCGATTTATAGATGCTAGAAAGATAGATCATAGATAGACAAGTCCTAAATACCTCTTGGGATCCTTCAAAAATCCCATTTGTAGCCCCACGAAAGCTCTAAAGATCTTCACAGTGAAATCGGATCGTTCTGGGACCCCCAAAAATAGATTATACGTCCAAAAATACTTCGAAAACAACACCTAACTCGATCCCATAGCCAAAAGCCTTAAAAAACCCCTCCTGCAGCCCCATTTTAGCCCCATAGCGCCACGGGTTTGGGCGATCGGGTTGAAAACCTTGCGGGCAAACCTAGATGTAAACCGAGTATTTTGTCAAATTTTCAGATTTAAAAAAAGTTCTTACTGCCCACAACGGCCCGGACGGCGGACGGACATTTCGTTTTAGGAATCGAGACATCTTGAGGCCGATCAGAATTTTGTATGGTACCTGATAGAGCAGAGAGAGACAACTTAGGCTGATAACGGCTTCTGGCACTCTAAAGGGAGTGAATGTTTTTAGTCCTTCCAGAGAAAAACAGACCCTCGCCAGAAAATGGAAAATTCGCAGGTCATTGGGTAGACAAGGGTTCGTCTGCAGATGCACTCATAAAGCATTCCTGCGTCGAAAGAGAAAACTACAGTGAGCGAAAAATATTGGCTTGACACCTGTCAGCCCCACATAGCGACCTAACAATTAGGCGCCGTACTTGACCGCCACTTCACCCATTGACGGCAAAGGACAAAACACATTAATTTTAGGTCGTTTTCCAAGAACCCGCCAAGCGCTGAAAACGTTTTTCCCCCGAGACTCCCGCCGAGCTGAAGGAGTATTAAAACTTCTGAAAGTTGTAAGGCTAACCCCTTAGTATTACACTAGAAGGTAATTTGCTCTGGTTTCCCAAGTGGCCCACCTCCTTGAGACTACTACATTTATTATTCATCTCCCTCTTCTTTTTCAAGCCTGGGTTTTTTCCCCATCATTCTTGTTGGTTGTTAGAAAGAAGATTACGTTGGTTTTAATCGTTATTTTGGTTAGTAGGATTGACGTGAATAAGAAATGAATGATATATTGTTGGACGGTCAACAGTTAATCGTCAATATCGTTAATACGTTTTTTCTTTTTTAAACTTTTTCTGAAATTCGAATAATTATTATTGTGAAAGGAATTTCAGAAAAAGTTTAAAAAAGAAAAAAAAACGCTGCAAATTTTACACAAGAAGTGACAGGGGGCCTCGCTTCGCTCGCCCATTCGAATAACAGGTCAAGTGATGGGGTAGGATACTGAGGAAACGCCGATTCAATCGGACAGTGAACATTTAAAGTAAGAAGATGGGCGCAAATGCGCCAGTTTGCGCGCATCTCGGAGGAATCTCAACCCCCTTAGTGGAAGCTGAATGGGCCACCGAGACGGCAGATAAAAATCGGCGCATTTTCATCACTTTGTAGTGGGTAATTTGAGCGGAATTCGACACCTCATATGACCTGATCACATCCTTGAAAAGCTCCAATTGTAGGCCCATGAAAGCTCCGTAGATCCTCACGGTGAAATCGGATCGTTCTGTGCCCCCCCCCCCCCACCCACCACCACCAAATATGGATTCTACGTCCAAAAACACTTTGAAAACGACACTCCACTCGATATCATAGCCAAAAACCATCAAACACCCCTCCTGTTTCCCCGTTTTAGCCCCACAGAGCCCCACGGGTTTAGGCGATCAGGCTGAAAACCTTGCGAGCACAACTAGATGGTAAATCGAGGATTTCGTCAAATCTTCAGTTTTTTATAAAAATTCTTACTGCCCAAAACGGCTTGGACGGCAGGAATCGTTCGTTTTTGGAATCAAAAAATCTTGAAGTAAACTTACGTATTATGACGTTTACGTAAAGGCAATGAAAACGCTGTAAATTTTACAAAATGGTTTATAGTTACTTGGGCAAAAATTTAATTCTGTCAATGAAAAAAATTTTTTGGGGACATTTTTTTGTCAACAATTTTTTGTATTTTTACTCAACAAAATATTTAATATTTGACCTCGTGGGATCCTTCAAAAATCTCATTTGTAGCCCCATGAAAGCCCTATAAATCGCCACAGTGAAATCGGACCGTTCCCGGACCCCCAAAATGGATTATACGTCATAAAATACTTCGAAAACGACACCTAACTCGATCCCATAGCCAAAACCCTTCAAAAACCCCTCCCGTAGCCCCATTTTAGCTCCATAGCGCCCCACGGGTTTGGGCTATCGGGCTGAAAACCTTGCGGGCACAACTAGATGGTGAACCGAGTATTTTGTCAAAATTTCAGATTTAAAAAAAAAAAAATTCCTACTGCCCAAAACGGCCCGGACGGCGGAAACCTCTTGAAACGGATAATGCCAAATTTTGAGGCCGATCGTCGAATAAAGTTACTTACAAAAAACTGTTGTGTTTGGACAGATATGGGGGTCCCGAAAAAGGATCATATCATACAATAATATAAAATTGTGTTGGCCGACGGCGTGTGGTAGACGGCCGTGTGGTAGCCGTGTGGTTTGTTGGTACGGGATAACGCGTTCCCGAATGAGTTTTTTCACTTTCCGCTCGCTGGCCGTTTAGGGGGTCGAAAAAATTACGAAAAAATACGAGCCGTATAGATCAGACCTGGACGTAGACGTCGGTCAAATCAAAAATCCGAAATTCGCCCGGGAAATTCGTCGAAAAATCGTCTTTCTCCCGTTTGTCCTACGTTTTCCACTTTCAACTCGCGCCAAAGGCCGTTTAAAGGGTCGAAATAATTACGAAAAAATACGAGCCGTATAGATCAGACCTGGAGGTAGACGTCGGTCAAATCGAAAATCCGAAATTCACCCGGGAAATTCGTCGAAAAATCGTCTTTCTCGCGTTTGTCCCACGTTTTTTCGGGTTCAAAAATACCCAGTAAGGAGCCATTTTTTGGGTATGGTATCCGCGAACCAAATGCGCGCCAAAATATGGCCAATCCGATTCCGAAGTCGGATTTCAAAAAAACTGAGGGGGAGGGGGCGATTTCACGGTGAGAAGACAATTGGATCGTTTTAATTCGCGCGGGGCCAGGGATCTTAGAAAACGGAGGGTCCAGGGAACTTTGATAGATGGAGAGGCCTTTATTTAAAAAAAGTTGAATTGAATTAAAAATAATAATTTCCTAAACGGTAAGCCCTAAAAATACGCCGATTTTTTCTATCGTCTCTGCTACGAATAGGAGGGGCCGAGCGGAGCGAGGCCTTATGTCTGAGTAGGGGTTTGAACGTGTCCATCGATGCTACGCACCCCACAGGCGGCAATACACCCCACAGGCGGCAATACACCCCACAGGCGGCAATACACCCCACAGGCGGCAATACACCCCACAGGCGGCAATACACCCCACTAGGGGAGCGAGCGAAGCGAGCCAGAGAGACTAGTTATAATATAATCCGTACGTTTTATGCACGTCCAACGTTACCCACTCGGAAAACGACACCTCACTCGACACTGCTAATAATACCCTCGATTGCTGAAGACAATTCCATTTGTTTAGAGCGTAGAAATACATTTTCTCAAATTACCTTGCTCGTAGCCTTCATGGTGGAGGTGATCAGTTAGTCCGTTCAAATCTCTCTTTGTGGTTTGTCGAGCGGTACGACCGTCGAACGGTTTTTACCTTCTCTCGTTCAATGTCATTTATCTTCTGATGTTACGCCTTGTGGTTATACATGGGGCGACAATAAATTTTTTTTTTTTTTTTGGTGCTGGAAATTTCTTCTTTTCTTTTAGAACAAAAAAAAAAAAAAAAAAAACTTTTTGCAGGTATTCGAATAGTTCAGCCAAGGTGGGAAAGTCGTTAGGTAGTTGAGGTTCCTGACTAAAGTGAGGAAGTCCTTCACGTAGGTTTAAGTTTGCATCAAGTCTTTTTTTTTTCTTTTTTTTTGCGAAAAAGCGATCAACGTTGGGGCGGAAAGGGTTCTCCACATCGACATTCTTCCAACTAGTTCTCGACGCAGAACTGGAGCACGTTACGATGACACGTTCAACAACTTTTGAGTTCCTGAAGCCGCTTGACGGGGTAAACTTGGGATATTGGATGTGGAAATAAAAAGTCAGCTGAGCCTGAGTGAGAGCACAGATCCTTCAAAGAGGCTATTTTTGAAAACATTCTCAGCGTACATTCGGTAAGCAGTGCCGATTATTGAGATTCAACTGTTATGCAAATGACAGTGGCAACGTGGCCTAGTTCTTCTGCAGGTCATATTATATTTTTGGTTACACGAACAATCTGCAGTAATCTCTCAGGAGCATAATAACTAGCGGGATCCTTAAATTGATAGCAATGCCTCAGCAGGGATGAGTAATGAGTGGCCGACGAAGAGGTATCGCCGTGTTTCACATAGTGAGACACTTTGGGCTTGTGAACCTGTGTTTCCAAGTAGAAAACGACGGGGCCCCTTCTCCAGCCAACACCCCAATTGACATCATCTCTTTCATGACAAGCACAACACAGGCAATACATGTTCGTGTTTGGAGTGCGTGCTCTGCTACCATTCCCTTGACGGTGGGAGGGGCGTACGTGGAATGTCCTTGGCCAGACGGTTCTTCGTCGACCTACCTAAACCTTTTCCGACAACTTCATCGGGCGGAAAATGCGGTTGGTTTTTCTTTCCGAACATCCCTGGGAAAGGATTTTCAAACTCGCGACCCCAAAGGATCGGATGCATAACCAACACGGGGCCAAGCTGTATGTAGGTCAGCTCTTGCAATGTCAGCCGAGAGTGAAAGTGAATCAGCTGGAGCCGGAGGGACCTTGTAACATGTCCCGTGATTTACTCCTTCTGACAATACATCTTCAGATTATTACATCTGAACGGTCGAGGAAGCCATCTAACGGATTGCCGGTATTTTCCTGGGTGACTTAATTTCCGAAGAAGTTGTGAAAGGTCGGTTTTATCTTAGTAGAGAATAACTGAAAACGAGGATTTTCCGGACTCAAGGACACAACTCGCAGAAAAACAATCTCTCTGGTCGATACGGATGGTTCAAAGGCACAAACTCAAGTTCCAGCTGCTGTTGACTGGCAGAGATGGCAAAATGTAGTTACAGCTACTAACTACAGCTACTTTCATAAAAACTGTAGGTGAGATAAAAGTAGCTGTAGCTGCAGCTGTACGATTTCTCAACTACTAACTACAAAAAAGGCTTTAAGGGGATTCACCACCGAAAAGGCTAACTTTCTTACCTTTCAAGTTAGGTTTTGGTTTATTATTCTTGGAATAATGCACCCCTGATATCGCGACGGAGGTCGTCGACTCCGATCGGCCTCAAAATTTGTTAGTATCCGTTTCAAGAGGTTTAGATTCCAAAACCAAAATGTCCGTCTGCCATCCAAGCCCTTATGGGCAGTTGGATTTTTTTTTTTTTTAATCAGAAATTTTGACAAAATAGGACCCGCTTGGTTTACCATCTAGTTGTGCCCGCAAGGTTTTCAGCCCGATCGTCCTATCCCGTGGGGCGCTATGGGGGTAAAATGGGGCAACGGGAGGGGTTTTTGAAGGTTTTCGGCTATGGGGTCGAGTTCGGTGTCGTTTTCGAAGTATTTTGGGACGTAGAATCCATTTTGGGGGGTCCCGGAACGATCCGGTTTCACTGTGGAGATCTATACAGCTTTCACGGGGCTTTAAAAATGAGATTTTTAAAGGATCCCCGGAGGTCGAATATTTTCAGTGAAAAAAATTGAAAAAAAAGAAGTTTTTTGCAAAACGTTGTAATTGACACAGAATTAATTAATTAATTATCAATAATAAACCCTTGTGTAAAATTTGCATCGTTTTTCATAATATTTTTTGTCCTCCCCATTGGGGAGTTCGCATTGATTTTAGATTTAGAAATCTTCCCTACCATTCAATAATATGGCTAAAAAGTAACGTGCACAGCCTCCAATACCAACGAAAAAAATCATTGTAGGAGATATAACGAAAAAACGAAACGCACAGTTTGAATCGGCCGGGGTTTCCCACCAGTCACTCTTGAGGTAGTGACGTCACAGTTCCAGTGAATCTCTCACCTGGAGCGCTAATGTCATCAGCTTATATGATACATTTATATTAATTATAACTTGATACGACGGAAAACCTAATTAACTTTTAATTATAATACGCAATACATGAAATTTGAAGCCTTATCAGAAGGATTAACGGCTCAATTGAATTTTATTCTGTGATGAGTAGTGGAGTGGCAACCCTGGGCGGAACAATCCCCCTCACGTAGTTGGTTGAAGAGGTAGTGACGTCACGCTCCCTCCATGGCCGTGTCCCCCCGCGTTTTTCAAACGCCGTAATTTTCGTTAAATTATTTAAATTTTCTGGAAACGATTTCAGGCGGCTGACTACTGTTTTCCCTACATTCTCAGGGAGTACTTTCAGAAAAAAAAAAAATAGAAAAAAATCAATGCGAACCCCCCCATTCCTCGTAAAAAAGTGAAAAAAAAAATTTTATATATACATATATATTATGACCGCTATGATTTTTTTTTGTCCGGAAAAAGGGGCCCTTCTAAAATTCTTATTCCTCCGGAACCAATCGATGAATTTTCTCCTTCTTGTTCTCATTGTGTTCCCTGGGATATCCTCTAAAATTCCAACAATCAAACTTTTTTTTAGCCACACTTTTGTAATTTTGGCGGCTTCGTGAACTCACGAAGGACAACAGGAGACAAAAAAAATCAAAACCGATTTTCAAGCTAACTCCCCCCCCCCCCCCCCTCCTCCACACGATCTATGAGAGAAAGCTTCAAATCCATCGTTCATTAAATGAAAATTTTTCAAGCTTAGCTATCTAAGAGTACATGTAGGTACTCTTATCATGTATGATAAAAATGTGAGGTCTGTAGCTCAAGTAGAAGCTGAATTATATCATCGATTTTTGTACTGAAAAACGTGAAAAAACTGTGGGTGTTGTCGTTTGAAGTTTTGAAGTTGAACCCGATTTCACCGTGGGGCTTTCATGGGGCCACAAACGGGATTTTTGAAGAATTCCAGGAGGTCAAAACCTGACCAAAATAATATGGTGTCGTTTTCCGAGTAATTTTTGAGGCAAAATCCGTTTTTTCGTCCCAAATCTGTCCAAACACCTGCAGAATTTTTTTTTTTTTTTTTTTTTTTTCATTAATTTTTTCACAAATATTTGTTCAATCATACAGGATTAAATTTAGCACAAATAAGTAACCTATAATATTATCAATATTATCAAAGAATAATAAACCCTTGCGTAAAATTTTCAGCGTTTCGTTTTTTCAATTGGTTGTTTTTATAATGGTTTTTTAATAGACATGGTGATAGAGGAGAGTGGTAGGAAACTTAAGCGATAAAAGGAATACGTGCATAGATTAATGGTACATTTCTATTGCCACCAAAAGTCAAACTTTCAATTTCTACACGACCAAACGTTGCTCCGTATCGATCGTTTGTAGAGTTGGAACCGCCACGCGATATAAATCACTCTTCTAACATACTGTCACCATACAACAACATTGTCAGTCCATTTGCAGTATCATCCGAACGACAAACATCAACATTATAGAATCCATTATAGAATCCATTTCCGGGCAAACGCTGCCAGGGAGGAGATACCAGAGGCCTCGATAAACAACCACGATCTCACTTAGACAACATAACACAAAATAACGAAGATGCTTACTTTTATTCAAACGGACAGTCATGAAAATAAATTGAAACATTTTCTACAACTCAGTTCTTTGCCCTTTTCTCATACGTAATGAGTTGGTGATAACGCTTAATTGAGCACAATTGGCGGAATCTAATTAGACTTTTGTCTTTTCCCAAGCTGGGACCCGCTTCTGCGCTGGGAATGAATATTAATGAAGACCGGTCAACAAAGTTTCGTGGAAAAACCCCCTCTGAATGAAGTACTTCACAGTAAGACGGAATTGTATTTGAGACACAAAAAAAGGGGGAAATAAGAGCAGTGAAAACGATGAAAAACAAGGGGGAAGGAAGATAACGAGGCTGAAGCCGCCTAATTACTCGCCGAGGAAATTATGACTAATGAGTAAGTTATGACCACAACCGAGCTGAGGACAATGGATACCGTGAAATGAAATTAGAGCAATCTGGAGAAGGCGGGAGCGTTACTATCAGTCCACCAGCCAATAAAAATTATTTAGTAGCGTAAGTATTTATTTATTACATAGCGTACGACTCTTGGCTTTTACTGGGACGCAGTGATAAAGGGGGGATAGGTATGCAAAAAGAATACGGAAATTTACCCTCATTTTGGTTTATTATTCTTGAAATAATACACCTACGTAATCGCGACGGAGGTCGAAAAATCTAATCGGCCTCTAAATTTGACATTATACATTTCAAGAGGTCTAGATTCCAAAAACGAAATGTCCGTCAGCCGTCCGAGCCGTTTTGGGCAGCAGATTTTTTTTTTTTAATTTTGAAAACTTGACAAAATACTTGGTTTACCATCTAGTTGTGCCCGCAGGGTTTTCAGCCCTATCTCCCAAACCCGCGGGCCTCAGTGGGGCTAAAAATGGGCTACAGGAGGGTTTTTTTGAAGGCTCTCGGCTATGAGGTCGAGTTAGGTGTCGTTTTCGAAACATTTTTGGACGTAGAATCCATTTTCTGGGGTTCCAGAACGATCAGATTACACCATGGGGATATATGGGGGGCTTTCATCGGGCAACAAGGGGTATTTTTAAAGGATACCAGGAGGTCGAATAAGGTGACCATTTCCGAGTAATTTTGGACGCAAAATCCGTTTTTTCGAGTTCCCACATCTGTCAAACATTGTATTTTTTTTTTTTTTTTTTTTTTTTTTTTTCAAAAATGTTTTTATATGACAGAAACAATTTGCAGAAATTTGCAGCGTTGTGGAAAGTGAGACTGAGATTGAGCCTTCCCAAACTGAACTTTATCTGTTTATCAGCTGGCAGCCTAGTCAATATTGAATGTGTTTTTTTTTTAATTAAATGGTTAAATTATGAATAATTTAAAAATTAAATTTTAATCAGCCCTTCAGGGACATCCAGGTTTTATGAAAACCCCAAACCAAACCACTCGTTTTTCCTTGTACAAAAACCAGCTTGCGTACAAGTCTGCAACGCAGTGAGCCGTTTTCGTGTGCTCAATGAGCACGGCTCATGCAAGGGATGCAAATCGATCATCGATATTTTTGTCGCCAATTACCGATAATTTTCCATCGATATTATCAATTCAATTTGCCTCATTTTCTTCTTTAAATTCCTTAATACTTAGATATTCATGGTCTTAAAATTGCCAAGCCAGTAGGTAGTAAAAACGGTTCAGTACCGGATAGAGAACCCTTTTTTTTTTTCTTTTTTTTTTTTAAATTAAATCCAATTTTTATATAGAACTCATTTTTGGATAATTTGTATCAAAGAATAATAAACCCTTGTGTAAAATTTGCAGGTTTTTTTTCTTTTTCTTTAAACTATTGTATTGATGAGCACATAAGATGTAGGTAGTTATTAAATACATAATATAAGATGTCGGTAGTAACTACCTACCTAAAATTCTGTATTTAACAACTGTTGTTAAATACAGATTATTATTCAGGGGGACAGCTCAAATTTTGAGCTCGATATATCGTCATTTTACAATATTGATATTTTCCACATCGATACCCGTATTCTATAGCTGGTATAAGGCAACCACCCTTCAACCCTGTCAAAGGTGCTTTTCTCAAGAAATTTTCCAAGTTATTGAACGCAAAAGAAGAAAATTTTTCTTCTATTTAATAGAAAATAGCGGTTTCTGAATGGTGGAAAAAACTACCCTAGATTTCCATTGTCACATACAGAAAACGAGGACAGATTTCTATTAATGCATTTCAACCTAACTAACTACTACGTGTGTGTAAAAATAATTAATTATATAATAATTATGTTAATTAACATAATTTTTAACATAATAAAAACAAACATAATAATTATGTCATTATTATTATGTTTGTTGCCAACTTTTATTGAGTGAAAAAAGTTAGTGACACAATCCAAAAAAATATCCATCCAATTTTAAAGAAGTAACTTCTAAAATTGGATGAAGAAACAACTTCTACTTGTGACTTTCAAGTGGGCAAAAAACATGAGTTTCCTTACAAAACTACTGATAGCTCTAGTGGTTTTGACTACCTACATCAATTCATTTGTGCGGCCATCAATTTCAATGATATTCAACTTCTGCTCAATTTAAAATTGAAATAAATAAAAAAGGCTTCCGCTGCTTCGCAGACTCGGAAGCAAAATCCCGTTTCTAGTGAAAAAGATATGAAATTGGATTTGTACCCTTTTGAAGGTGAATAATTTACCTTCAATCATAATTATTATCATATTATGATTCCACATAGACGGAATATTTGGGGAGTAACCAACTTACAGAGGACTGTTGATACGACCAACAAACGGAAATCAAGGAAGCAGAGAAGCTGCAGCCCGAGTCCGTTCCGCTTTGGTTGAAATCCTGGGGCGCAACGAATCCTGTAATCCTGACCTATTGTTTGAGCGGAAGATCAAAAGACCGTCTGGGAATCAGGAACGGAGTAGAAGGCTGCGACCATTTGGTAGATTGGGGGCTCAGATAGCTCGGAAAAAAACTATTCATCTGGATTGTTCTCGCGTCAGAGTAGGGGTGGAAGGTAGGCCGCTCACTTCCGCTACAAATGAAAAACTTTACGGAATAACCGCAAACGCCTGGATCAGAAAATACGGGATTATGGCGTTTTGGATCTCGTATTCGGATTCAGCACTAGTAGAAATCACACCTAACACGCGTTTTGAACAGAAGGACTTGGGAAAACGACTCCTCAATCTACTGGCCCAAACCCTGCATCCCATCGTTGTTGCATGATCTCAAATTATAATGAGCAGAAACTGGTTTGAAAAGGCAAATACTCGTTTATGGGGAGAAGAAACCGGTTTGTAGCGGCAGATACTTGTTTGTAGTAAGCAGAAACCAGTTTGAAGCGCGAGATACTCGTTGTTAGTAAGCAGAAATCAGTTTGTAGCGGCAGATACTCGTTTTTAGTTAGCAGAAACAGGTTTGTAGGGGCAGATACTCGTTTGTAGTAAGCAGAAACCAGTTTGAAGGGGCAGATACTTGTTTGCAGTGAGCAAGACACGGTTTTGAAGTGGCAGATACTCGTTTTTAGTTAGCAGAAGCCGGTTTGAAGGGGCAGATACTCGTTTGTAGTAAGCAGAAACCGGTTTGAAGGGAGAGTACTCGTTTGTAGTAAGCAGAAACTAGTTGGAAGGGGTAGATGCTTGTTTGTAGTAAACAGTAACCGGTTTGAAGGGGCAGATACTTGTTTGAAGGGGTAGATGCTTGTTTGTAGTAAACAGGAGTAAACAAGCAAACCTCGGTTTCAAGCGGCAGATACTCACTTATGGTGAGCAGAAACCTGTTTGAAGTTACACAATTAGTTTGGAATGTATCGAAACATTTATGAATGTTTGACCAAGAGTACCATTATTTGTGCTCTCTGAACGCAGAATTAAATGCTCTACAACTTCCATCGAATGATTTTTTACGTGGGGAGTTACCATTTTCGAGGTGCAGACATCCAAATTTGAGGTATCTGGAATTTTCGAAAAGTAGAAAAAAAAATTGACATTTTTTGACGGCCCGTCGCGCCCTTACGGCAGACTCAATTTTGACTTTAAGGTAGCTCGTTCGACGCAGAATTGTAGGCACTTCAATTTACTCATAATATGTTTTTCTGTGACGCACCCTTTCAAAGTTATCCGTTAAAAACAAAAAAAGTGCCGAAATTTCGTGATTTTTTGCGTTTTTGACGGTGAGCGTCCCACAATTTGGTTGGGACGCTTTGGATTCGTTTTCAGCTCCCCAAAACACATATAAAACCGTTGAGAAAAATTGTACACCACGCGATGCATCGAACACCCCTTTTGAGCAGGAGTGTCTGGAGGGTGCCCTCGGGCATCCATGGGGCGCATGCGTGAGGCCTTGATGGAATCGCCGCTAGCATTAGCATCTAGCTAGCCGTTAGCATCTCGGTAACGTGCCCGTAGAGGCGGGTTCGAAGGCGCAGAGCTTTTGGGTTCGGCGCGAAAGTGAGCAATCGAAGGCGCAGAGCTAGTCGTACATTATTATAATACAATACAAGACTTAGTGTAGGTAATAATATTTAATAATAATATTTTCACTGATAATTTAATAATATTTTCACTCATATTATCAGTGAAAATAACAATTTAATAATATTTTCACTGATATTATCAGTGAAAATAACTTTACTGTTTACCGATTATAAAATTAAATAACCGGGTTCAGGTCGCATTTTCGGTCCAACTTCTCAAAGAGTAAATTAAATTACCTAAATGATAGGTATTAAAAAAAAAAAAGAAAAAAAAAACGCCGAGGTTTGCTTTATGAGTTAGCGACATAACTTCGAAGTGAAACACACAAAATACTACGAACCTATGGTTTCACCATTTTCTTATGAATTTTCTGGCGCAGTCCTACTTGGTAGGTAGAATAATTACCTCTCTACTTACTTAGTAGGTAGGTAACAATTATTGTAACCTACCTACTAAGTAAGTAGAGGGATAGGTAGGTACCTACCTACCTAAAAGTGGAAATTGTATTAATTAATACAATGTCCAACTGTTAACCGTGGCATTCATGTCCCAATGACTTTCTCTGTCGTCAACCAATTACCAAAGTAATTGCTGTTTCAGTATAATATGATAGTACATGGAGGAATAGATCTCTATTCCTCCATGATGATAGTACTTATAAGTAGGTAGGTATACCTACCTACCTCTTGATAAGGAATAACCCACAAAGTTATGAGGGGGAAGAATACAGTAGGCACAGTGAACTTTTGTTGTCGTTTAATTGCACGTAAGTGACCTGAGGAAATCTAAGGTTTTCGACTTTCAAGCATAAGTATAAATACAACTGTTCATAGGTAGTTTCAGATGAAAAACGCTGCAAATTTTACACAAGGGTTTATTATTCTTTGATATAGGTAGGTTACTTGTACAGAAATTTAATTCTGTCAATGAAAAAAATTAAAAATTTTTTTTTTAGATTTTTATATTTCAATTTTTACTCGAAAAATATTTAACCTCCTGGGATCCTTCAAAATCCCATTTTTAGCCCCATGAAAGCGATCGCCACAGTGAAATCGGATCGTTCCGGATGTTTCCGAAAATAATCGAAAAATCGAAGAGTTGAAAAAATCGATTTTTTTGCAGCACTAGTTGAAACTGTATGAGCACGCACACAACTTACAGAAGAACGACAGAAACAGAACAGCCATGAAGCCTTCGCGGTCGGCTGTCTATTCTAAGGGGAACAACAAGATGCTAACTTAAAAATAGAGGCGATTTGATTAAGTCCTCGCGCATGCGCGCCCCACGGATGCCCGGAGGGCACCCTGCAGACACTCCTCTTTTGAGCCACCTGGTGACTTGACTATTACTAGCAGTCAAATTGTGCACATAAGTGATTCACGCCATCATGCTTGCCTCTAATACTCCGAGAACAATGGTATTTAATAATGGCAAAATAATAATAATAATATTACTATTATTTTGCTTCAAGATTACAACCTAAATTGGTGGTTTTTAAATAAACTAAAAAGTGAAAACATCGATTTTTAACGCAATGTGATCATTTTCGACCGATTACAATCGATTTTTGCTTTCCGATTGCACAATTAATACTAAAACCGATTATTGCTCGTCGATGTTCCATCTCTAAGTACGTCTGAGTTCATAATAGTTCATCAAACTTCCCAGTTCATCACCATCAAACTACCAAAAATTATTGGCAACGCTACTATTTGCGTAGACCCACCGACACACCAGTTACGTCCTTCTTCAACCCTCCTCAAGGTCTATGGTGCATTTGTGCACTTGGATTTGATTTAGAGCGATGTGATTCGGCTCGTCTCCTTCAAATCACACTAGGCAATTTCAAACAGCGGAAACTTCAATAAATCTACGTTTATGGGGTGAATTTTATGAGGGAACATTTCTTTTTAATAGCCGAACAACCCCGTTACTTGGGTTAATTAGGTGGTAACGTAGAGGACAAATTTCGTTTTTCATGATTCATCAAACCACAAAGAATCACGCTGCCTTCGGCTTGACAAACATTTCAGAAAACTACAGTGGAAACGACCCTGAAATCCTTGGGAACAACGAACTGCCTTCAATTGCAATCCGAGCACGAATTTTTCCAAGGTATGTCGACACGTCACGAATTCACAAATGACGCGAGGGAGGACCAAGATGAAGACGGTTTCCGTGAAAAGGAAGCCCAATCAGAGCATCAGCTAAGTATAGTGAATTATCTTCCAGCCGCAATCATCTCGAGCATCAACCAACCTTCGTGATGCAACAGCGTAAGAAATCCCACCTATTATTTGATTGCCACTAACAAATCAATAGAAAGAAACTAAAGTTTATTCGTTAGAACGATTTGGATCGTTATTAACTTTTTCCAACCATGTAGCTCATAAATCGAGATTAAACGGTGTGAAAACCCGCTGCAAATTTTACACTAGGGTTTAATATTCTTTGATATAGGTTACTTGGGCATAAATTTAATTCTGTGTCAATAAAAAAAGATTTTAGAAAAATTGTAAATTTTTTTTTCTTTTTCAAAAATGTTTTGTTTTTACTCGGAAAATATTAAATATTTTGACCTTCTGGGATCCTTCAAAAATCCTATTTGCAGCCCCATGAAAGCCCTATAGATCACAACAGTGAAATCGGATCGTTGTGAGACTCCAAAAAAATTGATTCTACGTCCAAAATACTTCGGAAACGACACCTAACTCGATCCCATAGCCAAGACTTTTAAAAAAACCTTCCGTAGCCCCATAGCGCCCCACGGGTTTGGGCGATCCGAGTGAAAACCATGCGGGCACAACTAGATTTTTCCACAATCTCGAGTCCAGTTTTAATAGATTGGGCAACCCCCTGTACTGGGACGACACAATGTTTTTTTCTTTTTCGACGGTTTTTACCAGGTGTGTTGTCAAATTTTGAACGTGTTAACGATTTAAAGGGGCCCCAGACCTGTCCGATCTAGAGTTATTTTAAATTCAAAAGAATAATAAACCCTTGTGTAATCAAATTTGCGGTGTTTTCGCTTCTGTATGTACTCTACATATGATGTAGATACGTACAGAAGCGAAAACACTGCAAATTCGAAGGGTGCTGGGGAAGAAAGATCAAAGAATTACAAAGTTTGGTCATTTCTGGCTGATGCAATAGCCTGAATTTTTTTTTTTTTTTTTTTGGCTCGTCTAGAAGGGCATTTAATTCTCTTAAAGTAACGAGCAAGAAAACCATGAAAATCGCGGATAAATAAAAGATAATATCTATAGAATATTATTCTAGAAAAGACTAGAAAAGATATGGACTTAGATCCTTTTTCCCTACAGTTTTTTGGGGAGAAATAATTTCGAATTATACCCTTCACCGTTTATTGAAAAAAAAAGGAGTTACATTATCTTTAGCTGCGTTCGCAGTGCAATTCTGAAAATTACGAACCGTTCGGCGCATGCGAGTTAGGGCCTTTTGCAAGGGCCGAGGGTGGGGGAACATCGGCTTCCAGGAATTAAACACTCAAGGTCTGATGCTCTGCGTACACAGAACTCGTTCAGAATCGTCTGGAATCGATTCCGGCAGTTCCGAATTTTTTTTCATTCACACACGCTACACACGCGCGATTCATTTCCTTCTGTGATCTCGTTGAGTGAACTTCGTAGGGACTACTGTTTCGTTAACGGAGGATTCCTGGAAGCGTTCGAGTTCTGATTCGATTCCGAACGGCCAGAACTTACACTGTGAACGCAGCTATTGTTACTTTTAAAACGTGCTTAAAAAAAAACAATTCAGTAAGAATTAGAGCAGCTGAATAAATACATAAGCGAATAAACACAGTGCGGTGCCTGTTTTCTAAAACTTTTTCTTTCTTTCTCTTCTTTTGCTAAAATATTCTTCAGATGCTATCAGATTCTTCAATAGACCTTCAACCCCTCAAACAAAAAACATTAGGCACCTAGCTAAAAACACGAATGTGTTGATCAAGTGAAACCCAGTAAACTGCGTTGAAGGAGGGAGGTTTTTAGTGGGGAGGCGGGGAAAAAGGGGTTTTAAATGGACTCGGATCTTTCTTTCCTAATAAGAGCGCGTGGAACTTATTTCTTCTTCCATGAACCCTCGTATCTTTTTTTCTAAAAGTCACACGTGTGTGACCTTCCATTCTACTCGTTACAAGCTTCAACATGATGCGCTTATTTCATTTTGGCGGGAACATCGACTCATGTTCTGTAATATGTTTGGTTATTGGTTTGTTTCAGGGCGTCAACATGCCGTTTTTTCCAATCGAGAGGGCAGCAAGTTCGTAGTGCCCAGGACTCATTCGAAGAGACTGACAAGTGCTACTCTTAGGGGACCACCAACTGCTGGCTGGCCAGCCAACCCCCGACCGTTTCCCACCTGGCGTCAGATCCAACTTGCTTCCCCCGTATTATAGTTTTTGAATGAATGAATGAAAATGAAAGTATTTTCAACCCTTTTGTGGCCAACCTTCGGTCGCTAGCCCCCCCCCCCCCCCCCCCACCACATCTGAGTACCCCCTTTTATTGTTGTTCGTGAATATTTCATAGCGTGAGGTTTTTTAATGAGCTTTGAGCTCCGCCTAATTGTGACAGACGATCTTCCTTCAAGGGGGGAATCACCTTTTCACCGCCTCTCCTCACCTCCCACTCCACTGAGCCCTCCACCAGCCCCACCCATCTAGCCTTCCAAACATCCTTTAAAACTGGTCTTGTTCCTCTTTTCTGAACCCTTTTTAGTTCAAGTGGACCACATTGCGCCAACTTTTTGGGCCTTTCAGACTTCTAAAAGTACCCTAGAATGAAAATGGTCATCCTCCTCCTCTGTATAGGGATGGGAATCGATTTCAGTTTTTCAACAAATCGATTTTTTGTTGCGATTTTTCGATTTCTTTGAATCGATCCTCAGGTTCCGATTTTTTAGGTGAATCGATTTTTTACTACTGATTTTTGAAAAAATCTTGAAACGATTTTCGTCATTTACAAAAATTATTTTAGTAATTAGTCTTAGGTCGATTAAAAATGATGATAATACATAGCTAATAACAACAAAATTCACTAGTTACCATGGCTTTTTCAGACAGTGAAGCTTGTTTCCAAACTTCTGTTTTTACAAAATGTTGATGATGACATGTGGTAGATTAATAATAACATTAAATGTTTATTATCACAATTTTTTAAACTAATACCTACAATTTTAATTTTAAATAAAGATTTTTTTAACGATTTTTTATTTCTTGAATCTACCTACTTTGAATATATCTAATATGGAATCTAATCTTACCGTTATCACTCATTAAAAAAAAAATTTAAGACTGATTTTTGAATCGATTTTCCAAAAAATCGATACTTTTATGGCAATTTTTTAGGGAAATCGATTTGGAGCATCCGATTCTGAATCGATTAAAAAACTCGATACTTCTTACCGATTTCCCATCCCTACCTCTGTCTGCAGCTCCGATATAATAGGATCACCAGGCTGGAGCTCCAGTACAGTAGAATGGTGACGGCTAATTTATTGAAACAGACTTGTTATTTTCAAAAACTATAAGAAGAATTAGAAATTTTTTCAGTTATATGAATCGTATTTTTTCGCATTACTACACCATATTAATCCCAAGTTGGGATTCCCAACGCGTAGGTGCTGACATCAATCGCAACGCAAGGCCATGTTGTCATCAGGGACACCAATGTATGAACGCTCTGGCCAAGGTGTTGGTGAAAGATTATGGTTATTGTGGGAACACTTATCTTCAACATTTTTAACCAGAGTGCCCATCGGGAGGGTGAAGGGCTCGCCCCTTCCCCAGATGGCAATGCGATTTCGTTGCCAAAACCCCCCTTTTCGAAGCTAGTTTGAATAATTTCTCACAGTCAACAGACCAGTGCCTTCATTAACTTCTTCAATTATGCACTAAAGCGGTAAAGAGCGCTCTTGAATTTTACTCGTGTTCAGAAATCGAAGGAAACGAAGCATTAAAGTGTAGGCGTTCAATCAAAGAACTGACACTTTGCATATTACGTCGATGAAAAAGGAAGGCCAAACGCTTTCTCCCAAGTTATTCGTAATCGGAATCGACATCTTCCTACATTGCTTGACACTTGAGCAGGCAACGGCCGCCCGTGGTGAAAAACAAGTTCACCACAATCGCTTAACGCTTATCTGATTCCGTTTTAGGGGAAATGCCGTTCAAACGGATGACGTCCGCTACTTTTGAGGCATTAGGCGTCTTGTTGTCCGGGAAATTTTTTTTTTTTTTTTTTTTTTATTGCCGTTCGTGAACTGTTTAGGTCGTTAAAAGCTGAATCGGCTCGTCGGGGCGTCGGTCTAGATCCGCCGAGCGTCTGAAATCGGCTCAAGGCGATCCTCGTTTGTCGAGTTCCGCAAATGGGTGGCAGGATGATGGCGTCGTTGCGAAATATGTGGAAGACATGACTCGGTTACGTCACGTGGGAACGTAGAGGAATCTGTACGACAGGGCTTCCCAAACTGCGGCAGGTACGCGAGTGCCATCAACAAACGTTGATAATTGCATGAAAACTATTTAAAAAAATATAATAACAAGGGCTCAGATTGATATGCTCGATGAAACAAACAAATATGCTCGAAAAACGTCTGATTTATACTCAATAGATAAGCTCGAAAACTCCAATATATGCTCTTAGTATACTCGAAAAACACCGATTAATATACAGAAAGGTAAGTGAAACGAAAATAACTACAACTTATGGAGCTATGAATGGATTTTGAAGGACTTGGACCAGAATGTCAAATCACGTGTCATTTTCGAAGCAATTTTGGACGTACACTCAATTTATTATGGGCCTCAAACCCATCCAGAACACTGTGGGGCTCTTATGGAGCTAAAAAAAAAAACGCTGCAAATTTTACACAAGGGTTTATTATTCTTTGGTATAGGTTAATTGTGCAAAAATTTATTTCGGTGTCAATAAAAAAATTCTAGAAATTTTTTTTTTTCAAAAATTCTTTATTTTTTAATCGAAAAATATTTAACCTCCTGGGATCCTTCAAAAATCACATTTTTAGCCCCATGAAAGGCCTGTAGATCGCCACAGTGAAATCGGATGATTCCAGGACACCCAAAAATGGATTCTACGTCCAAAAATACTTCGAAAACGACACCTAACTCGACCCCATAGCCAAAGCCTTTAAAAACCGCTGCAAATTTTACACAAGGGTTTATTATTCTTTGATATAGGTTACTTGTCCAAAAATTATTTCTGTGTCAAAAGAAAAAAATTTTGGGAAAAATTTTTTTTAAATTTTTTTTTTAAATTTTTTAATTTTTTTTCAAAAATTCTTTCTTTTTTACTCGAAAAATATTTAATCTCCTGGGACCCTTCAAAAATCCCATTTTTAGCTCCATGAAAGGCCTATAGATCGCATCAGTGAAATCGGATCGTTGCAGGACCTCAAAAAATGGATTCCACGTCCAAAAATACTTCGAAAACAACACCTAACTCGATCCCATAGCTAAAAGCCTTCAAAAACCCCTTCCGTAGCCCCATTTTAGCCCCATAGCGGCCCACGGGTTTGGGCGATCGGGCTGAAAACCTTGCGGGCACAACTAGATGGTAAACCGAGTATTTTGACAAAACTTCAGATTAATATTTAAAAAAAATATATAAAAAAAATCCTACTGCCCAAAACGGCCCGGACGGCGTACGGCGGACGGACATTTCGGATTTAGAATGTAAACCTTTTGAAACAGATAATGTCAAATTTTGAGGCCGATCCGAGTCGTCGACCTCCGTCGCGATTACATAGGTGTATTATTCCAACAACAAAGAAGCAACAAATTGGACCTGAACATGCACTTTTGAGTAATTCAACACAAGGTAAGCAAAATTGTTAGGCTGGTGGATTGCGCAGGTTTTCTGTATTCTGCCAGTTTATGCATTGACTATTCAAGAGCCTCTTTCGCCACCTTCGATCGCCTCTGATTACAAAAAAAGGGGTGCACTCCTCAATCAACCAGGCCTGGGATGCGTGATTAGTTTGCAGAACATGGGCAAACAAGTGTTAACGAGAACGGCACGTTCGAGAGAACTTTTCAGACGGTGAAAAGACAAGAAGGGTTTCGGAGTTGAGAAGAAAGTGACGCTTACACAACCCCGTCTGCAAACCAGAGGCGAATAACAATGAATTCCTTTAAAACACGGTCTAGAGGTACCCTAATTCGCAGGACAACAAAAGATACATCGGACGTAACGTATGCGCGAGTGCCGTTGTGGGCGTGAGAGTGTAGACGAGTGATTGACGAGCTCCCATCAAATGGAAGATGTCGGCAAACGTTATTGCGAGTGAACTAATCTAAATGGTAATAAGAACCGTTTGATCTCAACGTTCTCGTTTGAGCTAGTTTATGTATTATAACTTGTACACCTACCATCTAACTTGTCGATTAATCGCTTTTGAGCAGCCCAACAGACACTTTTAGGTTACACTTAGGTTACCATAGAAATGATGAGAAAATTGGAAAAGGCCCACAGTGAGGGTGGTGACTATTTCACGTTTGCGTTGTTACAAAGCGCTGCAAATTTTACACAAGGGTTTATACTTCGGTGTAAATTGCAAACAAAAACAATTATTTAATAAAAATATAAATCAATAAAAATAAATAAATAAAAGTCTCGTTAAACGAGGCCATGACGAGGTACGAGAAGTGGTGGTTGGCCTGGGCGATATGGCTTTGGGTGGCGCGACCATTGAACCAGTCATGAGAGAAACTACCGACGGTCATAGTGCTCCAGTGGCTGTCATACATATAAACGGTGTCTGGGAAGGTGGGAGGCCAGCGTTTTTTTGATAATCGCATTGTAAATGCTGACGCTGCCTCTCATCTTTCCCGGGAGTGGCCGCAAGTCGCCCAGAGTGCTGCCAATGAAAAGCATAGAGAGTACGACCGAGCGGCCAAAGATCTCAGAGGGTCATTCACACCTCTGGTTTGTTCATGCGATGGTGCCCTCCACTGCGAATTCGACGCCTTCCTCAGGAGAGCAGCCTACAAACTGGCGGAGAAGTGGGAAAGACGTACTCCGGTGGGCTCGAGTTCGAGTTCAGTTCGCCATCATAAGGACTGTTTCCCATCGGCTGAGAGGAGCTCGGCGGAAGTTGAGAAACTTGGGACTGGAGGATGGGGCTGGACTTGCTGATGTCCAGGACTGAAGCATGAATTGTTCGCGTTGTTGTTATTGTTCTTGTTGATTTTCACTTATTTCATTAATAAATAATTAATATTTTCAATAAAAATAAATAAATAAATAAAAAAAAAAAAAATCAATCAATCAATTTTTTATTTGTCAGATACACGCGGTGTTTTTGACAATGGTCGATTGTTACTTAAAATTGCTTCACATACAGTCAAAAAACAAACAGAAAAAAAAAGAACACAGAATACAAAACTGGGCATTTGACTCGAAACAAGACAATTTTACAAAAATATTTACATAAAAAAGGAGGGGGGGGGGGGTACAATCTGTAATCTGGGAGGCACAACCCGCGTAATCCAACTAATCGAATGCTCGCAAAAAATTCTCGTACCCACCTACCGACGATCTTGGAATAACTTTCGAACGGGTTATCGCACAGAAATCGTTTTGTGCTCGTTGAAATCAGCGTGAAAAGCTCGTTTTAACAGACGTAGTTTCGCTCAAAACCGACGGCAAAAGTTGTATCGAAAATTTTCCTAGTAATCCCTAGTAACGACGCTTTAAGCGTGATGTTACACAAAACGACACACAGACCAAAAATTTTGGGACGATGTAATAAAAGTTTCACTTTAATAACAAAAGAGTTTATAGCCAGTTCATAGTTCTCACATACATTCTTCCCAGGCACTGGTCAGGAAGTCGTCAAAAGTATATGGAAGTTGAATTAGGTAACCGCTCACTTTGGACCTCAGAGAAACCAGACTTGCTCTTTAAAGTGCTAGGGACGGTTTTGAAAAACTTTATCCCCCACCAAGAACTACTATTCCTGGAGGCTGTCAGGCGATGGAACGGTAAACAAAAATCTTTGTTCCTCGTTGAGTAGCCGTCATCAGACGACTTGTACTTGCCGATATTTCTCCGGATGTAGCGAATACATTCAAGAATGCATACGGCAGGGATAGTTAATATTTTATTCTGCTTGTAGGCTTCCCTGCAATCCTCCCGGTACTTAAGGCCGGCTACCACTCTAATAGACTGCTCTACTTTGAAAACATGCACAGAAAGTAGCTAGAACAGCGGATTTTGACAGCCAGTCAGAAAGGCGTCGCAAAGGAAAGATATAACTGTTCAATTTACTTTCCAATTGATTGCATTGGGCCTTCCAGTTTACTTTTTTTCAAGCTTAACACCAAGGAAGGATACGTCTTTTGGGTTTTCATCAATAGAAGTCAGATCTCTCAGCCCGAAATACAAAACACTTGTCGACATTCACTGAGCGTCTGTTTCTCGAAAACCAATTCGTAGCTGCCTCCAAAGAGAGAGCATTAAAAGAACGTAGATATGACAGAGCTGAATCCCTAGCAAGAAGTGACGTATCATCCGCAAACAGGATGGGGGACGAGTTTAGACTGTGGGGCAAGACTTAAAAACAAAATTGGCCCCAATACCGATCCCTGTGGAACACCATACAGAATAGGAAGAAACTCAGAAAGGGTACCATTATGACGGACTGCTCGAGTTCTGCCGGTAAGGTAACTATGCATCATTGAAACCGCAGACTGAGAGAAAGAGTACTTGGAGAGCTTGAGGACGAGGAGCTGATGGGAGATGCAATCAAAGCATTTGGCCACGTCCATAGAAGTTCCAGAAGAGCACTCCCCTGCCACAAAATCAGAGAATTTCTGAACTGCATTCTTAGTGGATCTACTCCGCCGAAAACCGAACTGGAAGTCAGTAAATAGGTTGTTACTTTCGAAAAAGTTATCCAGATCAAACTTTAGAGTTTTTTCAAAAATTTTGGAGAGGGCGGGGAGTTTCGATATTGGCCTATGATTTGACACAAGGTTTCGGTTATCGAGGGGAAATAACCACCACCAATTGAGTCATTTATGAGATGAGTCAGCGGAAACAATTGCTAAGGCTCCTCTTTTCATCATATTGGTAGAAATCCCATACACATCGCAGGCATTGGAGTTTTTTAGGCTTGAAATACTTTTAAATACAGCTTCTGGTTGAATAGAGGAAAAACTAAACTCTGAAGTCGAAGGCAATAGAACATTGAAAGAGAGAGAGATCACCATCAGCATCAGGAAGGTTACTAATAATGTTATTGGCACATTTACAAAAAAAGCATTAAAAGAATCCGCAGAGATTTCTCCCGAAGCAGAGGTGTTTCCATTTTCGATCTTTCTATTTTCAATAATTTCATTCCACATTGGTTTTGTGGGATTCGAGGAGGAGAAAATCTTCTTTTCAGAGGCCGAACCCCTAGCACTTTTTATGGACGTTGTGTACTGAGTTTGGTTAGGGAGAGAGAACGACTCCTCTGCTGAATACTAAATTGTTTATTCAGGTAAACAATTATAGCGTGGGGACCGGTTTCGAGCAACTAAGCTCATCTACAGCCCAGAGTGACTTGAGGTGGTTGAACGTACAATCAGTCCTGAACTGATTGTACGTTCAACCACCTCAAGTCACTCTGGGCTGTAGATGAGCTCATCTACAGCTTAGTTGCTCGAAACCGGTCCCCACGCTATAATTGTTTACCTGAATAAACAATTTAGTATTCAGCAGAGGAGTCGTTCTCTCTCCCTAACCAAACTCATTGGATTAGACCTCTGCACCATCGGCAAACAACCACTTTGTGACGTTGTGTACGTTGAGCGTAGTTTCAAAAAAGCTCCTCTCAAATTTGGGGTTTGCTTACTGGCTGAAATTTTGGAGTTCATGTGTCATATCATGAAGTTTCTTGTACCATTTCTTGGAATTGGATTTCCGATTTTTCAGGTTTGACTCTTTAAACTGGAAAAGCATTTTTAGCAAAGTATGAGATAACATTCACAAAATTAGACCATCCTCCAAATTTATACTGGAATCGTACAAAACCCCAATCGGCCAAAAACAATTGATATTCAAAATATTTCTTTTCTGTAACTGGCCTTACAAGAATTGCGTTATAACCGGAAGATGACACGTTAGAGGGCTTGATGTTAAAGGAACCTTGCGCCCTATGATCCGAAAAACATACATCTTCAACAAAAAGAGAGGAAGAGTGCGCTGGTAGAAAATTTACAAATATATTATCAATTGCTCTCCTTTTACGTGTGGGGTATTTATTTTGGCGAGAAGCGGAAGGAGCCAAAATTACTGGCGAGAAGTATCTGGCTGTATCCTCGATAGGACCATTACTTACTTAAATTTGAAGACAATGGCTAATGCTGAATGTAAAATTGATAAGAATGAGTCAAAATCACGGACTACGGTATGCCGAAATTATAACTAAGTTGAAGGTTTCTATTTTCAAGGCCGATAGCTCACAAATACTAGAAATCGATAGAGAATTTACTTGTTCGAATGGTACGAATTAATGCTGATTCTTGATGAATAGCATTGAACCACCATGCAAATCCATTCAACAGAAAGCGGGGCCCGTTGTAAAATTTTCGATACAGACATATCCGATTTCATTTTTGTTTAACCAGTGCTCGTTTAAACTAATAATATCTAGGTCAGTTTTTTGCCTAAAAAACTGCATTACCATGTGTTTGAACAGATGAGTGAATCTAAAGGATTATACGAGCAAAATTACTCGGAAAATGACACCTCACTGAGGTGAAATGTTGACCTCCTGGCATCCGTCAAAAGCTCCATTTGCAGCCCCCATAAAAGCTCCATATATACCCCACTCGGTCATCATTGCCCATTCTTCTCAGTAACACCTCTCCGAGCTCAGGCTGAAAAGGAACTATCGGGACTATAAGGAGAACCGTGAATTTCGTCGAAATTTCAGATTTTTAACGAAATTCCTACTGCCCAACTACGATTGTGGGGTTTGATGGGTTTCGCCTACGTGGTCGAGTTAGGCGTCGCTTACGAAGTATCTTTGGGGCTTTCATGCATGAAAGCCCCATGGGGCTACAAATTTGTGCTCTTGAAGGATGCCAGGAGGTCGAATGAGGTGTCGTTTTCCCAGTAATTTTGGACGTATAATCCTTGGTGGGGGGGTCACCACATCTGTCCAAACACTCGACACAAACAGGTGATACAGATTTTTTTTTCATCTTAATAGATTTTTCAATATAATAAATTGAATATAATTTGCTATTGGCAAAATAAATTTTTTGCATTATTTATAACAAGGAATGATAAACCCTAGTGTACAATAGGCAGCGTTTCCTCACTTCGTCTGCGTAGGGGCGTTTCAATATTATCGATAATTGGAATCAAAATATCGATATATTGATTCCAATCATCGATATTCGAAAATTTCCTTTCGATGCTAATCAAAATATCGGATCATTGTTTCCTTTTCTTACGTCCGCCATCGAAGTCTACCATCTGAGGAACCGTTGATCGACAAAGTATGTGGATAAGCTCCACTTTTTAAGCAGCATCCCCAAAATTGAATGGTTCTAATTTACAAAAGCTTTAATTTCTGACTTCGTATTAAATGTAAAAAATTATTTAATTATAATCGATATTTCATTTCGATAAAAATATCGTATCAAATATCGATACGTCCCTAGGTCTGCGTAAAGACGTAGCCCACGTCAACATCAGGTAAAGAGAGAAGCGCACAATTGGCGGGATTGCAGGATATCAATCAGCGGGATTGGATTCCCTACTGAAATCGCTGCCGCGACACCCCGAATACACCGTCGAACAGGCGCAAACGGCGCTCAATGGGTTTATCGGACAACCGAAGTGCGCCTACAAGCGCGCATTTGCGCCAAATCCCATCCAGATGCGCCCAGTAGGAAAATAACCTTTCAAAGCCGGTTCAACCCTAGTGACCCGTTCAACTGTCTGAATCAGTAGATTGCTACATACCTGTCCGATATTGACGAAGCCGTGTTTGCTGGCGAGTGCGTCCGCTGTGTCTTTCCCTGCTGGTACGTGAACGGCGAACTGGTTGGTGTAGACGGGCTTTTGTCTGTCGGGCAGCACGCAGGGTATCAGGCCTATCAATACGACCGCCAAGTGTAATTTAGAACGCATCATTCAGGTTTGACCCAGGGTTCCGAGATGACGAATAAAACCTTTCGCCCCGCACAAGTTCGCTGGAAACAGAAAACCAGAAATAATAGTTTAAGAAAAACCACACACAAACAAAACAAAAAAAACAGCAACCACTTTAAAAACCTAACCCGATCAAATAGGGGCTTTCATGAACTGACCAGTGAACGGCAAAGAACTAACGCGTAAAACCTTACGAACCGATTTGAGCCGAACAAAATCGGACGAACACAATTTCACAAGTTTCAACTGAGGGTACCTCTTTTCCGAAACGATAAAATGATTTGTACAACAACGGATGATTTTGCATAACATAGATTATCTAGAAATGACTACCAGCACCGAATGAACCTGTTTTTCAATCACGTGCCATCTGATTGTACAAGTAAATGTTGTTATAATAACGGAGTTGAAACTCCATGACGAAGCATTTTGAAATAATCGTATGGGGAAGGATCATTAGGGGTCGTCAACGGTGATGTTTCGTGAATTAGGTTGGAGGAAAATAGCCATTGGAGGACTTGACGTCTGTCAGGATGAAAATGGGCACCTTTTGAGCTTCAAAGGCGTGACCACACGGCAAAATTTGGGTTAGGCCGAACGGCAAAGATGAACAGTGTGGTGTCGTTGGTCTTGCTGCCTTGCCGAAAGCCGAACCGTCAAGATGTCTGGAGGTCCCCGGGAGCTGGCAAGGTGGAGAAGCTACTAAGCCCTGATTTTCAGCTTCCACTCCAGGTAAAGAAGATAGAATGCGATCTAGTTGTAGACAAGGCTGAACCAAGAGCTGCCCCCCGGAGTCGCAAACGTGGTGACTCAGCCCCAGAGGAGGGGAGGGCCCCAGCGGGCTCAACGCCATTAGGGTAGAATTATGAAATGCGTTGAGATGTGACAAGGGTTGTGATGTTGAAATTTTGCAAGTGACTCACATGCAAGTCGGATGTAAGTAGCATTAAATGCTAATAAATTTTATGACTGCGAACATGCCCCAGCTCATTAATTAACGACTATAGTTGTTAGCATTCAGTTTACGCAGGTATTCAAAAAGTTTGGTAAGTCGAGGATACCCCTTGTATCTATTGATTTTTTTAAATTTTATTAATGACACAGAATTAACTTTTGCTACCGAACGTCAGGATGCACATGAGACCTCACAGCTGGCCACGGAAAAACTGGTCCGGGCTATCAAAACAGGGGCTCCTCTTGATTACGGCCAACACCAGCAACAAGTTCAAAGAGTCATCAGGGAGTGCAATAAGAAACAAGCTGAATTAGATCAACGGGCCAGCCAGCAGCTACTGAATTTCCTGCAACCCCGACAGAAACGAGTCCTTGACCGGATCCTAGGGGCTTCGGCTTTGCAGTGGCTGACCGTTCTCCCTACGATGACAGATGGGTTCGCTCTCTCAGCTAGCCAGCTTCGGGATGCAGTGGCCCTCAGATACGGCTGAACCCCTGCAGCGCTACCCGATGCGTGTGATGGGTGTGGGGCAGCATTTACTGTCTCACATGCCCTAAACTGCACGAAGGGTGGCCTCATCAAACGAGGCCATGGTGCAGTCAGGGATGAGACGGCCATGCTGGCTGAGGCGGCCTGGGGAGGAGTTGCACTAGAACCGGTACTGCAGGAAGGGACTGAAACGAGCCCGGCATTGGTGGCTGGTTTCAAAGTGGAAGGAGTCAGGGAGACCGGCGTTTTTCGACAAAATTTGCTGACGCCGACTCCTATCTCTCCCAGGACTGGTCACGTACGGCAGAAGCAGCAGCCAAAGCCAAACACCAGAAGTATGACCTGGCAGGAGAAGACGCGAGGGGATCGTTTACACCCCTTATTTGCTCAGCCGACGGCGCCCTTCATTCCGAATTCCAGGCCTTCCAGAGAAAAATGGCCATGACCCTCTCCACGAAATGGAAAAAGCCCTATTCACAAGTCCTTGGGTGGACACGGGTTCGCCTGCAGATGCACTCATAAAGGCGGTGTCCCTTAGACGAAAAAGAGTGAGGTCTTTGGGAATGGAAGATGGAGAGCCCTCCCATGGATTGAGGAGTGAAGAGTGCCAGGAAGAAGATTGCTATTGTTTTGTTTCCTTTTTGTTTGCTATTGTTTGCTATTGTTTTGTTTCCTTTTTTCCTGGTTAATTTTAGTGGTGGACTGCCCAGTAAATGAACATGCCCACTGAATGAACGAACGACTTTAAAACTTGAATAATAAGGCTTCAACGCGCTCTAGAAACTTTTCCTGGCACTTTCTAGTTACGGCAACATCTCACAGAGGTCGAACATGTGTTTTTACAAAGTAACCTTCTTACTTTACAACAGTAATGCCGGTTGTCAACAAGACTCCCAGAATGCCTGCTGAAAACACACTCGTAAGTTAAGAAATGACCTCATATATCCATATTTTGTGAATTATATGAGAGCAGTATGGACTTGACTGTTGTTTTGATGAAATATTTAGGTGTTTAGGCGGGGAAATGGCGAAAAAAGAACGCGTAATTCCGAAGCGTCTGCCATTGGGAAGGCGTTCATCTACTGGCAAACCAAGTCGCTGTTTTCCAGTGAATGAACGGCGTTTCTTGGGGTCCCAGATCGATCCGATTTCACTATTGCGATCGGCTTTAGGGCTTTCATGGGGCTACAAATGGGATTTTTGAAAGATCCCAGGAGAACAAATATGTTTCAAGTAACTAACAACAAATTATTTTGAAAAAAAAAAAAATCCAAAAAAATTTGCTTCTAAATTTTTTTTCATCGACACAGAATTAAAGTTCTGCACAAGTAAGAATAATAAACCCTAGTGTAAAATTTGCAGCGTTTTTGCTTTTAGAAGATTGAAGCTTGAAGTTAGAGGCTCATGTTAGAAGCTCATGTTCCAAGTGTTGTTTGCAACTAAAATTTAATTTTTTATTTAATAAAAAGTTGGTTTCTAATATGATGTGAGGCAGTTTTAAACCCCATTCAAGCGCAGTACATGTGACTATTTCCGAAAAATCCACAGTTTCTACATTGTTCATTTACTGGAAGGAGGTGTTCATTCGGAGGGAAGATTTTGTTCAATCACTGGCAAATTTCTGTTTTCTCACTCAAATGGGCCTAATTTCAATTCGAACTAACATTTAGACCCGATTTTTTTTTTCCTGAAGTGGGGATGAACTGCTTGATTCAAAACAGTAGCTTTTTATAAGATTTGGCCGCATTTTGACCTTGAATCGGATTTTTGAAGTGGTAAATTCGTAGTACCAACTGCTAACCGTTCATTCACCGGGCAGTGAATGGCATTAAATAAATGTTGATCGAGAAAAAATTTTTTTTGTACGATTAACCTATCGAAACATTATAAACCCTTGTGTAAAATTTGCAGCGTTTTTGGAATCTGCATAAATACGATATTATCATGAGACGGATAATATCAAATTTTGAGGCCGATCAGAATTGTCGACCTCCAACACGAATACATAGGTGTATTATTCCAAGAATAATAAACCAAAACTACTCGGGGTATTTTTAATTTTTATATGAAGTTTGATAAAGGAAAATCAAAGTTCAAATCAATTCAGACAAGTTGAGCGGTTTTCGTTTTCGATAAATTCGTCGAACTATTAATATATATGTCTTTCATAATTATAAGTACGTTGGCCTGAAGTTTAGTGTCATTTACCCGACCGACTCTCAAGAATAAAACACTTGAAATTTCGTCGTCTGCGGTCAAGAACTCAACACTGCTTTCATAATTATCTAATGGGCAACTAAAAATACCTCGTAATAAAGTTCATGCAAAAAGATGGTCCCCTCCTCGAATTCCGGGTATATATATATATATATTTTTTTTTTACAGTCAATGGACGCCACTGCAGTCCCTGATGGGTCTGATTGTGGTGGAGCTAGGCATAAAATATAAACAAATAAAAAATATTTAAACTCACATTCAAAGAAAGAACCCGAGCAAGGTTATTAATGAAGGCTTCTTCGAACGAACAAAACTGACCAGCACGAAGAGGAAACTGAATCCGATTTGAGCGCGCAAACCAAAGAGTTGCTGACTGACCGATGGAAATAATGGTTGAGGCAAACTCGCCCCTCAACTTATCAGGTCTCATTTCGCAGCAATCGACATCGTCACAATGGTGATCCCAGAGGGGGTCATATGGAGAAAAAAACAATGCCCGCCGGTCCCCGTTTATCAAACGTTATCACCCGGGGTATTGTTCATTTTGGGCTCAACCCGAAGGGGCTTTACCGAGGGTAATAACTGGAACAATAAATCGGCTTTATCGGGCCCAGGTAAGTTCAGGAGTTTTGAGGAGGGTCGAGAGGGGAAATCCCTATCTTAATTGAGAATCCAGGGAAGGTCATGGCGGGCCGAGTGACCTTTTTCCTGACCAGTGGCATTATAAGGTATGTCGCAAGAAGGAAAATAGAGATGATTCACATGTACGCCCCCTTTCGTGAGACTTTCTGTAGAGTTTGAGGATGATCAAGAAAGTGGTTGTTTGCCGATGGTGCAGTCTAATCCAATGAGGTGGTTGGGAATGTACAAACTCCGTGCCGCCGCCAAACTGAGTATGTACAAACTCCGTGCCTCTTCCTATATATAGGATTCCTATGCATATATGCAGCCCGTTTAGCGCTACCAAGGAGGCGAACTGATTCACACCCCAAAAGCCTCTGCCAAAATATAAGCTACCTTTCACTGTCGGAAATTTGAAGGACACAGCTCTGACGAAATCGATGCGAGGGATCTTGCCCGAAGAGTATTCAAGCATGTGCTGCCTCAGAAATTCCTCGTTTTCCCTGATTTCGTCTGATTTTTCGTGCTTGAACCACATGCGGCCCAAAAACGCATTTTTACGTAAGTCATGTAATGAATTTGAAGATGTGCGGATGACTTTTGTGAAACATTTGATTAAATTTGGAGTGAAAAGCCTCACAGCTATTCGTCGTCCTAGCTGTGGAACAGGAATATTCGCTCCAGAGAGTGGGTGGAAATGAGGCATTGTCAGCAATGTAATTTAAGAGGTAATCCAAAAATTTATAGAGTATTAGTATTCAGTATTAGTATTAGTATTCAGCAGAGGAGTCGTTCTCTCTCCCTAACCAAACTCATTGGATTAGACCTCTGCACCATCGGCAAACAACCACTTTGTTATTTATAGAGTTTACTGTGGAGGGGTTTGATGGCCATGACAATGTCAGTGAGACATCACCGAGGATCGAGAAACGGAAGGCCGAAAATCAGCCTCAAACACTGACCAACCTCCGAATCGACGTTTTTTTAATTCTGGGGCGAGCCGTTCGTTGTGGATTTGTCGCCACCAGCTTTGACATGAGTGGAATCGGCATCCTCGAATTTAGACCTAGGCTGCACAGAATTTGTACTCAACCCTTCGAGCCCCCCGCACGGAAATTGTACATAGCCAGGTGGTTCAGGAGACAGAACGACTCCTCTGCTGGTTTGAATACTAAATTGTTTAGTGAAATAAACAAATTTAGTATTCAAACGAGCTCGTTCTCTCTCCCTAAACACCCCTAAACACTCCTCATTCGATGATCAAGAAATCGAAAACGCCTGAAAGCCACAGGCTGGCTTATGAGCGGTAAGAACGTTTTATGTACAATGTAATACGTTTTTCACGACCTTTTTTGAACAATAACAACATGTTTTGTTGTTGTTAAAAAAAGCTCATCAAAAAAGCTGCAGACTTTTCACAAGGGTTTCTTTGATGTAGAAAAATTGTGCAAAAATTAATGGGTCATTTCAAAATTTGGGGTTATTTAGCGTCACACAGCTTTTGTGAGCACTCTATTTGTCTTGGAAATTCGGAATTTTTTCTGAGAGATATAGCAGGTTGGAGCCTAGCTAGATCACCTAGCATAAATTTCAATAATCAATAAGCTCAGAAATCAAAAATCATTAAAGACCCCAATTTTCTCTCCCTACACCTGTCACAAATGGTAGGTTGGGAACTTCGAACATTTTTTGAAGAACTCTCTATTCATGTATTAATTGAAATTAAAAATATTAGTGGTCCAGGTTGCTTTCCCCTTCAAAATAAATTAAAAACTAATGAAAAATTTTCATGATTTGGAAGGGCTTTTGCTGTTTTCTGTCTGTCACAAGGTTTTATTCTCTCTCCCTACAATTTTTTTGAACTGCCCACCCACTCCCAGAAAACGAATATTTTGTGTTGTGAGAAACGAAAGGCAACACTGCTGCAAGATGGCTTCCGAAACTACTGGAGTTTGTCGCACTTCCAAGCCTTCAGTTGCTTGGATGATGTTGTGAAGTGTTGAAATTGTGAGAGTAGGTTAATACTTTCTCCATCCCTACAACCACCTCACTCATCAGGGTAAGTGTTTAATTACATGTAATGGAATTCAAATTACGATTATGAATGACATAGTGTTGTGTATTTTTTCTAATGTTCAGAATCACTGATGTTGAGGCTGGTAGAGAGTGATAACCTTCCAAATCTCTCTCCCTACAACCTCTCTACCTACAACTTCTCTGAAGAGGCTGATTTGTAGGGAGAGAGATTTGGAAGGTTATCACTCTCTACCAGCCTCAACATCAGTGATTCTGAACATTAGAAAAAATACACAACACTGTCATTCATAAGCGTAATTTGAGTTCCATTAAATGTAATTAAACACTTACCCTGATGAGTGAGGTGGTTGTAGGGATGGAGAAAGTATTAACCTACTCTCACGACTTCAACACTTGATAAAGTTTGCGCCCACTTCAGGATCTGCCTCAGGGGTCCATACAAAGGAGGCTTAAGGGAGAAAAAATGCAAAAACTGAAACATTAATTTAGGAAAATGGTCGAGCTCAAAATAACCCCAAATTTTGAAATGACCCTAATTTCGTGTCATTAAGAAAATATTTTGAAAAATGTCACTGAAATAATCTTTAAAAAATTCTTCAGGTACGTATCTAAGGATAGTGAGGGGACGTTTTTTGGCATGGGTCGAGTTAGATGTTGTTTGCGAAGTATTTTTGGACGTAGAATTCATTTTCGGGAATCCCAGAACCATAGGGATCTATGGGGCTTTTCATGGGGATTTTGAAGAATGCTAGACAGTCGAGAGAGGTGTCGTTTTCCGAGAAATTCTGTACGCACTATCCATTTGTCGGGGTCCATATCTCTCCAAACATTGTATAGGATTTGTTTTTCTCTGCGGTAGGGGTTTTTGAAGGTTTTCGACTATGGGGGTCGAGTTAGGTGTTGTTTTCGAAGTACTTACTTTTGGACGTCGAATCCATTTTTGGGGGGGTCCCAGAAAGATCCGATTTCACCGAGGGGTTCTTTCATGGGGCTACAAATGGGATTTTTGAAGGAGTTAAAATAAGGTGTCGTTTTCCAAGTAATTTTGGACGCTTAATCCATTTTTCGAGGTCCCACAAACATTGTACAAATAATTCAATTTTTTTATTAACAATTTTTTATGGACTAATTTTAGCACAATTTATACCTAAGGATAAAAAAGGAAACCATTGTGTAAAATTTACTGCGTTTTTCGTTTTATTTTCTTTCAATAAATTTTAGCGGTGTTTTTCGAGCACAGATATAAAAGAGTTACAATGCTTTCATACCTCGTGCCATTATAATGGGGTTTTCGAAAGTTAAATTTTTTTGAACATTAAATTTTTTTCAAGCGTATTTGGAGATTTTATTGAGCATTTGAATTCGAGATCTACTAATTAGCGTCCAATTAATTTGGTATTGTATTAATACAAGTTCGAACTGAGATTTTCTGAAAGTAAACCGTCTGCGCTGTCTTTTGTATGAAAAACGCTGCAAATTTTACACAAGGGTTTATTATTCTTTGATATACGTTACTTGTGCAGAAATTTAATTCTGTCAATGAAAAAAAAATTTTGTTTTTTGGATTTTTATCTCAAAATTTTTTTTTTTTTTGGATTTTTTGTTCAAAAATGTGTCTTTTTCAAAAATGCTGTATTTTTTACTCGAAAAATATTTAACATCCTGGGATCCTTCAAAAATCCCATTTTTAGCCCCACGAATGCCCGAAAGATCGCCCTAGTGAAATCGGATCGTTGCGGGACCCCAAAAAATGGATTCTACGTCCAAAAATACCTCGAAAACGACACCTAACTCGATCCCATAGCTAAAAGCCTTCAAAAAAACCCTCCCGTAGCCCCATTATAGCCCCATAGCGCCCAACGGGTTTGGCCGATCGGACTGAAAACCTTGCGGGCACAACTAGATGGTGAACCAAGTATTTTGCCTAAATTTCAGATTTTTAAAAAAATTCCTACTGCCCAAAACGGCCTGGACGGCGGACGGCGTACGGCGTACGGCGGACGGACATTTCGGATTTAGAATGTAGACCTCTTGAAACGGATAATGTCAAATTTTGAGCCCGATCGGAGTCGTCGACCCCCGTCGCGAAAACATAGGTGTATTATTCCAAGAATAATAAACCAAAATTATACTTTTTGAAAATGGAGATTTAATTTTAAAGGTGGCAATATGAGGCAATTTTGGTTTATTATTCTTGGAATACACCTAAGTAGTCGTGAGAGAGGTCGAAAATTCTGATCATCTTCAAAATGTGACATTGTACGTTGCAAGATGTCCAGATTACAAAAACGAAATGTACGTCCGCCGTCCGGGCCGTTTTGGGCAGTAGGAATTTTGTTTTAAATATGAAATTTTGACAAACTACTCGGTTTAACATCTAGTTGTGCCCGCAATGTTTTCAGCCCGATCGCCCAAACCCGTGGGGTGCTATGGGCCTACGGGAGGGTTTTTTGAAGGCTTTTGGCTATGGGATCGAGTTAGGTGTCGTTTTCGAAGTACTTTTGGGGGTTCGAAGTATTTTTTGATCTAGAATCCATTTATGGGGGTCCCAGAACGATCCGATTTCACCGTGGGGACACATGGGGGTAAGAATGGGATTTTAGAAGGATCACAGAAGGTCAAGTAAGGGGTCGTTTTCCGAGTACTTTTGGACGCAAAATTCAGTTTTCGAGGTCACACATCTGTCCCAACAATGTACAAGAATTTTTTTTTTTTTTTTAATTTTTCAAAAATATTTTTCTAATGTCACAGAATTAATTTTTGTACAACGCCTAATTGGTTAATTATTAACCTATATCAAAGAAAAATAAACCCTTGGGAACAATTTGCAGCGCTTTTCTATTTAATGCTCTGAGGCCCAGGATCTGATGGCTGAGGTGAATTGGAACCGGCGTCACGAGTGGGGAAGTGGACGACTGCCATCAGCCTGCAGTCAGCAGTCACCTCACTTGTTACAGCGATTCTCCAGATTGGACGGTGATGTGTCAACCAATTCTTGATGAGTTAGGCAGTTGAATGAGTCATTCAGGTGTCTTCGACGAGCGTTTGGCGTCGCTCGGAGCAAACAAGCTCGCGACATCGAAGGTTTGTTGTGATTCCTCAAAAACCAGGACGACCTGTCTTCCTTGGAAGACGCCAGGCGGTAGTGGCAGGTAGAGAAAACCTTTTTACAAGCCGAATTACCTGATTTGGACGGGAAAAGACCCCTCGGAGTTTGCAGGGCGATGTCGCTATCTTTTCGTCCTCAACAACATATTCTTCCAAACGCACATGAGAGACGCGAGTTCACTTTTCGGAGATGAAACTTCCCAAGTAAAACCCCGACCAAAACCAAATCGAACGGAAAAACCCCCAACGCGCTCACCTTCCGCTATCACAGTCCGCACTGGCACTTCCGACGGGGGATGAAAACAGAAAACAGAGTCCCCGTCCCCCGCAGTCGCTCTCCGCTGGGGTATCAGCTGATTATCACAAACAGTGTTGCCAACCTACAACTCCCGCCTGACACGAAAATATTTGCTGGGACAGTGTTGACGTCGTACTGAATCACAACGATCTACCACCTAACGCTATTCTACCATTTTAATTATTAAACAAATTGTAAGTTAAATTTATGTATCCTCCTTGAAATATCGCATAAGTTGAACGTTCTCTGTAGAATACTTATAGAGGTGGGCACTTCTTCAGAAAAACGTTTGACTTGACAGTCGCAGTGTAAGTGCTGGCCCTTCGGAATCGAATCAGAACTCGAACGGTTCCAGAAATTAAAACGGACAGAACTTAGTTCTAGGCTAGTCAATTTTGACACTAAATTCGCAAAACGAGATGTATCTCTGATTTTTTAGTATGTTGTTCGGACCCATAAGGGTAGTGTTTACCCAATTTTGCAACTTCCCAAAAGCTGTGCTTCGCGCGTAGCACACGAAAAACCGCGATTTTTTCGGCCTTATTTCAGTATTAAATAGGTACTGAATAATAAAATTTTACTCTATATCTAATAAACTATGCATTGTCCGACGAAAACTACTACCTACCTATTTGAGTTTTCAAAATTTGAAATTATTAAATGCTATTTAATAGCTCCAACTGGAGCTGTGTAGGTCAATTTTCGTTTCAGAGTTATGGCACTTCGAAATTAGGCCATTTTTTCCAAAGTGTGGCACGGCAAAGAAGTGGCAAATTTCGAAAAAACCGTTAAAATCCGAAATTTTCCACTTCTTTGCCGTGCCTGCCCCTCCCTTATCAGCGCTCAAATCAAAATTTCACATAGAATAGCTGCGATGAGGAATTTATTTAGCTTTCACGAGAAAAATGGTTGTGTGGTTTCATGAAACCACGGTAAAAGTGAAACTTTTTTTCACATTATAGACATTTAACTAAACATTTTCGGAATAATATTCCATTAAGGGTATAAAAATCGCTTCATCAATCTTAATTTTAGGTACACTTGGAAAATGGGAATGATAATGGGAAATGATAAAAGTAGACTAGGTCTCCAACTAATATTTTCATTGAACTCTGGCACAAGTGAGTAATAGTCTATACACTACACGGTCAGCTGATGTGAACTATAGGTACAGTGACCGGATTTTTCTTCCTGAAAAGTAGTACATTTTCCATACTAGAATATATATATATACCAATGTAATATAATATTATTATACATAGGTACCTATAGGCTATCCCTTATCTGTAGTTTTATTTGGATAGTACAGGCATTTGGATCGAAGTACCGAACCATTATTGGAGCCAATTTAATTTCTTTTTGGTTAGAACAATCAACCAACACAGGATGACCAGCGAAAAATTTCCCTCTGACCGCGTAGGTAACTATCTAATTCCCCCTTCCCACCGAACTTTCACAACTTTTTCTTTTTGTTTTGGTTTTTCAATTTTTTTAAATTTTTGGCAAGAAAAGCAAAAAGTAGTACGCTAGGTAGTACATGATACGTGGTAGTACATTGAGCGCAAAAGTAGTACATGTCCTTCCAAAGTAGTACGCCTGGTCACCGTATCTGTAGTTATAGGCGCCTTTCACTTTATCCCTACTCCGCGGCTGACCGTCACGCGACATGCAACACACAGACAAAAAAGTTTGAGACGATGTAGGTAATAAAAGTTTCACTTTAGAAGAAATTTGGAATCGGACCAATAGTTCTTGAGCTAGAGCCGCGAACGTTCTGAAAAACGTGCTTCCGCTGTCTTCAGGTCTTCAAGTAAAATGTTCACACTTTGGAAAAAATGGTCCATTTTCAAAGTGCCATAACTCTGAAACTAGTTGACCTACACAGCACTGGTTGGGCTTAAATTGTCACACATTTAATGCTATTTAAAAACTCATTTAGTAGTTTTCGTCGGACAAAACATAGTTTATTAGATATAGAGCCAAAACTGAAATAAGGCAGAAATAATCGCCGTTTTTCGTGTGCTACGCGTGAAGCACATCTTTCGGGAAGTTGCAAAATTGGGTAAACAGATTTTCCGCCAACGTAGCCCTTACGAAGTTAACCACGAGAGCACAGTCTGTGATTCACAGAAGGAAATGAATGGCGCGTGTTCCACTTTCCAATCGAGGAGGCAGTCGGAATCAGTTCGGGGAGTTTTGAAAAAATTTTGAATCTCCCCTAGCAAAGAGTTTTAAACCCTAGCGTAAAATTTGCAGGATTAATTAGTTCGATAAATTGACCGTAAAAAAAAAACCGTCCCCAACCGTCAACAATATTAAAATGTAATAATATTACAAGTAAGTAACTGTCAATAAATTATTTAATAATTATTCTCCGTTGAAGAACGGCACGAACGAAAACGCCCACCACTAAAAACAACGATTCGTCTACTTCGATTTCTCGGACGTCAAAACCGAAGCAGAAGAAGAGCTTCGGTGATAATCGATGTTTCACTTTTAAGTCGGCCATATTGGCATATTTGTGAGTCTTTTTCCAGGTATTTTCTCCGGAAATCATGGTATGTTGTCAATTTATCGACGTTTATCCGTAAAATTTCGAGTCATCCGCGATTTTGCACGGTCTTCCGAGTTGATTGGTGTTTGTGGTGATTGTTTGAAATGATTCAAATGTCAAAATATGCTATGAAACATGCCTCTATTCCATGACATGTTCGGCCCGAGAGGTTATCAACCAACCACAACAATCATCCTAATTTCTCGTAATAAATCCCTAAAATGCCGTGAGGATGCAAATTTCACCATTTTAAATCTAATCCCGTTGTTACGAAGATGTGAATTGTGTTAAATTGACATGTGTAGGTCTTTTTGAGTGGGTTTGTTTACGTTGTCTTTGGAAGTTTGGTGTCATCATTTTGTCCACGTTTCTCCTCCTTTGAGGCGTTGATTTGATAATAATTAACTAATTTATTTTGATTTTCAGGGTCGCGTTAGGACCAAGACAATCAAGAAAGCCTCTCGAGTTATCATCGAGAAATACTACACCCGCCTCACTTTGGACTTCCACACCAACAAGAGGATATGCGAGGAAATCGCCATCATTCCTACCAAGTCGCTGAGGAATAAAATTGCCGGGTTAGTTAGAATATTCAAGTTCAGTGATTAGAGGCACTAAATCCATCTATTCATCATTCTCGTCCGTCTGCTTTCTTTGCAATCTTGAAAAAACCGTCAAAATGTTTCAATGTTCGCCTATAACTCGTTCTCCGTGCAGTGTAGCTTAAACCATTCTATTACACGAATTGTAGAGGACAACATTTCCTACAAATTCGGTAGGTACCACAAGTGTTTTGGGTCCGACCTACAGTAACGGAGATGTGAGGCTGCAAAAAAGGGGCATAATCTCGTGTTTCGCAAAATTTTAACTTTCTTATCATTTCGTGACGCAAAACCTCCCAGAAGACTTCGTTTTACCGAATCATCGTAGCCAATCGTAGAGAATTTGAGCTATCTATCAAATCCATGCCTGATTTAAAATGTAAATCCAAGGAGTGGGGTAACCACTTTTGATCTATTATTCTTGGAATAATACACCTATGTTTTCGCGACGGTGGTCGACGACTCCGATTGGCTTCAAAATTTGACATAATCTGTTTCAAGAGGTCTAGATTCCAAATCCGAAATGTCCGTCCGCCGTCCGGGCCGTTTTGGGCAGTAGGAATTTTTTTTTAAATCTGAAATTTTGACAAAACCTCGGTTTACCATCTAGTTGTGCCCGCAAGGTTTTCAGTCCGATCGCCCAAACCCGTGGGGCGCTATGGAGCTACGGGAGGTTTTTTTTTTTTTAAGGCGTTTGGCTGGGATCGAGTTAGGTGTCGTTTTCGAAGTATTTCAGGACGTAGAATCCATTTTTTGGGGTCCCGGAACGATCCGATTTCACTGTTGCGATCTATAGGGCTTTCATGGGGCTACAAATGGGATTTTTGAAGGATCCCAGGAGGTCAAATATTTTTCAAGAAAATTTTTTATTAATCCGAAAAAAATTGTTTTCTAAAATTTCTTTCATTGCCGCAGAATTTTCTGCACAAGTATTGTATATCAAAGCATAATAAACCCTACTTAGTGTAAAATTTGCAGCTTTTTTTTTTTTTTTTCATATCGACTCATCCAGAAATTAACGTGACGAATAAAATTGTTATCAACGAAGCCTTATGGAACCGAATTTGAAGAACATTAAATGTACAAAATTTTTGTACTCTACAATTCGGATAGTAAAGTGGCTCACGCAAAACTCCACGTTGAACGAGTTATACGCCAAAAACTGAAAAAATCCCAAAAACATTTGACGGTTTTTTCATAGCGAAGAAAGAAATTGGACGAGAATGACAAAAACTTACTACCTACTGAGTGATCCTAACTAAACTGGGTTTGTGTTAGGTGGACCTCGCCGTTATTCACTGGACTAGAATTAAACATTAAAATTTTGTTGTAATAAGGCCACTGCTCAGGCACTTGAGTTTCGATAGATTGGTAATCTTGTTGAGTTGTTGGTGCGTTCATTTTGCAGACATGTTTCATGCTTTATGTAATGTGTCGTGCAGTGAGCCTCTGCTGAATTGAATGATAATCACTGCGAGTTCACAAAAGGCGCTTTTTGGAGATTCAAAAACTGGAAAATTTCCTCATTAAGGCGCGCTTCTTCGAAAACAGGGCACAAGCGGCTCTTTTGAGTAATCCAAGGGAACAAGGGGCGCTTTCTAGAAATCTGGTAAAGCTCGGTCTTCCGTTTCCATAAGGAGTTTTTAGTTTTTCAGAGTACAAGTACAAGTGAACTCGCAGTCCATATTATTGACTCGGGGATTTCGTCAATATAATCAACCTCTGTTATTGGCCTGAAAATTGGTCATTATGTGTTCAATATGTAGATTCCAAAAATGAAATGTCGGTCCGCCGTTCAGACCGTTTTGGGCAGTAGGAATTTTCGTACTTTTTAATCTGAAATTTTGTCGAAGCACTTTTGTGCCCACAAGGTTTGCAGCCGTTTGCAGACCTTGTGGGAATCTATTGGGTTAAAAGGGCGTGCGGGAGGGTTTTTTGAGTGGGTTTCGGCTATGGGGTCGAGTTAGGTGTCGTTTTCGAAGTATTTTTGGGCGTTGAATCCATTTTCGAGGGTCTCAGACCCCACCGGACCTCATTGTGTGGATACAAGAGGCTTCTATGAAGGTCGAATGGGGTATTTGAGATATATGAAACTGGAACTGTCAGTAATAAGAGACAAGTCGATAATAGGTGCCACCACCCTATCGTTATTGCATTTGAGACGTATAATCTCTTTTGGGTGTCCCTTATATTATCTTTCCAAACACTGTCCAGGTCTACGGTTTTTTTTTTTTAATTTTCAATTTTTAAAAATACTTTTCTATTGCCAATAAAATATTGTATTCTGTACGAATTGTTGCGGGTCTGGCAACCTCAAGATGTTTGGCCTTGGCTCTGCAATAATATTATGGTAAACATATTATGTTCAAAGCCATCCTAGAAATTATATTGTAAAGTAACAAGATGGTTATGAATGTATTAGAGTGTAATTTGTTGAATGTCTGGCCTGAAATTGAACTAACGGGGTTTATCTTTCACGACGGCGGGAACGTGCAGGACATTGCACTTTCCCCTTCTTCTGTTGTGGATCTGTTACGCGATCGTCTACACCTTCCTGATCGCTTCTTGATCACCTCTGGAGCTGCTGGCACACTCGAGTCGAGGCTTCTCCTCGCAGGGTCCCTCGAAACCCAGGAGGACGTCAGGAAACGCCTTGTTCCCGGGGACATCTCCCCTACGGTCCTAACCCGCCCATCCTTCTCTTACAACGACACGCTGTAGCAATGGTTGGTGTCGCAGACCAACCGTCTCCGTCTACCCGGAGCTCAAAGTTTACATCCTGCCAGGGAACAATCAATTCAGTGAGACTCTACGAGCTCACGCTGTTTATCCTGCAAGTCTTGCTCCACTACAGTCCGTGCTCGCGTCTTCTCACCACCCCTCCTTCCTTAACAGAGTTCGGTCGGGCCCCCAAATGTAACGTAACAAGATACTAGTTATGAATGTGTGTGCGTATGTCTCTGGCCTGAAATAATTTCAGTTATTGAACTAACTGGGTTTATCTTATGACGGCGGGAACATCATGCATGTCCATTGCACTATAATATAAGCCACTCAATTTCTAGTCCTCTCCAAGAAATTTCTAAATCCGCCCTTGAACCTAACACATACATGTACTTCTCATGCCTGAGCTGCTCATCCCGAATTTTCCTGTATTTTTACTGTCAAAATTTACCAAGATTTCCCTTTTCATATTTTAGTATTTTTATCAATTTATTTTCTTTTAAAAATCCTCGTACACTTACCGTAATGGTTATTTTCAGGTTCGTCACGCACTTGATGAAGAGGCTGCGGCATTCACAGGTCCGAGGTATTTCCATCAAACTTCAAGAAGAAGAGAGAGAAAGAAGGGACAACTTCGTGCCTGAGGTTTCCGCTTTGGAACAAGACGTCATTGAAGTTGATGTTGAGACTAAGGACATGTTGAAAATGCTGGTACGTATTGATTGTTTAGGGATAAAATAAAGGTGAGTTTGCAGAGCAAGTTCTGGCGAATCAGAACTCGAGCGTACGGGAAGTAAACTCTTCCCTCCACTTAAAGGATGGTTCAGTATTCCAGAACTTTGAAAGAACTTTACGAAAGACGCTTTTTAGTGCCTCAAAGTGACCACCTCGAGATGAGAAGTGGAAAAGCGTGCGCGTCATTTCACGATTGAGGAGGAAGTACGAATGAGTTCTGGAACTTGCCGGAATCGATTCTGCAGGAATTGGTCGTTCGCAGGGAATCAGAGCTTGAGGGCTTGATTCCTGGAGGTCGAGGTACCCCCACTCTTGCAAAAGTAGTAGCATGTAATACTCCACAATACTTTGGTGGTGTGCTCCAGACCGGGCAGGTGTCATTACAACGTCAACATTGTAGATTAGGTTAGGTAGAGGGTGCCCCATGTACTGCACATCGGCCTGTACACCCAGTGAGGTACATAAAGTTTTGTATGGTAGGACGTCTGTGCCTTTGAGAGGTTCAATGGCCCTCCTACCAGGTCCTGTTGCACCAGTGTCTTCCCACTCCTCTGATCCCTGAGCAAGATACCTTTTGCGCTCCAGGGCCTTACACTCCCGCAGTATCTCCTCATCTCCGCACAGCCTGCTGATGGGTTCTTCCGTCATTTACTACCTTCTTCCTGTTTGAATGACTCCTGAAGCTCCTGTGTTCTGCCCAGGATGAATCTTCAGTTAGGTTCGCTCTTTTGGTTTATGATTCTTGGAATAATTCACCTATGCTTTCGCGACGGAGGTCGACGACTCCGATCGGCCTCAAAATTTGACATTATCCGTTTCAAGAGGTCTAGATTCTAAATCCGAAATGTCCGTACGCCGTCCGGACCGTTTTGGGCAGTAGGAATTTTTTTTAAATCTGAAATTTTGACAAAATACTTGGTTTACCATCTAGTTGTGCCCGCAAGGCTTTCAGCCCGATCGCCCAAACCCGTGGGGCGCTCTGGGGCTAAAATGGGGCTACAGAAGGTGGTTTTTGAAGGCTTTTGGCTATGGGATCGAGTCAGGTGTCGTTTTCGAAGTATTTTTGGACGTAGAATCCATTTTTTGGGGTCCCGGAACGATCCGATTTCATTGTGGCGATCTATAGGGCTTTCATCGGGCTAAAAATGAGATTTTTGAAGGATCCCAGGAGGTTAAATATTTTTCGAGTAAAAAATGAAGAATTTAAAAAGAAAATTAAAAAAAAAAAATTTAATTTTTTTTAATTTTTTTTGAAATATGTATAAAAATCAAAAAAAAAATTTTTTTCATTGACAATTTAATTTCTGCACAAGTAACGTATATCAAAGAATAATAAATCCTTGTGTAAAATTTGCAGCGTTTTTGGTCTGGGATGCCATCGTGGGTTGTCCATGCTGGTGGTGTGGGGTTCTTTCCCATCTCCGGTTGTGCTGTTTTCTTTGCCCCTGTCATACCTTGACAGTTTTCAGGTCCCAGCTGGACCCTGTTTGGCCCAGGCGTCTACTTTTGGTTTATTATAGAGAATAATACACCAATGTAATCGCGACTGAGGTCCTAAATTCTAATCGGCCTCAAAATTTGACATTATTTATATTATGACCCGTAGATTCCAAAAACGAAATGTCCGTCCGCCGTCCGAGCCGTTTTGGGCAACAGGAATTTTTTTTTAATCTGAAATTTTGACAAAATACTCGGTTTATTGTATAGTTGTGCCCGCAAGGTTTTCAGCCCGATCGCCCAAACTCGTGGGGCTAAAGGAGGGGGTTTTGAAGGGTTTCGGCTGTGGGGTCGAGTTAGGTGTCGTTTTTGAAGTATTTTTGGACTTAAGAATCCATATTTGTGGGCCCCAGAACGATCCGATTTCACCGTGCAGGGAACTATGGGTCTAACAAATGGGATTTTTGAAGGATCCAAGGAAGTCAAATAAGGTGTCGTTTTCCGACTAATTTTTGACGCATAATGGTATGTCGGCGTGTCTGGGGACCCATCTGAGATAATGTCGTTGGAGGCTCCGAGTCGCCTGATGGCCAACCTGTAGTCTAGTACCAGTTTTGAATTGCTAGACGTTCCCCGCTGGTGACTTTAGAGCAGCTTGGCTACTCGAACCTACCTGGGTCCGCCTCTCACTTTCTGCCATGCCAATTTTTAATACGTAGAGGTCGGCGCACTCCCACTTGCACGTGTTGCAGCTGGCAATCGATGCTATTTTGCTCTCGGCAGAGTGTTTCGAGCCCAAGCATTCAGCAGAATCCTGAAGCGTACTGTATACCGGAATATGGTGAGGCCTTTTTTTTCATGGCTCGGAAACGTGGACCTTGACCAGTTCCGACGATGAATTTTTAAGGAGATTCAAAAGGAAAGTTCTTCGTAAAATATTTGGTGCAGTGTGTGAACTGTCGCTGGAGAATCCGCACAAATCAGGAGTTACTATACGTGTTTTGTATGGGAAACCAGACATCGTCGCCGAAATAAAAGCGAATCGTATAAGGTGGATTAGCCACGTCGAATGAGTCATGTCCGAGCCCCAAAGAGGGTTTATCAGGGCAAGCCAGGAGGAAAACCGTGGCTGGATGACTTGAGGCGGATTAGCACAGGATCACGCTGATTGGCGGCCAGGGGCCTACAAGGGCTGTAGCGCCGATTAGTAGTAGACGTTCTCCGCTGCTGACTTCAGAGCAGCTTGGCTACCCGAAACTACCTGGTATACTGTTGCCTATCTGGTCGGCGCACTCCCATTTGGACCCAGTTTATCAAGAATCATACGAGCGAGCTCCGCTAGTAGAACTACTAGCGGAGCTATGGCCCCCACAACTTTGTGGGGGCCATACCTTCTCCACACTACAGTATGATGGTCTTCTTAATAGAGCCGCTCCATTTAGTATCGTTTAATTTTGCTAGTTCATTCGTTTATCGTTTTTTTCAAGTTCAAGGGAAATCTTGAATTTGGGTCAGAGTTGAGGGACCCCTCGTCTTACCTGTCCTGTGGGAGCCAACACTTGGGAAATCCCGACTCCCGGTTCTAATAGGGATCTGGAAGGCCCACAGCTCTACCTGACTGTGGTCACTGTGTTGATGCCAAAATCAGTGTCGTATGACGGACTATATTATAGTTTGACCGCGTTAATAATTAACATTCAATTATTGAATCTCTGGTCACTCAGATCCATACAGGAGAAGAATTATGGATTACTCGAATTATGACGAATAATTCGTCATCCTCCTGATCGGTCCTCACAGCATTCCTGGCCTCTTCCTCATGGGCGGTATAACATGCATTAAATAAACCCTTACGAACACTGCCGTAGGTTATCAAATTACATCCTTGTCGAGTACTATGCCTATAGGCCCTGCTTGCGCTGAATGATTCTGAATTGCCAGAGTTGGTTTGCGAACTCAACGTTGATTCAAAAGTACTTGTAGGCAGTCTACCTGGCTGTCTTAGTTTCGTTGTTCACTATACCGTTCATGGTCACTTTGACTAATTGTACGATGATGTTTTATTTTTCAGGACTTCAGCAACATTTCTGGTCTTCAGCTCACTCAGCCGCCCAACCAAGCGTACGGAAGACGTCCCTAATTTTTTTATTTCGTTATTATTTTAATAAATACGTCTTTGTGACAAGTAATATTTTTTTCCCTCCTCTTCCCACGGCAATGGTGGATGAGACGAAAAAGAATCGGCGCTAGTGAATCACGTTTGCTGGCATGATGATGGTAGTAGCAAAGACTGCCATGCCAGTCATCAGGGATATCGGTGTGGTTTTTGCCGACGGTGCAGAGGTCTAATCCAATGAGGTGGTTAGGGTGAGAAATGACTCCTCTGCTGAGTACTAAATTGTTTATTTAAATAAACAATTGTAGCGTGGGGACCGGTTTCGAGCAGTTATACTCGTCTACAGCCCTAACAAGAAAAACATTAGTAATTAACATAGACTACCATACCGGTATATTATACTGAAGGTAAAGGAGAGGTAATTGAGTAAAGTAAAAATGATGAAACCAGTGCAGAATGTTGGAGGGGAGTTTATCAATAGTAATTTTTGGAATATGGACCCACTTTTAAAATAATTTGAGAAGCCATTGGCTCCATGACTGATGGCAAGTGAAACGACTGAAAAAACAATTTGGCAATGCTGTACTACTGAAATGAGAGATTGATTGTTCTAGAGGTACTTAATACAAAATTTGTATTTAATACTCGATATGTGAGCAGTGAGATGGAGAACTGTTAGAGGTAATTTTAAAAATGGACCCATTTGACAGGGTTACTAATACTAGGAAAGACTTGAGTTGGAATATGAAAACAAATTAAGAGGTATAATTTGTGGACATGAGAAAATCGATGTCTTAGGGACCAGCAGTTAACATGGTCAGCTAAAATTAAATTTATGCAAATGTTAAGTATGAATATAATTTTAATAAAAGTATTATGAAGATTTGAATTGTTGGATAGGTATATAAATTGAAGTTACTTTTGAATTTTGAGAAATTAAATTTTTACAACATTCTGCACCGGTTTCATCATTTTTACTTTACTCAATTAGGTACCTTCAGTATAATATACCGTTATGGTTGTTCTCTGTGATGTTTTTCTTGTTAGGGCTGTAGATAAGTAAAACTGCTCGAAACCGGCCCCCACGCTACAATTGTTTATTTAAATAAACAATTTATTACTCGGCCGAGGAGTCATTTCTCACCCTAACCACCTCAAGGGATTGGATAGTCCATTCTCGACTGAATTCAACATAATTGGTTAGGTTTGATTGGTTTTGTTTGTTTTCGTACTTAAATTCAATATTCACTCTGGGAAGTTGCGCTAACTGAACAAGGTCCTACTCAGGGACGATATTTCTTTCAATATGTTGTAAAAAATGAACAGCGAATCAATGAGTTTGGTTAGGGAGAGAGAGAGAGAACCAAACTCATTGGATTAGACCTCTGCACCATCGGCAAACAACCACTTTGTAACAGCGAATCAGTTGTTGACATCAGAATCTTCCTCAATTGAGTCTAGATTCTTTGGATTTCGGTTTATTATTCCACCTATGTTATCGCGACGGAGGTCGAAAATTGTGATCGGCCTCAAAATTACATCCATTACCCGTTTCAAGATGTCTAGAATCCAAAAACGCCGTGCGAGCAGTTTTGGGCAGAACGATCCGACTTCATCATGGGGATCTATGGGGCTACAAATGGTATTTTTTTAAGGATCCCAGGAGGTCAAATAAGGTGTCGTTTTCCGAGTAATTTTTAACGCATAATCCATTTTTCGAGGTTCCACATCTGTCCAAACAATGTAGAGAAACAATTCAATTCAATTCAATTCAATTTATTCACAAATGTTTACAGATATACATTTACAATTCGTTCGTATTCCAAATTGTTTTGAGTACATTCCCAATACTTAAGTCTAGGCCTATAGGTCAGGGACCTGTCCAGGCCTCAATCTCTCCCGATTAATGTGTGCTTATCTTAATATATGTTATGTTAATTATTTCTAGGCAGTACAGCAACAGCTTTACATAGTGCTACCTAAATAAATCTTATAATAAAATTTGCAGAATTGTGCTGGCGTTTTCACTGTTTTTCAAATAATTCTTAGCTTCATTCTTGAAAGTACCGAAGTGTTTGGCTGTTTTCATTCTGTAGGGTAGCTGTTCAAAAATTTTTGGCGCTAGCCAGGGTAGTTGCCTAGTGAAGAAATCATTATACGGCCGTGGAATGTCTGTTATTGCAGTCAAGTTTGCCCTAGTAGGTCTAATTTCCGGTTGCTTAACGAAATTGCCAATTTTTTTATAAACGTACAGCACTATTCTATATACATATGATATTCTAGGTTTCATTACATCTAACTTTCTGTATAGAGTCTCAACGGGTGTGTGTCTACGCGATTTTGTAGCTATTCTCAAAACTGTGTTGACTGCCGTGTCCAGACAGAGGAAATTGCTATGATACGCCCCTCCCCATACTAAAATCCCATATATTAGGAGACTATATACATACGCATAGTAGATCATTTTAAGAGTGTCACGTGCCATCCATTTTCTTAGGACAATAAAACAATGGAATGATTTTCTTATCCGTTTCACAAGGTCTTGTATGTGAAATTTCCATTTTAGGTGCTGATCAAGTAACACTCCTAGATACTTGATGAACACCACTTTTTCTCGACCTTCACACTGGCACGACATATAGCTAGACAGTTTCTATTTTTTTAAATATTAAATATAAATAAATTTTATTTATTGACAGAATTTATTTTTGCACAATTAACCTAAAGGTATCAAAGAATAATAAAAAAATGAATGTACACAAATTTTGTATAACTTAGCAGCGTTTTTCCACAATGTAGGCCTTATTCTGTTAACCCAATTTTGCAGTGATTTACCTTCTATTACTAGAAGGCTTCTACAGATAAATCGTTTCATTTCATAATGACAAAAATTTGGACCAATGTAAATTTTCGACCCCCGTCGCGAAAACAGTTCGATTATTCAGAGAAATGGAATTGGAATAAAAAAATAAAAAAGGTAGCACAAATACATATAAATTTTATTGCATTACGAGTGGCGTAAAGACTTTGAAAATAGTCGGACTCGATTTTACGGTCAAATGTACCTACGTAGGAAACGATTTAATCGCGACGGAGGTCGAAAATTCAGATCGGCCTCAAAATTTGATATTAGGTAGGTACCTATTCGTTTCAAAGATGTCTAGATTCCAAAAACAAAATGTCCGTATGTACGCCGTCTGAGCCGTTTTGGGCAGTAGACACTTTTTTAAAGAAAATCTGAAATTTTGACAAAATACTCGGTTTACCATCTAGTTGTGCTCACAAGGTTTACAGTCAGATAGTCCAAACCCGAGGGGCGCTATGGGGCTAAAAAGGGCTATGGGAGGGTTTTTTGAAGGCTTTTAGCTATGGGATCGAGTTAGGTGTCGTTTTCGAAGTATTTTTGGACGTAGAATCCATTTTTGAGAGTCCCAGACCGATCCGATTTCACTATGAGGGCTACAAATGGGATTTTTCAAGAATCCCAGGAGGACAAATAGGTAAGGTGTCGTTTTCCGAGTAATTTACGACGCAAAATCTATTTTTTCGAGGTCCTACATCTGTCCAGCCATTTTATATAGTAACAATTTTTTAAAATAATTTTTTCAAATTTTTTAATGACACAGAATTAATTTCTGCGCAATTAACCTATTTCAAAGGCTTATTATTATTCTTTGACATAGGTTAAATAATAAATGTGTAAATAAAATTTAGTTTACTTACCTATTTTATAAACCCTTGTGTAAATTTTGCAGCGTTTTTCCCCCATTTTTAAATCGATAGTGGAGGATTTATTTCCGCTCTTTCGAACCGTTGTCAGGCCGATAAAAATTGTTGACCCCCCATCATGAAAACAGGCTAAAAAATTCTCAGAATAATAAACCAAAATTGGTAGATTTAAAAAAAAACGACTGAAAATCTTTAGATTGGTTGAGTTGGCAATGCTGGTGAGTGACAATCGGTTTGAAAATAGGCGGGCGGGTTTGAGAGGGCGCGCCTGCGCAGTAGATGGCCTGCCTCAAGATTGAACCGCCATCTCGAGTCTCCAACCCCAACCTACCAACAACCCCATCTCATCTCCGCTGATTGGTCAAGTCAACAACACGTCTCCGTAACTTTTCCTTCCAAGACTTTTTTCTTTATTTTTATTTAGGAAGTAATTTTTTTTTTTTAAATTTCGACATTGGTTTTAGTCATTGAACTGTTATTTTGTTTTGACGGCCAATCGCGAAGGGGATCATGGAGTGCCCGCATATCGGCGAGAACGTGAAAATTGACTCGCCTTTCAGGTCGGACGAGAACACAAAGGAATGGCAATGCGCAGGTGAGATTTACAAATTTCGTTGATTTCGAATTCGCCGTTGGTCGCGATTGTCGTCTCGGGACGATTTTGACGACGATGCCCACCTAAGACGTCATTTTGTCATCGATCAGGGCTCGTTTCTTGGGTTCATTTTTGTCTGCGTGAAAAACGAAAAAAGATGGCCTCTCCCTTTCTCTGCGTTGATTTTTTTTGTGCGGTCCTGAGCGGCTGTATTTTGACGATCGGTTTCCCATCTTGTCGTTAATTTTGGGATATAATTAACGTTAAATTTCTGGAGGTTTTTTTGGGTGGGGGAGAATTCCGTTGTAAAGTGCTGGTCCGCATCCTGCAAGCTACGCCCGTTCGGTCGTCCCCAATCAATACTTGGGGCCTGCCTCTCGATTATGCACCTCTTTCATTAGTTGATTTTTCTGGGAACCTCGTGACATTTTTTAACTTTGAAGACTCCGTCTGATCAAATGCCAAGCGTACGCAAGCTGGTATGAAAAAGGTTTTTATTCGAGGTTTATAAAAACGCTAACATCCGCCGTTCCATCTGCGCCGAATTTTTGGTCTCAAGTGGCTCAGTTTAATTTACGGCGAGGCAATTAAAAATTATCTTCACATCGTGATTTATTCGCCTTTAACGAGAAAGGGAAGCCGACGGAGTTGGTCCTGTTTTTGATATCTTGTCAGTATTTGACGGTTGCCGGCGTTTTTTTTTTTTTTTTTTTTTTTTTCGAGCTCTGCAGCTGACGATCGGCTTTGTGTCGTGCCACAAACACTTTGCTCGATGCCGGCTGGTTGTCGATTTGAAGTTGTCGAAGTTTACTACAGTAGGTTGACCTGTCAAAGTACATGTCAACTTGACAGCGGTCATGATCAGAATCAGAGACGGTTAAAAGTCATAAGCGTCATAGGTTTTTATCATAAAAATTGTATACTATTTTATGATACATTTTATAAATATTCATAAATAATATTTTATGATGGCCATTTTGGTTTATTATCCTTGGAATAGGTAATAGTATTTTGATTCAAAATTAGTCGTTATAAGTACGTTTCAATAGGTAAAAAACGAAATGTTCGCGCCGTCCGAGCCGTTTTGGGCAGTAAGTAGGATTTTTTTTAAATCTGAAATTTTGACAAAATATTTAGCCTAAGTAGGTACAAGGTTTTCAGGCCAATTTTCAAACCCGTCGGCCTCTGTGGAGCTAAAAAGGGGCTGCGGGAGGGGGTTTCGCAGGCTTTCGGGAAGGTATGATATCGAGTGGGGGGTCGTTTTCGAAGTAGTTTTGGACATAGAATCCATTTTTATGGGTCCCACATCCGTCCACAAACTATAAAAAAAATATATAAAAAATAGATAAATAAATAAAAATTGAATTTAAATTTTTTAAATTGATATCGAATTAATTTTTGGATAAAATACTCGTAATTGCAAATTTTGCACCGGTTTTTGAGGTATGATAGAATAAGTTACCACTGAATGGACAAATTTTAGGGTTTTTGAAATGCTGGTTCTTTCAAGCCTAATAGCTTCTAAACTGGTGTAGAAACGCGAAAAATGAATAGGGACGTGTTTGTTGCAAATGTTGTCAGCTTTATTTTTCATATAAATGATTTTTCTGTAGGACCTACCGTTTTTGAGTTAGGAGGAACAATTTGAAACTTACTTACTACTAGATGATATTTCATCTATATCATAATATGATATAGATGAAATATCATCTATATATATTAAAATGTGGGTTTTATTGTGTTTAACCATTTTTTGGTTCTCACAAGTGGGGCAGGAGCCGACCCCACAATGCGCCCAGATAATCACAGATAAAGTAAGATAGTCTTAGATAGTCTTGCTCCAGAGAAAGGATTCACATAAACTTGCGTTCAGAGGTGAATTGTCTGCCGACAAGCCAGGTATTACAACACTTGATTGATTTTTGGTCAAACATTGGTGTTCGGCCCGGATTCGAACCAGGCTGATCAGCGCTCCGACTGATAAATATCATCTATATAATATATTATATTATGACATATCATCAAGTAGGTATGCGTAAGTCATCTAGTAGATGTGTCATATCATCAGATGATAGATTCTAGTAGGTAATGTGTAAACAACGCAGTAAGTTTCGAATTGTCCCTCAAACTCAAAAACGGTACTTAGGTCCTTTGTACATTGTACAAAGAAATTAACCTGCTCCAAAATTCACTACTTTGCAAGAATACATAAGATTACAATAGATGTTAAAAAAAAAAGCACCTACCTGCCTACCTTTTATTGGAGTGAGCGTAAAGGCGCGGCGTCCTTTAAAACTTTTTTCCTTTGAAAATTATCATAATAATATTATGATACCTAACTGTACATTTCAGGCTATTTCAGACTTGAGTGAAATTATTTGTTTGTTCGAACATGGTTTGCTGCTCAGAATGTTGTTTTTGACACAAATCATCCTCTTTTATTTTTGTAGACATTTTCGATTTTACGGTGATAAATCGAATTCATCAGTTTTAGGTTGTTTCAATCAGAAATCATTTGCTTGTTAGAGTCTGGAACACAAAAACTTTTATTCACCCAGAGGAATTAATTCAGGGGAAGGACAAAATTCAACAAGTAACTAGTATAGAAAGAACAACAAAAGAAACGAAACAAGTTTGTTAGATCGCAAAATGTATTGCTCTACAACTTTTCTTTACGTTCAAACTTCGTTAGAATCTTTGTGTGGCCTTCACCTATAAAATATACTGGAAAACCTGGTTTTTGGAAGTTTTTTTTTTTTTTTTTTTTTTTTAAATAAGCATAAGGAGCAATTTTAGGTCGTGGGGTATATTCGTAACCAGCGTCAAATTTCCTTTAAGTAAGGAGGATTTTTTATTTTATTTATATGGCCATTCGCCTCCACTGTGAAGAATCGAGAATTTCGTCAACGTTGACGAAATTCTCGTTTCTTCATCTAGTGTGCCCGCATGGTTTTCAGCTCGATCGCCCACCCGTCAATTTTGCTTTACTGTTAACTGTTTCCATGTCTTGTGACCTCCTGAAATCTCCGAGTTTCCGTCTCTGGCGTTGTGTCGGTCGTCAGTATCTCTTCGGCCCCCAGAAGGAAGCTGTTCCCGGAGGAGGGGCCCGCCAAGGTCATCCTGGTACCTCGAGGGGCTGCTCACTGTGTAGCTCTGTAATAACAGTCGGCTACTCGGCCCCTCGAGCCTTTCATTCTTTTTTTTTTTTTTTATTCTCCTTCGCTCTTTTTTCCGCTGTTCCTTCCCCACTCTCGGTCGGAGCAATGATCGCCGCAGACCTCGGAGATGGTTCGCTTCCCATCTTACGCCCACAGGCCTTACAGGATGTAACACGCTAGGCCCGTCCTATTGCTATTCTCACCTACCGGCGTTTCTGCACGTTGCTCCTCGGAATCGCTGGAACGTCATGTGATCCGGTCGTTGGCGGAGCCGTTTGTATTCCGTCTCTATTTCCTGTCGGTATCTTCTTCCTCGTCGGAAAATGACTTGGACGGCTTCATCAAATGCATCAAATGTTGTTATCTCGATTAATGCCCGAGTAGGCTGATCACTGAGTAACGCTCCTAAAATTTGCTACTGTTAGGTCACCTACTCAGCAATATGCCTACTCGGGCTTTAAAATCGATGTATAAAATTCATTAAACTCTATTATTTTACTCCATCCAGTTCCTCCGACGTCTCAATTTCCCGATAGTCTACGTCATCTCGTTCTGCTAGTTGTTGCCATTTTGATGGTACAATTTGAGGAGTTTGACTCCAAAAGGTACTAAGTAAAAACCATTTTCGTCGAAGTTGAGTTATCTATCACCTTCCTGGGGTTTTAGGGGAGTAGTTCTTGACAAAAACGGGATCGTTTAGGGGCTAAACAAATGCTATCCCCTTTAAAAACGTCAATTAATATTCGGGTTGATTTCAACATGAACTATATATATAGTATATCTAGCACAATGGCGGACCCTTATCTGTTTTGTTTCAAAAAGTACTTTAATATGGTATGCTGTATTGGCAGTATAGCATACAGGGTTTGCTGTTTTGAGCAAACGGTACCTACTATACCTATCCATTATTTTCAATGATTTCTCTACTGTTGGAGAATCTCCAACTCCATCTCCAATGGAGATGCTTTTCGAAGTTTTTAGCGGTAAGTTTCAAGTTTTCGGGATTAATTTCAATAGAATATGAGTTGGCAGCACTGGTGAAACCACTTTTTGGCAACCCTTTTCTTCAAAAACAATCAAAACCTGAAAACCTGGCAATGATTCACACTCAATACTTCAAACTACCCCTAGGTGTGTAATATTTACGTAAATTTAACTAATTTCAACGTATGCAGTGCATCAAAAGTTATTGAAAAGTGACCAATAAGCGTTTTTCTTCCAGCAGACAGTAAAATGGATGCAGTTGGGTGACAACTCTCTTCCATGTGCTTATTTCATACATACGGTTGTCCTTCCCTGTGATTATGACAGGAAGACTCTCTCCCGTTCCTTGTGTTAGTATTTCGTATCAGGAAGTTTTGGATCTCAAAAGGTCTGATTTCAAAACATACCAAATCGTAAATCCGAAATTTCAAATCTCCTTTCAAATTATTTGAAACTTTGAACTAATTTACACTTTTTTTGACACTTTACACCAAAACGGATTTAGTACCTTTTGGAATCAAACTCCTCAAATCTCAAAATTATTTCTCGAACCCACTTCTACATTTTGTCCCTGGGGGGGGGGGGGGGGGGGGGGGGATTCCAGACAACTGAGTCTAACTAGAACAGGACATTCGTCCCGGGCGTCCCTAACTCCAAAAATATATCCGTAGTAAGTAAAGCCTGGAGTTGTATGCACAAAATGTACACCCAAAGGGAAAATACGTTGAAAAATTTAAAATATCTACACCACTAATTGTCACCGTGTCCGTGGCTGAATATGTGGGTACGTCACAAGCCTTCTCCTCTGAAACGGTATCTAAGTGATGAAAATACCGCGATTTTTAGCGCAACCTTTCCCTCAAAAAATGGAAAGGTGCGCTCAACTCTTCGACATGTTTTTTTGTGTATCACAGCATCACGCCCGAACGGCTGAACAGATTTTCATGAGGGTGGTCTCATTGTGATCAGCACGTTCTGGGGGTGGTTATAGGCTATCAAAATCACCTCCGTCGTCGACGATTCCGACGACATAGTTTGGTCGTTAGATTCCTAGTGTGTCAAGTTTCGAATTCTTAGTTACGGTTTTGGTTTCGTAGTACCTAACAGAAAGGTTGCGCTCTTCTATTCAATTCGATTGATGGCTTGTTTCTATCGTTTCGTAATTCCCATTTAGCTAAGTAGCTAAATAGCTATTAGTACTAATAGGGGGGTTTAGATCCTCACGAAATGAGCGCCCAACTTTCTTATTTTAACTGGGAACCCCCTAAATGTTTTGGCGAATTTGGATTCCTCAGCCAATTTTACGTCCAATAAGCACATTGAGCGCAATTTCCGACGCGCGCAAATCAGCGCAAATCTTCCTATCTTCGTTGTTTACAGTCTAATTGAGTTGGCGTTTTCCCCGAAAGTGGCCCAGCCCCCCTGTCAGTGCTACTTTGTATATTGAAGTAGATTTTGCTGTGAGACGTACAGTACGTATACAGTACCTACATAGGTATTCTATACATTATGTTCCAATTATCATTATGCCCTTGAAAAATCTAGGAAGGATCAAGGAAGAAGGAATGAAACTGTAAGTCTTTTTTTCTATCTTCTTGTTCTTCTTCTTAGTTGGCGTCACAGCTCAGGGTGGGCCTTAGCCTGCTCCGGAACCCTTTCAGTCTTGTCTGGCCTGTGTGCTCCAGTTCCGATAACGAGCGCGCGCCACGTCCTTCACCTCGTCAGCCCATTGGTCGTCCTCTTCTTCGGGTTCCGCCAGGGTGTCCATGGGTTATCTTCCGATCTGGGTCATTCAAATCACGTGGCCAGCCCACCGCAGTCGCCCTAGTTTTATAAATTTGACGACATCGATCCCCTTTTTACAGGGCGTACATCTCGCTGTTCATTCTCCGCCTCCTCGGATTTTCCTTCAAAGTTGCATGTCCTGTCCCTGCTTTCGTATTGTTCACGTCTCGGAGCTGAAGTCAAGGACTGAGCGGATCAGCTTCGTATATATCTCACACTTCACCTGGTGAGTCAGCAGGCGGGACTTCGGCTCTTTCACGAGCCCCAAGTAGCCCAGATTTGCCGCTGCAGGTCTGATTTCAGTGATCGGGTCTCCATCGGAGCAAATGAGGGAGCCTAAGTAGACGAAACTGTCCACAGCCTCAAAACGTGTATTGACAGACCGCCGGACGTAGTACCGACGGAAGGAGCGGATCGCGCCATGATGGCGACGTGAGTGAAACTCCTCTTCGTCGGTGACGCTGATCTTATTTTTGGAGACGAGGGGAAATTTAACATTAAGATACGATACCTTGCTGTTCATTTAGTTAACGACAATATGTCTAAATGCAGTGAGAGGATAGAGTTCGGGTCCGCTGGCCAGGCCTTCATCGCCGACAATTTGGTTGTGGAAGCCGCAACAGCGGGTTCGGGAAAGACTGGATTATTAGGTCAGGCCGTCTTTGATGACATTTCGTTTGAGGCAGCTGCAACTATTGATTTCAGTTCCGTTGGGTATCCAGGACGAACTGATACCGGCCACGACATATCGTGTTGGGTATCAGCATCTCCTCGATTTCCTTCTGTTGACTTCACGTAAGCCTGGTGAGTGCGGGTCGCTTGTGGCTGCATCTTCTACTTGGTCCATAGACTACAATTCGTACGATGCCCTAGCTAGAGTTGTTCCTACACTCCCTTCAACTTCCTCCGCAACATAGAGCGGCGAAATTGTGGATTCACGCCACTGGCCTTCCGCCAAACACACCATACAAAATTTAATGATTTTAATTTCTAATGTAGCTACAACCTCCATATCCGTTTACAATATGGTACTTTGTTTTGAATTTACGTGAAGGCCCATGGATTTGGCGCTTTCTATCGGTGAGGATCTGCGAGAGGGCCGAAAAAGACCTTTCGATGTCACTCGACACAATTGTTAGATAGGTGTACCTATTTCAATACTGCGAGTTCACGAGGTCCTGGGGTTAGGTCAGAAGAGAGGTCAGAGTTTTGACACCACTACAAAAGACCATTCGGGAATTCAACTTCTTCAACGCCTCGCCTGCTTCCCCAGACTAGTTCGCACTTTCCTCTTGCATCTTCAGACCGGCACCCACGGCTATGACAATTGCGTGACGGGTCCCGATCAGGCCATACAATCTGAAGGATGGAGGCCATACAATAGGGGAAGCAGGTTGAGGTTTTTCGCGCCCCGAGTGGCGGCCCATGATGGTCTGAATCAGTGGTATAGCTCAGCCCACACTATGTTGCTTTGTTCGGGTAAAACTGTTTTTTGTTTATTTGTGTGAATATTTTTGATATGATTTCCAAAATTTGATTCCAGATTGTTCTTCGCAAAGTCATCCATGGATGTGTCTGCATTGCGGTAAAGTGCGCTGCGGGCGTTACGTCAACGCCCACGCGCTCGCCCATTCTGAACAACATTCCCACACAGTGTGTATAGACTGTGAAAACTTCTCCGTGTTTTGGTAAGTTCTCAGTTGGCAATTAAATTGGCACGTCCGAGGGCCACTTTCTTGATTCACCGACTTTGTTCTCTTGACGCAGTTATTCTTGCAACGACTACATCGTCAACGACACGGCCAGCGGGTCGATCGCTCGGATTAGGGAGCTACTTCAAATTGCCAGTAGCGACAAGCAGTCCGAGTGGCCGGCTAATTGCGAGATTGGTGACTCCGGCTCGAATGGAACCAGGAGGAACCTACGGCCAAGAAACCGAAAAAGGTTGCTACTCGTCGTGTAAATTCCCGACCCTGGACGCTGGATAGTTACCACTTTACAATTTTTCGTTGTAGTCTTTACACCAATCTTTACACTATTTCCCTTTTGACGGGCAATCAATGACTTCTACATCTGTCGCACCATCAGGTCTTCCCTCTCCATGTGCTGTCGAGGCCAACACATCTACCGACGGGCCAATCAGCTTGTGCCTCGAGTCAGGTATTTTTACAACATCTCTCCAGGAAGAAGAGCATCAAGAACAGGGTGGCCGCCATCTGGAAAAGTCAGGGAAAACCTGGAAAAGTCAGGGAATGAAAAATTTCAGGAAAAGTCAGGGAAAAGTCAGGGAAATCGGTCACAAGTCAGGGAAAAATTTTTGATTAAAAACAAAAAAAAAATCAAAAAATGTATTAAAATACGAATTTTGTTTGGTGTCAAGTTTGTCCCTCTCTTCCGTCCCGAAAATGATGATAATTTTTGATTTTGGTGGGAGCGACTTTGCCGGGTTTGTTTTCCCCTCACTCTTCATCCATGTTGCCCGCACAAGTTCAATGAGTTGGCGGAATTCCCGTTACAGATATAATATCCCCATTCACACGATGAAAAGTCCCACTTCATGCACCAATATCCCTCTCTTCATAATGGAATGTTCCACATCACCCACGAAGTAACCTATCAATCTTTCACTTGGTATTTTGGTTCGAGATCTCTGTCCTTGTAATCATTACTAGTTAATTAAAAAGATTTTTTTCTGTTCGGGTACGTACCCGAACCCTGCTTTTATTCGCAGAATCTGGCTTCTCGAAAATTATTTTTAGCTAGAAAAAATGTACGGAGAAATTATCGGGAAATCCGTTAAAACTGATGGGGAAGTAGGGAAAATTTTGATCTCTGATTGTGGTTGTGACTAGGCAGTCGGGCTCTCTAAAACCGTAGGTAACTAAAGGTATCTAACTAGTCTTTTAAATATATTTAATTCATCTCTGTAATATGCAACAATGTGACTAGATGTAATAGATCCCATCCTAGTAATTCCATGTCATATGGATACGACCAAGTTCCAATTAAGGTATAAATTATTCTATTGTTTTTGGTTTATTATTCTTGGAATAATACACCTATATTTTCGCGACGCGAGTCGACGACTCCGATCGGGCTCAAAATTTGACATTATCCGTTTCAAGAGGTCTACATTCTAAATCCGAAATGTCCGTCCGCCGTCCAGGCCGTTTTGGGCAGTAGGAATTTTTTTAAAAATCTGAAATGTTGACAAAATACTTGGTTTACCATCTAGTTGTGCCCGCAAGGTTTTCAGTCCGATCGCCCAAACCCGTGGGGCGCTATGGGGCTACGGGAGGTTTTTTTTTTTAAGGCTTTTAGCTATAATATCGAGTTAGGTGTCGTTTTCGAAGTATTTATGGGCGTAGAATCCCTTTTTTGGGGTCCCGGAACGATCCGATTTCACTGGGGCGATCTTTAGGGCTTTCTTGGGGTAAAAATGGGATTTGTGAAGGATCCCAGGATGTTGAATATTTTTCGAGTAAAAAATGCAGAATTTTGGAAAAAAACTCATTCTTGGACAAAAAAAATCAAAAAAAAAAATTTTCGAGATAAAAATCCAAAAAAAATTTTTTTTTAAATTTTTTCATTGACAGAATTAAATTTCTACACAAGTAACGTATATCAAAGAATAATAAACCCTTGTGTAAAATTTGCAGCGTTTTTATTTTTCAAGTGTTACTATTTTTGTCAAATAAATAGTTTTTAAAACGCAGTTTACTTATCTACTTTCCCTGGGTTTTAATTGTTTGGTGTAAAAATTTATGTATTTCCTAATCAACTTTCAATTAAAAAAAAAAAAAAAAAAATTCAAGCGATTAAAATTATCAGAATTAATAAAATGTCAGATTAAATTATTATTATTAATAATTAAATTATTAAAATCTCAGATTTTGAATAATTTCGGGTCTGGAAATTAGGTATTTTTGCAGGGAAAAGTCAGGGAAAAGTCAGGGAATTAATTTTTCCCAGCTTGGCGGCCACCCTGAAGAAGGAGCTGCCCATGGTTTGCAAAGCTGGTCTCAAGCCGACTATGGGTTTCCAAGGCTTGCCAAGATGGTCCCAAGCTTTCTAGGCCTGTCCAAGGCTTGCAAAGTTGGTGCCAAGCTGGCTAAGGGTTTCCAAGGCTTGCCAAGATGGTCGCAAGCAGACTAGGGGGTTCCAAGTCTTGTCAGGATGGCATCCACGCATTCCAGACCTGTTCAAGGCTTGCAAAACTGGTCCCTCTGAACATGCTGGCAGCGATTTTGTGCTCCAAGTCGACCGCCGGGAGTGGATAACAATGCAATGTTGGCTGTGAAGAGGGTAAGACCCAATGCAGGTGCGATAGATGTAGGAGTCGGAAAATTATGAATTGGTAACTCTCCGACATCCAGGGATTCGAGTTCTGGACATTATAGAAGGTTCCAATTCAATGAATAAGTGACAAAAAGTTCATCAATTCTTTAAAAAGAAGTTTTCATTCGCAGGTCTCATTCCAACGATAGTAGCAGTGCAGGTAGTACAGAAAACGTTCAAGTCGGCCGGCGGCCAGAGAGATGCCGAAGAAAAACAGAGATGAGTCCCAGCAATCACAGGAAAAACAACGGAAAGAGAGAAAAACGCGTCGTCGGGTTGAGAAATTTAGGCAACACCTGCTTCATGAATGCAGTGCTTCAATCTCTTAGGTGAGCGATTCAAAACTATCTAAAAAATACTCCCTGCGCCGATTTGTCATCACAATTGTGTCATTTACAGCAACATAGAAGAGTTCTCTCTGTACTTCAAGAAAATGCCATCTCTGGAGGCGGCCGTCAGAAGTCGCAGCAAAGTGTACCAGTCGCGGAGCCTGAAAGAAGTCAAAGACGCCATCGTTGCCGAAGAGCTGCGCAAAGTTTTGATCAGCCTGACGGACCAGGGGGCCAAAGGAGCCATATCCCCCGAGTCGTTGTTCCTGGTCATTTGGAAAGTCGTCCCCCGTTATCGGTACGTAAGAAAATGAGAAGAAAGCTACCCGGGGGAGAGTAAGCGTGTCCACATCGCCCGGCGGCATACTGAACGCCGAAATTCGAACCAAATCGTGCCGATCCAAATCCAAAACAGCTCACTCCAGCTGTCCTTAGCGGTGACGCTCCATCTGTCAAAAATCCCATTTAAATTTGTTGATTTTTATTTCGTTTCACTTTCCTTTCTGCTAATTTGAACGGTGTTCTTCGAGCATTATTAAGAGCATTGGGTTTCGAGTATATCAGAGCCCTTACAAGGTTCTTCTTGTTGGTGTCATTAGAAAGGAAGGACTCTTGCGTCATGGTGACAGAAGTAGAGGGTGTAAAGATGAACTTGGTCGAAGAGTGGATCGTAGCCCGACGAGAGCGCTCAGCAGCTGTGGTGCTGTGGTAGGTCAAGTAGTCAGAGGGGTACCCATCGAAGATATTACGAGGGAAATGAGTGACAGAAATCGCTGTTACTGGCTGTCATTTGAAGCAGTATCCCCCCCCCCCCCCCCCAAAAAATAGATATCTACCTACATTCTACATAATTAAGCCTTCTTTGTAAATATAACCTTTATATGAATTCTGTACGTGTACCCTGTTTTAATGTACATACCAACAGCCATATGGATGGGGGGGGGGGGGGGTGGGGGGTATCAATGTTGAACGAATGTTTTCCAAGATTGTGTCGCATGATTGTCCTTTTTTAATTCTACCTTTCCAGCTGACGGCCGTTGTTGGTGTAGGGGGGGGGGGGGTCTACAAATTTAATTCTATGTATTCATATACCATTCCATGCTTCAATATTGATTAAAATACAATTTAGAAGGAAAAAACAAGCGTTATTGGGCGTTTTTTGCCATTTTGGGAAATATAGCCCGTTTTTGAACGTACATAACTCGGTACCTATTGGGTCAAAAATTACATTCAAGTAGTGCAAAATGTTCAGAATTTTGTGCTCTACAACGTTAATAGAAGGCTCCGTTTCGATATAAACGATAGAAAAAAAGTTACGGTCAAAAAACTGAAGAAAGTCAGAAAAAATCGCGGTTTTTTGGCCCCCCCCTGAACTTGGCACACGCTTAATCAGTCCGACTTTTTTAGTACAGACCCGAATTTTTCCGAACGAGAGGCCGTTTTTAAGATATAATGACTGGACTATTAGGGTCTTAACGTTCAGCCCGATTTCTTCTGTCTTGTTGTAGATGCGTCTTAATATTTCCCGTCTAATTCCAGGGGCTACGCTCAGCAGGACGCCCACGAATTTCTACGGTACATGCTCGACAGACTTCACACGGAACTGCTCCACCTCCTGCCGGACTTTTCCCTCAAGGAGTCGCAGTTTATTTCTCACAAAAACAAGACTTCTATCGTCACTTCGGTGTTTGGAGGGACGCTGCAGTCTGAGGTAAGAAAGGCGGCAACGTCCAAGCTTGGTAATGTCCATAAAAGGGGAGTTCGGACTGCATTTGGATTGTTTAGTGACATACTCTGCAAGAATTGTTCATAGCGTGAATCTGTCGTTATAATATCAATTTGAGTGTTTGTATTCCGAAAATGAAGAAACCCTTTTTGAGGCTATAGTCCAGGCAAATTAGACTTTCGCCGGGAAATAAATAAGGTAGAACGTTTTATGATTTTAACTCACTTTTGGCAACCCAAATATGACCCATGTGAGTTTGCGACAACCTCAGGGCTGTGCTAAACTTTTGGGAGCCAAAAAAACCACGAAATGTTTCCGGTTTTTTCAGTTTTTCGCTTATAGCACGAAAACGGTGCATCCTACAAAAAGGTTTACTTCTTACTTAATTAAAGAGCATAAAATTACGGGTCGAATGACCTCCTAAAACGTCCAATTCGGTTCAGCCGTTTACCTCCTAGCGATCGTCAAAGATACGCAATTTCTACCTACTTGGCTCAAAAATGGGAAACTGTCGGAGAGGAATATGAACCTCCCACTCTTGAATCATTAGTGACGATATAGAATACTGAATAGTGATTACTGTGACGTTAGAACCTCTCTCTCCCAGGCAATCCAGGTGGAATTAGATCCAAAGGGTTGTGAACCTAAGCGTATTTTATTATACATATTACTAAATATCCGTTTCCGAAGATATCCTGATCCGCGCCGCGAAATGTCTTTCTGAGAGGAAGAGGCGTTAATCCAATTTACTCACAGCGAGGATCATTGCATGGATGACCAGGAACTTCGTCATGATGTAGGCCGCCCGGGGTGTACTTGGGCTGGCGAATGAGCTTACGTAGGTCCGAGGGATGAGCTGGAGACGAACTGGAAGTTCCAGGAGACCCGGGAGATAGTCGACTCCCGAGCCTCCGACTGGCTGACCGGCATACGTTCGCCCTGGCTGTGTGTGATGCACTCTTCCGATGCAGCATCCCCTCAGTCCCTTTATCCGAACCTCTCGTTCATGTGAACGTGCCGAACGTGCCCAGCCTCCGGCAGAACCGGCCTTGTTTCGGCCTCCACTTGGAGGCTGGTCAACACACATTTTGTTGTGCAGTGATCGACACGTCCGCCGGTTCCAACGCCAACCGGACCGCTGTCCAGGATCGATCTCGACAGAAACGTCCATATTTGAACGTCTCTAAATCGAAAACAACGGCTCCAAATGAAAAAAGTCAGAATGGAAGTTGTAGAGCATCAAATTCTGCATTCTGGGAGTACCTAATAATTTTAATTAGCTCACTTATACTCAGAGACACAAAAGAAAAAGCAAAAACATCGTAATGGCCGAAAAGGATGCAAAGCAGCGTGCTCCTGCAGAAATGGTGGCATCAAGTGCTCAGTCGTTTGTACAAGTTGCAAGGGGGATTCGTGCCTGAATTCTTTTACGGACACGGAAATTGCCCTCGAAGCCAACCAAGCTGATGAGGAAGTTGACGTTGTCGAAGAGGAGCAACTCATGGATTCCTCATCTGAAGTGGACGACGAGGAGTTTGAAAAACAAGCTTGTTTTTCCCAAGGTTTCAAAATAAGTAGTAGGTACACCTAGGCCCCACACCACCAAAGCGAAGCCGATCATCAAAATAATTCATTTCATACATACATTTCATTCCTAGTTGGACATTTTCTTTCTTCTCGAATTAATCATTTGTTCATTCCTGTTCAGTATAATTTACAGTACCTACATTCTATTTTTCTTTGAAGTACATAAATTCCTTTGGCAACACATAATATTTAATTATATATACCTACTATGTGATTATATGGTGTACTTCTTATTTTGAAACCTTGGACCATTGTTGTTGAGCTGAGGCTTTGTGGCTATTTCAGTAACGGGAGGCTCAGTAAATTTATCAACTCACCCAAGCTAATCAAGTTTCAATTTCAAAAATTAATAATTTAACCTACAAATTGGCCTGTGGCTTCTAAAAACAGAAAAATGACATAAATACTAATGAAATCTCACAAGCATTTTTTTTTTTAAATGGAAAATCAGCCATTACGATGTTTTTGCTTTTTCTTTTGTGTCTCTGAGTATAAGTGAGGTAATTAAAATTATTAGGTACTCCCAGAATGCAGACTTTGATGCTCTACAACTTCCATTCTATGACTTTTTTCATTTGGAGCCGTTGTTTTCGATTTAGAGACGTTCAAATATGGACGTTTCCCATTTTTGAGCCAAGTTGGTAAAAATTGCTTAGCTTTGACGATTGCTAGGAGGAAAACGGCTGAACCGAATTGGACGTTTTAGGAGGTCATTCGACCCGTAATTTTATGCTCTTTAATTAAGTAAGGAGTAAACCTTCTTGTAGGATGCACCGTTTTCGTGCTATAAGCGAAAAACTGAAAAAACCGGAAACATTTCGTGTTTTTTTGGCTCCCAAAAGTTTAGCACAGCCCTGAGGTTGTCGCAAACTCACATGGGTCATATTTGGGTTGCCAAAAGTGAGTTAAAATCATAAAACGTTCTACCTTATTTATTTCCCGGCACCGCTGTTTTTTTGGTCTAATTTGCCTGGACTGCTGAAACCGGGGTTTTATTGTGTAGAACCCGTACGAGGGAGCAGAAACCAGTTTTTGGTGAGCTGACTTAGTTTTGGAGAAGCAGGCTTATTGCTTTTTAGTCGTCGGTAGGTACTGTACCAGCACCCACAACGATTCTTCAATTTCAAAAGAAGATAAACTATCGATATCAAATAACCAATCAAAATGGAAATGTTCAATCATCAATCGGATTTTGTTTTGAGATTTGAAACGACTCACTACAATTTCTACCTTTACAGGTGAGATGCCTCAATTGCGGCACCGAGTCCAAAAAGCACGACCCGTTCCTCGACCTGTCGTTAGATATTCCTGAAAAATGCCACCACCAAAGGAAATGCAAAGAAACCGGCGAAGACATTCCTCCTTGCAATATTTTAGGTAATTGTTGGTATTTTTTGAGAGTCAGTTTGACTCGGTGTGTTTTGCTATGTTTTTGTTTTTGTTTCAGATTGTTTAACTAGTTTTATTGAAGTAGAAGAGCTAGCAGAAACAGAATTATACTACTGCAGTAATTGTAAAAGCAAACAAAGATCCACTAAGAGATTTTGGATTCGAAGATTGCCCAACGTAAGTCCTGTTTGTAAGGGGGATATTTCCAAAGACTTGACTTTTACTGACAAATACTATTTTTCCAGGTCCTGTGTCTGCACTTGAAACGGTTCAGGTGGACCAACTGTTTCCGCACGAAGGTCGACACTCACGTCAAATTTCCCGTAATAGCTTTGGATATGTCCCAGTTCGTGCTCAGCGATCTGCCGGACACGCGGAGCTCGAGCAACCAAATGTACGACTTGGCCGCCGTCATAGTTCATCACGGAGGCGGAACGGGCTGCGGTCATTACACGGCTTTCGCCATAAATGGGGGTAAGCAACGTGTATTCCCCGTAGAATGAACGGTTGAACTTTTGGTTTATTATTCTTGGAATATTACACCTGTTTTCGCGACGGGGGTCGACGACTCGGATCGGCCTCAAAATTTGACATTATCCGTTTCATGAGGTCTAGATTTCAAAACCGAAATGTCCGTCCAGTAGACATTTTTTTAAAATCTGAAATTTTGACAAAATACTTGGTTCACCATCTAGTTGTGCCCGCAAGGTTTTCAGTCCGATCGCCCAAACACGTGGGGCGCTGTGGGGCTAAAATGAGGCTACATGAGGTTTTTTTTTTTAAAGGCTTTTGGCTATGGGATCGAGTTAGGTGTCGTTTTCGAAGTATTTTTGGATGTAGAATCCATTTTTTGGCGTCCCGGAACGATCCGATTTCACTGTTGCGATCTATAGGGCTTTCATGGGGCTAAAAATGGGATTTTTGAAGGATACCAGGAGGTTAAATATTTTTCGAGTTAGAAATAAAGAATTTTTGATAAAACAATTTGTTAAAAAAAAAACAAAAAATCCAAAAAAAGGTTTTTTGAAAAAAATTAAAAAAAAATTTTTTTTTCCAAAAAATTTTTTTTGACAGAACGGTCATTCTATTTTAAATTGCCTGTTTTGGGGTCCTGTAGTGAGCAGCTTCGCAAAAACTGAATGTGCTCCAAACAAGCTGTCATTTCGTCACGAGCTACTTTATATTTCATATTTTAAGGATCAATAGCTGTGCAGCGAGTTTTTCAACGATGAACTACTTTTTTTGTGGAATCAACTCAAATAACAGCCTCATGAGTGTCACGACAAGTTTAAGCTGGATTGTACTTCTTGAGGGAATGGTACAAAATCCGGTTGCAACACTTGAGGATGCACAAGACTTAATTGTTAGCGTGTCATAAACGCATTCAAATACAATTTGGTGGGTTGGGGGGGGGGGGGGGCAGTGATATAAACTCATGAGTGTCACGAAAAATTTAAAGTCTGGCACATACATTTTCGATTAAAACCCTAAAATCAAGACCTTATCCGTTGGTGTCGTATTTCTCGTGACAGGGTAGGTGCTACTCATGCAGCAACCCTAATTCAATTTTGCGATCAGTCATGCCCGCAAGGTATTCAGCCCGATTGCCCAAACCCGTGGGGCGCTATGGGGCTAAAATGGGGCTACGGGAGGGTTTTTTTTGGTTTTGTCTGTGGGATCGTGTTAGGTGTCGCTTTCGTGGTATTTTTGGACGTAGAATCCATTTTTGGGGTCCCGGAACGATCCGATTTCACTGTGGCGATCTATAGGACTTCCCTGGGGCTACAAATGGTATTTTTGGAGGATTAACAGAGGTCAACGGGGGCAAACTTTACCCGGTTAATCGGAAAACCCGGATAATTGGAATATCAGCAAACTCAACTAATGGAGTGAAAATGCATGCAGTTAATTACTATTCGGGTGTTTTAAAGTAATTTTAATTATTGTAAAGATACGAGTGGAAGAAGGTGTTATGTGGCATGTTCACCAAAGTTTGGGCTTTTGCATAAATGAAGGCTTTGAAGCGCTTGCAGCCTGGTTATGGGCTAACTAGAATCTAGTATCTGATACTCCTTAGAATAGTACCGAATGGATGAAGGTGACTTGTCACATGATTCCTTCATTTTGTCAATGGTAGTTTGTAAATACTTGGAATCAGCTGTCTATAACATAGCACCCTCTTGCAGCAACATTCCTCCACTTTATCACTACTGTGATTTCGGACGCCTCGGCTTTGGATTGCTCCGCATATTGAAGAGGTGGTTATCAGTCGAAGCAGCCGCTAAACATCTTCCTTACACTGATAATCACCTCTTGGAAGGAAAGGGCAAACCACCGATAGTACGTTGCCGTGGAAAACCTCTCACATTTGCCGTTTGGAGCCGGCGTTAAACAGCAGGTCCCTACTACCGTATTAACTGGCCAACATGCTCAACAGAAGATAGTAGCGAGAGGTTGCCTACGCCCATTGGCGGGTATGGTACTCGGAGAAGAAGAATTGACCGGTTAATCGGACCTCAATTAATGGGGCTTTTACTGTAACTCACAACTGAACGATATTCAATGATGAACCAATTGAGAGCCGTCTCAAGAACGATGGGGAAGGGGCGGGGCGTTGAGCGCCCCATTGGGTAGGTGGCGGGGAGGAATCGCCCCCACTCGAACTTCGGGTGGTTGTCGACAGTCACGCAGTCAGGCGCTTGTACCATGTTTCCTTGCTGTGATCCTTTATCAAAACTTTTTTTCAATTTTGTTTTCGTTTTACAGGACAGTGGTTCCATTTCAACGATCACACTGTTCGACCTACGGAGTTGGATGTAGTGAAAAAATGTAAACCTTACATCCTGTTCTACATCCGTCGAGAATTTAGACTGCCCCACGTCTAACGGTAACTATACAAATAATTTGAATGCAACTGGCATCGCCATAACGTCTATGTACGATATTATAGTAGTCCACTCAATGCGACGTTGGACGTGGGAAAAAATGAGGTGGTTCAAGTCTTTTTCTATCTTTCTTTTTTATATTTCTAGATCCAAAAAACTCGGCTCATGCGTTTTGAGATATTCGCAAAAAGCTCCAAAATGTTGGCACTTTTGGTTTATTATTCTTGGAATAATACACCTGTTTTCGCGACGGAGGTCGACGACTCCGATCGGCCTCAAAATGTGACATTATCCGTTTCAAGAGGTCTAGATTCCAAAACCGAAATGTCCGTACGCCGTCCGGGCCGTTTTGGGCAGTGGGAATTTTTTTTAAATCTGAAATTTTGACAAAAGACTCGGTTTACCATCTAGTTGTGCCCGCAAGGTTTTCAGCCCGATCGCCCAAACCCGTGGGGCGCTATGGGGCTATAATGGGGCTACGGGAGGGATTTTTTGAAGGCTTTTGGGATCGATTTGGGTGTCGTTTTCGAAGTGTTTTTGAACGTAGAATCCATTTTTGGGGGTCCTGGAACGATCCGATTTCACTGTTGCGATCTGTAGGGCTTTCATGGGGCTACAAAAGGGATTTTTGAAGGATCTCAGGAGGTCAAATATTTTTCACGTAAAAAACGAACAATTTTTGAAGAAAAAAAAAATCCCCCAAAAAATTTTTTTTTAAATTTTTTTCATCGACAGAATTACATTTTTGCACAAGTAACCTGTATCGAAGAATAATAAACCCTAGTGTAAAATTTGCAGCGTTTTTTAACTCCGAAACTAGGCGTTCTACGGCAAATGTTGTCAGTATCAAAATGAAAAGGCATTCAATTTCCTTCAAAACGCACTAGTCAACTTTGATTTTTGATCCACTAGTACAGGGATTGCAAGGGAAGGGAGCGCTCGGGGTGTTTCTCCAAGACTTAGAGGAATTTCGTGTTCCCATCTGCTAACGTTGTTTTGGGGTGGTAGCAAGTTGGCTGAAATTTCCTCGCCCAGGTTTATGACAGGGATGCGTCTTCTCCAACGACACTGACTGCACTATGAGGAGCTGACAGCTCAATAGGTGCGACGGCTGAGCTTGCCGGCATCCTCCTCAGCTTGTTTCTATGAAATATCGGCAGCTTTCAACTTCTTCCACGAGTTTCAGCCAACCAGGAGCCTTCTCTGCTGGCAATGTGCTGTTCGCTACCACAAAGAGATTCAACGGCTTTAGTAGCGTGAATCATGGAAGTGTGCCCCTGTCAGCAATGTCACAGTATTGCAATCTACCCTCTACTTTGATACTTCTCGTTAGCGATTGCCCAATCTTTATCAGTTGGACGAACCGTGAAAGCTTCTCCACTAGTGAAAGCCACGTGTTCTTCCTTGCATAAGAAATGGCAAGAAAAGGAAAATAGTCGCTTGGAAAGAGAAATTCAGTATGCTTTCAACGCGCTCTAGCTCCTGCACTGGTGGGTCAAAAATCAAAGTTGACTAGTGCATTTTGTAGCAAATTTAATGCTCTTTCATTTAGATCCTGGCAACATTTGCCGTAGAACGCCTAGTTTCGGAGTTATAAGCAAAAAACTGGAAAAAGTGCCATCATTTTGGGCCGAAAAAGCCGAATTTTTTGGGCCTCTTCAGATTCGGATTCAGCACCTAAAAACCCTAGAATAAGGCTTGAATCACCAACCACCTATTTTTTTCCCCACATCCAACTACGCTCTGACTAGATCGGAACAATCGCGCTCATGGCTCCCCATTGCCTCATCCTCGTGGGTTGGGAGGAGTTCGCCGTCTGATTGGACGCAGAAAATGGTTTTACCAGTACTAACGTTGTCTACGTTCGCTGATCGAGGGGAACGGTAGTAGGGGAAGGGTGGGTAAGACGGGATAGTGGGGTCAAATGGGATACCTTCAGATCTGGTCGTCAGGTGTAGCTGACCAGTTTGATAAGATCGCTTTGATGAAGCAGTCAGTGCACAGTTGGCATTTTTGGCTCAAAGTAGTTTTTGCGTCTGTCAAGACGATTTTTGCGAAAATTCCACATTAAAATCGCTGGAATTGGATGTTTTGAGCCGTACTCCTGGTACACATCAACGCAAAAACCTCAAGGCAAGCGAATGAATGCTTGAAGGACTTAATAAGCTACTATTTGCTTCTAATTAGAAGTCTCTATGTTGCACTGAATCAAAATGGTAGCCAATGCGGTTGAAGATGCCGAGTGGGGCAAGATGGGATAGGATTTTTTTGAAGAGGAATCCCTTGATGAATTGCTACTATCGACTGACGAGGATGAAGACTATGGCGATGCCTGTATGCACTCCAATCACCTACCTAATAGTAAGCACAGCAATGACTGAGAGTTTTCTCCTGTCTGCAAAGTCTGCAAGGATATATCCAGCTAAAGCTATATGTAGCTCACGACCCATGGAGCGGGTTTGAAGGAGATAGCAGTTCGTCTGCAATTTTCGCTCAACAATAATACCCCAGGAGAAATTAAATTAATATATTTGGGTAAAAAATGGTGATTAGGAACGATTTCTATCATCTTCTAGAGGTATCCCATCTTACCCACCCCTTCCTCAAAAATTTGCGATTTTGAATCTTTCCACTAAATTCAATCTGGTAAACAGGGTGCGTTGAAATTCGCCAAATTGCCAACGTTTCTCATTAGAATGCATCCCTACGAATAAAACAGTGCCATTTTTAGCTACATTTGAATGAAATTGTAGTCACTATCGCCCATAGAAGTTATGGTATCCCGTCTTACCCACCCTTCCCCTCCCCAACGCCACACTGGCTCTACAAAATAATATTTATACTGTACAAATTATGTACAATACAATGCAATGTTTTTTTTTTTTTTCTTCTCAACTTTCATCTTTTGGCCAACTCACGTTTTTCATGCTGCTCTGTTTCCAGGTTGACTTGGGCCCTGTGTAGCTGATGTGGATCGCAGGCTTCCTGCTTTAAGCTGACTGCCCTGTGACAACTACTGACCTCTTTGATTCGTGTAAATATATATTGAAACATTTCTCGTTGCGTGCCAAATCATGAGGCGAATTTCTTCTTACGTTCAGCGCTGTATTGATTTATAGATTAGAATAATACGCTCTACTTCTTCGATGAACTGTGATTTTTTTTTTTTTTTTTTTTTTTTTCGTGTACAGTTGTGTGTAGGTGCCCTTAAACGGTTTGTCTAGGTTCGTTTGTTGTCAAAAGCAGGTTTTGTTTTAACTTTTTGTTTCACCTTTGGGGGGGGGGGGGGGGGGGAATCTTGCAACTTTGCACGTCTCAACGTCCTCTTTCATTTACAAGCTCGACTTAAGAGCATTCTGGGGGACAGTGACGTCACTATTCCTGTTTGGTGTATTCAATGTATCATCCGGTGTTCGTTCAACTTCTCTCGTTGAACCCTCGCCGCCCTTTTTTTTTTCCGACTAAACATTCCGTTCACCCCCCGAATGCAGCGCTGATGTGATAAACTGTGATTGTAAGCGGACTTCACTGACTGGTGTCCGGGACACGAACAATTCTCATGAATTCAAATTTGGCTACGGACTGAAGAGATGGTTTTGATACGTCCGAAATTTCGTTTAAAAAAAAAAAGGTCGTTTCGTTTAACCCGTCTATTTTTCAGGGATAATACGCCCGATCTCTGCGAACATCTGTAAAGTAGATTATGGTGTCGTGTTTATTTTTTTGGGATTTGGCACTGAACTTAGTATTATTCATTTTTTGCTGTGATAACGCTTTTCGTAAAACTTTCATTTTCTTTTTTTTACGGTAATTTTGCTCAGCCTGAAAAAAAACTTCATATTGTGACATTTTGGTGGTTCGGGGGCACTGATGGAACTTTCGATTTACTCTTCCCGTAAACAGCCGAAATGTACGTCTTATGTTTGTCTCCATTTTCAGTAAATTCTCGCCAGGTTTTCAGTTAAATTTGTATGAAATTTGTGATTGTGTATCGTTTTGGTGTCGAAGGAACTGATGCACGCAGGTTTCTGACATCTGCAAAAAAGTTAATTTTAAATGAATACTTATTCCTCTCATGTTCCTATCTATGTTATCAAGTTTTTTATAATAACGGTATAATAGCGCTTAATTATGATTTTATAGGTCGATTTGATTTATTTTATTTTATTTGTTAGCTAACGAAATGAAGTCTGGGGTAATGTAAAGTGCGCTGGCACGCTCTGGGGGTTTCTTCACACTTTTATAAAGGAGTGGCGTTACGTAAAGGGGTCCAAAAGCCGAATCTGGCCGGAACTTGAGAAACTTGGATTGGCGTGTCCACACTGTGTAGGGATGGAAAATCGACAGTAATATATCGATTTATTAGTCAAATGATGTATCAGCACTCTGAAAGGAGGACTGTTGTATCGGCTAGGAGGGCATCGCTTCACTCAGCCGGCCACTTTATCGGACAGGGGGTTCGCTTCGCTCGCCCATTTGACTAATAGGCCAAGTGATGTTTTACATGATCCCGTGGGTGTTGAAAATAAGGTAAAAGCACTATAGGTCTCCCACAAGAATATTGCGCTCCGACACTGCATTCTGGTGGCAGAAATCAAACTAATCTTCGCTCGAAATTTCCCCGGTCCCTCTCATTATTCCCTTCTTAGTGGCAGCACTTCTGCCGGGGTTTTTAATGGAAAACTTTTGAATTTCACATGATTGAATTTCACATGAATGCTGTTGTGCAGTTTTTAGGAAGAATTAGGAATACCTCAAAATTTAAACAATTTCCTGGCAACATCCTTATATGTGCCAGCAGGGCCGTGGAGAGAAAATCCGGGCCCGGGGGCAAAATTCTTCGGGCCCCCTAAAAAAAAAAAAAAAAAAAAAAGGTATGAAAATTTTTCCTATATTGATCTGTCCCTTTTCCCATTTTGCCTCCTAAAAAAAACAAAAAACGTTCTCAAGAAAATCCGGGCCCCCCTACGAAAGCCGGGCCCGGGGGCAACGGGTCCAGTGCCCCCCCCCCCCTCTCTACGGGGCTGTGTGCCAGCACTTGCGCAGTCTGTCAGGTCTGCCGGGGTGCTGGCCGCGCTTGTGGTGGGTGAGGTCTGTGAAGGTCTCCCAACTTGGGCGACACATTTCCGAACGGTCGGCATTTAAGGTAAAAGTACCCAGAGTCGACAATGCACCAGTAGTCGACACCCGCTTCGAAAAATGAGAGAAGCTAAGCTTAAGGACACAGATTTGCATTCCTGGGCGGCGCTCTTGATCCTTCTATGTCTTCTGAATGTTCGATAGGAAGTTGTCACGGAAAAGAACAGGAAAGATTTAGTTTGCAATTGTCATGGCCAACGCTTCTGAGGTGATTCGTTGGGGTTGTTGCAGGTCCCCCGATTTCATTTGCAGCTCCCCCCGGTTTGCAACTCCCCGGCCAGAGGAGATTTAAAAAACTCGCCCTGGATGAACAGAGATCTGTGATTGCCGCGACGCATGGATTCGTGTTCCCTTCGGCCTTCTCCACCAGTTTCGTGTATTGTGTAGTGATGGTTTCTTGAATTTTGGATAGTTGGAGGACTTCCCGGAGCACGTCGTTTCTCACGTACCACGGGGCACCTGTCTGTTATGGAACGGATGATATTTTTTGTTGTCGCTGAATCTGTTGTGTGGAAGTGTAGCAGGCTGTGCCGCAGATCTCGCAGCCATAAGTCCATATAGGTCTTATGAGAGCCTTATGAGCTTCTTGTTCTTCAAGCTCAGCTTGGATCTCCAATTCAGCATTGGCCAGCATAGGAAGGTCCTCTTTTTCATAGCGTCTCTGACGTTCTTGTGGTACTTCCAAGTTAGTCTACGGTCTAAAGTCAAACCTAGATAGAACTTTTCCTTGGTGGCCGGGGGAGCTGTCGGGCATCTATCTCTTTAGTGAAATGTAAACAAGCGGAGTTGATACTTTGGATTATAAACGTCGCTTTCACTTCGGGGGAGGTGCAACCGACCCGATTCGTTAGCTGGAAGGTTAAGAACCCATTTTTTATGCTATTTTAACCTCTTATCACTTGATATATTATAATCTTTCCTAAATTTCTGTGTTCCCTAGTGTTTCTAGTTTACGTTGATCCAAAATATTTGCCATTTTAGCGATTTTTTGACTGTTTTTCGGCTATGAAAAGAAAAAAAAAAAAAAAAACCGCTCATTTTCAGTAGTGGTTTCTCATCGTTACAAGCCACATAATTTCAATGATATACTAAGTAGTTACAATTAGTATATCAGCTAGGTGATTTGTGATTTTTTGAGCGTTAAAAGTGGCTCATACTTCAATTTTTCCCCATTTTGAATAACTTGCACGTCTTTGACGTTCGGTTTCAGCCAAACGGCTTAACCAAATCGGGTCGATAGGGTGCTCATTCGACGCCGAATTTCGCCCTCTTTAAAAAAGCATGGAATGCATTTTTCGTCCAGAAGCTTCCTTCTGAGTGAAAATGACCGAAAATCAAAAAAATAAATAAATAAAATATGGGGGTTTTCCGCCATCACCTGTCGACTACTGATGAAATCCCATGTCGACTACCAACGCACGTATATTGATCACTGGTGCATAACCCCCTGTTGGCTACTGAAAAAATCTTTTTTACGTCAACTAAGGGTGCAAAAACACACTTTCGAAAAACTAATTTTTTCCAATTTAATTTCAATTTTGGTTTAATATTCTTGGAATAATACACCTATGTTTTCGCGACGGAGGTCGATCACTCCGATCGGCCTCAAAATTTGACATTATCCGTTTCAAGAGGTCTACATTCTAAATCCGAAATGGCCGTCCGCCGTCCGGGCCGTTTTGGGCAGTTGGAATTTTTTTTTAAATCTGAAATTTTGACAAAATACTCGGTTTACCATCTAGTTGTACCCGCAAGGTTTTCAGTCCGATCGCCCAAACCCGTGGGGCGCTATGGGGCTATAGGAGGGGGTTTTTGAAGGCTTTGAGCTATCGGATCGAGTTAGGTGTCGTTTTCGAAGTATTTTTGGACGTAGAATCCATTTTAGGGGGCCCCGGAACGATCCGATTTCACTGTGGCGATCTACAGGGCTTTCATGGTGCTAAAAATGGGATTTTTGAAGGATCCCAGGAGGTTGAATATTTTTCGAGTAAAAAAAGAAAATTTTTGAAAAGAAAAAAAATTTTTTTTGAAAAAAAAAAATCCAAAAAATTTTTCTTATTGACACAGAATTAAATTTTCGCACTAGTGCTTACTAGTTAGTAAGCTATTTCAAAGAATAATAAATCCTTGTGTAAAATTTACAGCGTTTTAATAAAATTTACTGTTTCATCGTGTAGAGAAGGGATTAAATCCCAAATTAAAACACAAATTTTGTGTTAACCTTGGAACAGTAAAAAAGTGGGAAATTTCGATTTTGTCGGTGGGAGAGACAAAAACCTGTCAAAATTTCCCTAAGGTGTCGACTACTGTTACTACCTACAGTAGGTCTCCCACAAGAATATTCGGGAGCCTCTACAAGGATTCACCTGAACTTGAGTTCAAAGGTGAATTGTCTGCCGACAAGACAGATATTACAACACATGATTGAGTTTTGGTCAAACATTGTTGTTCAAACCCCGGATTCAAACGACTGATCTGTAAACAGGCGTTTCACTGACGCCATAGTCCACGGGGCCACCCTGTCCCACCGTCATAGCTGGTTGCCCGACTACCCTGCAGGCGCAGACAGCTGAAAATCCTGGCAAAACACACCAGCTCTCGCATTTAGGTTAGATCCTTGCACTGAGCCGTCCGTATAGACGTGGGTCCAGTCGTTTGGCGGGTATCGGCTTGATATCGTCTCCAGTGTACGTCTTCAGCACGGAGGTTTAATTTGGCCATCAGGCTGCTTCTGGCCGGTGTCGACAATGTGCTGAACTTTCAAGCTTAATGGCAGCTGGGTGACGAGGCGCTTGGAGGAAATCTCGAGTTTTGGGCAGCAAGGCTGACCCGCTCGGCCAGAACCGAATCATGCAAGTTGGACACGCCTTTAGGTAAATTCGGGGTTCTCATTTGAAACAGGTTTGGCCACTTCGGCTTTTTTGGACTCCTCGCTAAATTTAAAATACCTACTCATCAAAAACTTGTCGAAGTAAGTTAAAATTCACAACAAATATCATTAAATGAAGTTTATAAAAATTGAATATTATAAAAAGGGTGAGGAGAAGATCCTAAATAAGCTAGCAGGCTGATTTTTTTTTACAATTTTATTTTCAACCTTTTTTTTCAGGGTACGGTTGTTTTTGTGTAGTCATTAACTTAGTTAATTTCTTTTCATTGAAGTGATATCCGAGTGTATAACTAGTTTTAGTTATCTACTTGACAAGTTAATCACTGTGGAGGGGACGCAACATCTCCCGCGCTTTCGATATGGGACTTAATTTTGTGTAATTTTTTCTGAACCTCTGAGACCCGAACAGCTTTTCTGATCCTCGGTGGTCACATTGTACCTTCCTAGGTATCGCTCACTTATTTTAAATGTACCGTACATATTCTTAGTGTCGTATTCATCTTGACTTCCTCGTACATACAGTTTTTTTTTTCCTGTTGTATGTATTTTGATCTTGTAATGACGGGATGAGGTTGATACGCTGGAATATGCCGTTGAAAATTAAACTATGTGAAAAACTTTACTGGGTTGTTTATTTCATGTTTAGTTATCCTGGTCATCAGTGGTAAAAGGGTGAGAATCAATGTAGGTAAGTTTAGTTTAACGTCTTATTACATCAGATTCGATAGCGTTCGTTGTGATGGGCTGTCAGATGGCAACACTGGTCACACAAATGGTAACATTAGACCAAACGACGTCACTGATCGACCCAGCTGATCGATTCTACTCCCGCGTATTTTCAAAAGTCACCACTTTCTCTAAATCATGAATAATTTTTTAGAAGCGATTCCAGACGGCTGACTGTCGTTTTTGCTATTCTCGTAGGATGTACTTTCGAAAAAAAAATTGAAAAAAAATTCATGCAACTTCCCCATTCTGAGTTACTAGGACTATAAATTGTTTTGATTAATTTGCCAATGAATAGCATGTTACTTCGTGTTCTGCGTCCAATCGGAGGAATATGGGAACCTTTTAGAGGCACCAAAATTGGGGGTAGAGGACTATTTGTGGATATCTTCACCAGATCTCTGGTTCCAATGGTTTTGCACAGGAGATCGCTGTCATGGGTTACAACTGTGCCGAAGACTCTGGGTTTTCCTTATCCAAGCTGACAAATACCGTAAAAGATAAGGAAATCCCAAGAGTTTACGGTCAAACCCTGAAGCAGCAAAAGCAATTGGGAAAGGAGGGAACCTCCAAACCAGTCGCCACTGGTGTACCCTTAGTTCAGTCGGTATAGGATTTTGGACCTGGAAATAATTCGGGACAAAACGAAACTTTCAGAGGTTGTGTATGGGTGCCTAGTAGTAAATTCAAGGTTTTCTATTAAAAATACCCTGTGGGAAATCTGAGGTGGCCGAAAAACCGCTTATTTCCAGTTGTTTCAGTTTTTCGCTTATAACTTGGAAACGACGCATCCTACGGAAAATGTTACTCCTTCCAAAATGAAACAGCGTAACATTTGGCGTCGAATGACCTCCTAAAACGTCAAAATCGGTCCGGCCGTTCAGCCGCAATGAATCGTTCAAGTTCGTCAATTTTTACCAACTTGGCTTAAAAATGGGTTATCTTCGAGTTTAAAGGCCTGTATCTCAAAAACGGCTAACCCAAACGAAACATGTCACATAATGAAAGTTGTAGGGCATCAAATTTCAAGTTAGAAAACCTCCTAACATGAAATTTTACTCACCCTAGCGCTGAGATACAAGGTGTAAACCAAAAGTCGTGCCAGTGAATTTCTGGTAAAACTGAATTTCCTAATGGAAATACTTTCGAACCCCACATCATTCATTTGGCTTCCGAGTCTGCAAGGCAGAGGAAGCATTGTTTTCACTTTCGAAATGAAAATGTTCAAAATCTGCTAAAATCTCTCCGGTTCACCCTTGAACGTTGAAATTTGAGAAGGAGACCTTATGGGAGTGCAAGAGACGATTGAAATGACGGGTTTTCTCCTGGTCAGCTGAGTGAGCTAAAATGTAGCTGAAGTGTGGGGAGGGGGGGAGGACTAAAATCTTGCTCGAGTTAGTGAGCTAACAGCCATAGCTTGTGCCCTATTGATGAATTGGAATAATTTACCTATGTAATCGCGACGGAGGTCGACGACTCCGATCGTCTCGGCCTGGGGACTGTGCGCGCAGTCAGCCAATTTAAATACCTGGGTTCCGAATTGGATGCTGCTGGTGGTTGTCAGGCGCGGTGGTCCTCGTTGCGGCACGATTTACGTTTCGGCACAACTCAGCCCCCGGAAAATAATGATACGATTCGGCACAACCCCCAAAAACTGTACCTTCTGCTCAGCTCCCCAGAGAAGAAATGAGAAATATTGTGGGGAGTCCGTCTACATAAATAAATTGTTTTGCTATGAATTATAGTTACCTAATTCCAAATATCCTATAGGGACAAAATATCGGTGTCGAAAATGTCAAAAATGAGGATGTCATAAATGAGCTAGACTTGCTACGTTTTCTTAGTAAAAATTTGTATCTTCAAACTTCATATGAAGCTTAACAGGCTTCTTTTGTTCTATTATTTTTGCAATAATACATCTATGTACTATATAGAATAATTTCCGACTTCCTTGGAAAAGGAAAACCCTACAAGCTCTTAAGGCTAATGTCACCCTCATTGAGTTAGAGTTTGCCACCAAAAGACAGCATCAAAAGGATGCTATTTTATGTACTTACCTACTTGGGTGATTGTAGCTAAATGAATGATATCACCTAGTGCAACTCGAAGATGCATCCAATCCCATTCTATTACTCCTCCAAATTGATCAAATCGGCGTATCCAAGTTATAAGCTCTTGACCAAAATTTTCATGATCTGCGCGCAGATTGTCCTCGTGGAGAACTCAGGAAAATCATAAGATAAGCGAGCCTAACATAAACTCTCAAATCTATTAGTTTTCTTAAGGTACAGTTCCAGCAACAACTTCTCAACCGCTGGGCATGTCACCCCTCGGGCTGTGCCGAATAGTAGCAAAATTAATTGGCTCGATAACAATTGATCGTGCCGAAACGAGTGACGCCCGTCAGGCGGACGTTGACGCCAGAATCGGTCTTGCCCCTGCTGCTATGCGTTCGTTGAATAGGGTTCTGTGGAGTAGGGAGATACATCTGCGAACGAAGATGATTCTGACTGCAATAGTAGAGAGTATCTTGGCGTATGGATCGGAAGGTTGGTCCCTTACAGCGATTGTGGGCAGTGGAGATGGACGGATTACGGCGGAGTTGTCGTGTGTCACGGCTGGATAGAGTCCGGAATGCGACCATCCGGGATACTATCGACCAGCCAGGATCAGTCGTAGAGAGGGTCGAGAGAGGGGGCCCTGAAATGGTATGGTCATGTGAAGCGGATGCCTGATGGAAGGTGGCCTAATGGTCCTCAGCTGGTCGCCAGGGTCGGCCAAGAGTCACATGGAGGGGAGGAGTAGCTCGCTCAATGAGACGACTCAATCTGGAGGACTACCAAGCTGAGGATAGGAGTTCCTGGCGTCAGGCCATTTCGGGCAACCCCTGACAAAATAAAAAGTTAACATACGTATAAGTAGGGTGGATCAAAAAAACACTTTTTACCACAGTGTGGTGTTTGCCGACGGTGCAGAGGTCTAATCCAATGAGGTGGTTAGGGTGAGAAATGACTCCTCTGCTGAGTAATCAGCAGAGGAGTCATTTCTCACCCTAACCACTTTTTACCACCGACCGATCAGCTTCGCATGAAAGCATTTCTCTCTGCCGCTGAAGATTCCAGCCACTCCTCCAAATTAGTTTTATTAATCAATACAGCACTCGCGATAGCTTCCATTGAAACTCATCTCTGCTTTGACAAGAGCCTCACGGTCTCATCTTGAACGAGAAGGTCAAGATCTAGTAAGGTTTGTGACCTACGACACGCGTTCACTGCGGAATATTTTAGTTTTGACCACGAAAACATCGATAACTCAGGTCCATGGAATTCCGGACTATTTGAGAATATCCTCACCAGATCTCTGCTGTACGTTCAGCCCTGAAGTAGCAAATTGGGAAAGGAGCGTACCTCCAAACCAGTCGCCACTGGTGTGCCCTGTTGGCATGGTGAGTCACTTTAGACTGGTCATCGTTTCATATATCATTTAATATTTGTATGTACAAGGAGCGTCAAAGTCATTGGAGTCGTCGTCGGACGATGAAAACTTGATGGCCTGCGCTTGAGGGACTTTTCTACTCAGCATCTGGGCGTTGTCCGTCTTGAGTTGTTTGGAAATCATTTTCAATTTCTTGAGAGGGTCTTCGTCAGTCAAGGATTTGAAATGGTCTGGCGAGACTCGAGAGTACGATGAATCTATCCGGTTGTGAGTAGGAAGAATTAGGTAGGTGGATGGGACACTCGACTCATTCTTTGTGTTGCAGCGTATGAAGCCGTCCACTTAGGTACCTATTCCACTATTTGCCGATAAGGGCAGATATGATTCGTCTCTTACCCTGAGTCGGTCTGACAGTTCCCGAACGTGCGGAATCCCCTCGTCCCGATGGGCGAGGTCGACGTTTGCTCATCTTGTCTGAATCCGGGTTGCTCGCTGTGTCCGAGTCCTGTGAATGAGAACATTGAACCAGAAACGAACATTGCTGAAAGTGCCAAGGCCAAATAGCGTTGGTTTCACGTCACCTGCAAGCCGTCGCCTTTGGCCAAATTCTTCCTCGTCGACCGAATGTCCGCCAGCATCTCCTCCATGTCCGCCATTGGTTTTGCTGGTTTGGACCCGCCTGGAGACAACGGCCCTGCGCGGAACGGGGGGCTCATCATGTCCGAGTCATCGCTGGTGAAGTCATCCGCCTGTACGACGTCCCCCTGAGCGAATTTTTTCTCAAGACCCTTGCCTGAAAACGTCGTTTATTAGCAACGCTACTAGCCTGCTGTGTATTCATTTCATCTCCCTTACTGGTTCCCTTCCCCTTGAAACCGGATCGGGCCAAGTCGCTGACCGTCACCCGGCCTGACATTCTGCTCGCCCCTTCCATAAACTTGTCAAAACTTGTTCTCAACCCTGAGTCTGATGTTTTTTTCAGATTGGCGTCAAGAGCCTGCAGGCTGTCCCAGGCCCTCTTGTGCATAGCATCTAACTGTTCAGCGTACACCTTCTTCATTTCAATACTCTCTTGCAAGGAGGATTCTGACAAGTCTGTAACACAATTGCTCTGCATGCCTCCTGCTTGCTTTTACTTTTCTACTCCAAAAATACTTTACCTTCACCAACTCGTGCATTGGACTTCATTTTCTTCATGTAATCGCTGAACTTGGACGGCCCTTTGGGAGTAGTGTTGACGGCTTTTGACTTTGCCTCCATCTTCATGTTTTTCAACGTTGCTGTCAGTTCTTCTGCTCCTTCATCAAACATTTCATTAAATTTATATTTTTTTTATGTCTCGTAAATTAAAAAAAAAAATTGTACCCATTTGGCTGAGGTGTCTTCCCTCCGGCGGTGAACGGAATTTCCACCCTGGATAAGTCGGCCCAGGAGATTTGTTGATGTCGTTCCACATCTTGGCTTTGGACGCTGGGCTGAGCGGAGCGTTCGGCCCTTTGGGGGGTCTCGTGCACTCTTCGTCTGAAGAACTCGTCGTATAGTAATCCATCCTGTTGTGCAATTCAGGTTTAGAACCAGCCCTATCAACGCATACAGACCCTTTGGACGTGGGTAGGCAAGCTGTGCGAAAAGCCTCTAAAGCCTCTTCTACTGGCTTCACCATGAAAATGGCAAAAAAAACCATACAGTTTTTGGTTTTTTTTGCCAATAACTCGGAAACCATGCTTCCTAGCGACATGACTACTCTATACGAAATTAAAGCTGATGAAATTTCCTAGAAAATGAGACCAAAAACGCCTCGTTAGCTTTCTCTGTTTGGCCGCTAGAGCGTGCTGAAGTTTGACAATTTTTTCTAACTAAGCCTAAATCTTCGCGCGGTGTGAACGTTTTCGGTTGTAGCCCAGAAACTATTGGTCCGATTCCAAATTTCTTATTTTCTCGTGAAAGCTGATTCAATTCCCCGTCGCAGCTATTCCGCGTGAAATTTAGATTTGAGCATAAGGGAGGGAAAGGAGAACGTTTTCTGAAAAACGTGGTCGTAGATGGTCAAATTTCTTGTTTCCACACTTTTCGACGAATACTAACGGCACTTTTGTTATTTCAATAGACATGCAATGTGCCGTTAGTTATATAAAATTTAATCAGCTTTTTGATTAAAAAAAGAAAAGTAAGATCTGACAAACCGTTCCCGAGTTATAGGCAGAAATGTGCAAAGAATCACGTTTTATTCACAATTTGCCACTTTTTTGCCGTGCCCGCCCCTCCCTTATCAAAGCTCAAATCGAAATTTCCGCGGAATAGCAGCGATGGAGAATTTAATCAGCTTTCACGAGAAAAAAATAAATTTGGAATCGGACCAATAGTTTCTGAGCTAAAACCGAAAACGTCCTGAAAAACGACGTTTTTCCGTGCTTCCGCTCTCCGCACGGTGTCAGATTGGATTCTTATTTACGGCTGTAACTTAGCAGCTATTCGGTCAGAGAAACATTAGAACAGAGAAACAAAGTGGTGGGATTGTGTCCACGCCTCTCCCAACTACCCCCCAAGAAGACGCAGTGGTAAGACGTGTAGTAGGTAATTAGGAATTGGACCTCGATCCCCCCAGGAGGTTAATTGAGTAAAAAACGGACTCTCAGGAGTACAATAAGCAAGAAGGCTTCCGTACTGGGGGTCTCCCTCAAAGTGTTGCCCGCAGTGTTCCGATCTCCTGAAAATTTTACATTTACTTGCGCAGCCAGTGCAAGTTCGCGGCGACCACCCAACCATCTCCAGTCACTGAGCCTTCAAAGGGAAGAACGGTGAGCCAATCCTGCCACCAGCGCCTCCCGGGGCTGCTGCGCCTGAGGATGCCCAGGGGAGCTCCGCCCCTCTACATGGAACGTACATTTCTCGGGGATCCTACAGGCGGCCACAAGCTTGAGAAGCACCTCAGCGAGGACCCACACGGCTTCACCCAACGTGCTGCAGGACTGGGTCAACTTGATGTCCTCGGCGCCGACCTCAGCCTTCTATGGTTCAGACCCTTCAGGAGGTCGAAGACTCCCCTGACTGAGTACGGGAGGATTCCCAAGAAGAGACCCCAGTTGCTCCCGGCTAAGCGAGCAACTCTCACGGTAGTCTGCTATAGTCTTTGCAGCCACGCCCTCGGCATGGGTTGTGTCACCAGGTAGCTGACCAACTGACAGTAGACAACGAACTGCCCCCCCCCCCCCCCCCAGCATGTTGTCCTCACGAGCTTGCTCTTGAGCATTATATAACTCGCACTTGGCGAGAAGGCTTTGTTTCTTCCCCAGCCCTCAAGGATGCAAGCAAGCTCAGAACTTATTCTCCAGCTCCCACTTCAGACAGACCTTGCCCAGAATTCCATGCCATTGCATCACACAGTGCAAGAACTTGGACGCAGTGCCTGCTACATCCCGCCAAGCCACAATCCTGAATTTAAGTACCGCTTAGGCCCTTAATGTAAAACACTACCTTTTTTATTTTTTAAAAATGTAATTCGCTACCTATTTCCTCTTTACAGGTTCCATCTTACTTTCTCCCAGACAGTTTTCGGAGCGATACGTCAGTTTTTGCTCCCCCATCCGAAGACATGGCGCTCTTCAGCTGGTTTTGAGCTTGAACCTGACCACTTCTCTGAACCACGTCCTTACTCGCCGCAGACCTACCAAGACCGAATAGATTTATCAGTCAGTGAGTTTGCTTTGGTTTGAGCTCATACGGCGTCATACCTGACGGCTGGTTTCCGCAAATTTGACGTTCCGCTGGAACTTGCAACTGCTCCTTGCATCTTGACGTCCCTCCCGTCCATTTTGACTTCCTTCATCTGCACCGGCTTTTTCGCGCTTGGGTCGGCATTCGCGAATGACACCCCGCTTTTGCGCCTGTCCCTCCCTGTCGTCTTCGCCTGAGCTGCCGACAGACCGCTTTTGTAATACCCTCCTTGCATTTCCACAATTTGTTTCGGAGTAGTTTTCCCTGCCAGGCGAGCCAACGTCGCTTTCCGCTCGGCTTCTTCATTCGAAAACCCGTTAGCCGTTTTGTTCATTCCTGCCTTTCGAATAGGGTTCGCTTGGTTCAACGAAGAGCCTGGGATTTAAATACAAATCCGTGTATTGTTTCTGCTGAATGATTTTTTTTTCGACTTTTCATTAGGTACGTTATCCATTGTATCTCTATTGCTAATACTCACTGCTCGCGGGAGCTTTTGGTTCCGTCCTCATCGAATTCGGATTTCTCCCAGTCGGCCTCTGCATTTTGTATGTTGATCAAATTCACGAAACAACAAATGCACACCGCAGGTTTTTGAAATTTTCTATAGTTGACGCTACACTACTCCAAAAAAACACCATGTTTTAGTTGGAAGGTGTCATGGTATATTGCTAACTAGAGTGGGTTACATGTTGATTTGTGTGTAAAATCTCTGTTAGGTACATCAAGTTCTGTCGATAGTATGAGTGTGGGATGTAGATATAAACAGGCTTATTTTTTCAAGTTTAGTCTTCATTCTTCATCAGTCTCTCTTTTGGTCTATTATTCCTCTTCCGATGTAATCGCGACGGAGGCCGAAAATTCTGATCGGCCTCAAAATTTGACTTCATAGTTAGTTTCAAGAAGTCTCTTTCTCTCTTTGGGTGCCATTCCCGTAATCGGGCGTTGGCGACCTCTCGCTACTAACATCTGTTGAGCGTGTTGACCAGCTAATACAGAAGTAGTAGGGACCTACTGCTTAACGCCGGTTCCGAACGGCAAATTTGAGAGGTTTTCCACGGCAGAATACTTTCGGTGGGTTGCCATTGCCTTCCGAAAGGTGATTATCAGTATGAGGAAGATGTCTTGCGGCTGCTGGGATCGAACCAGCAACCTTTGACTCAGTAGTCCAACGCTCAAACCACTGAGCCACTGATAACCACTTCAAGAAGTCTACAATCCAAAAACGAATGTCCGGCTGCCGCTGTCCGCCGTAAGCCTTCCGAGCCGTTTTGGGTAGTAGGAATTTTTTGAAAAATCTGAAATTTTTACAAAATACTCGGTTTACCATCTAGTTGTGCCCGCAAAGTTTTCTGCCCGATCGCCCAAACCCGTGGGGCGCTATGGGGCTAAAATGGGGCTACGGGAGGGGTTTTTTGAAGGTTTTTAGCTATGGGATCGAGTTAGGTGTCGTTTTCGAAGAATTTTTGGACGTAGAATCCATTTTTTGGGGTCCCGGAACGATCCGATTTCACTGGGGCGATCTTAGGGGCTTTCATGGGGCTAAAAATGGGATTTTTGAAGGATCCTAGGATGTTAAATATTTTTCGAGTAAAAAATACAGAATTTTTGAAAAAACACATTTTTGAACAAAAAAAATTTTTTTTTTAAATTTTTTTATTGACAGAATTAAATTTCTGCACAAGTAACGTATATCAAAGAATAATAAACCCTTGTGTAAAATTTGCAGCGTTTTTGGTTTATTATTCTTGGAATAATACACCTATGTTTTCGCGACACGGGTCGACGACTCCGATCGGCCTCAAAATTTGACATTATCCGTTTCAAGAGGTCTACATTCAAAATCCGAAATGTCCGTCCGCCGTCCGCCGTACGCCGTCCGCCGTCCGGGCCGTTTTGGGCAGTAGGAATTTTTTTAAAAATCTGAAATTTTGGCAAAATACTTGGTTTACCATCTAGTTGTGCCCGCAAGGTTTTCAGTCCGATCGCCCAAACCCGTGGGGCGCTATGGGGCTAAAATGGGGCTACAGGAGGGGTGTTTTGAAGGCTTTTAGCTATGGGATCGAGTTAGGTGTCGTTTTCGAAGTATTTTTGGACGTAGAATCCATTTTTGGGGGTCCCGGAACGATCCGATTTCACTGTGGCAAATATAGGGCTTTCATGGGGCTAAAAATGGGATTTTTGAAGGATCCCAAGAAGTTAAATATTTTTCGAGTAAAAATTAAAGAATTTTTGAAAAAACACATTTTTGAAAAAAAATCCCCCCAAAAAATTTTTTTGAAATATAAAAATCCAAAAAAAAAATTTTTTAAATTTTTTTTATTGACAGAATTAAATGTCCGTACAAGTAACCTATATCACAGAATAATAAACCCTTGTGTAAAATTTGCAGCGTTTTTGAAGGGTTTTGGCTAATGGGGTTATCACACTGTCAAAAACTCCCCGACGGCCGACGAGTGGCGATTACGTTGAAATCATAGGCAATGACCGGCGGGGGGGGGGGGCAAGCCGCCGGGTAGACGACACCCTCTCCCCCCCTCAGCTATGAACGCCGGACGCCTCGCGTGGTGCCCGACGTCCGGCGTTCATAGCTGAGGGAAGGAGAGGGCGGCTCGGCCCTCCCCCCCCCCGCCGGTCTATGCCCATGATTTCAATGTAAATCGCCACTCGTCGGCCGGCTGGAGTTTCCGACAGTGTGATTACCCCATAAGGGATCGAGTTAGGTGTCGTTTTCGAAGTATTTTTGGACGTCGAATCCATTTTTTGGGTTCCCGGAACGATCCAATTTCACTGTTGCAATCTATAGGGCTTTCATGGGGCTACAAATGGGATTTTGGAAGGACCCCAGGAAATCAAATATTTTTCAAGTAAAAAAAACAAAAAAATTTACAAATTTTTTTTGAAAAAAATCCAAAAAATGTTTTTTCTAAAATAAAAATAAAATTTTTTTATTGACACAGAATTAAATTTCTGCACATGTAACCTTTATCAAAGAATAATTAACCCTTGTGTAAAATTTGCATCGTTTTTTTCCCATAATATGACATTGTATTATATCAAAGTCAATGAATATGGGCGGTATTTTTCCCCTGGCTGGGGTGCGTAACGTCTAATTCCCTATAAACACACCCTTTTAGCACCTGCAAGGTGTCACTATACTCATTTCATTGTGCATTTCACTAAATTCATACCTACTATAATATCGGCTGACTTAAAAAATACAGGATTATGAGGGGTAATAAAAATACTCTAATGTTTTTAAAGCTCCAACTCTCCTCGCTGGTCGCGTGATGACTGAAATATTTTCATTTTTGCAAGTGAAAGAAAGGTAACAACCGTACAAACACACAGGAGCTTTGAACAAATGTTCCAGAAGAATGAGCCCTAAACCTTGTGACACACCTAAATACCCCCCCCCCCCCCCCCATCCAAGGATTCAAAGAGGCTTTAATTGATTGGGGATCAAAAGGGGAGAGTCCAATGAATGGATTATCATTGGAAATAATATTCGAATAGCCCTTCATCCTCCCTTCCATAATACTGAAAGTGGTGAACTGCACCTTGTGACACACCAGGATATTGAGAAATCACCCTTTATGTTTTGAAAAAATGGAGTCAAGTATTGATTGTTTATCAAACAATTGCTACGGATCTGATAGAGTAGATTGTCCTGCATAACAAGACATTTTCAGGTTTCAAAAATTCCCATGGTAAGCGGAGAAAAGTGTGACAGAAATAGGGCGCTTATTCGTGGAAAGGCCCAGGTATCAAACAACCATAGCATGCAATTTGCGAAGTCAGCTTTCGATCTGAAGCGTGACCGGCATTAAAGCCAGAGACGTATCTGTCTCTGGTAGTCAGGATAAGTCTAAGATCTTGAGGGAACTGTACTCGTTGCTCTCCATCAGTACAGACATGATGGCTGAGAAAAGATGCTCTGAGGGAATGCCAGACAGGAGCGTGTCATTGGGAGCCCATTTTCTCAGTTCAAGAAGAAAATATTTCAATGGTTCTTTTTTTTCACATACTAGATCGACTTGTGTTGCTTACCGAGATTGATCCATAGAAAAGCTCGTTCCCAGCTATTAAAAAAAGAGAATAATTTCTAATAGGTGGACGATGGTGAACTCTCTGCATCGCCGTAACCACAGCAACTAATCAACAAACGTTATTCCCCGTTATGGGGCGAGGGGCGCTTTTTTCGGTAATGTCTGTTTTTGAGCAAAATATAAGCAAAATATACTGCAACTTCCTGAAGCACAATATTATGTTGAGCTTTGATTCTTATCTCCTCCAATCGACCTTCAAAAGTCCCATTTTTGACCAAATAAAGGTTTCGAGTTTTTTGAGTAAATGTGAGGCTCTTGTCGTCGTGCAAAGTTGAACGTACGGTGAGAAATGTCTTCTCAGTGTTCGGTTGAAATAATCTGGACTTTTGGAAGGCTCTACGATCGTTGTAAAAGCGTGTAAATCCTCGTAAGTGTGGAAGAGTTATTGAAAAAATCCTCGTATGTCCAAAAACAGCTGTTTATTTTAGAATTGGACCCTAAATTAATAATTTCTTCTGAAGGTTTCTCATAAACATTGGTCGACTGAAAGTGCTTTGGGCATCGAAAACCGTCTCTGTGCAGTTTTTAATGTCTCCTCTAAAATTTAGATTTTTGGAACGTACGTGGTTTTGGAGGTCGAAGCACTACTACGTCTGGCAACAACAAACAGAGTCCAAGTGACAAATAACGCGATTTCTCCCGCGGCGAACCAGGTTGTCTATTTGTTCCCGTAAACCCGGGGAGGGTTTGAATTGAATTGGACCAAAGTTTAAAACAATCGGAGCCGAGGCCCCCAGGAGTTAATTTGTTTGCGGAAATAGGGAGGTAAATGTTTAGGTTTTGATAGAGCCGGGCCGCGGAAGAGTTTGCCTCCCCCTGCAGCCTGCTCCCGGAGCATCGATCTCCAACAGTCTCCCTGGAAACAAGTCTCCTACGGGATTCCGGTAAATAGGCCCTCGACAGCTTCTCATGTAAATCGTCGAGTCGTACTAGTGGAGATGAATTGACGGAGCGTTTTGAACGAGTTTCAAAAATTTCGTCGTATGGATGAAGTCCAGCCAATTAGTCACCAAAATATGGACATGCTTACATGAAATATGCTACAGGATTCTATGTTTCTAATCGGTCTATTACGATGCAAATAAGAGGAATCCAGGTTTTCTCAACAAAATTTTCAATGGGACAACTGGACCAGCGTAAAAAACCCGATTTTTTCCGACTCTTTTCGGTTTTTTCAAAATTACTCGAGAACAAGTGATCCTAGCGATGTTGTTCACTTGGACGGTTTTAAAGTTGATGAAATTACCAACAATTTGCACCCCCTACAGTTGTTTTTAAACCCAACATCAAGCAATATACAGCTCGTTGAAATTTGACAATCGTTTCCAACTTTATAAAAAATTGCTAAATTCCCCAAATTCCCCTTCCAAAGTGCTTATTCGTCATAGACATGTGGGTATCAAGATGGAAATTTAATTAGTATATACAAATTTATTCCTCCCCCCTCTGCAAGGGAGATTTAGTGGGTGAACTTACATTCAAACACTCATTTCTAGAAAACGTTTGTTATTACAGAAATTTCAGGAGGATGAGAAAATTCGTGGATAGTTAACTATTTTTTTTTTGATCGTCTACTTACTAAAAGCCCCAACCCGAGGAGAGTGCCGCGATTTTGGTATTTAATTCTAGGGTTCCTAACTATTTATAGAAGCCGGAAAAATTTGAAATTGGTCGCTCAAAATTCAGCTCAGCGAGCATAGTACGAAAAAAAATCTGAAACCACCAAAAACTTGATCCGTGTGGCGTATCCACGCTCCAAAATTAGCCATAAACAGGATTCCAAACTTTTTTTAAACAAATTTGAAAAAATTATTTTTCGCCAAGTACGAAAAATTTGAAACCGACATAAAGTTGTTTCAAGTGGCGTTTCAGTTGCTCCAAAAGTGGTATATAAATAGCCCCCCCCCCCCCCCCCCCGCCGATAAAAACCCTTCCCCGTCACCTTCATTTGTTTAAGCAAGGAAAAAAATAAAATAAACGCTGCAAATATGACACAAGGGTTTATTATTCTTTGATATATAATAGGTTTCTTGTGCAAGTAGGTATTATTTCTGTGTCAATGAAAAAAATGTCGAAACAATTTTTTTTAGATTTTTTTTTTTTTCAAAAATTCCTTATTAAATAACTAACCTCCTGGGATCCTTCAAAAATCCCATTTTTAGCCCCATGAAAGCACTATAGATCGCCACAGTGAAATCGGATCGTTCCGGGGCCCCGGAAAATGGATTCTACGCCCAAAAATACTTTGAAAACGACTCCTAACTCGATCGCATAGCCCAAAGCCTTAAAAAAAACCCTCCTGTAGACCCATTTTAGCCCCATAGCGCCCCACGGGTTTGGGCGATAGGACTGAAAACCTCGCGGGCTTTGAAACGAATAGTGAACGATTTCTGTCCCTTGAAAACTAAAGAAGTTTCATTTCTCCAGCAACGACTCGGTTGTAAGGGGAAATCATCAGAAAACCAACCGTAACGTTTTTTTTTTTTTTGTCAAAACAAAAAATATTGTCGGGTGAACAATATCGCTAGGATCACGTGTTCTCGAGTAAAATTGACAAAATCCCGAAAATTCAGAAAAAAAATTGTGGTTTTTACGCTGGCCAGAGTTGCCCCATCGAAAATTCTGTTGGGAACCCCTAGATTCCTCTTATTGGCAACAAATAGAAAATTTATTCCAAGATGATTAGTTAACCATTTCATGGCGACTACATCCTCATCACATGACTCTTACAAGTGCACGCCGCCCTCCCGAAAATCATCTCCATTCACCCTATAAATAACAAAACTGCGGGACAGAGGGCTTTGGCTTAATAACAGGCATCGACTTTCCCGATGGTCCCTACTAATCGGATTTCATATTTTACTTATCGCACTAACAAAAGAGCGTACAGAGGGTCTTTTCAACTCCCCTCCACCTCCTCAGTTTACCGAGTAATTACCCCTTCTCTTCGAAAGGGAACCTTCCCTTTGATCGGCAACCACGTTTTCTCCTTCTTTATTCCCCTCTTTTCAGCACTTTTTTGATTCTCTTGAGCCTTACTTTATAAATAAGATTCCCTTCTAAACGCTACAACCCACTGAAGGCTCCGTACCCCAAGCAAAGTTCTTTTTTTTTTATTAAATAGTCCTATATTCAAACTTTCACGGACTCAAACTTCAAACAAAGACTTTTCCCGGAGGTAAAAGAAGGGGAAGAACCAAACTAAGATATTTTAGAAATAATTCAAGACTAATTAAAAATACATCGCTCTGGAAGGTGTTCTTTAAACGAGCTTCAAAGTGGTATTTTTAAGATTTTGACTCAATTTTCGATGATTTTGGCGTTTTCGCTTTTTCGTTTTTTTTTACGGAGGTCGAAAATTCTGATTGGCCTTAAAACTTATACGTTTGAAGATGTCTTGAAATCCGCTGTTTTGGGAATTGAATGTCTAAGAGGTTAAAGGAGGGCTCGCCCACTACCAGAGCTATGCCTCTCCCGCCGGATGCAAGCAAACCGGCAAAGCCCACCGCCGGAGGTCCGTAGACGTCCAAACGAGGGAGACCCAGCACCATGGAGCCAGTACTTGTACTACTGAGCCACAAGCGAGACCGAGTGTTCTAGCGCACTCTACCAGCTGAGCGGGCTGGTACCCGAGTTAACGACCAAAGTCACATAACTCACATGCCGCCAGGTGAGCAGACTCGTCCGCCCACCCAGCTACCCCTGTCTCTTGCGAGAGTGGGTTAACACCACGACCAACCTCGAATCCAACGCCAATTGAGGGGGCCAGCCGGCGGGGCTTTGCGAGTGCCGGACACCGAAGTGCCCAACACCCACGGTGCGCCTGTGGCAGCGGGGGCTGCCCCTCTCCCGAGGATCACTGGATTAGGAGTGTGGGAACGCCACGTACTCCACTTTAAGGCCGCTCCAGTCTGAGGCCCGAGAGAGATTAGGTCTAGCATCCCTCTCTACCACTTCTCATGCATCTCCCACCGGAGTAGGATCCCGACGCTCTTTTGGGCAGTGGGAATTTTTTTTTTTAAATCTGAAATTTTAACAAAATACTCGGTTTACCATCTAGTTGTGCCCGCAAGGATTTCGGCCCGATCGCCCAAACCCGTGGGGCGCTATGGGAGGTTTTTTTAGGGGTTTCGGCTAAGGGGTCGAGTTAGGTGTCGTTTTCGAAGTATTTTTGGGCGTAGAATCCAGTTTTTGGGGTCCCGGAACGCTCCGATTTCACTGTGGGGATCTATGGGGCTTTCATATGAAAGCCCAAAAATTTGGCTAAAAATGGGATTTTTGACGGAGGTAAAATAAGGTGACGTTTTCCGACTCATTTTGGACCCAATATCCATCTTTTCGAGGTCCAACATCCTTCCAAACATTGTACAAAAACTTTTTTTTTTTTTCATTTTTACGAAAACCCTTGTGTAAAATTTGCAGCGGTTTTTAGAATGAAAATTACATCGAAGGCTGCGAGAAACCGATACCGCACTGGCTCCTCTGGTGCCCTTGATTACTTCTCAGCCCCTAGGCACACCCCCCCCCCCCCTCTCTCGCGGGGCCTGGATGAGATAGAACCCTCCACACGATTTGAAATTGCGGTGTTGTTACAGTAACTATTATCTTGTCCAGTAAAACCATGTAAAGCCTAGATTCATACACTCTTCGGTCTTATTGACCAGTAACGCCTCGCTTTGCCGCCGGAGCGCTCTGTCCCACAATGAATTTTATTATAATAAAACGAATAAATGCGTAGTTGGGTCGGATTCCATATTCTTACGTTTGGGTTCTGGTGAGGGAATGAGCAGCTGGTGTTTTCTTTTATGGCATTTATTCGGTGTCCGGCAAGTCATATATATGTATATATTCCTGAAGAGCCTTTACCCTTAGAATACACACTCATTTCGTTGGGTCTGCTGACCAGGACTCACAATCCGACAGTTCTTCGGAAAGGGAAGCCGGTCCAGCGGACCCCAATTATATTTTCGCGCGGGGTTCTTGCCCAGGCCGCCAATTGCCGACAATTCGCTCGTGGCAGCCGGGAAATTAACCCTCAGTAAGGCTCGATTTGAGAATGATGCCACCCTTGGCGACAAATCGCTCGGAGTAGCTCAGGAACAAATGGCAGCAAGTGTGGATCCAGGACGAACTAATATCGATGTTGACCATTCAACTTCAATATCAGAATCGACTGGCCTCCCTTCCGAAATTCAACGTCGGAGTACTTTTGTACACGTACTTACTCAGTTTTACTCACTTTTACTGACAACTTCTCATTAAAACGTCAACACAGTGAACAAAGCTCGGATGATCAAGTGGCGGCTTCTCAACTAACAAACCTCCCTTGTGAGGCCGGACGACACCGTGAAAATCACACGATGGCTCAATGACTCGCCTGATGACGACTCATCCATCATCCTGGGTAACCGAGATGAAGATGTCTGGAGAAAAAAAAGGTCTCAAACGCGTTGACTCGACTGAGCCGAGCCAGGAGGTAACGTCAGGACTATGTCTCTCGGCCCTGTGCGCGGAATAAAAGGGAAGGAATCCCCCCCAAGGGACTTTTTTTTGTGGGCCATTAGGCTTCATCAGATATTGATTATCTACTAACATCATCGCCCTCTTGAAAACTCTGGTGGCTACCATCTCTCACGGACTCAAGAGGAAAAGGCGCTGAAGTCAAGATTTTTGGGTAGTGTGGACAAGAAAAAAAAAAGGTATTGTTCCTTTTGGCAGAGATGAGCAATAAATTGACATGTTATGCGAAAATGACATGCTCTGGCCATTTTATCAGATAATGAAATATATTGTCGATTATCAAATTGGTGATGATGATGTTGACCGTTTCAATGAATGCGGGTGGAAAGTTGTTGAGGGTCGGTCAGATAAGACGAGAATGTGCCAACGTTTCAAGAGATATAATGTTATTCTCCTATCAGCAGGGGCCTAATGAAATGAACAAAACGAGAGTAACCAGAAAAACGCTGCAAATTTTACACAAGGGTTTATTATTCTTTGATATAGGTTACTTGTGCAGAAATTAAATTCTGTCAATGAAAAAATTAAAAAATTTTTTTTTTGAGTTTTTTGTTCAAAAATGTTTTTTTTTCAAAAATTCTGTATTTTTTACTCAAAAAATATTTAACATCCTGGGATCCTTCAAAAATCCCATTTTTAGCCCCATGAAAGCCCTAAAGATCGCCCCAGTGAAATCGGATCGTTCCGGGACCCCAAAAAATGGATTCTACGTCCTAAAATACTTCGAAAACGACACCTAACTCGATCTCATAGCTAAAAGCCTTCAAAAAACCCCTCCCGTAGCCCCATTATAGCCCCAGAGCGCCCCACGGGTTTGGGCGATCGGACTGAAAACCTTGCGGGCACAACTAGATGGTATAGCAAGTATTTTGCCAAAATTTCAGATTTTTTTAAAAATTCCTACTACCCAAAACGGCCCGGACGGCGGACGGCGGACGGACATTTCGGATTTTGAATGTAGACCTCTTGAAACGGATAATGTCAAATTTTGAGGCCGATCGGAGTCGTCGACCCGCGTCGCGAAAACATAGGTGTATTATTCCAAGAATAATGAACCAATAACGTTGGAGGACGTTGGAAGAGAGTTTAAAACGGATGTTGAAACATATTGGAGAATCTTCAATCTGATATTAGGCGATCTTCAACCTCAAAAGACACTTTAATTGCATACGATTCGGACCCATGACCCCTACATAGGCAAACAGATAACAAACAGTCCCCACGCAGCCACTGCGCTGCTTGGAGCCCCTAAAAAAACTTAAGATAGGTACCTATTTAACAAATTGAAGATTTGAACATTGAACACAGTGTATACATGAAGTATGTAAAGTGAAAAAGGGGGGGGGGGGATAAACTAACTCAAAAAAAAATTAATTAATTAAAATAAAATAAATAAATGAATAAAATAAAAACTTAAAATTTAATTAAATATTTACAATTTAAAATTTTTATTGTTTGCTTTTCATTTATTTATTTATTTATATTTTTTTAACATTTTTATGATTTTAATTTATTTTACTATTTTGTTCCATGAAACTTTCATGGACAGGGGCGGATAGGCGGTTTCGACCGGCCCGGGCGATTCAATTTGACCCCCCCCCCCCCCCTTACAAGTTACCTATCTAAAGACCATCAAAGGAGGGGTTCTTCATATTTTGGAAAAACAAGCAAATGAATAGGAACGAGAATACACTTTATTAATTTTAATACCTAGGTGAACTTATACTTATTAATCACTACATTGTACTTGAGTGAAAAATAGCAGCGCCTGCATTTAGAAAAAATGAAAGTGGAGCTTGGTATGTGAGTTAGTTTGGTACCGTCTATACAAACATAATAGCGACTGAAGCTAGGATGCATTGCATTTTTGCACATTTCTTCAGTTTCATTATCACAGCGTATTGATGAGGAGCATCTGGCTGGAGCACTGAACCGAGAAGCTTTGGGTGTTTCTGGCCCTCCTCGCCATCTCCCCTACTCATGTTTGTCCCCTGCTTGTTCATTTCTTTCGAATTCTAGGCTCAACCTCTGTCCCATGGTAAATTTACCTTTTACAGCTGTTTAAATTTAATTACTAAAAAGGTTTACTCGGAAAATGAGTCCTCATTCGACTTTCTGGCATCCTTCAAAAGTCTGATGGATCGCCAAGGCGAAATCGGACGCTTCTGGGACCCACAAAAATACTTTGAAAACGACACCTAACTCCTTCCCATAGATGAAACCCTTCAAAAATCCTCTTTTGTAGCCCTCTTTAGTTCCGCAGAGCATCGCTGGTTTGTGCGATTGGGCTGAAAACCGTGTGGGTACAACTAGAAGGAAAACCAAGTATTTTGTCAAAAGGTTCAGATATTTTAGAAAAATTGCTACTGCCAAAACGTAGTGGACATTGCAGTTTTGGAATCTGCTCATCTTAAAGCGTAGATAATATCTACTGTATTATCTATTATATTATAATGACAAATTTTGAGGACAATCAACATTTTGGACTTTGCTAACAACATAGTATATTATTCCTAGAATATTTAACCAAAACGTGATCACATAACGTCCACAGACAAAACGTTTGCTGATGAGGGAGAAGTGACCAAGCGGTAGGCGACATCGCCATCTGGCGAGGAGGGCCAGAAACGACTGAAGCCACTTGGCTCGGTGCTCTGGCCAGACGCTCCTGCTCATATCAACATGAGATCCTCCAGATTGTTGTCACTCAGAGTTAGCCTCAGCCTTGTTTTGATTATTTTCAATTTTGAAAAAACTACTCTAACACTCAGCTTGGGCGGTAGAAAGCGTTACCAAAAATGTGTGAATCAAAAAGAGAATTGCATACAATGAGGCCATGAGGATTTAAAACCTTGTATGCAAATTACGCATTGATTGCACTTGACATCCACCCTGTTAGGAACAAAACCAACCAGATCGCCTTCATTGTGTCTGAATTTTCCTTTTCCGTCTCGATTTCATATTTCGGGTAAGATAACATTTTGTTTCCAGCTTCGACCGGCCCCTCAAGACCTTCGGTCCTTCGAGCCTCGCCCGATCGCCCGACCTGCCTATCCGCCCCTGCATGAAAGCCCCATAGATCCCCATGCTGAAGTCGGATGGCTCTGTGGTCCTACATCTGACCTCGAAAAATGGATTATTCGTCCAAAATCACGGTGAAATCGACACCGTATTTGACCTCCTGGGGTCCTTATCCTTCAAATATCCCATTTGTAGCCCCATAAAAGCCCTATAGAACCCCACAGTGAAATCGGATCGTTCCGGGACCCCAAAATATGGATTCTACGTCCAAAAATACTTCGAAAACGACACCAAACTCGACCTCAGCCGAAAACCTTCAAAAAACCCTCCCGTAGCCCCATTTTAGCCCCACGGCTGAAAACCTTGCGGGCACAACTAGAACGGGCACTACGGGTGAACCGAGTATTTTCGCAAAATTGCAGATTAAAAAAAATAAGTAGGTAGGTAATAATATTATTAAATATTATTTAATATTATTAAATATGTATCACCAACAACCTGTTAACCAGACAAATCTGCCCAAAGCCAACCTGTGTATTCCCTCTTTTTCACATCCCCTTCAACGTTTTCGTTCGTTATTTGGCCTCCTCCTCCTTCGGGGTCCACGGAGAACAATATTTACCCAGAAGTTGAACCAGTCATCTCTCTACCTTGAATAAACTGTGGCAGGAGAAACGGGAACCACAATACGAAAACGAGATTATTAGAATAACACGTTACAGACAGGCCGTCGCCCCCCAGACGGTGTCAGGTGTAAACAAAGCACTCCAGGAAAGCTGCCAGAAGAGAAAAAAAACGGATTTTTGTGGAAAACAAAATAGTCAAAAACTGTTCATCATCAGCAATGACGTGCAATCAACGTTCTGTTGAGTAGTGAAAAATTTTCAACAAAAATCGAATTAAAGTTCATTGTTATTTTACTGAGAGGTAGAGATGACACAACGTTCCACCTCCAACCTTCTCAGGATTCTTCTGAAGTAGCCCAAAGGGGGGGAAAGGTGAAAGCATCCGAGTTAAACAAGGTTTCGTTTGCTTCTCGTTCCTTGAAATCGTTGACCAGTTGGGTTTTTGTAGACTTTGTGTTGTAGGGACGGCGGACCCTGTTGGAAGATCGTGAGGTGAATTTATTGAGTAAACGAAAGCCTCGAAGGGTGGGAGAACCTCCACTTGAGGCAGCTCAAATCAATCGGTGAGCTAACAAGAGGGACGCCGGAGTCAATAGAGGATGCTTGACATGTGATACAGGAGTGGGGTATCGTAATCGCACGGTGATGGCTATTTACTGGAATGGACGAACTATGAACAGACTAATAGTTATTGTATGTCATTCGTCTCGTTAATTTAACGTCTAACCGAAAATTATTTTATGTCAGTCTGTCTTGTTTTGTCTCAGGGTGGCTCCCTACCGAATTTCAGTTTTCTAAGGAGAACAGGCTGAATTTGGCTCTCTCACAGACAGTACGAGACGATTGACATGACGGGCTTCAACCAGATCAGCTTCTTTTTTTTTCTGAGAATTTTATTATTAAAAATATTGATTTGAGACTAGGTGATAAATATTTAAAACTAAGGTACAGCACTTTGTATTTTATGATAATATGCTGAGACTGGGCGCTGCTTCACGAGTAAGCAAGATCGAATGGTTTGGTTCTTTCAAGTCTTCGGACGATGTCGCTTGTGTCTAGGAGACGGACAGCTTCCTCGTTGACGTGAGATCTTAGCCGTTGGAGATGACGCACGGCCTGCCGCTTGATGGTTTCGTTGGGCGATATACATTCGGGTCCCGTGTGTGAAAGTTATCGGCTCCGTTGCGTTTGGGTTCCGTAGAAACAAACCGCTGGGAAGAGCCTTACCGAACGGGTCCAGCACAAACATGCCGTCTGATACCTATTATAGTTGGGGCTATAATAGCCCAAGCAAATAGTACTTTGGACCAAACATCAAATATGCTATTTGATTTTATTGTCTTAAATGGTCCATTGGGGTCCTAATAAGAGTAATCTGTGGTTTCCCACGAAAATATTTGATGGGAGAACTGTGGGCAGCCCAAAAACCGCGAAATTTTCGGACTTTTTTCGTTTTTTTTGCTATATCTCAGAAACGAATAATCCTATCGATGTTTTTACCGTATACTGTTTTAAAGAGCATTAAATTCTCTACAGTTTTCACTACCTAGAGTCTTTTCTAACTGTGATAGCAAACGAGCTAGAGCTCATCAAAAATTGACCGTTGACTGTTTCGATTTGAAGCTCGTGATGGAGACGTTCTTTTCGAAAGTACATTGCAGTGCATTGCCCACGTTTCTTAAGAATATATTATATTGTTTTGGAATCGCTGGATGAGCTCTCGATTTGATTGAGCCGTACAGCCCCACAGCTGGGCTCCGTAAGTCCACACCGGTTTGGGGACTTGGTTGTACAGAGTAAGCTTAGTCTGGATGGACAGTTTAGACCGTCTCCCCATTACACTGAGAGAAAAAAGGGCCTATTCTAGGTTATTTTTCGATTTTTTCTAGGTTAAATGCTGCCAACCTAGATTTTTTTTGGTTTTCATTCTAGGGTGGAACAATTTAGTCTAGGTTGAATATAATTTAACCTAGATTGAAAATACTGGTGAAGTTACCTTCCTAAAAATGCAAACAACCAAGATTTAAAATACGCCACCCCCACACTTTAGTTCTAGGTTAAGTTCACGGTGTGTGCCGCCGCCTCCATCCATTTACAGTCTAGGTTAAAAACATTAATGTCTTGGTTGTCTCACCCTGGTATTCAATGTTTTTCACTTTCATAGACGGTTGATTTACCCTAAAACAAAAACGTTCTCACCCCACCTTAAACAATTTACAGCCATGGCGCGTTAACCTAGAACCCTTTTTTCTCTAGGTTGTTCCCCTTTATTTACGAGGTTGTTTCATTTACTATTCCTGTTGTACCAGTTAAATTTCTAGGTAGCTTCCTATTCTTTTCAGGTTGGTCCTAATAAATTACTAGGTGGTCCACTTTTCTTTCTAGGTTTGCTCCACTTCCATTGCAGGTTGTTTCTATCAACTTCAACTATCTTTCTGGGTTGTCTCTGTTTCCAACTCAGTACCTACGAAAATTTGAATGTGACGTCATAATATGACTGCACATAGTGACCGAAATTAGATGATTAGAATTTGACAAAGATTTGGCCTCAACCCCACCGGCTGAATAGCAGGGGTGCCAAGACAACGAGAATTAACGCCCACCGCCTACAGTGGCGCTCTCCGCGGCCGCTTAGCGTACTGTAGAAACAACCTGGAATTTATTGAATGAATTAAAATCACTGTTGTTTAAACCTAAAACTATTTGTGGTACTACGGTAGTTTTAACCGAGACTGAAAGTCTAACTTTTTCTTCTGGGTTGTTACCTAAAGTAACAATCTCGCCTTTTAAATCTCTCGGTTGTTTTCAGTTGTACAACCGAGACTTTAATGGAGGGGAATTATATGGAAGGTCAAATCATTCAATTCTAGGTTACCCCACTTAAAAGTCAAAGGTAGGTAATATATTTTCTAGGTCTTCACAATGTCAACCTAGACCAAATGTGAAGTTCACATTTGGTCTAGGTTGACACTTTTTTATTCCAGGTTGTGGTCAGAGGGCGGGTAATAACGGGTTAGGTTGTTTCTATATGGGTCTAGGTTGTATTAATATTTTTCGATGTTACTTTAACCTGGACCTATTTTTTTCTAGGTTGAATCAATTAATTCTAGGTGGTTTCAATTTCTTTTCGAGGTTATTTCGGATTTAACCAAGCCACTAAAAAAATCTTTTCTCTCAGTGTAGCCAGTAGGTACATGTTTCTGAATTTGAGCAAATAACCAGATCAGCTGAGTGAGCATGTTCGCCGTAGAAAGCTGACGGAGCCTTCCTAAGACAGATCAATGGGGTTATGCCCTTGGATATTTAGCGTAAGACCTGTTCAGTGTGTACCTACATGAATTGCTTTTCCTAATTGTTTGTTAGTTTTGTAGTGTGGGTGGCGGAATGCGTTCGGCGCAGCGTCTGAGGTTACGCCGCCAGTGTTTTTGGAGGATGCAGGAGGGAGTACAGGTGGAGATTCATCAGAGGCATGACGCAGTTTGTTGTGAACTGCTGGCACTGAGAATGCTGCAGCTGCAGAAATGGATGATCTGGGTTCCTTAGAATCACCAGAAGTGTTGGGATATTCTGGCAGATCTTCGGAAGGAGCAGGAGAAAACTGACTTACCATGCATTAAGGGTCGTGTTGGTGGTGGTTTTCAGCTGCCACAGTTGTACCAAGGGGTGGTTCCCTGGCTTCCAATCTCGAATTGTCGAGTATGAACTCCTGGACAACGGGCCCTTGTGAAATTGCTAATTCCTCCCTAGCAATCCCATCTTATGTGTCAGAGGGACTTCCGGGTCGTCGGGAATACAGCAAAAATAACTGTGATTGAAACTGAGGGGCCTCCCGAGTCGGCTGGCGATGCGGCGATTTCGGGAGAGGTAGCGAGCGTCAGCGCGCTGAGCGTTGGACCCCCGAACCTGATTGAGTGGGAAGGACGTCAGCTGGAGAGAGGTGATATGCGGATACTTGTCGGCCTATTCACAGGCCACTGCAGGCTCCGGTATCATCTCCTTAAGTTAGGATTATCAGACACTGAGGAGTGCCGCTTCTGTAACGCCGAACCAGAGTCTGCGGATCATGTATTGTGCACATGCAGTGCGCTTGCACGGCTCCGTTTCCTGTCCATGAGGTGCGTCACTTGTACTCCTTGGGACATCGTTAAAACAAGGTTGGGAGATCTCCTAGGCTTCATAAAGTCCTGGTGGAGGCTGGTGGTTGGACCAAATTAGAAGTTAGAAGCTAGTTTTTAGGTAGGTAGAGGAAAGGGCTGGACTCCAATCCTCATAAATAGCTAAGTGCGAGAATGAGAATGGACGATGAGAATCCACACCTGCAGGTTTCTGGGTACGGCGTGTGTTCTACTCGGAGCCTGATGGGACGGGCGAGGTGTCCAAACCACCAACAGGACCAGATAGCACATGTGGCCAACTTACTGGATGCATAATCCACTTTTAGTCAACCAGCAGCTGCTGGTTTTTGCGCAAGCAAAGAATCAGCCTAGCAGGCAGGGGCGTGTCGCTGCCTGCCACAATCAGACCCATTAGGGACTGCAGTGGCGTCCATTCACTGTAACGTTAAGATTTACAGCGTTTTTGGTTAAATTTCAGTTGTTCTGAGTAACTTACGCGTCGTCTCAGGGGAAGTGGCGTGTGAAGTGGGGCGCAGGCTGGGCGAATGTGTGAGAAGCGCTCAATCATAATGATGAGAAAGGCTGATCGTTAGATATATTGTGGAGACGGTCGAAAAATCCGCTCGTTATTGGGGGGAAAATCGTCGGAATCCCGGGAATGGCCACCTCAGAACGTCATGCAACGAGTGATAAAAAGAGGATGAAATTATTTTTCGTGTTAACGACCGGGTTGGAAAGGCGAAAGGTGCCAGTGTTGGTAAAGCCTTCTTCAAACTCACCGCATCTCACCAATAGCTTATAGATTGAAGATAATGAAAGAGTAGCCGATAGAAGTAGATAACTTGATCAAAGATAAAGTTCCGACTCTGAAGGCCCCGTTGGAAGAGTCACGGGCACTAACAATGACTGCTGAGGGGGGGGCCTTTGAAAATGGTCGGGACCTTCGCCAGCCTTCTTATTGATTAGCGGCCGTTTCTTCGGCTCTTCAACACGCTTCATCACCGCTCTATTAGCCAGATATGGATCCGTCATTCACCGCCTTCGAAACTCACTTCGACTCCGCTCTACAAACACCAGGCCTGCGCTCTACTGTCAACTTGATGACCGGTTTTTTTTTTTCACGCGGATACACTTCGAAAAAAACTTGAAACGCGTCGCTCTTCATTTTAAAACTCATCCAGATATTGACGGTGTTTGGTATTTGAATCGACTCGATACCGACGAGGCGCCTGTAGCTCAACTCTACAAAGCGGAATATAAAATTCAATAGAATAAAAAAATTTAAGAAACGCAGCAAATTTTACACAAGGGTTTATTATTCCTGATCGTGGGCAATCGTGCGAAAATTAATTTTTGTGCCATCAACCTATATCAAGGAATAATAAACCCTAGTGTAAAATCCCATTGTTTCAATTAGGATTTTTTTTTTCAAATCTATTTTATAAGTTTTTATAGAGAAATTGTGCAACAATTAATAATTTAATTAGGACAATATTTTTGAACATATTTCCTACTGACATTAGGAAATTATTTTAGAAAAAAAAAAAAAAAAAAAAAAAAAAAATCTGTACAATGTTTGGACAGAATTTGTCCGTTGGACCAGTGCAAGACAGGTCTATTAAAAAAAAAAAAAAATATTTAAAAAATTTTTTAGGAGAGCCATCTAAAGTTTTGGCTTGGGCCGTACTTCAATATCCTCAGTCAATGGAAACTTCTTTACTGGAGCACGCAGACTTTAAAAGGCTCAGTGTGTTTACGGAAGTAGAAGACAGCTTTTGCCCACTGCACCTCAAACAATTGAACAATGCTTGACGCAGTTGAAGAATACTGAAATTTCGGTAGGCAGTGAGAAGTTCTGTTACGTGACCCCAAGCAGCACACCGGATTTTCACGACACCAAAAAATTCTCGTGTACTCGCGCAGGCTGAAAACAACGGACAAAATCCAAGATTTTCCTTTCTTCTTTTCTTGCACCAAAAATGTTCAGGTTTTTAGAGATAATTCAAGCCAATATTCGTAGAGAAAAATATTTACAATGGTTGCGGACAAGTGGGCTATCACAGTTTGACTAAAAAAAATCCCTCCTCTAGCCCCATTTTAGCTCCATAGCGCCCCGCGGGTTTGGGCGGCCGGGCTGAAAACCTTGCGGGCACAATCAGATGGTAAACAGAGTACCAGGTATTTTGTCAAATTTTAGATTTAAAAAAAAAAAAAAAAAAAAAAAAAAACTACTGCCCAAAACGACCCGGATGGATAGATTTCGGTTTTGGATTGTAGACGTTTTGAAACGAATAATGCCAAATTTTGAGGCCGATCGGAATCTTCGACCTCCGTTGCGATTACATAGGTGTATTTTTCCAATAATAATCCAAAAACTGAACTTTTGGCAAAATACTCTGCCTACCATCTGATTGTGCCTGCAAGGTTTTCAGCCCAATCGCTCAAACCCGTGGGGCGCTACAGCCGTAACCCCCGTGATGGAGGGTTAAAAAAAGTTTTCCTGTATGGGGTCGAGTTAGGTGCCGTTTTCGAAGTATTTTTGGACGAAGAATCCATTTTTGGGGGTCCAAGAACGATCCGATTTCACTGTGGGCATCTATAGGGCTTTCTAGGGGCTACAAATGGGATTTTTGAAGGATCCCAGGAGGTCAAATAAAATGTTTTTCGAGTAATTTTGAACGCATACTTCATTTTTCGAGGTTCCACATTTTGTCCAATTTTTTCAAAAATATTTTCTTAATGACCAATGATTAATTTTTCCACAATTAACCTATGGGATACTCAGAATAGTAAACCCTTGTGTACAATTTGTAGCGTTTTTTCGTCTGCATCCAAATGCCATTTTGGTGGACCTTAGAAGGGGTTCAGGTTGGTGGTACTGATGTGGTGGTCTGGTATGCTTGTCTAGCCTGGAAGTGGACGAGATGAAGGTGAGAAGCCATGTGGCGGGCAAATTGGGAGTAAGTAAGCGAGCGAGGGCCTCCACAAACGCTAATGGGGGGAGTGTAAGTAATTTTATTCAATCGTCGGGCTCTCCGGCAACATCTGTCACCGTCTAAATTGAGGGAAAGCGCGGGGAGACTCCGTACGTGTCCTCCACGGCGCAGACGGGGGTAGAAGTTCATTGAATGATTCGATTGATTTCCAAACGCCTGAAAAGGTGGTGGAGGAATACGACCCGATACTGGTGTTTTACTTTATTAGTATTCATAGAATAATCAACCGATGTTTTGGCGAAGGGGGTCGAACATTTTGATCAGCTGATTGAACGAGAGTATAAAAATAAATAAAAAATTTTAAAAAACGCTGCAAATTTTACACAAAGGGGTTTATTATTCTTTGATGTACATTAATGTACAAACATTAATTCTGTGACAATAAGAGAATATTAAATAATAATAATAATAATAATTTCTTCATTTTCTATACAATTTTGGACCTCGCAAAAAACGGATCATGCGTCTAAAATTACTCGTAAAACAACACCATATTTAATCTCCTGGGATGCTTCGAAAAGCCCACTAGTAGCCCCATGAAAGCCCCATAGATTGCAACAGTGAGATTGGATCGTTCTGGGACCCCCGAAAATAGATTCTACGACAAAAATACTTCAAAACGACAACTAACTCAACCCCACGGCCGAAAACCTTCGAAAACCCCTCCCGTAGCCCCATAGCACCACACGGGTTCGTGCGATCGGGCTGAAAACCTTGCAGCAACAACAAGATGGTAAACCGAGTATTTCGTCAAAATTTGGCACCACTGGAGTGGAATACAGTCGAAACCTGCCTCAGAGAAAAGCTGATCACATGCGAACAATGTATTTTCGTCAACGAAGATAATTCATAGAGAAAGACCAATCCAAGATGGCAGAACTTCTTGAAACACTCAAAGAAAATTTTGATATGAAACACCATGCAACCATTTACATTAAAAGAGATAAACTACTCTTAACAGGCTCTTCAACATGTCATAATGGAAGCTACTACGACATCCATGAAACTATCGAACATCACTACGGAATCCACCTGTACACGAACAATACTTACCCTACCTATGAGTGTGTTGGTTATTTTGTTCTGTCCAACAAAACAAGTCCAGACGTGGCAGTTCCATTCAGCAGCAGCCATCTTGACAAGCCCTCACACCAAGATGTGGCCAACGTGAGAACAACATCGAGATACCTGATTGGAACTCCAGAGACTTGGAGTCAGATTTAACGCTCACGGTTCCGAACAAGACGTGACAGCCTGCAGCGACGCCAGCAAACGACACATAAGACTGAAAGAGCACCACCTGATACCTGCTAACGTTCTGTGGCGGACCATCAAGCCGATGATTTAGACCTCTACTACCGAAGCAGAACTTGTTGCGGCTGCAAAATGTTGCTAGGAGCTGCTGTAGGTGAAACCTCATTAAAGAACTAACAGGAAATGATAAAGAAAAGCATAAATTCGATTTCATTTGATAAAAATTTAATCAGATATTCATGAAGTGGTTGTTTGCAGAGGTCTAATCCAAGTGGAGGTTATGGAGAAAGATGACTTCTTTGCGGCTTCCTTACTAATTCCTAAGTCCTAAGTATTGTTTCAACTGCTTCTAGTCACTCTGGGTTGTAGAAAAGCTTAGTTGCTCGAAACACGCTACAGTAGTTTATTTTGAATAAACAATTTAGTACCTTCAGCAGAGGAGTCATCTTTCTCCCTAACATCCACTTGGATTCGACCTCTGCAAACAACCACTTTGTGAATTATTGATGTTCAGTACTGCCCAACAGGACAACTGCTTGCTGTCATTGATTGATTGATATTAACCAAACCCATTGGAAATACCAAATTCATTTATTTCAAAATTGAAATTTGTAAAATTTAAGTTTACATCCTGATTTAAACTCTGAGATGTTTTCAAACAATGTTCCCCCATATTTTTTTGTAAAACAAGATAAACTTGTTATAATTGAAAAATTAAGGGAATGCGTTGAAATTACTAAATTGCATAGGCATAGACCTAGATATATCTAGGAGATATATCTCCTATTAAAGTTTTACTTCCGCCTTTTGAAAGCTTCTTATTTTGACAACGCCGTCGTTTTTATGTTCTTAAATTGTTGCTCAGTGAAATAATAAATTGCACTAAATTCAAAACTAGCTAGGTACTGTTTCAATAAGAACATCCTATGCCTAGAGAATAAATATAGGTTTGATAGGTTTGATATTAAAAAACTAGGCTCTGACAAATTACTTTGGTATGTGTATTCCCTCTCCCACCTGGGAAAATGAATAGGGATAAAATCATGTTTTAAACATTTATGTACTGTTTATTCATTGAACTTACAACGGCGTCGATTAGATTAAAAAGATAAGCGCATTATACATACTACACAATGTGTAGTAGGTAAGTCATAATACGTCATCAATTAGATGAGCAAGATAAGCTGCACAAGGACGCCTACACTCGAGTTTTCTTCTTTTCAAAATTGTCTATGTTGTCACACTTGGTAGCAACTTTCACCTCAAAATCCTGCAAGAACTGCCCACATTGCTGGTGTTTTCACTTTGTCTAACTTAGCCGCCTAACTTAGTAGTCATAATCGTCGTAGCTCACATCACCGACCTTCTTCTTCAATACGTCCACTACTTGCGAATGGTTATTTTCCTTAGCTAGCATTAGTGGCGTTTTGTTGTCTTTATTCAAAACACTGACTTCAGCTATCCCAGTCTCCAGTATGTACTTAACAACTTCCACGCTACCACTCGCTGCAGCCAAGTGCAAAACAGTAGACCCATCCGCATCCTTGGCATTGACGTCTGCTCCGTGGTTCAACAAGTATTTCAAAACATGTCGTTGTCCATTCGACCACGCACACATCATAGGCGAACGAAGAAAATTATCAATGTTATTCACATTAGCAAGTCCTATTTCAACCAGTAACTTGACTACCCCCAGATGTCCGTAACAAGCTGCCCTGTAGAGTGGAGTATCACCGTCGGTATCTCTGTGGTCAACATCAGCGTGTCTCTCGACCATCAAATACTGGATGACGTCTGCATGTCCCCGCCTTGCTGCTCCCGAGAGAGGAGTGAACCCCGATTTGCCTTCATTATCTACGTCAGCACCTCCAAATTCAACCAGGAACTTCACAACCTCTAAGTGTCCGTTACAAGCTGCCATGTAGAGAAGAGTAGCACCGTTTGTATCTTCACCGTCAACATCAGCATGTCTCTCTACCACTAAATACTGTACAACGTCTGCATGTCCCTGCTGTGCTGCCACCATGAGAGGTGTGGCCCCCGTTTTGTCGCCGTAATTTATGCTAGCACCTCCTATTTCAACCAGGAACTTAACAATCCCCAGGCGTCCGTTACGTGCTGCCCAGTAGAGAGGAGATCGTTTAGCATAATCTGTACCTTCCACATCGCCGCCTTCCAACACGATAGTTTTCACTTTGTCCAGCTTGCCTCCCTTAACTGCCTGTATCAAACTCTTTGAGCTCACATCGCCGATCTTCTTCTCCAATATCTCAACTACTTGTGAATGGTTCTTTTCCTTAGCTAGCATTAGTGGTGTTTTCTTATCATCGTTCCATACACTGGCTGCAGCTATCCCAGTGTCCAGTATGTACTTAACAACCTCCACAAGACCACTCGCTGCAGCCAAGTGCAAAACAGTAGACCCATCCGCTTCCCTGTCATTGACGTCTGCTCCGTGGTTCAACAAGTATTTCATAATATCTTGATGTCCATTCGACCACGCATACATCAAGACCGAATCACCATCATAATCAAAGTTATTGACATCAGCACCTCCTCTTTCAACCAGGAGCTTCACTATCTCCAGGCGTCCTTTACGTGCTGCATTCATCAGAGGAGTAACACCGAGGGCATCTCTAGGGTCAACATCAGCGTGTCTCTCAATCATAAAATACCGCACGAGATCTGCATGTCCCGACCATGCTGCTCCTGAGAGAGGTGAGCGCCCCATGTTGTCTCCGTTGCTGACATTAGCACCTCCTATTTCAACCAGGAACTTAACTATCTCAAGGTTTTCGAAAAATGTTGCCCAGTAGAGAGGAGTCCGTCCAATATCATCTGTACCGTCCACATCTCCGCCTTCCAAGACGATAGTTTTCACTTTTTCCAGTTGGTTTCCCTTAACTGCATGTATCAAACTCTCTGAGCTCACATCACCGACCTTCTTCTCCAACATCTCAACTACTTGCGAATTGTTGTTTTCCTTAGCTAGCATTAGTGGTGTCTTCTTATCATCGTTCCACACACTGACTTCAGCTATCCCAGTGTCCAGTATGTACTTAACAACCTCCACGTTACCACTCGCTGCAGCCACGTGCAAAACAGTATTTCCATCCATCGTTGTTGCACTGTCGTATAACGTCGCCATTTGTTTGATTGCTGCTCTATACACGGCAGTCATTTCCTCGATAACTATCGTACAGTTGTGGTCAGTTAATGTCGTCTCGTTAACAAATGTTGGTAACTTGTCCGCCTGATGAGTACTGTTCAAGCTGGTAACATCAGTACTATTGGGAAGGTGTAATATTTCAGGTGCTTGTAGTTCCCCCTGGACAACAACTACAAGTCCCAAGATCCACATCATCAGTTCAAATGCCATTGTAACGTTGAACTCACCGTCAGCGGTCAAAGCGTTCGGAAGTCTCGCAGTGATGACGCAGGTTGAATTGTGGATGGAGCAGTCAGTTGGCAGCCCTGTTCCGGTACCTGGAGAACGAATAAAATTGTCCATTAATACAGATTCAAAGACTATCCATCCTTGATATAAAGTAAAACCCGTGATTGAGTTGTTAGTACACCCCCCCCCCCCCCCAATCAAGGCGTTGGCAATTTTACATAAGGGTTTACGGATCATTGATATGACACGTATATATGTTACCGTTAAAGTGTGTAATTCAGTTAATGTATAAAATAACTAGTTAGTATATAGAATAACGAGAGGTTGTAGGTAGTGTGTATAATTCAAAGTTTTCTATATGCTTTCCCTAGGGAATATATGAAATAACTAGGTATTATGTAAAGTAACGAAACACCAATCGTTAAAGTGTAGAATCGACTGCTTTTCTTGGGAAGTCACTACTGATGATGTTGACCGTTTCAATTAATGTTGTTGGATACTTGTTGAGGGTCAGTCAAATAAGACGAGATTTTTGCCGACGTTTCAAGAGATATATTCTCCTATCATCAGGGCAAGTGCAGGGACAAGGGCAGCACACGATGTGAACCGTTGCTGTCGTACAAATATACTGTATATTTGTAGTATATTTGTACGACAGCAACGGTTCACATCGTGTGCAGCCCTTGTCCCTGCACTTGCCCTGATGATAGGAGAATATATCTCTTGAAACGTCGGCAAAAATCTCGTCTTATTTGACTGACCCTCAACAAGTTTCCAACAACATTACTAATATGTAATTCGTCGAAATAATAGAGTAAGGTAGGTAAGTATATTGTGAATATTACATGTCAGAAGTCAAAAATTGTGAAATCACTTATTTGAACATGGGTTGCTTTGATTAAGTATTACAAACTTCCTGATACACGAAAATAAATATGTGCTGACCATCAGATTGCGACTGCATGTCTATCAAATCCTTTCTTTTTATTTTGACAAACTTCACAGCCTTGCAAAAATATTGTCACTTGTTTCTGAGTGATGAGTTCTGATTTTTGTATTTTCGGCCGATTTCGTACAGCATGCGACCCCGGCCTCCATGCCCTATGCTTATGTGAACCGAGTATAAGATATCAAAAAGTTCCTCAATCATTACATACCTATCTGATTATTTTATCACTCACTTGAGAAACGGGACTGACCCTCAACCTCTGACTCCTCAACTGACTCCTCAACGAAATCCAATTCATACTTGAACCCAATAATATTATTATACACTTTCACGGCTGGCCTCCCGTTATTTTATATAATAACTAGTTGAAGTGTCTAATTCGAGAAATTGCACACTTTAACTGGTCTCCGTAGTTATTCTATATACTAACTAGTTATTTTATATACTAACTGATTTCACACTTTAACGGTAACATATATACTTATATATATAAGTGAATTGTGACAAAATTAATGCTGTTATTAAAAAAAAACGCTGCAAATTTTACACAAGGGTTTATTATTCTTTGATATAGGTTACTTGTACAGAAATTTAATTCTGTCAATGAAAAAAAAAATTAAAAATTTTTTTTTTGGATTTTTATTTCAAAAAAAAATTTTTTTTGGGGGGGATTTTTTTTCAAAAATGTGTTTTTCAAAAATTATGTATTTTTTACTCGAAAAAAATTTAACCTCCTGGGATTCTTCAAAAATCCCATTTTTAGCCCCATGAAAGCCCTATAGATCGCGACGGTGAAATCGGATCTTTTCGGGCCCCCCAAAAATGGATTCTACGTCCAAAAATACTTCGAAAACGACACCCAACTCGATCCCATAGCTAAAAGCCTTCAAAAACCCCTCCCGAAGCCCCATAGCGCCCCACGGGTGTGGGCGATCGGGCTGAAAACCTTGCGGGCACAACTAGATGGTAAACCGAGTATTTTGTCAAAATTTCAGATTGTTAAAACAATTCCTACTGCCCAAACGGCCTGGTGGGTGGGAGGACATATCGTTAATGGAATCTGCACATCTTGGAACGTTTGATGTCGAATTTTGAAGCCGATCAAAATTTTCGACCTCCGACACGAATTAATACATAGGTAGGTGAATTATTACAAGAATAAGAAACCAAAATTATGAGTAGCTAGTTGGAAGGTAATACTTTTTTTGGAAGTTTTTAGTAAAAATAATAAATAACGAGAATAGCTATTAATCAATTGTATATCCTATGATAGTAGTAGTATTAGTAGGTACCTAGTTAATTAGGTACCTTAATTTTGATATGTGACGAAATTTCTTTCCAGCATCTATAATTCATGGAGACGGGTTTCTAGCAACCACCAAATTTACAGCACGTATGCGAGGGGGGTAGAAAATTTTGATCGGCCCCAAAATGTAACATTGTCCGTCTCGTGACGCCGTCCGCCGTTTCGGGCCGTAGGAATTTTCTTTCAAATCTGAAATTTTTACAAAATGAGTATTTTAAAGCCTGATCGCCCAAACCCGCGGGGCTCTGTGGGGCGACGGGAGAGGTTGCGAAGGTTTTCGACTATGAGGTCAAGTTAAGGTTCGTTATCGAAGTATTTTTAGACGACGAATCCATTTTTGGGGGTCCCACATCTGGCCAAACACTGAACAGGAATACAGATTTTGGTTTATTATTCTTGTAATATTACACTTATGTTTTCGCGACGGAGGTCGACGACTCCGATCGGCCTCAAAATTTGACATTATCCGTTTCAATATTGACCTATATAGGTCTACATTCTGAATCCGAAATGTCCGTCCGCCGTCCGTGCCGTTTTGGGCAGTAGGAATGTTTTTAAAAATCAAAATTTTGACAAAAAAAAACAACTCGATTTACAATTTAGTTGCACCCGCAAGGCTTTCAGCCAGACCGCTCCAACCCGTGGGGCGCTATGGGGCTAAAATGGGGCTACGGGAGGGGTTTTTGAAGGTTTTAAACTATGAGATCGAGTTAGGTGTCGTTTTACAAGTATTTTTGGACGTAGAATCCATTTTTTGGGGTCCCGCAACGATCCGATTTCACTGTTGCGACCTATAGGGCTTTCATGGGACTAAAGTGAGATTTTTGATGGATCCCAGGAGGTCAAATATTTTCCAAGTAAAACCAAAAAAATTTGAAAAAAACGAATTAAATTAAATTAAATTTCTGCACAAGTAACCTATATATAAGAATAATAAACCCTTGTGTAAAATTGGCACCGTTTTTAAAATGTTTAATTTTTCAAAATAAATTTTTATTGACTAAATTAATTTTTGGATACCAAATTGATACCCTTTTATAAAACGCTGCAAGGCTTAAACAAGGGTTTATTATTCTTTGATATACTTAATAGGTTACTTGTGCAGAAATTTAAGTTTGTCAATGAACGAAAAATATTTTTCGATTTTTTTTTTCAAACATTTTTTGTTTTTACTTGAACAATATATGACCTCCTGGGATCCTTCGAAAATCCCATTTGTAGCCCTATGAAAGCCCAGAAGATCGCAACTGTGAAATATGAACGTTCCGGGACCCCAAAAAATGGATTCTACGTCCACAAATATTTCGAAAACGACACCTAACTCGATCCCATAGCCAAAAGCCTTCACAAAACCCCTCCCATAGCCCCATTTCGCCCCACGGGTTTGGGCGATAGGGCTGAAATCCCCGCGGGCACAACTAGATGGTAAACCGAGTATTTTGTCAAAATTTCAGATCAAAAAAAAAAAAAAAAAAAAAAAAAAATCCTACTGCCCAAAACGGCCGGACGGCGTACGGCGGACGGACATTTCGGATTTTGAATGAAGACCTCTTTAAACAGATAATGTCAAATTTTGAGGGCAATCGGAGTCGTCGACCTCCGTCGCGAACTACATATTATTATTCCGTATTATTCCAAGAATTATAAAACAAAAGTTGCAGCATTTTCCCTCGGCGATTGCCGTAGAAAATCAATGAAATAAACCTTTTCATACCTTTTCAATTGAACGGCTTGAAGAAATGTCTTCCCGGCTGGACAGTGAATGAGTTGTCAGTTGAATCGATGGGGACAGACTGATGTTATCGCGGTTCTTTTGGTCCAGTTTTATATGCAATCTCGTTCTATTTCTTGAATATTGCTGTTTTCTTGGAAATCCTTCCTGAAAAAAACAAACCCGTTGACGCAAGAACATTTGAATTGATGATAACCCCGAAGAGGAAAGAGCGCCGTTAATTGCGAAACTGAGAGTTGTCGCTGCAAATTTTACACGAGGGTTCATTATTCTCCGAAATAGGATGATAATTGACCTATTGCACATTTGGTGAAAACAGGTTAATAATTCACAGAAGGCGACTTTGGAAGAAAAGTCTCTACCCTACTAATAATTATTATTGCGCAAAAATTAATTCTGTCATTAACAAAAAAAAAAATTATTTTCTGTACATGTTTGGACAGATGTGGGATCTACTCCACTGTGAAATCCGACGGTACTGGGACTCCAAACATGGTTTCTTCGTTCAAATATACTTCGCAAACGACACACCCACTTGGGATTGCAATCCCAAATGATTTTCTTAATCCCGGGATTGAGGATTTTTGTTTGAAAATGAAGAAATTGATTAAAAACGACGAAAAACTTGTTTATTTTATATAATTGTAAATTATATAAAACTAGCAGGAATGCCCGTTGTTTAGAATACAACGGGCGCTAGAATGAGGACACCCGTGGCAACCCGTCACCTTAATTTTCCGCGTTTCATGGTAACAAAGCTTGTTGGTTTCTCGTAGTGAAGTATCAAATTCCCGTCTATCACCAATTATATGCAGCCCATAGCAACCCATCAACTCCAAATGAAATTACCCAGTACCTATTAAACAAATCGAAGGTTCGCAAAAAATACTCGTACCCACCTACCGACGATCTTCGAATAACTTGCGAACGGGTTATCGCACAGAAATCGTTTTGTGCTCGTTGAAATCAGCGTGAAAAGCTCGTTTTAACAGACGTAGTTTCGTTCTAAACCGACGACAAAAGTTGTACCGGGTTTCGGAGTTTCAAATATTTTCCTAGCGATCCCTAGTAACGACGCTATTTGACCCGTCTCTCGTCGCGAAGGAAAGCTCCGTTCGCGATGAAGGAAGGCGTTGAACGACATCTACTATAGCCTATATCTTGATCCGGAACTTTGCGATCATTTTGCAAAAAACCGCATCAAAATCGGTCAAGCCGTTCGGGCGTGAATTGGGCCACAGACAAACACACATACTCTTCTCTTTTATATATCTTTTATATATTATATAAGGATATTACTTCTGCCACGAAGGGAAAATTTTACTTTTGTACCTACTCAAAAAATGTGCTTTTAGAAAGCATAATGTTGGGTTTTAGAAAGCACTCAGTTGGATCAGCCAATTTGCTTCTGAGCTTTGTCGAAAATAGCCCTGCTGCTCAAAAGGCCCTCTCAGCTACGGAGGTCAGTGAGGTCCTACGTGTTCTGGTTGGGCTTTTATTGAAGCTGAATCACTCCTCTACAATTTCATCCTTCATTACTTTCCTCGTGGGATGAATATTTTAGCCGATATTTCGTACCATTTGGGGAAAAATGGTCAATGTTTGAAGAGGGTTAATCTCGGGACCTATTGGACCTACAAAGCTGCCGTTGCGCTCAAATAGTAGCAAATCTTGTCTACTTGAAAATAGTATACAGGTACAGTGACTTTTTCGGTAGGGCGCACATTTTTGAAGTTAAAGGCCCAAAAACTGAAAAAAAAAAAATCCGAAAATTTCGCGTTTTTTCGAGTATCCAGCATTCAGCACAAGCGTTTCGAAGCTGGTACCGTTCCTGACATTTAAAAAAAAAAAAAAAAAAAAAAAAAAAAAACATTAGAACGTGTCATTTTTTTTTTTTTTTGTCCGCTGACCGGCCTATCAGGATATATTAAATATCCACAAATTTTGTATACTAAATCTAAATGGTGGCCTCGGCTGCCTCCATTTTTGAACAGGCTCGTATCTTTTTTAATTATGGTCAATAAATCTTTTTCGTATTTTCGGCACCGGCACCGGCTGGTTCATCGATTTCCGAATTCTTTCTTCAGAGGAATTCACAATCTTCATCTTAGAGCTATCACTAAGTCTTAGCCTTCGAACTATTTTCCGTGGGGGGATTTCAGATTGGCAAAAATCTCCCGGGATTGCAACCCCTACATTGTAGGGCTTACACACCACACTATGATGAACGCTACAAGGCTCGACTCGACTGCTAAAACTACCACTGTACGGAATCCACCTGTGCACGAACAATACTTACCCTACCGTCTGTTGGTTATTCTGTTCTCTCCAACAAAACACGTCCAGACGTGGCAGTTCCATTCAGCAGCAGGCATCTTGACAAGCCCTCACACCAAGATGTGGCCAACGTGAGAAGAACATCGAGATACCTGATTGGAACTCCAGAGACTTGGAGTCAGATTTAAAGCTCACGGTTCCGAACAAGACGTGACAGCCTGCAGCGACGCCAGCAAACGACACAGAAGACTGAAAGAGCACCACCTGATACCTACTAAGGTTCTGTGGCGGACTATAAAGAAAACAGACGTTGATTTAGACCTCTACTACCGAAGCAGAACTTGTTGCAGCTGCAGAATGTTGCTAGGAGCTGCTTGAAACCCCATTAAAGAACTAACTGGAAATGATTAAGAAAGACATCGTAAATCAAAGTAAGCACATTGAGCATCAACATTGCTCAAATATTCAAAGTGGTTGTTTGCAGAGGTCCAATCCAAGTGAAGGTTATTCCTGAGTATTGTTTCAACTGCTTCTAGTCACTCTGGGCTGTAGAAGAGCTTACTTGCTCGAAACCGATCCCCACGCTACAGTAGTTTATTTTGAATAAACAATTTAGTACCTTCAGCAGAGGAGTCATCTTTCTCCCTAACATCCACTTGGATTCGACCTCTGCAAACAACCACTTTGTGAATTTATTGATGTTCAGTACTGCCCAACAGGACAACTGCTGATTGATGTTAACCAAGCCAATTGGAAATACCAAATTCATTTATTTCAAAATTGAAATTTGTAAAATTTACCTTTACACCCTGATTCAAACTCTGAGATGTTTCCAAACAATGTTGCCCCACATTTTTTTGTAAAACAAGATAAACTTGTTACAATTGAAAAATTAAGGGAATGTGTTGAAATTACTAAACTACATAGGCATAGAACTAGTAATCTCCTACTTAAGTTTTACTTCCGCCTTTTGAAAGCTTCTTATTTTGACAACGTTTTTATGTTCTAAAATTATTGCTCAGTGAAATAATGAATCCACTAAATTCAAAACTAGATATTTTTTTAATAACAACAACATCCTATGTAATGCCTAGAGAATAAATATAGTCTAATGATATTAAAAACTAGGCTCTGACAAATTACTTTGGTATGCGTCTTCCCTCTCCCACCTGGGAAAATGAATAGGGATAAAATCATGTTTTAAACATTTATGTACTGTTTATTTATTGAACTTACTACGGCGACGATTAGATTAGAAAGATAAGCGCATTATACATACTACACATAATACGCGCCAAGTAGATGAGCAAGATAAGCAATGATACTGCACAAGGACGCCTACACTCGGGTTTTGTTCTTTTCAAAATCGTCTACGGTGTCGCACCTGGTAGCAACTTTCTCCTCAAAATCCTGCGAGAACAGCCCAAATAGCTGGTGTGTTTTCACTTTGTCTAACTTAGCTGGCTGACTTAGTAGTCATAATGGGCTCACATCATCGACTTTCTTCTCCAACATCTCAACTACTTGAGAATGGCCGTTTTCCTTACCTGCCTCTAACGAGCTCTTTGAGCTCACATCACCGACCTTCTTCTCCAATATCTCAACTACTTGTGAATGACCGTTTTCCTTAGCTAGCATTAGTGGTGTTTTCTTATCATCGTTCCACAGACTGACTTCAGCTCTCCCAGTGTCCAGTATGTACTTAACAACCTCCACGCTCCCCCTGGCGGCAGCCAAGTGTAGAAGAGTAGACCCATTCGAAGTCCTGACATTGACGTCTGCTCCGTGGTTCAACAAGTATTTCATAATATCTTGATGTCCATTCAACCACGCATACATCAAGGGCGAATCATAATACTCATTAATGTCATTGACATTAGCACTTCCTCTTTCAACCAGGAACTTCACTATCCCGAGGTGTCCATTATATGCTGCAGCCATCAGAGGAGTAGCACCGAAGCCATTTCCATGTCCGACATCAGCACGTCTCTCCACCACTAAATACTCCACGACATCTGCATGTCCCTGCTGTGCTGCCCATGTGATAGGTCTGTCCCCCGATTTGTCTCCTTTATTGACATTAGCACCTCCTATTTCAACCAGGAACTTAACTATCTCAAGGTTTCCGTTAAATGCTGCCCAGTGGAGAGGAGTACTTTCCACATCTCCGCCTTCCAACACGATAGTTTTCACTTTGTCCAGCTCGCCTCCCTTAACTGCTTCTATCAAACTCTCTGAGCTCACATCACCGACCTTCTTCTTCAATATCTCAACTACTTGTGAATGGTTCTTTTCCTTAGCTAGCATTAGTGGTGTCTTCTTATCATCGTTCCACACACTGGCTGCAGCTATCCCAGTGTCCAGTAAGTACTTAACAACCTCCGCGTTACCACTCGCTGCAGCCACGTGCAAAACAGTATTTCCATCCATCGTTGTTGCACTGTCGTATAAAGTTGCCATTTGTTTGATTGCTGCTCTATACACGGCAGTCATTTTCTCGATAACTATCGTATAGTTGTCGGCAGTTAATGTCTTCCCATCAACATATGTTGGTGACTTGTCCGCCTGATGAGTACTGTTCAAGCTGGTAACATCAGTACTATTGGGAAGGTGTAATATTTGAGGTAATAGTTGCTGTTCCCCCTGGACAACAACTACAAGTCCCAAGATCCACATCATCAGTTCAAATGCCATCGTAACGTTGAACTCACCGTCAGCGGTCAAAAAGTTCGGAAGTCTCGCAGTGATGACGCAGGTTGAATTGTGGATGGAGCAGTCAGTTGGCAGCCCTGTTCCGGTACCTGGAAAACGAATAAAATGGTTCATTAATACAGATTCAAAGACTATCCATCCTTGATATAAAGTAAAACCCGTGATTGAGTTATTAGTGTACATCCCCCCCCCCCATCAAGGCGTTGGCAATTTTACATAAGGGTTTACGGATCGTTGATATGACACGTATAATATACTTATATATTATATAAGTGAATTGTGACAAAGTTAATGCTGTTATTAAAAAAAAAGTTGAAAAAAGTCAAAGTCAAAAGTTTTTATTTTCTCCACTAGCTTCGATGAGCTTTTTGGATGGGTTGTTCTGTTAGTTTGATTGGGATGGGATGGGATGTCTGCGTTGTTATGAGCAGTGAGAGTAGTGATAGGATTATGTCTGAAAAAAAAAAAAAAAAAAAAAAAAAAAATCTGCACAATGTTTGGACAGATGTGGGACCTCGAAAAATGGATTTTGCGTCCAAAAATACTCGAAAAACGACACCGAGTTGTTGGCGTTTTAGAGCAACCCCCCCCCCCCCCCCCCCCCCCAATCACGAAAAACCGATGGAAATTTTACATAAGGGTTTATTATTCTTTGATATAGGTTTCTTGTGCAAAAATTATTTCTGAAACAATTTTTTTTTTTTTTTCAAAAATTCTTTATTTTTTACTCGAAAAATATTTAACCTCCTGGGATCCTTCAAAAATTTTTAGCCCCATGAAAGCCCTATAGATCGCGACGGTGAAATCGGATCGTTTCGGGACCCCCAAAAATGGATTCTACGTCCAAAATTACTCCGAAAACGACACCCAACTATTACCCGCGGTCCCCCGAGAGCGCCTAATAAGGAGAATAGAGATGGAGCTAATTTGACTACGTGCGTATATTACGAGAACTTGAAAACGTCTGCTTGAACAAACTTGATCAAACCGATCACATTGTATTTCATAGTGGGGGAGAGGCCCCCACCTACTACCTTCTTATGTTGCATCCTCCAACACCCCCCTTCAATATAAGAAAACTGCAAACCCACAATAAAAAAAAAAAAAAAAAAACTACATGAAATATCACAGCACTCATATTTCAAAAAACTTTAACAACTTGACACCGGGCGAGCACGAAGCGCCACAGAAAATCTAACTTTAAAAACTTTCAACCGATATGAACACATACACTAAACTAGCACGACTAGATGATTGGGGATTTGACTAGGGTAAGGGAGTGGACGGATGAAGACACGACGAGAAGACTGATGGACCACAAGTCCCTTCTTCGGGCGGAGAGCCCCCAACTTCCAGTCTTCCAGGGACTTGGTGGCCGCTGCAACGCTCCTTCCGATGACTTTCAGCAACTCCCAGAACTGCCCGAACTGTGGCCGGTAAGCTTCCGGTATCGGCCGAAAAACGAACTGATCCGACTGGCTTCGCCGGGTTCTGGCGGGAAAAAGATCAGGTCGTCAACCCAAACCAACAGGCAAGTTTCACCTTTAAGATACAGACATGGATCCAATGTATTCCTTTCCATGCCCATGGGCACCAAACGGTCGTTGAGGGTTATATTTCAGGTCCTCGGTGCCGACCCGCCATCCCCGACTGCATCCCTGCAGCTCCCAGGCGTTTCCACCGGAAGACATCCAGCCGAGAGAGCTACTAGCAGGCCCGGCTTGTAGTCTCCAAAAAGAGTAGGCATCCGTCGGGTCCGGCTGCCGGCACAGGGCCTGAACATTGGGGCCCTCTCTGACTTCCCCTCAGGTCACTTTCCCTCGGTACTCAAGGTTGCTGAAGTGATTCCTCTTTTCAAAATGGGAGACAAGAACCTTCTTTCTAATCATAGACCAATATCTAAGCTCCCAATTCTAGCAAAAGTTTTTGGGAAGGGACTAAAGCGTGACGTCACGAGGTTCTTTGAAATGAATAGTCTATTTTCGAACGATCAATTTGGGTTTAGGCGGGGCAGGTCTACAAAGCAGGCCATTCTGAGGTTGGCCGAATTTGTATCGAATTCCTTTGAATGTGCGGAATATGCCTCGGCTACTTTTGTAGACGTAGCCAAGTGTTTTGACTGCATTCCACACCAGCTCCTTATCGACAAGTTAGCAAAATATCATTTTTCGGACGGGGCTTTATCGCTCATCTCAAGCTATCTCACAGGTAGATGTCAGGCTGTTCATCATGGAAATTCTTTATCAAGTTTCTTGCCAGTCAGGTATGGTGTACCTCAGGGTTCAGTTCTGGGTCCCACAATTTTTCTAATTTTCATAAATGATTTGCCATCAGGTCTACATCCTCTTGAGACCCTTCTGTTTGCGGACGACACTTCTGTCCTGACGAAAAACGCATCTCTTGCGTCACTGACTCTGACAAACGAAGGGTCTAAAAAAGAGATTTCGGGGTGGTTCGCTAGAAATGGACTCTCCGTTAATGAGACGAAAACTGAGACTCTCTACTTTGGGTTGCGAGACTTGTCATCTTTGGTCGAAAACCCCCCAAGCGTAAGATTTCTGGGAGTATTGGTGGATCCAAAACTGAACTGGAACCAACACTGTGAGAACCTTGAATCTAGGTTAAATTCCATTGTTTTCCTCCTGCGTAGGTTACAGGAGAAGCTACCCAAAACTGCAGTCGTAGCAGCATTCCATGCTGCTTTTATGAGTCGTGCGACTTATGCCATCCTCTGTTGGGGTCATGCCGCGTCGGCTGCCGCAGTTTTCGCATGCCAACGCAGGGCTGTACGAGTGGTCGCTGGGCTGAAGTACCAGCAGGATTGTAAGCCAGCCTTCATAAGATTAAACATCTTGACCATCCCTGCGGTTTACATACTCGAAGCTACGTGCTACGTTTTCTCCAACTTACACGAGTATCATACCTCCACTCATGGGTATAGAACACGGCATGGGAGTGACTTGCTGGTGCCTTTTCACCGCTTGAAATCATCCCGCATCAGCAGTTCATGGTGGGGTATTAAATTGTTCAATGCCATCCCTAAAGAGTTGCGAGCGAAATTTACGGCAACAAACGTTAGGCCAAAACTTGTCAAGTTTTTAAAATCCATCGCACCCTTTGATTTTAATGAATTTTTCCTCAGTATAAAGAATGTAAGAGAGCTCTAGTTAGGCATAGGTTTTGGGAATTAGGTATCTAATAGCTTGTTAATGATGTACTACATACCGCTGTATTATTGAAGTAAGTTTTTGTGAGCTGTAATTTTGTAAGGAAATTTTGACCTTGTCTTTGCACTCTGTGTTCTTGGCAATAAAAATCTTGAATCTTGAATCTTCGGCTGCGGCTCTAAAGCCGACGTTTCCACAGTAGCTGGCACAGGCGATCCTCCATCGAAGCCATTTAACGTGTCGTGAAACTCGTCAACGCTCTCGCCAGCACCAGACGACGACGACGACGACACATCGGACACATCATCTCCAGCCTCAACCACGGTCCGCCCCAGCTCATCATCTTCAACATGATCTGGAACAGCCGCGACAGCCTGTTCACCCACAACGTCAAGGTAAACGGCGTACACGTTCCCCTCAAGCGCTCCTGCCATAACCACAGTTGTTGGCGACGAAACCGTCACCTTCCTATGCTCGAACACGACCTTCAAGCCTGCCTTTTCCATTTTCGAAATACTCAACAAGTTTAACGCGAGATTTTGGTTTATTATTATTGGAATAATAGACCTATGTTTTCGCGACGGAGGTCGACGACTCCGATCGGCCTCAAAATTTGACATTATCCGTTTCAAAAGGTCTACATTCAAAATCCGAAATGTCCGTCCGCCGTCCGCTGTACGCCGTCCGGGCCGTTTTGGGCAGTAGGAATTTTTTTAAAAATCTGAAATTTTGACAAAATACTCGGTTTACCATCTAGTTGTGCCCGCAAGGTTTTCAGTCCGATCGCCCAAACCCGTGGGGCGCTATGGGGCTAAAATGGGGCTACGGGTGGGGTTTTTTTAAGGCTTTGGGCTATGGGATCGAGTTAGGTGTCGTTTTCGAAGTATTTTTGGACGTAGTATCCATTTTTTGGGGTCCCGGAACGATCCGATTTCACTGTGGCGATCTTCTGGGCTTTCATGGGGCTAAAAATGGGATTTTTGAAGGATCCCAGGAGGTTAAATATTTTTCGAGTAAAAAAATAAAGAATTTTTGAAAAAAACATTTTTGAAAAAAAAAAAATCCAACAAAAATTTTTTTTGAAATTTAATATAAAAATCGAAAAAAAAATTTTTTTAAATTTTTTTTCATTGACAGAATTAAATATCTGTACAAGTAACCTATATCAAAGAATAATAAACTCTTGTGTAAAATTTGCAGCGTTTTTACAGAGCAATACGTTCAAGAGTCTTACAGGTTTCCCGTTCCAAAGATCTCGTAAGCTTCTTCGTTTCACAGCTCGTAAATTTTCGCCTTGCTTCGCGACACTTATCTGGACGTCAAGACACTCGACATCGAACAGGTAGGTATTTACCGATTTCTTCCGTACACAGATGAGACGAGCATCCAGAATCCGCGAAAAACATAACTTTTTGCTTCGAACGCGACAAGGAATTTCGGGGTGTAAACAAAACGTTATCAGTTATCGCCGTATCAGGCACAAATCCACAGGTGGGGATTTCACTCGTTTGCGGGCAGCTAATAAAGGCTATCTCCTGGTCGCTTTCCAGTCCCTTAAATTCCTCACGGGCAGAATTCGCTGCTTGATTCTCGGAATTTTTAGCATTTTTCAAAGGACAATCACGACTTTTGTACCCAGCAAACTGCTTACACGAGTGACACTTCCATGGGAAAACGACGTTAGCATCCGGATGGTTGGCCGTATCAGTCGAACTCGATGATGACCTAAAACCACCTCGTCTTTCGTGATTGGCCGTAGGATCCAAGGAGCTTAGAAGAAGAATTAGTTATATTACTTCTTCTTCTAAGCTCCTTGGTAGGATCTCCCCGCTTCTGAATTCTTCCCCCTCCACGTCGCGACTGACTCCCCGCCGAGAACGCTGTCTGATCGGGATCCGATCGGGCGATTTTGGTTTATTATTCTTGGAATAATACACCTATGTTTTCGCGACGGGGGTCGACGACTCCGATCGGCCTCAAAATTTGACATTATCCGTTTCAAGTGGTCTAGATTCCAAAACCGAAATGTCCGTCCGCCGTCCAGGCCGTTTTGGGCAGTAGGAATTTTTAAAAAAATCTGAAATTTTGACAAAATACTCGGTTTACCATCTAGTTGTGCCCGCAAGGTTTTCAGTCCGATCGCCCAAACCCGTGGGGCGCTATGGGGCTATAATGGGGCTACAGAAGGTGGTTTTTGAAGGCTTTAGGCTATGGGATCGAGTCAGGTGTCGTTTTCGAAGTATTTTAGGACGTAGAATCCATTTTTGGGGGTCCCGGAACGATCCGATTTCACTGTTGCGATCTATAGGTCTTTCATGGGGCTAAAAATGGCATTTTTGGAGGATCCCAGGAGGTTAAATATTTTTCGAGTAACAAATACGGAATTTTTGGAAAAAAACACATTTTTGAACAAAAAAATAAAAAAAAAAAAATTTTTTTGAGATAAAAATCCAAAAAAAAAGTTTTTTTTAAAATTTTTTCATTGACAGAATTAAATTTCTGCACAAGTAATGTATATCAAAGAATAATAAACCCTTGTGTAAAATTTGCAGCGTTTTGACAAATTGCAGCCTAACCTTGGACTGGTTATCGTGGGTGCAGGGCCGCCGAGAGAAAAACGCTGCAAATTTTACACAAGGGTTTATTATTCTTTGATATAGGTTACTTGTACAGACATTTAATTCTGTCAATGAAAAAAAAAAAATTTTTTTAAACTTTTTCGGATTTTTATATTTCAAAAAAAAAAATTTTTTTTGTGGTATTTTTTTTTTAAAATGTGTTTTTTTGAAAATTCTTTAATTTTTACTTGACAAATATTTAACCTCCTGGGATACTAAAAAATTCCCATTTTTAGCCCCATGAAAGCCCTATAGATCGCCACAGTGAAATCGGATCGTTCCGGGACCCCCAAAAATGGATTCTACGTCCAAAAATACTTCGAAAACGACACCTAACTCGCCTTCAAAAAACCCCTCCTGTAGCCCCATTTTAGCCCTGGAGCGCCCCACGGGTTTGGGCGATCGGACTGAAAACCTTGCGGGCACAACTAGATGGTAAACCGAGTATTACCCAAGTATTACCAAGTATTACCCCTCGGCGATTGCCGTAGAAAATCAATGAAATAAACCTTTTCATACCTTTTTAATTGAACGGCTTGAAGAAACGTCTTCCCACTGGTCCTTGAATGAGTTGTCAGTTGAATCGATGGAGGCAGACTGATGTTATCGCGGTTCTTTTGGTCTAGTTTTATATGCAATCTCGTTCTATTTCTTGAATATTGCTGTTTTCTTGGAAATCCTTCCTGAAAAAAACAAACCCGTTGACGCAAGAACATTTGAATTGATGATAACCCCGAAGAGGAAAGAGCGCCGTTAATTGCGAAACTGAGAGTTGTCGCTGCAAATTTTACGGCGGCCGGATCGTACCGGGACCCCCAAAAATGGATTCTACGTCCAAAAATACTTCGAAAACGACACCTAACTCGATCCCATAGCTAAAAGCCTTCAAAAACACCTTCCCATAGCCCCATTTTGGCCCCATAGCGCCCCACGGATTGGGGCGATCGGGCTGAAAACCTTGCGGGCACAACTAGATGGTAAACCGAGTAATTTGTCAAAATTTCAGATTAAAAAAAAAAAATCCTACTGCCCAAAACGGCCCGGACGGCGGACGGACATTTCGGTTTTGGAATCTAGACCTCTTGAAACGAATAATGTCAAATTTTGAGGCCGATCGTCGCGAAAACATAGGTGTATTATTCCAAGAATAAAAACCAAAAAAAAAAAAAAAAAAGATCCTCTAGGTACTGTAGAAACTGTCCTTAGTAAACGGTGACAGTAAACAGCAGTAACTATCTTTCATCACTATTCAAATCCATGACAAAGCAGGTCGCATTCCTGCCTGGTAACATGCATCGGGCTTCACGAATGAACCACAAGAAATTCACACAATGTTTTATTAGGGGTCACTATTTTACGCTCTATGGACGAAACGGAATCCTCTCAACCAGACCAAACATTTCCTAAGTTTGATTCTTCCGCTCGCAGAAGATGGCGTTTGCTACGACAATGGGCGGCTTCAATAATTATATCGCTGTCGTATTTGATCGTTGGAACGTGCGTTGGATGGCCGTCCCCTGTTCTGTATAGAATGCAAAAGACAGGAGAGCCTTTTAACTTGACAGTGTTGGACGCTTCTTTGATGGTGTCACTTTTTTACGTCGGCAACATTATAACGCCGATTCCTGTCGGGCTCCTCAGTGACGCGATTGGAAGAAGAAGCACCTTGTTGGCGATGAGCGTCGTCCCTTTGGCATCGTGGGTTTTGATCTTTTTCGCCACCCATCCGAGTTTCCTCCACGTCGCGAGACTCTTGGCGGGCCTGTGGGGCGGCGGCGTGCGCACAGTGATGCCAATGTATCTCGGAGAGATTGCCGAACCCCGGATCCGAGGAGCCCTGTCCGTCCTGGCCACGATACAAGCCAACGGGGGCATCCTGCTCGCGTACGTTGTCGGCCCGCTGGTTTCATATTGGACGTTGGCCCTCATATGCGGCGCGATACCTCTGCTGTTTTTCAGCCTCTTGTGGATCGTCCCAGAAAGCCCGTACTGGTTGATATCTAAAGGCTGGCAAAACGAAGCTGTTCGAAGTATCATTTGGCTCAGAGGGTTCAAAAACGTTGACGAGGCCAAAGAAGAAATGGCACTTTTGGAGTCCACTGTAGCGTACGATCTTGCTCAACCGAGAGGATGTCACATGCTCATCAAATCCAAAAGCAACCGTAAAGCTTTCATCATTGTTGAAGTCATATCCCTAACGCAGCGACTATCCGGCATCGGAGCAATAACAGCGTTCAGCTCCATCACGCTGCCCGACACCAAAGTTGGCATATTAACACCAAACGATTGCGTCATGGTGATCGGAATAGTCCGGTTTTTACTCGTATTTGGGATCATTCCACTGGTTGACACTTGCGGGCGTAAACCTCTCCTGATGATTTCCTGCGCCGGTTGCGGCTCGTCGTTGATGACCGCCTGCGTCTGGTTTTTCATCCACCGCAACACCAAAGACTACGCCGTCCACTGGATCCCTTTCGCCTCGTTCCTGTCGTACGGGTGTTTCTTCAACGTCGGCATTGGCACGCTGGCGACGACCGTCCAATCAGAACTGTTCCCTACGCACCTGAAAGCCATCGCGTCCGCCATCACCGCCATCATCCTTGCGTCCACTTCGGCATTTGTAAACTCGTGGTACCTTTCAGTAGCGAATTTCTTCGGGATGTACGTCAACTATTTGATATTCTCGCTGTCATGTTTCGCGTGCTTCATTTTTGTTTGGGTCGTCATGTTTGAAACCAAGAACAAATCACTGCATGAGATTCAAATTAGGTTGCAAGGACCAATGGCCCATTGAAAGCTTCGTGGGAAGACCAGAATTTTGATTTGAGAAATATAACGTAAAATTGAATGCTTCAAGTCTGAACGTTTCTTTGTTACAGTGGTTTCTGAGATACCATTGTATTGCTTAAGCACATGGCAACTAAAGATGCTTTTTGAGTGCAGTTTTTCGTTCATAACATAAGCTTGTAGTGATCTGCTATCATGAGTAATGTAGAATCTGACCAGGCAGGTCGTGACTTGTCTTCTCTCAAGGCAACGAAGACGTCTGCTGAGGCTCGCAAGAATGTCGCATCAACGTCATCGATATTCACCAAGTCGGCGAACCGCAAAGGTCTCATCAGACAGTACACGGCTTCCGTCATCGCCGCCATCTCGTACGTCATCGTCGGCACAGCTCTCGGTTGGCCGTCTCCGGTCCTCTACTACGCCAAATCGGAAGGTTCTCATTTCAATTTGACCACTCTGGACGGCTCGTTGATGGTGTCACTTTACTACGCGGGGTGTTTCATTATGCCGTTGCCGACCGGCTACCTGATCAATTTGGTCGGCTACAAGGCCAGCATACTCTACGTGACAATTGTCCCGGTGGTAGCATGGGTGTTTGCGTGGGTGTCGCAACCGACCGTGATGATTCACTTGTCGAGATTGTTATTAGGGATTTACACCGGATTAACAACCACCGTGCTGCCACTGTACATGGGAGAAATAGCAGAGCCTCATGTTCGCGGGAAGGTCGCATCTTTTCTACAGTTGTTTTTAAACTTTGGATGTGTTTTTTCGTACGTTGTTGGGGCGCAGGTGTCTTATAATGCGTTTGCAATCATTCTGGGAACGCTTCCTGTAGTTCATTTTATTACTGTTTTGTTTATACCAGAAAGCCCCTACTGGCTAACTAATAAAGGCAAACACGAAAAAGCGGCAAAGAGTCTGGCGTGGTTGAGAGGCAAGAAAGTTGAAGCAAAGGAAGAAGAATTAGAAGAAGAGAAAATTCAAATTGTTCGGACAGTGAAGTCAGACATTCGAATCCCGCCCACCTTCATGTCACTTTTCACAGCCAAGAACAACAGAAAAGCAATGATAATCGTGGAAGTGATATCTGCATGCCAACGACTTGCCGGTATAAGTACGTTGCTGGCGTATATTGCTGTTACTGTACCTGTGTTGCCAGGGTTAACGGCTAACCACTGTGCCATTATCACTGGCTGTTCCAATATAGTCGGAGTGCTTGTTGCGATACCTCTCATAGACCGGCTGGGAAGGCTCCCTCTGTTGAAAGCGTCGTGCATCGGCAGTGGCCTGACAATGGTCGCTGCAGCCGTTTGGTACGGTCTTTACGACAACATTCGGAACGAAGCGCCCGCAAACTGGCTGCCAATCGCCATCTTTTGCGTCTACGGCTTCTGCATGAACATCGGCCTTGGGCCCATCCCGGGACTCATGCAGGGCGAAATGTTTTCACCAAACTTGAAATCCAAAGCGTCTGCCATCACAGTCATGGTTGTCTCCCTGAGCTCAATCATCAGCAACTTCATCTACACCCCGCTCGCTCAATCAGCAGGCCTCTGGAGCAACTTCTTCATCTACTCGCTCTTCTGCTTCGGTTGCTTGGTGTTCGTCTGGACTTATGCTTTCGAAACTAAAGGGAAGACATTGCTTGAAATTCAAGAGCATCTTGAGCGTTGAGGATCAAAACCGAATTAAAATAATTTTTCAATATAGTTGACAAGGAAACATCAAAGAATTTTTTACTTGTTAATTTTAATTGGAGTTTTGATTTGGATGGGTTGTTGAGTACCTATTTGCAAGTCGAGTATGGCTCAGGTTTTCAAAAGCTGTTCTGCTTATGTTCTCGACGTTTCGTGGTCCCCGGTGGTTTTTCCATCTTGGGCACACGAAGTATGGCACGCAAATCCTGGTATTTCCTGCAGTGCTTACTGGCAGGGTTCTCAAGTTTGTGGATTTTTTTTTCGAGGAAGGATCTGTAGTACCTGTGCCGTTTTTGACTGCTCCATGATTTCTTCTGATTAGTCTTATGGTTGATAAGTCTTGCCGTCCGTACGAAACTCACGTCTTCTCTCAGTCTTTGGTTGCAACACAACCAACAGATTCTGGCTTTTGTTGTTGTTGTTTTCTTTCTTTTCAAGCCCAGTCAATAACGAACTCTGTGTTGCGCTCCCTTCAGCGGAGCACCCTTTTTCCTGCTAAGTGTTGTCATCCCGAGATTTGAAGAAAATTTCCCACGTTAAGACACTGCAAACGCCAGGTCAGACCTTGAAGCTTGGGACAGGAACATCAATTTGGCCTATTCGATGCCTTTTTCCATTAGCTTTTCATTGACCGTCGATGGGTATGGATGCATTGATGACAAGGCTGGTTTACTGTTGTCTAATTCCGAATTCACTCAACATTTCTTTGATGTACTCAAGTTGAATCAATTTTATCATTCCATCTTGTGATCTCATGACTTTGATACCAAGGATATACTTGTGTCCCAAGTCTTTCACTTCAAAATACTTTATCATTATCATTGCCACGCATTCTTCACTTGACGATACTACTTAGTTTATTAGGTCACTGAAAGCCAAATTATGCCTACCCCTGTCGCCCCAGGGCCCCTCCCATCGACCCCTGAAGGAACCTTACGTGAATATCACATTTTTAGGGGCCAAAGGAACATTTTTAGACCTCCTCATTTTGCAAAAATGGAGTGCCCAGGATATTTTATTAAATAAAGGAAATTTTCCTCTTTAGGTTAAATAAAATTGTTTTATGTGGTCGACATAGATCAAAATCGGCTGTTCACGCAGAAATTGATATTTTTTAAAAACAATGTAGGTATCACGTCATACTTCCACGCTCCTGAGGTTCATTTTTTTCAGAAGATTGAAATAATCGAGGTTTTAAGATTTTGTAAACTAGTTGCAGGGAGGGCCAAATGAAGGTGAAAGTACCAAGAAATTAATGTAGTCTCAGACCTACCTATTTGTACCCATTTCAGCATCAAGAACGTAAAAAAAATTTATTCCTCATTATCAATGATAACACAGGCCTGCGACCAAAAAACTTTTTTGAAACTAATAGGTGAACTTTATAGATTTTTGGGTGCTGAATCCGGGAAAAATAATGAAAAAATGCCATCACCCTCCGTTTCATCGCATATTTAATTTTTTGGGGTGTCGAGATGGCATTTTTAGTTAAAAGCAGCCTCATTCCTTATTTTCATATATTTTTTTCTGTAAGTGTATCAATATGGACTTAATGAAATTGGAAATTTTGGAACACTTCAATGAGTACAAAATTAGAGCATTAGGACCATTAGAGCCTCGCTGAGTATGTTGGACTTTGTGTTTCAATCCTTGCCCACATGGGGAGTTGGACATTGCCCCTTGAGTCATCTTTTCATCAATACAGACTTCGAGATCGTGAGTTTATTGACTATTTCAAACAAGCAGGTGACAAGTAAAAGGAATTTGGTTAAATAAAACCTTTTTAAACATTTTTGAAATATTTATTTCTATATTCCATAATAGTCATTTTAGCCTATTAATTTCCAAATATTGGGTCAAAATGCGGAAGAACGGTGGGTGATAGAGAAAAACCGATGTCATTTTCGGATTCAGCGCCCTTCAAAACTATAAGATTACCTAAAAAGATCAAAAAAGGTTTCAGCAATACCTATTTTTTTTGCAGGCCTGTGTAATTTATCATAGAAGTAGGTATCCCCAATGATGTGGAATTATTGAATCGTCAATTGTTCCACAATATTGAGATGCATTCTTCCACGAAGTTGAGGATTCCCTCTTTTAAAGTTCACTGTCAACTTTAGCTTTTTTTTAAGCATGGGGTGATCAGGCACCATTACTTCTACACAAAATACAACTAAAAAAACTGGTTTCAGAAAACTCAATTTTAATTCGTCCACGTCATTGAAAACAATAAACGTACATCCCTGACCAGGTCCGCTGGAAAGCCCATGTGCCCGCCATACAGTGGAGCTCAGAGTGAAAGAGAACAGAGCTGCGGAGTCAGTTGAAAAACGGCGGTTCCGTTGCAGCCTCCAGTGTTACCCTTCACCTTCCATTTTGTTAGAACTGTATATTTCCGAGCGCACAAACTACAACTCGTACAAAATCATAACTGAACTAATCTAGGAATAATCACAACTGTTAGACATTTCGTTGCCTAACAACCAACAGATTCTTGCTTGTTTTCTTTCCTTTCAAGCCCTATGTCCTTCAAGACAGCTTCGAGCTTGAACCTCGACAACGGCTTAGTGAATATGTCAGCAACGTTGTCTCGCGTTGGAGTATACTCGAGCACCAATTCTTCCTTCCTGACCATGTCCCTCAGGAAGTGGTACCTTATGTCGATGTGCCTCGAGTGTGAGCTGACTCGGTTTCCTTTTGCAAATTCAATTGCCGACTGATTGTCACAAAGCGCTTTGGGGATTCCATCCAGTTCGTGCCCCAACTCTTTCAGCACGCTTCTCAGCCAAATCACTTCCATTGCTGTTGACGCTACAGCCACAAACTCGGCGTGCATGGTTGACAGTCCAATGCACGTTTGCTTGTTTGACTTCCATATGATGGGAGTACTGCCAATAATCACAGTGAATCCTGTGGTTGATCTCCTGTCATCCTTGTTTCCCGCCCAATCCGAATCCGAATAGGCTACCATCGAATTACCGTGGCCATGAATGATGAACTCCTTGTCTTGCGTCCCCTTCAGGTAGCGGAGCACCCTTTTTGCTGCTATCCAGTGTGTCATCCCGGGATTAGAAGAAAACTGTCCAAGTTTGGAGACTGCAAATGCCAGGTCTGGTCTTGTTGCTTGCGACAGGTACATCAATTTCCCCACTAGCCTTCGATATGGTACCCTTTCCATTTCTTGCTCTTCTTAAACTGTCGTTGGGCTATGTGACTTGCTTAATTCCTGGTATGGGTCCATTGGTGTCAGGGCTGGTTTACTGTCTACCATTCGGAATTCACTCAAAATTTCTTTTATGTACTTTTGTTGATTCAGTTTTATCGTTCCATCTCGTGATCTCGTGACTTCGATACCAAGAATATACTTGAGTTCTCCTAAGTCTTTTACATCAAAGTACTTTCTTAGCATGCTCTTCAAATATGTCATGCATTCCTTACTTGACGATACCAATATCAGGTCATCCACGTAGACCAAAATTATGCCTACCACTGACGCTCTTTTGCTTACGTAAATACAAGGCTCTGACTTGCATTTTTCCATTCCACCCTCGAGAAGTTTGGTATTGAGAGTTTCGTACCATGAACGACCTGATTGTTTCAGCCCATAAAGACTCTTCAGCAGCCTGCAAACTTTTTGGTCTGATCCGACTTCTGATAAACCTTCGGGCATCTTCATATATATTTCTTCTTTCAAGATTCCGTTCAGGTATGCCGTTTTGACGTCCATCTGATGGATCCACCAATTGTTCTTTACTGCTAGCTTCAGCACTAACCTTATGGCTGGCAAACTGATCACAGGGCTGTACGTTTCGTTGTAATCTACTCCTTCTTGCTGGGTAAATCCCTGGGCAACCAAACGGGCTTTGTAGCGCTCCACACTACCATCAGCCATGTACTTGGTTCTGAAAACCCACTTGCAACCCACTGCTGATTTACCAGGTGGCAGGTCAGTCAACTCCCATACGTTCATTGTTTCCAGTGACGTCAGCTCCTCTTGGATTGCTTCAGCCCAAAGTTCCTTGTCTGGTCCAGACATAGCTTGTTTGTAGGTTTTTTCCCTTGAATTTCGTTGCCTAACAACCAAAACATTTTTTTTCCATTCCGAAATTCTCCCTTAAAGGCCGTGGGGAAATGTTCATGATTGTTCCAGGAAATTGAGGATTTACTTCGGGCACTAGAGTTTTGTAATCTATACCACTAATTCTCACCGTGCCTGTGGCAGAGTATGTCGCATATTAGATGGGTTGAGATCATCCCAAAATGTGCGCAAATCGGCGCATTTGCGCCCAACTTATTTTAAATGGGAACCCCTAATTTGTTTCTCGAATTTGGATTCCCCGACCAATTTTACGTCTGATAAGCCTGAGCGCAATTTTCGATGAGCACAAATCCGCGCAACTCTTCCTATCTTCGTTATTTACAGTCTAATTGAGTCAGCCTTGTCTCTGTATTCTACCCCATCACTTGACTTTATCATTCAAACGGGCGACCTCATAATCGGGGGTGTGAGAGTTACGAATAGCAGAGGATGTAACAGCATCAACACTTCAAAATATGCATTTGGATACTACCACGTCATTGAGAAACTTCGTCTAAACACGCGGTTAAAATGTTCTTCCGGGGTCTAACACCATCCGTAAACGTTGTTCCTCATACAGGAACAATTAATTCCAAGTACGACAAGTGGGCCCAGGACGCAATCTCATTACTTCCTGAGTGAAGCTACTATGATACAACAGGTCATATATAAATGCGCCTGCCTATAAGTTAGCTAAAAAACTGAATACTATTTTTAAAAATTCTGTTGATTTCACTCCAAAATTTACCGTTAAAAATTCTTTGGACCTTATAAGTAAAATTAAAGATGTTCATGTGCCACATAATTCAAAATTAGTTTCTTTTGACGGTACAAGTTTATTTACCAACATTCCAGTTCAACATTGTAAAGATGTAGTTAATAGATTAATTTTAAATTCTCAACTTGATTTTTTAAGGAAAGATGAGTTATCCCAAATGATGAATTTATGTATAGATCAAAATTATTTTAAATTTAATGGGGATTGTTATACTCAACCAGGGGTAGCTATGGGATCGCCGTTGTCTCCGCTATTAGCAGATATTTATATGAACTACTTAGAAGGGATCATTGAAACTAAATTCAAAAATAATGTACTTTATTGGTATCGATACGTTGATGATGTAATTGTCCTCTTCAATGGGACCGATAGGCAACTAGCTAATTTCTTTAATCAGCTCAACTCTGTAGATCAGCATATTCAATTTACTAAGGAAGTGGGGGGGGGGGGGGGGGATGAGCTGAATTTTCTAGATTTAACTATAAAATTGGAGGGGGGTAGGCATAAATTTGCTGTGTTCAGGAAACCAACCTATACGGATGTGGTTTTCCATAATAGTTCCAATCACCCAACATCTCATAAATTTGCGGCCTTTTACAGTATGATTAATAGGGCATTATCGGTATGAATCAAGTAGCTTTTCAAAAAGAAAAAGAAGTAATTTACTCTATAGCGGAGAGTAATGTTTATCATAGGGCTACTATAGATAGAATTTGGGGAAAGATTAGTATGAAGAAATTTCAATTAGCAGTCACAAATTTGGAAAGGGAAGATAGGGAACCAGATAATAGGAAGTGGGTTAGTTTACCGTTTTATGGGAATGTAACTCAGAAAGTGGGTCGCATTTTAGAAAATAGGGGTTTCAGAGTAGGTTTCTATTCACAAAATTCTACAAAGAAATTACTAGGGGTTGTGAAAGATAAAATTCCTTTAGAGGATAAAGAGGGTGTGTATATATTAAAATGTGATTGTGGGATTCAATATGTAGGACAAACTGGAAGAAAATTTAAAATTAGATTGAAGGAACATAGTGATGATCTTAGGTTGGGAAGGGGTGGGGAAGCTTTTGAAAAACATTTGTCAGAAGAAAACCATAGAATCAGTTATGAGATAGGTAATAATAATCCAGCCATTGGGATAGCTCATGTTTGCCAAAAAGGTCCAAAACTAGATGCTTTACAATCTTTGGAAATTCAGAAAGTTTACAATTTAAGAATATCAGTTAATGACCTGGATGTAATTAGGCGTTCCCCTCTAATCGATATTTTCCTGTGAATTCTCCTTTCACCTATTTGCCTTTCACATTCTCTTTTCTTGCCACCTTTTTAATGCCACGCCCATAAGAAGGCACATTCACTTTTGTATATAAGGAACTTCTCACAACTTCCTCATTCTGTATTGTACTGATGATGGTTTAGTAAACCGAAACGCGTCTACAAGTTGTTATTTTATTTATCGTGGAAGTAGACTACTTCGTCTGAAATCGTCTTTTTATGGTTTATGGATTTTCGTCCGGGCCCATAACCTATGATTTCCAGTCTTTCTATCCTATGTTTTCCAGTATTCGGGCTATTATGCTTCTTCTGGTTCTCCTTCTTCTTCTTCATGTTGCTCTTCTATCAAAACCTCTGGTTGCATCTGCTCAGCCAGATTTTTCTTCTGAGGGACGAATATTTCTTCATGTTCCGTGTTACAGCAGACCTCTGCTTTCTTGTTTTTCTTCTGAATGTAAATACGCTTTCCTTGGACGTATCTTCAAACTTTGCTTCGTCCAAAATCCCATAATCTGAATCCTTTGGTTCGAGAGCAAATGCTTTACACTCAAATGGTCATGTGCTTGACGTTTGGCTTCCTGCCAGTTCTGATTTCCTCGTGTGTCTTTCCACTATTGGATGGGCACCTAGTCCTCTCGTAACAAGCAATGTTGACTTCGGTGCATTGGATACAATCAATTGCTTCAAGTGCCTGTGGACACGGCAGATTCCAAGGAACCCACGCATAGCAACTCATGCTTTATATATGCAGTTTTTTATTATTCAATGTTGAAATCGTTTATAGCGTTCAAATTTGTGGTCAAATTGTATCTGGCAAAACGAAAAACCTTGGAGCGGAAAGAAAGGGATTGGGTGCTCCTGAGCTATCATGAAAACAGTCGAAAAAGAGCCAACGCATGAGACGCTCAAGGCATCGAAGATATCACCTGAGGCTCGGAAGAATGTCGCATCAACAACATCATTATTCACCAAGACGGGGCGCAAGGGTCTCATCAGGCAGTACACAGCTACAGCCATCGCCGCCATCTCGTACGTCATCGTCGGCACAGCAATCGGTTGGCCGTCTCCGGTCCTCTACTACACCTCGTTGGAACGTTCTCATTTTAATTTGTCATCCCTGGACGGCTCGTTGATGGTGTCTCTTTACTACGCGGGGTGTCTCGTTATGCCGTTGCCGACCGGCTATCTGATCAATTTGGTCGGCTACAAGGCCAGCATACAGTACTTGACGATTGTCCCGGTGATAGCTTTTGTGCTTGCGTGGGTGTCACAACCGACGGTGTTGATTCATCTGTCGAGATTATTATTAGGGATGTACAACGGAGTGGTATGCACAGTGTTGCCACTGTACATGGGAGAAATAGCAGAGCCTCATGTTCGCGGGAAGGTCGCATCTTTTCTACAGTTGTTTTTAAACGTTGGGTGTGTTTTTTCGTACGTTGTTGGGGCGCAGGTGTCTTATGGCGCATTCGCAATCATTCTAGGAACACTTCCTGTAGTTCATTTTTTTCTTCTTTTGATAATACCAGAAAGCCCCTACTGGCTAACTAATAAAGGCAAACACGAAAAAGCGGCAAAGAGTCTGGCATGGTTGAGAGGCAAGAAAGTTGAAGCAAAGGAAGAAGAATTAGAAGAAGAACAACTCCACATTGTTCGGTCACTGAAGTCAGACATTCGAATCCCGCCCACCTTCATATCACTTTTCACTGTCAAGAGCAACAGAAAAGCAATGATAATTGTGGAAGTGGTATCTGTCTGCCAACGCCTTGCCGGTATAAGTACGTTGCTGGCATACATTGCAATTACTGTACCTGTGTTGCCGGGGTTGGCAGCCAACCACTGTGCTATCGCCACTGGCTGTTCCAACATGGCTGGGGTGCTCGTTGCGATGTCTCTCATAGACCGGCTGGGAAGGCTCCCTCTTTTGAAATCATCGTGCATCGGCAGTGGCCTGACAATGGTCGCTGCTGCCGCTTGGTACGGTCTTTTCGACAACATTAGGAACGAAGCGCCCGTCACCTGGCTGCCAATCGTCATCTTCTGCCTCTACGGCTTCAGCATGAACATCGGCCTTGGGCCCATCCCGGGACTCATGCAGGGCGAAATGTTTTCACCTAACTTGAAATCCAAAGCGTCTGCCATCACAGTCATGATTCTCTCTCTCAGCTCAATCGTCAGCAACTTCATCTACACCCCGCTCGCGGAATCGGCAGGCCTCTGGAGCAACTTCTTCATCTACTCGCTCTTCTGCTTCGGTTGCTTGGTGTTCGTCTGGACTTATGCTTTCGAAACGAAAGGAAAGACATTGCTTGAAATACAACAGCATCTTGAGCGTTGAGAGCGCTTACATTTTGACCAGATCGTGGGCTTTCAATATAGTTGACAAGGAAACAACAAAGAATTCATTACTTGTTCATTTTAATTGGAGTTTAGATTTTGGTAAATGAACTTTGTTGAACCTTTTTACAAAGTAGCAGAATTTAATACTTCAATATAATATATTATGTTGTTCAAATTACATAAACACTTGCAATGTGCAGAAGTTAATGTAAGGTGGATGAGGCGAGATAGTGGGAATCCATCTTAAAAAAGACGATTTAAGACGAAATAGTCTATTTCCACGATAAAAATATATAAACTTGTAGACACGTTTCGGCTGATTAGACCATCATCAGTACAATACAGAATGAGGAAGATGTGAGAAGTTACTTATATACAAAAGTGAAATGTGCCTTCTAATGGGCGTGGCATTAGAAAGGTGGCATGAAAGGAGAAAGGTGAAAGGTAATGTGAAAGGCAAATAAGTGAAAGGAAGACTCACAAGAAAATGTCAATTAACGGGGAACGCCTAATTACATCCAGGTCATTAACAGATATTCCTAAATTGTGAATTTTCTGAATTTCCAAAGATTCTAAAGCATCTAATTTTGGACCTTTTTGGCAAACATGAGCTATCCCAATGGCTGGATTATTACTGCCTATCTCATAACTAATTCTATGGTTTTCTTCTGACAAATGCTTTTCAAAAGCTTCCCTACCCTTTCCCAACCTAAGATCATCACTATGTTCTTTCATTCTAATTTTAAATTTTCGGCCGGTTTGTCCTACGTATTGAATCCCACAATCACATTTTAATATATACACACCCCCTTTATCCTCTAAGGGAATCTTATCTTTCACACTCCCTAATAATTTCTTCGTAGAATTTTGTGAATAGAAACCTACTCTGAAACCCCTATTTTCTAATATACGACCCACTTTCTGAGTTATATTCCCATAAAACGGTAAACTAACCCACTTCCTATTATCTGGTTCTTTATCCTCCCTTTCCAAATTTGTGACTGCTAACTGAAATTTCTTCCTACTAATCTTTCCCCAAATTCTATCTATTGTAACCCTAGGATATCCATTACTCTCCGCTATAGAGTAAATTATTTCTTTTTCTTTCCGAAAAGCTAATTGATTCATTGGGACCGATAAAGCCCTGTTAATCATACTATAAAAGGCCGCAAATTTATGAGATGCTGGATGGTTGGAACTATTATGAATAACCACGTCCGTATAGGTTGGTTTCCTAAACACTGTAAATTCATGCTTACCCCCCTCTAATTTTATAGTTAAATCCAGAAAATTCAGCTCATTCCCCCCCACTTCCTTAGTAAACTGAATATGCTGATCTACAGAATTGAGTTGATTAAAGAAATTAGCTAGTTGCCTATCAGTCCCATTGAAGAGGACAATAACATCATCAACATATCGATACCAATAAACAACATTATTTTTGAATTTTGTTTCAATGATCCCTTCTAAATGGTTCATATAAACATCTGCTAATAGCGGAGACAATGGCGATCCCATAGCTACCCCTGGTTGAGTATAACAATCCCCATTAAATTTAAAATAATTTTGATCTATACATAAATTCATCATTTGGGATAGCTCATCTTTCCTTACAAAATCAAGTTGAGAATTTAAAATTAATCGGTTAATTACATCTTTACATTGTTGAACTGGAATGTTAGTAAATAAACTAGTAACATCGAAAGACACTAATTTTGAATTACGGGGTACATGAATATCTTTAATCTTATTTATAAGGTCCAAAGAATTTTTAACGGTGAATTTTGGATTAAAAACAACAGAATTCTTAAAAATGGTATTAAGTTTTTTAGCTAATTTATAGGCAGGCGCATTTATATAAGATACAACTGGTCGCATAGGCATTCCTTCTTTATGGATTTTAGGGAGACAAGTTAGGAGAGGAGGTCTAGGGTTCATTTCAAATATGCCACGTTTCCAAGCCCCTTGAAAAATACTACTGGAATTACTCACCATTCTTCTCACATCAGCCTGAAATTTACTTGTTGGGTCACTGCTCAACTTTTTACAATCATTTTTACTTATAAACTCCATTGTTTTTTCCACATATACATTCTTATTGATTAACACAGTAGTATTTCCTTTGTCAGCTTTCAACACAGTCACATTTTCATTCTTCAACTTTTTCTTTAAACTCCTCAGACACCGTTCCTCATCAGTTGGCACACTTGTAGGTTGTTCCCTCCTAAGAAATTCTGCACAGAGGGATTTGGTGGCTTTACCCTCTTCATTGTTGACTATCACTGCTTCAGTGCTCATAGCGAGATCCAAGATGTCTTTTTGGTCAATTTTGGTTATTGGATTATGCTTCAATCCTTTTGAGAGAAGTTGTTCTTCTTTGGATGAGAGAGTGATACCCGCCAAATTATCCACTTTCTTATAAAATGGCGTTGCTTCTGCTGGCGTAAGCATTGGTGGTAGTTGGCGTTGCTTTAACCACCAGAGCTTCCTCTCCATCGTCCTCTTCTTCTCCTGACCGAATGACCACACCTTCTCGACTGTTTCTGCGATAATGGCTTCTGTAGCATGCTGATATCTTGCAGTAATTTCTTGGTAAACGAAGTATGCCTTCTCACTGAGTCTATCCCTTTCAAAGTAAAATCTTCTTACCTCGCCGTTGATCATTTTCTTCTGCGCCTCCTTGACGTACTTCGCCCCATTACGGCATGGCCCGTTGTAATGGACCGTAGTGTATGAAGGGAAGATATTTAATTTCCGGCACTGGGTGTTGAACCAAGTGTTGTATTGTACTGATGATGGTCTAATCAACCGAAACGCGTCTACAAGTTTATATATTTTTATCGTGGAAATAGACTATTTCGTCTTAAATCTTCTTTTTTATGTGCAGAAGTCATATCATTGGAGCGTCAAGACATCAGGGAATAAGAAAAAGGATGGGCAATGAGCGTAACCCCTCTGCCCTCTGCTGCTGTATTCAGCCCACTCCCTTTTTTCAGCTTGTGAAATGGAGATGCTGAAGGCATGGTGACCTGACTTATGTGGTCGCAGAAACTTTTGTAACCAAGTGTCTTCAGACGGATCGCCGCTAGACTTTTTATTTGGCTCAATCACATCTTGGTCCTAGACAAATGAAGGTAATGCTGTTGGTTTTATAAGACTGAAGATGAGCGTTTAAGCTCGAAACCGGTCCCCAACTGATGTATGAAATTGAAATACTAAAGTTGAAAGGAAGAAGCAGAGAGGTCACCTTCAGGATCAGCACTTCTTCACCTTCAGGCAGTTTCCCAGCTCGTTTGAGATAGTGACATCAGGGAACCTTGCCGTCAACTATGCGGTGTGAGGGGTTTGAGGGAACCCTGGGATAGCATCATCAAGGTGGTAGGAGTATGAGGGCGGCTCGCATGCTTTCAGAGCCTCAAAATATTGACGGAACGTTGCAGTCTTTGATTCAAGGTGTTAATACTTAGTATAGACTTGGGACACGCATCTTCAGGATGACAGCTTGCGATAGACTGAGTAGTAGCTCTCTTGAGAGCTGTCCTTAAGATCGTTTACAAAGTCTGTACTAAAGCAGGGTTCACATGACTGCGTCAATGCGTGAACGCGTCAGCGGTGGGGAGCAGTGGAGAGGATTCCGGCATTCCGGTCAGGCGTCACAAGCGTCCGGCCCACAGCTGTTCCTTCCCGCGTTTATTTGTGTACTATTCCCGATGAAGATGTACTCCATAAATTGTACAATAATATTGTACATATAGTATTATATATATATTATTATTTATATCATTCGTCTGCACTTGGGGAGAAGAAAAAAAAACTTCAAACTAAAACAAAACAAACTATAAAACAAAAATATTTTTAAAAAGTCGAATTATCCTAATGTACAGAAATTAAATGAGGGTAATTGAAAATTGAATGCAAATGGGAATGGTGGGGTAAGCTAAGCAAAGTAAAAAACGCTGCAAATTTTACACAAGGGTTTATTATTCTTTGATATACGTTACTTGTGCAGAAATTTAATTCTGTCAATGAAAAAATTAACAAAAAAATTTTTTGTATTTTTATCTCAAAAATGTTTTTTTTTTTTTAATTCTTTATTTTTTACTCGAAAAATATTTAACATCCTGGGATCCTTCAAAAATCCCATTTTTAGCCCCATGAAAGCCCTAAAGATCGCCCCAGTGAAATGAGATCGTTCCGGGACCCCAAAAAATGGATTCTACGTCCAAAAATACTTCGAAAACGACACCTAACTCGATCTCATAGCTAAAAGCCTTAAAAAAACCCTCCCGTAGCCCCATTATAGCCCCATAGCGCCCCACGGGTTTGGGCGATCGGACTGAAAACCTTGCGGGCACAACTAGATGGTAAACCAAGTATTTTGTCGAAATTTCAGATTTTTAAAAAAATTCCTACTGCCCAAAACGGCCTGGACGGCGGACGGACATTTCGGATTTAGAATGTAGACCTCTTGAAACGGATAATGTCAAATTTTGAGCCCGATCGGAGTCGTCGACCCCTGTCGCATAAACATAGGTGTATTATTCCATGAATAATAAACCAAAATTAAAAAAATTCAAGAAATAAAATAGATACGTAATAATATTACGTACCTACTCTATTTTATTTGTCGCCACATATTACGTGGCGAGACGTGAAATGGGCGATTCGTGGTGCCAGTTTTGATTACTACATCGCGCAGGTGGAACTGATGTTGGTATGTAGTAAAACTTGAGTTTTGGAAGGGTTCATTGTCAGGCCATTATTGATACAATATTGTGAAATAGCACGTAGGTCCTGGTTGAGAAGGTTCACCCCTGCATCAACATCAGCTGAATCAAAGTGGATCATGAGTTGACTGTCATCAGCATACTGACGCATTGCTGCATGAGACAAGCAATCACTCATGTCGTTGACAAACAAACTGAATATAAGGGGACTCAATACTACCCCTTGAGGAGTACCAGATTCCAAAGGGAGAAAATCAGATGCTTGGCCTCTTAATACAACTGCCTGCTCCCGTCGTGTCAGGTATGAGAGCATGAAGTTCGTTGCAGAGGTGACGAATCCCAACATCTTGAGTTTACGGATTAGAAGATTGAACTGGACAATTTCAAAGGCGTTTGAAAAATCCAGAAGCGTGAGGAGACAGGACTTCCCTTTTTCCAGTTGGTTGCGAATGTCTTCTATTATGCGGACCAAAGGCGGTTGTACAGCTATGATTCTTGCGGAAGCCGGATTGCGTTGGACTCATGAGTGAATGTTCCTCTACATAATCTGCAATCTGGTCACGCAGCAAAATCTCCAAGACCTTCGAAGGCACCGATAACTGGCACACAGGGCGGAACTCATTGCAACTTTGGGTTGAGCAGTTTTGGGAATCGGGGTCACTTTTCCCCTTTTTCCATTCATCAGGAAATGTATTTAGGTATACAAAAAAGGAAAACTTTACTACTCACCATCCGTCAAAACGACGGCTATTTCCTCCCAATGTTTTGCTGCCAACTCCGAATTGCGGTACCCCTTATCTGACGTTTTCCACAGTTGGCTCTTCCCCTGCACCAACTCGATGGCTTCGTCTGGCTCATGCTGATGAGAAGAATGCAAATCTGATGCGAATCTTACACTTTCTGAAGGTATCCCTGTCATTTACAATAAAAAAAGTTGTCATTCCAGAAGCCTGCATGGCAAGACAATGTGCTTTTTTTGGTAAATCTTTTGCAGTTTTTCAGTTTTTTGCGTATAGCTCCGAAACGACGCGAGCTGCTGTAAAAGCCACTATTATGAGAGTGAAAGAGCATTAAATTCCCTATAAAATTCATTCGTCAACTTTGATTGTAGACCCAATAGAACACCAGCGCGTGTTGGATTTGCGTAAGAAAAGGAAAATAGTCGGCTAGAATGCGTTTTGACGCAAGTGGAAAACTGTAGTCAGTTTTCAACGCGCTGTAGTTCCTATTCTATTGGGTCTACGATCAAAGATGACCAGTGCATTTTATAGGAAATTTAATCCTCTTTCACTGCGATAATAGTGGCTTTTGCCGTAAGACGCATACTTTCGGAGTTATAAGCAAAAAAACTGCAAAAAAGCGGTGCAGAGCATTTTGGAGTTTTTGGCGAATATCTCAAAACGCATTACGGATTGTTGGATTTCTTCATATTCGGATTCTGCACCTTAAAAGCATAGAAAAGACCAAAAAATCCATCCATATATTTTTTCCACGTCGCTATCTTTTTGCTACGGACTTGTGTCGTTATGACTGATTCGGTTTTCAATAGTTTCTCTGCCATCCCACAAGCTCTGAATGAGGTTATAACATAATGAATGTTATAAATGTTGATAACCGAGTAGTTGAACACCACTACTGCTCAAGCAATGCTGTTTTCATAAGCTCGCGTGCTTTCCAAGGCGAAAAATCTGCATCGTCGTTTGTGCAAAGTTGAGAAACCTGATAATCATTCGTACCAACAGAGTTTAATGGAAGGATACACACTTGAAGTTGGATTCGATTATCCCAAGTGGCTCCCGGCGGAGGATGACAAAACCGATCTGTCTCGTCGAGGAAGTCGTGACTGTTGGTGCCCAAAAGGATCCAGGCCCAGTTTACACTCGGGAAACCTCCTCTTTTGTTTGCATTATATCACAACCCAGCCGGAGAAGGGTGGCCTCCGAAAGTACAAACACCGGAGGAACGTTTTGTCGAGAAAGCGGGCCGTTGTTGACGATGATGGAACCATGAGAGGGGAGGGGGGGGATTAGCATGTTGAAACACGTCACCCCGTTGTTCGGGATTTCGAAGGCTGACCGGCCTGAACCTCACTCGAGCAGAATCTCGTGTTGGAACCTCCGATATGACGAGTGGGCGGATACACGAGCCTATTTGTTTTTCGATGTGGCAACCCCCAACCTTGCTCTCATACGACAAAGCCTCGCCCTAGAAAAACATCAGGATCGGCCTACTTAACACCACAATAATGCAAATATGCCCATTGGAGAAGGATTTTACGAGGCCAATTATTTGTATTTTGATTTCGGTTTATAATAGATCGATTTCAATGTGTACAGAAATTTTGATTGCATTTTATTTTGCATTTTTAGCTCAATAAATGACACATTTTGAGCCCACACAGCAGAAATTCGTCTCTGATGCGTCTCAGGGTTGTTACAAAGGCTGAGGGACCGGATAACTTGTGCGCCGAGGTGCTGAAGGTTCTTGTCGAGACAGACGGCGTTGGCTTGAATCTGTTGACCAGCATCCTCAATGCAGTTTACAAGTCTGGGGTGATACCAGAGGCTAGCGTCGGTTTTCGTACCTCTTCCAAAAAAGACGAACGCGTCATCGTGTGATGGTTATAGGATGGTAAGCCTGATGTCTCATGTGCTTAAGGTTTTTCCATACGAGGATCTTCAGGGAGTGCAAAGCACAGGTCAGTGAGACTCAATTTGGCTTTAGGAGTGGTGTCTCGACGAGGAAGGCGCTCTTCTCCCTCAGCGTGTTGGCGCAGCGGTGTCGGGACATGAACTGCAAGGTTTTTGCATGTTTTGTCGACTACCAGAAGGATTGCGAAAAGCATGAGAAACTCTTGGAGGTCCTGAAGGCTGCCGAATTGATCAGAGGGATATTAGGGTTATTGCCAACCTGTGTTGGAAGCAAACGGCTACTGTTCGGGTAACAAGCAATAATGAAAAAACGCTGCAAATTTTACACAAGGGTTTATTATTCTTTGATATACGTTACTTGTGCAGAAATTTAATTCTGTCAATGAAAAAATTAAAAAAAATTTTTTTTTTGGATTTTTATCTCAAAAAAAATTTTTTTTTTGTTGATTTTTTGTTCAAAAATGTGTTTTTTCAAAAATTCTTTATTTTTTACTCGAAAGATATTTAACATCCTGAGATCCTTCAAAAATCCCATTTTTAGCCCCACGAATGCTCTAAACATCGCCCCAGTGAAATCGGATCGTTCCGGGACCCCAAAAAATGGATTCTACGTCCAAAAATACTTCGAAAACGACACCTAACTCGATCCCATAGCTAAAAGCCTTCAAAAAAACCCCTCCCGTAGCCCCATTTTAGCCCCATAGCGCCCCAAGGGTTTGGGCGATCGGACTGAAAACCTTGCGGGCACAACTAAATGGTAAACCAAGTATTTTGTCGAAATTTCAGATTTTTAAAAAAATTCCTACTGCCCAAAACGGCCTGGACGGCGGACGGACATTTCGGATTTAGAATGTAGACCTCTTGAAACGGATAATGTCAAATTTTGAGCCCGATCGGAGTCGTCGACCCCCGTCGCGAAAACATAGGTGTATTATTCCAAGAATAATAAACCAAAAGCCTGCTCAGATCCGGTGTGCATCAGGAAAGGCGTGCGACAGGGCTGCGTTTTGTCGACAATCCTATTTAACCGCAATTTTCCGTGAGGCTCTTGATGAAGTCAGCGGAGGAATCATTGTGAATGGGGTTTCCATCAACAGCATTCGTTACGCGGATGATACTGTGATTTTAGTCAGGACCCAGAGTGAGCTGCAGCGCCTGATGGAACGCACATTAAAGGCAAGTACTGAAATCGGGCTGCGCATCAATGTTGCAAAGACAAAGGCTCTTTCGACCAGAGGCGGTTGCACTGTGGATCGAAGGAAGGCAGGTGCAGCAGGTGTCCTCGTACAAATATCTCGGTGCTCAGGTTAATGAGCAGTGTAGTCAAAAGGAGGCGATCGAGTCCCGCATCGCACAGGCCAAGAAAGCTTTCTTTAATATGAGGAATTTCTTCGTCAGAAAAGAGCTGACTTTGGGGCTGAGGACCCGCATGCTGCGATGCTACGTTTTTTCCGTTCTCCTCTACGGATGTGAGACGTGGACCTTGAACTAGTTGTAAGGTCAGATAGCAGCATTCGAGATGTATCTGTACCGCCGAATCCTCAGGATCCCGTGGGTGGATAAGGTGACGAATGTCGAAATGCTGCAGAGGATGAGAAAGGAGCACGAGCTCCTTCTCGCAATAAAGGAAAGAAAAGCTCGGTATCTTGGACATGTCATGCGTGGAGAAAAATACGAGGTGCTTCGGCTGATTATCGAGGGGAAGATAGAGGGCAAGCGGTCGATTGGAAGGCGTCAGAATTCGTGGTTGCGGGGCCTGCGCACGTGGTTTGGCTGCTCTTCACTCGACTTGTTCCGTGCACATCCAGAGAACTGTTAGCCATCAAGATCGCCAACCTTCGCTCGGAGACGGCGACATAAGAAGAAGATGTTGGAAACGACGCTAGAAAACTATTGAAATAATGTATCAGTTTTAAAGTAAAAACATGCCCAGGCCCCTATGAGAGCCCTCCCGGGCATGAGAGGGCGGTGACATGCATTTGAGACGCCACAGAGACGTCTCATTGCAGTCACTTTGGAGAAGTAGGTTCTACGTTGCGCTCGTATTGTCTCTGCGACATCTCTGGTATGTTAACCATGCCTATGAGACATCTCGAGAGCAACCATCTCCGTTTTGAAGTCTCAGAGACGTCTCGGTAAAGTCTCAATGAGACCTCTAAAGCTGTGAGACGTGGATACAGTGGTGCCAGATCACAAAATCGTAAATCCGTGTCGTTAGTGGTAAAAATCCGTAGTAAATCCGTATCTTGACCAGCATAAATCCGTATGAAATCTGTATGCTCCGAATGGGTTTTAGAGAACCCAAAAAGCAGTTTCAGGCTAAAAATAAGAGTTTTTACACTCAATTTTCAGCTTGGCCCGTTTGCTAGCTGGAAGGAATAGGCGTTCAAGTAGGTAGGTATTATAAGTTATCTAAGTTATTATAAGTTATCTACCTATAATAGGTAGATAACTCGAACAAACAGATAGGTACCTACCTAGGTACTGGTTATCACATTCAAATATATGAAATAGTGATCACATTCAATTGTACGAAATTGTAAGAAATATCACATTCAAGTGTCAAAATGAATAATATCTCATTCAATTGTGCGAAATAGTTATCACATTAACTGAAGGAAATTGTATGAATAGTAACTATTATGTTGTTATCACAGTCAGTTTTACGAAATTCAAATACGGAAAACGCTGCAAATCGTACACAAGGGTTAATTATTCTTTGATATAAATTATTATATATTGATATTATCAGTTAGAAAAAATCAATTTAATTATTTACCTAATAGTTTTTTTAAATTTCTTGTATAGTTTGTGAACGGATGTGGGACCCCGGTAAATGGATTATGCTTCCAAAAATACTTTGAAATCGACCCTCACTCGATATCATACCCAAAACCCTTCCAAGACCCCTCCCGTAGCCCCTTTAAAGGTAATTACAGTCCCACAGAGCCCAACGGCTTGTGCGATGGGGCTGAAAAGCTTGTGGGCAGAGCTACGCAAACCGAATATTTGGTCAAAATTCAAGATTTAAAAAAATTCCTAGGGCCCAATACGGTCTGGAAGGCGGACGGCATACGGTGGACGGACATTTCGTTTTTGGAATCTACACATTTTGAAAAGTTTAAAGACAAATTTTGAGGCCGACAAAAAGTTTCTACCATCCTACAAGAGTACCTACATGGGTAGGATGGTAGAAACTATATTATTAGGATGGTAGAAACCTATATTATTCCAATAATAATAAACCAAAATGAACCGAAATGAAACTTGACGAACTTGTGACAGAAGAATTATTCTATATAATATATAGAATAATGTTATATTATAACACTTCTTCACCCTCATCACACCCGCCTGATCCTTCTTCGCCTTCACCCAGAGCTAAGGGTGCCTTCGCGGGACCCATGCGACCCTTGATTTTTACCGTTTTCTTGATGATTTCTCGAATATCCGTGTAAAATACGTATGAGAGAGGAAAATACGTATACTACGGATACATATTTGATGGTCCGTGCAGACCCCGAAAAATCCGTATAAATACGGATAAAAATCCGTGTCTGGCACCACTGCGTGGATACCCATTTGAGCGCAGATTGAGACGTCTCTGAGACTATCTCCGCTGTGTGGGAATTTATTTTAAACTGTACGAGTGCAATGTCCTCCTCAATACCTTCACGCTAGGAAGCATCAACGTTCTCAATCCCTGAATCTCATTAGAGACGGCGCAGGGGTTGTATCTTTGGATCCGACCTCTTAATGAGTCTTTGAGAATATGATTGCATATTTCACAATGATTATGTGACGTGTGTGAACGGGATTCTGCGTTGTTACAAGGGCGGTGCACAGAGCAAAATGAGAGTGATGGAGTATCCTTTATGATTGTAACACATTCAACCCCGGGCTCAGGCGTGCATAACAAGCGTTGAATTTGCATTGGAGAGAATTTCGCACTATTATTGTCAAATTGGCGGAGGGAGAGGCTTCCGACCTCCCCTGGGGTTGATTCTGAAAGACAGCTCCGAGGGTGGCTACATGGTGAAGGGTAGTTTGGTGGTAAATACATAACTGGAAAGGGACGGGCTTGAATACTCAATGAAGGGGGTGGAAATAGCACCCCCTAACGAGTTTTCAACATTTCCCTCCGAGCAAAACACGCTTCTGGAATTATACTTGTTAAACCGCCTCTCTTCTGGCTCCTGACTCCTTTTTAGAATTCACCGACTTTCGCCTGACAACTGCCTTTGGGCGCGCTATGAATCCTAACTCTTTAATCACAACCTGCAAAAGGCTCCAAGAACACGGTTCCCTTTTAAGTTGATTATTCCAAGGCTTCTTGGTTGTTATAATTGTGATGGGATAAAAAGTTGCCAACCCATCAGACAACTCCGTGGTTCTCCCCTCGGCGAAAACCCCCTTTTTTCACCACTTCCAGTTCAACTTCTCCTCTCTGGGTGGCATATCAAGTAGAAAGTTGCGATCCAACGTGCAAATTGAGCTTGAGGAAGGCGGAAATTTATTACACGCGGAAAATCTCGTACAAATGGGATGATTTGAAAAAAACGCTGCAAATGTTACACAAAGGTTTTTTTTATTCTTTGATACCTACAGAAAAATTGTGCACAAATTAATTTTAATTGACAATGTTGAAATGAAAAGGTTTTTGTAAAAGCCTTCCGGCGATACAAGTTTATTTAACAGATGAGGGGACACCGAAAAAATTGATCTCGGAAAACGACACCTCATTTGACCTCCTGACGTCCTTCAAAAGTTCCATTTGCAGCCCCATAGATCCCCACGGTGAGATCCGGTGGTTCTGAGACCCCCCCAAAAATGGATTCTACGTCCAAAATTCCTTCGAAAATGACACACAACCCGACCCTATAGCTGAAACCCTTCGAAACCCTCTCCCGTTGGTGATTTTGGTTTATTATTCTTGGAATAATACACCTATTCGCCACGGAGGTCGAAAATTCAGATCGGCCAAAAAATTTGACATTATCCGTTTCAAGAGGTCTACATTCTAAACTGAAATGTCCGTCCTAGGACCGTCCGCGCCGTCCAGAATAATAAACCCCTGAAATGTCCGTCCGCCGTCCGGGCCGTTTTGGGCAGTAGGAAATTTTTAAAAAATCTGAAATTTCGACAAAATACTTGGGTTACCATCTAGTTGTGCCCGCAAGGTTTTCAGTCCGATCGCCCAAACCCGTGGGGCGCTATGGGGCTATAATGGGGCTACGGGAGGGGTTTTTTGAAGGCTTTTAGCTATGGGACCGAGTTTGGTGTCGTTTTCGAAGTATTTTTGGGCGTAGAATCCATTTTTTGGGGTCCCGGAACGATCCGATTTCACTGGGGCGATGTTTAGGGCATTCGTGGGGCTAAAAATGGGATTTTTGAAGGATCCCAGGATGTTAAATATTTTTCGAGTAAAAAATACAGAATTTTTGAAAAAACACATTTTTGAACAAAAAAAAAATCAAAAAAAAATTTTTTTTTGAGGTAAAAATCCAAAAAAAAAATTTTTTTAATTTTTTCATTGACAGAATTAAATTTCTGCACAAGTAACGTATATCAAAGAATAATAAACCCTTGTGTAAAATTTGCAGCGTTTTTTAAGAATAGCTTTGGTCAGTTGTACAGGTTATTGCCGAGATGGGCTCCGCTTGGCGACCACTTCATCGAAAGTCTCTTTCCTGTGTGATGAAAAAGTTCTGCTGCTCTGACAATCCCAGTTCAGCAGACAAGATGCTCCCGGTCAGCCCACTCCTCTGTGCCTAGCAATCTTGCCCATCATGATGGTCTGCAGCATTTCGGGTTCCTCATAATGTGGTCCTGGTATCCAACCTTTTGGTGGTCAGGAGCTCCGTTTCAAATAGTTTAGCTGCAGAATGCAGACGGTCCGTAAACGAAAAATTTTTCACTGAAGGGCCGTGTTTGGCAGTAGGCCCTATTCAGTTGTGTATCAGGTATATGACGAAGAGGCTTTGTCGTTCCAGCTTTCCCGAACGAGTACTCAATATTTGTTCGTTTTTTTTTGTCGGTATGTAAATCGTCGAAATCAACAATCAGCCTCCGCGGGTGTTTCCGACGGGGCGCTTTCGTGCAGGCTGGCCAACATCACCTAATTGACGCCCTATAACAGGTGGTCGATGGAAATTCTCCTGCTTTTGTACGCCGGAGAGGAACAGTGGAGTGGTAAGGGGGGGGGGGGTTCATGAGAGGCAATTTCAGTGGACGCCTCGCGAGCCAACGTCGTCCTAATGCTTTGCTAAATTGGCTAAATTTTATGGAGCTCTCCACTTGGAGAATATAGCATCTAATACGTTTTTTAACGTAAATTTAAATTTATCCCTAGATGAATTTCCAATATGATTCAAACCGCTCATCTACAGTAAGTAATAGTAATAAAATATGTCTATACGCGGATTGGCAATAACGGGCTTGAACTGTGGCAGGAACCTCTAAGAAGTGCTTGGCTAACAAAACGACATTTTGCCTCAAATTCAAACATGTTTCATCAACCCAGGAAATCATAATGAGCGCCACACGAACTGACGTCGACTTTAAAAGCCTCAGTCAAACGCTCCATCCGCCGTCCTTTTCCGCCTCTCTGCCGATTTTGAAATCATCCCGCTCGAGGCTTTTAGTGACCTGTTGGGTGTTTTTTAGCGTAGGTCCCAACCAACACCCCCGTCGGACGGCTTCGTAAACACAATAACACCACCGATTGGTGGCCTCTGAAGTGAGAAATACACACTAAACGGCGAAAAGCACACAAAACCCGGAGCAAACAGTGGCGGAGTTTGGCCGGTGAGCCTCTCAATGACAAACAAGACGTTTGCTTTGGTTAGGTTTCCCACACCAGTAGCCCGGACAAATAGTTTTTTTGTTCGAACTTTTTTTTTTTTTTTTTTGAATTCTTTTTAGGTTCGTGCTGAGTAAAGCTCTTGAACAGTGACACCCACATATTCCTTCACGCACCTTCTAGTGAAAGCTCATTCCCGATGAAGAATCTTCATTTTCCAAAGCCGATGCGGGTGTTTTTGGTTTATCATTCTTTGGTCTATTGTAACTCCTAGATGGGCGATCCTCCGCAAAATGAAGTTTTTAAACAACCCAAATTTTTGTTGTTGGTTTCCCTTCATGTAATAACTGTTATGGTTAGGAAAACAGCTTTACTTACCAGTATGATGAATGGTTTGATACTTTGATGGTTTTGCGATTTATACCAGAGGGTTTTCTCTGCCTAGGTAGTATATTTTGTAAAGCCCGTCACGCGTATGTACTATCAAATTCAGTTAAAAAATTTCCAAGAACAATAGCTTGCTAAGTTTGATCTCCACGCTTCCATTATCATTCTACATAGAAGAAAAAAAAGTCATCAAGGGGATTTCGCCAGTTTTTTTGCCGTAGGATGTGATTTTATACAAAATCATGAAAAACAATTTCAACATAAATCATGCATTTCTTCTAAAAATAAGTATAATCAAGACTAGAGACTCATTTTTGTTTTAATCAAGATCCAAAACTACTGTTATCATGCGCAAACCTGGTGGGAACTATATTCATGTTGGTATTGTTATTTTTATTCTACCAGCTTATAAGCAAATTGTTATCTTGTGACGGTCTTTAAATCCCTGTGACGGTCTTTACGGGCTTTTTCAGAATGCTTGATATTTTTCGTAGAATGTAAATGACGAAGGTGAAATATTAATGGTTATCATCATTACGTTAACGAATGTTTATTCAACTGTGATCACAAAACATTGGGTACCTACCTACAAAATTGGTATCACAATCAAAATCCCAAAACAACTTTAAATTACTGTCGCTAAACAGAATTTTACTTCCTTAATTGCAGCTAACACAAATATAATCAGCTCTCTAGCCTTTTATCTTCAACTCTTCTTCTAATCACAATAACAGTAGCAAAATAGTTTAACAGTATCAGTACATGTTTAGTGCTTTCCTTTACTAACGATATGACTTGATTAAAATGACTTAGTTAGGTAAGTTCATGGTCATTCAGTCTTTTGTGTTGGTACTTAGACCATTGTTTCTTCGACATAGGCAGTACAGGTTGCAAAATTATGCCTACAAGCTTTGAGCTTCACAAAAACAGACCAAAACTGAGAATGAATCAGGTAGTCAGAGCATAGGTTACCTATCTTTTTTTGTCTGTATTTTTTCATGTAGGTAGTCCGCTATACTTTCTTCTCCTTGGCACGCATATCAGGTATTCTTTTTATCTTTCCTTTCGCTGCAGCTCTTCTCTTCCTACTTCTTTCTTTTTCTGCTGTCTTCATGGCCAAATGCTGTTCAGGGTCATTTTTCTTCCTTTCTCTCTCCTTCCTCTTTCTTTCGCCTGCTGCTTTTCTTTTTTTTTCTCAATCTCACTGTTGCTTTCACATTGACCAGCTTTTTGATTTCTTTTCTTTTTCTTCTTGGTCTGGATCACGCTCTCCTTTGTGTAGGGGGGGGGGGGGGGGGGGGGGTCGAGATCCACGCCATGTCGGCACTTGCGGTATTTTCCTTCAGTTTTCTTCCGGAGAGCCAACTTTTGAACCGATCTATACGAAGTTGAAATCAAACGTAACGGTCCGTTTCAAGGGCTAGTTGGAGGCTGAAAACCCCTCAAAGAAAAACACCTTTTTTTGTCAGGCGTGAAGAGGCGTTATACAGGCGTCCACCCTCGGAATTTGTCAACGTGTTGCGGACACAGCCTTGAGAGCGTTATTATAACCACATTAGCTCTCGAGGGGTCTGCTTAACTCCCTATTGTGCCGTAAGGGAAGCAGTTGAGCGTTTGAAAAGGGGGAAACCGAAGAAGAATTGCGGCGACGTGAAAAGAGAGCTCCGGCGAGTTTATTTTGCCGAGTTTAGAACCTTTGGCGGAAATGGCAAAGAACCGACGAATTTTGTGGAAGCTATTTTTAAATTATATGTGATAAAACTATGAGAAGTGAATCCACAGTAGGCAAAGGTCTGTTCAGCGTATTTCACTGGAGTCGTTGGGATAAAATACTCCTTCAAGATTCAGCATGGACACGATGGACGATTCTCAGCTGACATCAACAACTACCGCCCAATTAGCCTCCTGTGCTTCTTGGCTAAGGTTAGAGAGCCTCATGTTGGATCGATTGATGAATTATCTCGGGTCCTTTCAATTCTTCAGCCACTCAGAGCATGGCTTCCTGAAAAAGAGGTCCACAGACACTGCCATTTGGGAAATGACTCGCTTCATTTATGATGCTGTTGACAAGGGCAATGTTGTTCTTGGTTGCTTTGTCGATTTAGCAAAGGCGTTCGACCTTGCCTCACACGAGATTTTACTGGCGAAACTTGAGAAGATTGGAATAAGAGGCAACTCCCTTGAATGGTTCAGGACGTACCTAGAACGGAGACCTTGGCAGGTGAAGAGGAACGGGGATGATGGGCCCTGCCTCTCACAACACAACACAATTCTCACTAACTGGATTTCTTCGAACGAGCTAAAACTCAATGAGACGAAAACCAAATTGCTATTCTTCAGGTCTCACAGGAAAGATCTGCCCCGGGAGCCCATCAATCTAGCTCGAATAGATGTGGAGCTTGTGAGTTCGGCCAATTTCCTGGGTATGACCATTGATGACCACCTCTCTTTTGCGCCCCACGTGAATAAACTGGTCACAAAACTCAGCAGTACGTGCTACTGCTTGCGAAGGTTACGCTCAATTACTTCAAAGTCAACTTTGAGGACAGCTTACATTGGGCTATTCGTTTCTCGAATACGGTACCTACGGGCTCATCTTCTATTCTAGCCCTTACAATTTGGATATTGTTTTCAAGTTGCAAAAGCGAGCAATACGCCTAATGGCAGGCATTTCTCCTCTGACGTCTTGCAGGGGCGTCATCAGAAGAGAAGGATTTCTTACGGTTCCCTCGCTGTACATATTTGAGACTGTTATGTTCCACCGGAATCACTTGTCTACTAATCCACTGGATCACTTCAGCCACGACCACAATACCAGATTCTGTGATGATCTGTTGCGCATTCCACGCCATAGGAGGGAGTTTTTCAAGAAAAGTGTTGGATATAATGGGACGAAAATCGTCGACCATATCACCCAATTCCTGCAGCGGCAAATTCCGAGCGACCTAACAACCACCCAGTTGAAAAAACGTCTCAAGAATTTTCTTGTTGAAGGCGAGCTCTATTCACTCGAAGACTTTTTTAATTACAAGTCCAATGACTAATTCATGTACGTATTTCTGTAACTCGTTGTGTGTTGACGTTGTGCTCTACCATTATATGGTACAGCACATATTATGTATGTTTGGTGCTATGGCATTTAATAAATTCTATTCTATTCTATTCTATTCTCAGTTTGGTCCGTTAGCGCAGGTGTCTTATTTACATTCTAGGTGGCCAATCCCTGCTGGCTACGCCAGCAACCCGACCGTGTCTTGCCTGGCCTCAGACCTACAACTCGTTTTCCCATATTGTGTAGTTTTTTCTTGAAAAATACAGATTTTTGTGGTTTTTTTTAGGGAGGGAGGGGGGAGGTAGCCGCGTAGCCATTCCTTGGCCCACCACCATCCCAATTCCCTGTCAACTGCTCCAAACCCTGATTTTTGCTCCACTTTTGGAGCTCAGATGCTCCACGTGGAGCAAATTTGTGTTGGTTTCATATTTTTCTCGTCATCTACTCGCCAAAACGGATTTTTGGTATTTTTTCAAATTTTTTAGAAAAAGTTTAATTTCAGGCTTTTTTCCACCTCAGATACGCCGCATGGAGCTACGTTTTGGTGGTTTCAGACTTTTCTCGCACTATGCTCGCCAAACTGGATTTCTAAAGACTAATTTCAGTTTTTTTTTCGACATCTGGAAGTGCTCTAGAATAAAGATGACCAAAATCGTGTCATCCTCCTCCTCCTCCTTTGTGTAGATACTGTCGCATTATTCTTCTTCATTACACCTTACTTCTCTTTCTGCAACTCGGTTCTTCTTGTCTTCTTTTGTTTCTTGCGCTTAACGTCTTTTTTCTCTCATTTGATTTGCAGGACTGTGCGGTATGTCAGCGGGCCCGGCAGCCCCTCCTGATTATTTCGCCCTGTCGACAGATAAAAGATTGTGAAGCATGCTTGACTTGGACGTACCCCCGAGTGGTTTTCATCCCCCCCTGTTGGGATTTTGTGTCGTCGTCGCCGCTAATCTGCTTATCTCCCCGGATCCGGTGGCTTATTTTGGTCGGGCGGTTTCCTCCGCACCCGCGCCACGTTGAATGAGGCGGGTTGAATGGACAAATCTCTTTTCGGAGGGGGCTCTTAATACCCGCCTAATATACCGAGGTGTTGAATAAATCTATTTATATGGGCTTTTTTTCTGCTACGTCGACCCCTCGTCACGGAAATAATATTACGAAGTAATATCCGAGCATCACACCTCAGGAGTTTTTTCGTTGGTCTTTTTTTACGAGACTGCAAGGTTTCCTCGAGTCGCCCACAAGATGCAATAATTCATAAAAAATACTGAATTCATTATGAACACTACCATAAATGTGTCTCGACTGCTCTAATTAAATATTCGGGGGTCGCGACGATCAGTCAAAAAACACTTCGAGGATCTTCTTCACCAACGTTTCGGTTTACTTATGAACCATCTTCAGGGCTACAAAACAAAACCGCAGCTCAGAAGCAATCAACTAGAAACTATCCATGTAAATAAGAACTTTTCAATTAGTAAGAATCTTACCTTAGAAGAGCCACCAAATACAGCAGAAGATAGTTGGACTTATCTGTTTTAAAAGGTGAGTGGTAAATATGGGAATGAGCTCCTTTAATGATTTTTAAAATGAAGAGTACAGGGAAAGAACGGTCTATCTGCACTTGTCCTCGAAATCGAGATGAGAGGTGCTCCTTATGTATTTTTGGGCGCCGAACACGCCCATGAGATCAAAACAGTGAAAGAATGGGTCTAAAGGCTTCAAAACCGTCGGTGAGTGTTTCGTATACAGGGAAAGAACATGTTTATTGCAGCGGTACAGCGACACAGTGTGGTGTTTGCCGACGGTGCAGAGGTCTAATCCAATGAGGTGGTTAGGGTGAGAAATGACTCCTCTGCTGAGTACTAAATTGTTTATTTAAATAAACAATTGTAGCGTGGGGACCGGTTTCGAGCAACTAAACTCATCTACAGCCCTGACAAGAAACCCCATTTGTCATTAGCATCAGAGAAAAACTATAAAATTATATTATACTGAGGGTATATGAACAAATACTGATGAAGTCGGTCCAGAGTGGTGGTAACTTGACAATAGTAATTTTGGAATATGGACCCACTGTTAAAATTGCCTCCATGAATGATGGCCAGTGAACCATTTGAAAACCAGTTAGGCCATACTACACTACTGAAATGAGAATTGTTTATTATTCTAGTGGCAATACAAATACTCGATTTAGTACCTACTCACCCTAACCACCTCTGCGGTACAGCGAAAGAACGGGCTAACGTCGAGCTAGATCGGGACCAACGCTACTAGTAGCGTAGGTCCCGGCCAGATCCCTCTCCAGTGGAGAGTCTCCACCCCAGGGCCGTGGAGAGAAAATCCGGGCCCGGGGGCAAAATTCATCGGGCCCCTAAAAAAAAAAAAAAAAAAAAAAAAAAAAAAGTATGAAAATTCATCGGGCCCCCTAAAAAAAGGTATGCAAATTTTTCCTGTATTGATCTGCCCCTTTTCCCATTTTGCCTCTCCTACCCCTTTTTTTTTTACAGAAAAAAAAAAAAAAAATCTCAAGAAAATCCGGGCCCCCCTACGAAGGCCGGGCCCGGGGGCAACGGGTCCAGTGCCCCCCCCCCCCCCCCCCCCCTCTCTACGGGGCTGCTCCACCCTATCCGGTTCAAGATCTTGTCTGGCGTTTTCTGTGTTTCACAGTATTCTATTGATATTTTCACGTTGTATTTTCCTGTAATTTCTATTGTAAAGTACTATGAACGGACGCCCCATGAATGATTTGCCCATAGTAATACGCTTTCCTCGAATTCATTATTCGTTTTCATTAAAAAAATTTTACTCGGCGAGAAAGTGATGTCTAACTTTTTTTTTTTTTTTTTTGCTTTACCGCAAATACGCTGTAAGTACATTGTAATGTGGTTGATTAAAACTTTTATTCTGAAGAGAAAGTGATACCGATATCAATAATATAAGTAGTGTCAATAGCCGCGAAAAACAGTGAAAAAACGGGCTATCATATAGATGGCCCGTTTTGTCAGTTTTTTTTTTTTTTTTTGGGCTATTGACACATATTACCCTTGTACCTTTATTGAAGATTAATCTATCGGAATTTTGACTTTTATATCACATGCGCCAGTGTTGAACCTCAAGTATATTAAAATTTTAGATTTTTTAATGGCTAACTGTTGTTTTTCGCATTCAAATTAATTTTTCTCGAAACTAGACAACGTGCAGATAGCCCGTTCTTTCCCTGTACGTACTCTTCAAAAGTTACGAAAATAGATCAACATTGCAGAAAACCGCTCTATTATTTATAGGGCCTTTGCCTCAAACAGATTGGCAGTCATTTTTATAGAGATACAATTTATCTAATATTATTTACATATCTTTAATTATTTAATAATAAAAACACAGGTTATTCTATTTTGTGGCTTTTAATACCTTTAAAGTGTGTCGAATCACTAAATTATCAGTAGGTAGGTAGTGAAAATTCGTCAGATGGAAAAAGGGCCTTCATTTTGATTTTTGCAAACTCGATTTTCGAGTTCATATTGACCGTAAATGTTATACTTATCTTGGTATCATTCCTGCATGACCAGAATGATAGTGTGCACTCATTCCATCAGAACTTACATAAACCAAATTAAAATAGCAATCAAATGAAAACTTTTAAGGGCAATATCTCAAAACGCAAAATCTTGCACAAGGGCCCTTTTTCCACCTGGCGCCTCAATTTAGCGCTCTGGCGGCTCCGTGCCCAACTACTCAGGTGAGGCGTGACGTCACGTGCCCTCCGCTTTCAGTTCAAAATCTTCAACATTTCTAAAACAGTTCTACACGTAAATTATCCTTCAAAAGTTACGAAAATAGGTCAAAATTGCAGAACACCTGTCTATCATTTATAGGGCCTTTGCCTCAAACAGATTGGCAGTCATTTTTATAGAAATAAAATTTATCTAATATTATTTATCTTGAATTATTTAATAATAAAAATATTAATATATATTTAAATATATAAAAATATTAAAAATAAAAAACACAGGTTATTCTATTTTGTGGCTTTTAATACCTTTAAAGTGTGTCGAATCTCTCAATTATCAGTAGTGAAAATTCGTCGGATGGAAAAAGGGCCTTCATTCCTGCATGACCAGAATGGAAGTGTGCACTCATTCCATCAGAAAATACATAAACCAAATTAAAATAGCAATCAAAATTTGATGAAAACTTTTAAGGGCACTATCTCAAAACGCAAATCTTGCACAAGGGCCCTTTTTCCACCTGGCGCCTCAATTTAGCGCTCTGGCGGCTCCGTGCCCAACTACTCAGGTGAGGCGTGACGTCACGTGCCCTCCGCTTTCAGTTCAAAATCAACAGTTCTACACGTAATTATGCGGATTTTCGAACTACGAAGAAGATTCTTACATCCTTCATGTGAATTTTAGCCTGCAGGTTTGGTCCGTTGGTTTACCTCAGTAGCGTCGTGCGGTCTTCAAGCACTCTTCCAACTCTCACGGAAACCGTCAATAGGAGACAAGCTGCTTGAATCCGTTTGATGCCGTCGCCAATCAAGAATGTCTCGAATCAAACGACGCCCCACCGCTTCCTTATGAGCGTCAAAGCTAAAAAGTTATTATTTTTGTCACAATTCGACTGCCTTTTGAGGGTGTTCTTCGACCGGAAATCTTTTTTTTCGCGTGCGATTACACTCGAATCGACCGTCACAGTTAAATATTGTTCTCGACTCGGCAATTATCCTCGTCGGGCGAGAAGCTCGTATTGTTGCGATTGTTCCTCGAGGGGGTCACTCCGGGGCGTCTTGGGGGCACCGTCGTCGAAATCATTTGCCACATTGTTGAAAGGCATTAGTGTAAATATTTTGGCCCATTGGAGCGTGCGGCCGAACCCCCCGGTAGCCTGTACACCACTTAGTTAGAGGAACGCATTCTCAGCTGTTAGACACCAGACTCGCTCTTTCAGCCCCTCACTGACGTCACACAATGGCTCCTTCGTTAGTCTCGAGTCGCACCTTCTCTCAATGTACCAAATGAGTTGTTACAAACTCTTCTGCCCTGATGAACTCGAATCTGCTGCAGGGGGAATCCCAAAAAACTTACCGTTGAGATTGCTTTTATATCTCTTCACAACCAAATGAAGCTCATAGTTTATATTGGAAAATCGCTGTAAACTTTACAAACGCTGCAAATTTTACACAAGGGTTTATTATTCATTGATATATCAAGTAACCTATATATTGGTTACTTATTTTTCCAAAATTGTTTTTTTCTCAAAAATTGTTTTCGCGACGGAGGTCGACGATCGGCCTCAAAATTTGACATTATCCGTTTCAAGAGGTCTGTTTTCCAAAAACGAAATGTCCGTCCGCCGTCCAGGCCGTTTTGGGCAGTAGGAAGTTTTTTAAAAAATCTGAAATTTCGACTAAATACTCGGTTTACCATCTAGTTGTGCCCGCAAGGTTTTCAGCCCGATCGCCCAAACCCGTGGGGCGCTATGGGGCTGCAGGAGGGGTTTTTTTTAAGGCTTTTGGCTATGGGATCGAGTTAGGTGTCGTTTTCGAAGTATTTTTTGACGTAGAATCCATTTTTTGGGGTCCCGGAACGATCTGATTTCACTGAGGCGATCTATAGGGCTTTCATGGGGCTACAAATGGGATTTTTGAAGGATCCAGGAGGTCAAATATTTTTCAAGTAAAAACAAAAAATTTTGAAAAAAAAAGTTTTTGAAAAAAAAAAAAATTAAAAAATAAAATCTAAAAAAGAAAAAATTTTCTAAAATTTTTTTTCTTTGATACAGAAATAAATTTCTGCACAAATTACTTATACCTATCAAAGAATATTATTAAAACCTACTGTAAAATTTGCAGCGTTTTCTGTACATTTGTGGCTGTAAGCTAATAAGTTAAGGCTTGTACTGCATCTTAAGGAGTGGTTGGGTGACGGGGGCAAGCGGGGACGCTCAGTTTTCCATCAACAAGATTAGTATCACTCCATGTTTTTTTCCTTCTCCATCAAATATTGAACGAGGTGATTAAAACTTTCGTTTTTGCTCATTTAAACTTCAATTCGAGCAATTATCGACGCTCCCCCTTCACGAGCATGTTTCAGGCTGTGATAATCCGTTTTTTCGTATCCTGAATATCGTTTACCTGAAGGTTAAAAAAACACAGTTTTTGAGAAGGTCGTTTTTGATAATATGGCTCCTTCGATGATTATAATATGGACCCCGCAATGCTTATTGTAACGCCATGTTTTTTCTAGCTGAGGAGAAGGTGGTAATATGGACCCCCTATTCATTTTTTTTTGTTATGAAACATCAAATTTCCAACTAAGGGCTCAACTGTAGGGATGCAATCGGTAAAAAAAGTATCGATTTTTTAAATCAATTCGGAATCGGCTTCAAAGAAACGTTTCTCTCGAGCATCGATTTTTGTGAAAATCGGGTTTTTAGCGATTTTTCCTTCTTTTTTTTGGATCAAACTCGATCATAAATAAATTAAATATATCATAAGTAGGTAAATAAACCAATCAGTAAGTAGGTAGGCGATTGTACATAATATATAAGAAATACATTATATTTCTTGTTCAAAGGGTGGATCGTCAATCTAATATAATATAATATATCTAATATTATTAGATATGCATATTGGATTATAATATAATATATATCTATAAATATGGATTATATTATAATCTATATCTATAAAAATGACTGCCAAATCTGTTTGAGGACTCACTACTTACTTAAAAACCAGTGGAGTGTTTGGCACCAAATAGTGTGAGAATGGTTTTTAAGAAGTTTCTACCAAATCGGTCGAGCCGTTAATGAGATAATGAATTTACAACATCTGTCGGTGTGTTTTCGCAGTTTAACCGGCTTTTCATTAAAATACTATTTTTATTGAGTGCAGCGAAGCGCACCGGGTCAGCTAGTAGGTAAGATAAAAGTCTGAAAAAATATTCACGCAAAAAAATATCCACGCAAAAAATATTTACGCAAAAAAATATTCAACGCAAAAAATATTCAACGCAAAAAATATTCAAGCAAAAAAATATTCAACGCAAAAAATATTCAACAAAATATTCAACAAATATTCAACAAAATAGGTAACAAATATTCAACAAATATATTCAACAAATATTCAACAAAATATTCAACAAAAATATTCAACAAAAAAATATTTAACGCAAAAAATGTTCACGCAAAAAAATATTCACGCAAAAAAATTCACGCGAACCAAAAAATATTCACGCGAACCAAAATTTCATTTAATGAAATTTTCATCTTCCACATCCTGCAGAAATAATAGTTTTGAAACGATCTAACGATGTTTTGAGAATCGATTCTTTGTCAATTAAAAAAAACACCCCTCATTTTAAATAGGAGAAAGAAAATGTTTCAAGAAAAACAATAATTTTCAAAATTGGCGAAAATCCAATTTTTTGAACCCCGATTTTTCGAAATCCCAATTTTGGGAAAAATCGGGATAAAAGTATCGATTCTCGATTTTATCGTATCAACAAAAATCGTTTAAAAAAAATTGGGTTTTTTTACAAGAAAGAATCGATTTTAAGAAAAATTGGAAATCGATTGCCAATCCCTGCTCAACTGTTTATGGCAGACGGCCATCATTGTTATGATAAACTCGATTCTCCTCACAGAGTAAGGTGCGATTTTTGGCATAATTCCACTTTTTTTTTTTACTCAAAATGCCTTGGGCTCCATATTAACTACAATCTTTGCAAAGACACAGTTTTGTAATTTCTTGGAAAAACTCAATTTATGACGCCTAAATTCGATCTAAATTATTTTCCAACTTTGATGTCACTTTACTGTGAGCAATGATGGCCGTCTGCCATAAACAGTTGAGCCCTTAGTTGGAAATTTGATTTTTCATAACAAAAAAATGAATAGGGGATCCATTTTCCCACCTTTTCATTGAATGCTGTTTCTCTTTGATGATGGTAGTTTTTGCCGTACGACGCATAGTTTCGGAGCTATAAGAAAAAAACTGGAAGAACTTGTCAAATTGTTTGATTTTTTCGGTTATATCTCAAAACACATTACGACATTTGTTGTATCTCTTCAGACTCGGATTCAGCATCCCATAATATACGTGGAGAGTTGAATTGGAAGATGTGCAACGCAGAAAAATTGGCGAGTTGAAGTGTTTGAAGAAAGAAGGCTCGAAACGTTATTTTATTTTATTTATTATTTTTTTTTTTTCAGGCGTTTCCGGCACTAACTAAATTCAAGATCGATACGCCCTCCGCCAGGAACTAACTCAATCATCGTAATAAACACGGGGCGCGTTGAGAGCCACGAAATGTCCTGCTTATAAGCAGCTTTCACAGCTTCGAGGGCGGAAAGCGTGCGACACGCCACGTCAAATCCGGCCGAATAAGGTTAAGCTTTTCGTTGGGTATTGATTTACACGACAAAATGGGGACCTTAATCGGTGGAAAACCGGAGAGGATTTTTTTTTGTTCCTCTACAACCAGCTTGACGTAAAAACTGTCAAATCAATTTACTTGTCGACCAATACGCGGCGCTCTTTTTAAAACGAGATTTGCCAGCTAATGGCTCATAATTAGGTCGGTGGGGGAAAATTCATTATGCTAACGCGGAGGCGATAAAAACAAGTTCAATTCGGCACAAAAAAGTGACGACAATAATCTTATTTCGATTTAAAAAAAAAGCAGGGAAAACGTCGATGGCTTACAATTAGGAATGGAAATGCACCGGAATTTCGGGTTAAATCATCCTTTACCATGTTGTTAGAAGTCAAAAAGGGGAAAATACATCATTTTTTGGTACAAAACGTCTTTCACGTAGTTTCTAATCATCTTAAGTTGTTCTGGCCGATTAAAACAAGCCATCAATTGAATTGAATAGATGAGCGCAACCTTTTTGTTATTACGATATATTTAATGAGCGAGAGAAACTAAGAAACAGTAGGTATCTAGCGACCAAACTATGCCACACAACACATCATCCAAGTGATGCTCATTACGTAAACAACTGCACCCTAACGACCGGTGCGTAATAAAACCTTATGCCGATCAGAGGTAACGAACGACTCAGGCTGCAAAAATCGTTTTGGAGTCGTTGGAATCAGCCTAATAAGCTCATTCCATAGACCCTTCTACCAACGAAATCGGACCAAAACTTTCGTCCCCCTTTTGAGGCCTCCTTAGTTACACATCAGAGATAAACAACTTTCGTCGTGAAGGACCTCCCGAAAACCGATGAAGGGGATGAGGGAGGGAAAATCAAGGTAGCCTATAACCACCCCCGGAACTCGCTGATGACAATGAGACCACCCTCATGAAAATCTGTTGAGCCGCTCGGACGTGATGCTCTGTACACAAACAAAAAAAAAAAAAAAAAAAAAAAAAAAACATGTCGAAGAGGTGAGCGCACCTTTCCTTTTTTTGGAAAAAGGTTGCGCTAAAAACCTGTGTAGGTGACGTCGCACATTGCGTTATTTTAGCGTTATTTTTATGGGAAGAGAAAATCGAAAAATGAAAGTTGCAATAAAAACGTTAGTACCCAATGTATGTGTACATGGATACCTAAAGTAAAAGAAAATGGATTACGAAACCTTCCAGGACGACCTCTGAAGATCGGAGCCCAAACATGACGATTGATGATAGGTAGTCCGATTTTCTAACTTAGAACTTAGGTTAGAACGTGTACCTATTCTACACGGTCTAAGGTAAGCGAAACACATTTTTTAACATTTTAAACGCTTTCCGTATGCTCATTCTCAGATGAGACTTATAAGCGTTATTTTGTTTTACAAAAATAAGCTAAAAAAAAACAAAACAAAACACCACTCTGATTTTAACATGGATATGTTTTTGGGCTGGGGGTCATTCTAAAATTTGCGTAACGACACCAAAATTTGAGACGACCCACTGCTTCTTTAAATCGTAGCTACATATCGGTAAACAAAATCATTGCTAGGTTAAACATCACACTATGGAGTTGGTGATATTTACCAAAGACATACCTATCCATGATCTGATGTTTTTCCCTGAAGGGGAAAAATTTAGTTTGGTAGTATCAGTTGATTTTGAGTAACATCTCTCCAATATGTACTTTTGAAGAGGAAACCATCATCTCGTGCCCGATTTTCGAAAAAGTCGATTTAAAGTCAAATTAAGGGTTAAAAAAAACGAGCTCATTTCTATTGAAACCCTTGTTAACTGCCGCGTTAAAGCGCATTTTGATAGTAAGATGACAAATCTGAGTCGACCCAAACAACGTGGAAATTTATGAGTTGGAAATGCCGAAGTTAAAACGTGTCAAAACAGGTACTAAATCATCCTCTGGCTTCTTGTTGACATTATTTTTGGATTCTACGCACTCAAAAACAATTGAACCGGTTTCTAGCCCGTTATGTCGAATCGCTTAGATGCTATGATTTTCCTTCCCATAAATTGCCTATATAACGTCGGTTGTTTCGGCTAAGTATTGTAGGTTTTGCAGAATCGTCAGAATAGTGAACAAACATCTTCAAGATTGATGAAAAACTACGTTTTTGGTAGTTTCTCGGCAAAAAAACACATGGAGGAAGCATTTTAGACCCATCAATGGGCGATTTGTGAAGCTGACTGACGTGGGGATTTCCGAGAAATTTGTGTCGGTGCTGCGCAGCCTTGTCACGGCCTCAGTCTGGACGGGGGCATTTCCGGTGAAGCAGGGCTGCCCTTTGAGTCCACTGCTATTTGCATTGTTCCTAAACGACCTGGTTGACCTGCCTCTGTCTGGTGCTGGAGTGCGAGATCCTTGTTCTCAAGTAAGCCGACGATCTGGTGGTGTCGGCAGGGGGACCCGGGTGAGATGCAGAGGAACGTCGATGCCTTGAGCAGGTACTGTACACTCAGCATCAATTTAGAAAAACGCTGCAAATTTTACACAAGGGTTTATTATTCTTTGATATAGGTTAGTTTCGCAAAAATTATTTCTGTGTCAAAAGAAAAAATGTTGGGGAAAAAAAATTTTTGGATTTAAAAAAAAAAAAATTTTTTTTTGGATTTTTTTTTTTTCAAAAAATTGTTTTTTCAAAAATTCTTTATTCTTTACTCGAAAAATAATTAACCTCCTGGGATCCTTAAAAAATCCCATTTTTAGCCCCATGAAAGCCCTATAGATCGAAACAGTGAAATCGGATCGCTGCGGGACCCAAAAAAATGGATTCTGCGTCCAAAAATACTTCGAAAACGACACCTGACTCGATCCCATAGCCGAAACCCTTCAAAAACCCCCTTCTGTAGCCCCATTTTAGCCCCATAGCGCCCCACGGGTTTGGGCGATCGGGCTGAAAACCTTGCGGGCACAACTAGATGGTAAACCAAGTATTTTGTCAAAATTTCAGATTTTTAAAAAAATTCCTACTGCCCAAAACGTCCCGGACGGCGGACGGACATTTCGGATTTTGAATGTAGACCTCTTGAAACGGATAATGTCAAATTTTGAGGCCGATCGGAGTCGACGACCCGCGTCGCGAAAACATAGGTGTATTATTCCAAGAATAATAAACCAAAATCAAAGATGATCTTCTCAAATGGAGTGCTAGGGAGAAATGGTGGCTGGGTGGTGTAATGATTGATTTATTTAAACAATCAGGGTACAATTTAGGCCATTAGGCCCACTCTTACATTGCCCCTGAAGGGGCGTAACAGGTTGAAATCCTCGACACTCGATTACAAAATAATAAAATGAAATATAATATACTTCTTATAAATGAAAATGCATGAAATATACTTCTTGATGGGGGAAAACCATTCTATATACACTTGTGATTAATAACCAATCTAGGTTAGTACGTGATCCTCAATAATGGTGGTAGTAAGTGGCACTTACTAAGTGCTAGGCGCCACTCTCATATTTCGTCAATAACGTTTTTTTTTTTAAATTTTTCTTGAAGGAATCGACTGATCTATTTGTGTCAAACTCATCGACGCTTTCATTGTACAGCCTGATAGCGGTTGCACAGAATGATTTATTAAAGATGTAAGAATGATCTCATCTGGAGATTTCTTTTTCACCCAACCTCATGTACTTAATAACAACTTGTTCAAATTTACCTCAGTATGTAAACTGCTGAAAAACTTCAATTAACTCTTACATAAAAATTTAACTTTTTAAAATTGAACAGTAACTTCAAATAGATTTATAAACTCAATAATATGAAGGTTTAAATTTGAATATTATTCAAATTTACCTTCTGTATAAATTCAAAACTCACCATGTCAACTAGGTCACCTAGGTAGGTATGTCATCTTTTTCTGTAGTTTTACTTATCAATTAGGAATGGAAGTGCTCCCGAATTTCGGGATAAATCATCCTGTACCGTGTTCTTAGAAGCCAAAAAGGGAAAAATACATCATTTTTGTGACAAAAAGTCTTTCACGTAGTTTATAATCACCTTAAGTAATTCAGGCCGATTCAAAAACGACTGTAGGTGACGTCACCTACAGGTGTTCCGGTTTCCAATCAAAAGACACCAGAGTGCAGGTCGATTTTTTCTTCTATTATCGATTTTTCTTGGTGTTTGGCTCTAGTGACACTGGAGTAACGCGAAAATGGCCGTGTTCGCTTTGTTTTGAATGTGATCATGCTTATTTACTCAACTTATTTGTGATATAAATTAACTTATTCCAATGACCGATTCTTCGGTTTTTAGTTTTGTAATGGTGGCCATCTTGTCGACCAATAGAAGCTGACCTCGGGTTTCCGCCAAAATTCAAATAGCAATTTTTCCATAAATTTTATAAATTCATAAGAGCTTGCAGTTTGTGTTTTAACCCCATTTTTAGTATTATTTGGACGCCTTCTATCGGTAAAAAAAAAAAAAAAAAAAAAAATCCAGAAACGCTTCCATTCCTAATTGTTTAAAAAATGAATAATTCCAACTTAATCTTTCCTAGTAGGTACCTATTAATAACCTTGTCAAATGGGTCCATTTTTAAAATTTCTTCTGACATTCTTACCTACTTCTAATTTTTTCCCTGTCACTACTCACATATCGAGTTTTTGGCACTAGAATAATAAACAATTCTCATTTCAGTAGTGTAGTAGTGTAGTATATAGCCTAACAGGTTTTCAAATGGTTCACTGGTCATCAGTCATAGAGCCAATTTTAACAGTGGGTCCATATTCCAAAATTACTATTGTCAAGTTAACACCATTCTGGACCGATTTCGTCAGTTATACTTTACACTATTTGTACTTGTTCATAAACCTTCAGTATAATGTAATTTTATGGTTTTCTTGTCAGGGCTGTAGATGAGCTTAGTTGCTCGAAACCGGTCCCCACGCTATAATTGTTTACCTAAATAAACTATTTAGTAGTCAAACCAGCAGAGGAGTAGTTCTCTCTCCCTAACCAACTCATTGGATTAGACCTCTGCACCATCGGCAAACAACCACTTTTTAAACATCAGATAATTTCAGTCTCTCAGATACCTTCAGCCACCCCAGCTTCGCGTAGTAAGGCGTCACGTGCGCAGCTTTAGTCTGAAAACGAACCTAACAATCGCGTTCGGGGCCCGCTACAGAGTAGAGACCTGCTCCTGATTCAAGCACAGAATGCTAAGCTTGCATAATCAAAGCTGTGCAACAGCAGGGTGCAAAGTTGGAGACGTATATTGCATGGGAAATCAATTGCCAGCCTCCGCAACTGGTGAAGACCGCAAAACACACTACTGGATATTTTCGTCACTTGACTAGTCCACGATAGGTTGTTTGAGGTTAAAATCCCTAAATTTTCGCACTTCGGTGACACACTCCAGATCAGTTCTAGCCAGCCTTACTTTCGAACATTCGGAGAAATCGACAGTGGATAGCCAACGCGGATATCCCATGATCATCGCTTTTGATTTCGATGCATTGATTCCCATCCAATGCTCATCGCACCACTTCTCCATCGCCATTTCAGCGTTGAAACACACGTCTCAAGATCATTAACAGCACATGACCGATACACCTGGAGGTCATCCGCGAAGAGCATGAAAGACGAATGAGAAAAAAATGTTAGGAAATTAGTTGATGAAGAGGGTAAAAATTTTAGCCGAGAGCACGCTCCCCTGAGGAGTACCAACGACAACATCGCGCCAAGTGGACAGAGCACCATCCGGACCCCTGACGCACTGACTACGTGCAGTTAGATATGAACGGAACCATTTCATCGTTTGGTCAGAAAAGCCGATGTCCCTCAACATCGCGATTAACAGATCACGCTGAACCCGGTCGAAAGCGCGAGAGAAATCAACCTCTCGTCCATCGCCTTCCTGACATCATCAAGGACGCAAACCAGAGCCGTCTCTGTACTAAAACCTCTCCTGTACGCACTGTCTCTCATTCATAATTTGATACTGCGTTAAATAGTTGTCAAGTTGTTCATGTATGGTTTTGTCAAAAATTTTGCCAGGTGCACATAAGATGCTGAAGTGGTCGAAATTGTGAACGAATATACTTACCTCGGAGTGACACTCACACCCCAGCTATCCTTCTCAAAGCATCTCAAGCGGAAGGCTGCAGAGGCAAAGACGGCCATGAACTATAGTTTGCAAACGGCTTGGTCAAAAACAAAACCCAGACTCTTGAATTGGGGCTCAACCGACGTCTTGACCAATCGGCTTGAGAATCGACAACCGTCTTTCGTGGTCTTGTCATATCGAAGCACTGTCCCCTAAGTTATCATCTTCCATCTTCATGATCAGAAGGCTGAGAGGTGCCGTTTCTGGTCTTGCGCTCAGTTTACCATGCTTGTTTTGCTAGCAGAGCTACTTACTGTATCGTTGCTTGGGGCAGCTCCAGTCACGCTATAAAGGTGTTCAAGCTCCAAAAGCGCGCCATCAGCATTCTGGCCAATCTCCCTTGGAATGAGTCTTGCAGGGGTTCTTTCGCTTACATCTTGGTTGCCCTCAACCTAATGAAGGCCAATTTGTCGCTCATCCCAGTAGTCTCCGAGGCAGCCCCGAAGAGAGGGGGGGGGGGGGGCACTGGACCCGTTGGCTTTCGTAGGGGGGCCCGGATTTTCTTGAGATCGTTTTTTTTTTTTTTTTTTTAGGAGGCAAAATGGGAAAAGGGACAGATAGGGAAAATTTTCATACTTTTTTTTTTAGGGGGCCCGAAGAATTTTGCCCCGGGCCCGGATTTTCTCTCCACGACCCTGCTCCGAGGTGCACCATCATAACACCCGCTCCCTTGGCAACCTTGTTGTTCCATTTACCCGCCTCAGTACGGCTCAGTGCAACAATCCGTTTCAAGTGGGGACTCGTAAAAATGTAAGAATGTTGCCCAATAAAGCGTTCTCCAGGGTGATCCAAGCCCACCTTTTTAAAGCAGAATTATACACCTTGGAGGATTTTTACAAGATCGAGTGGGGTGTTGCAGCCTGTTGACGGTGTTGTGTTCTGTGCTAGTTAAAGTTTCCTCATACCAGTGCATGTGTTAGTTTAAATCTAATTTTCTTAGATTTGGATAGGTAGTACTATTGGTCTCCCCTTTAAGCAGAATGTGTTTAGCTTTTTGATTTTGACATGTTGGTTCGCAACCAACGGTGTGATTGTTATTATATGTGAACTATAATTGTCATTTATTACTCACGTTCTGACGTTTGCCCTGTCAACTTGCCCTTGGCAAATAAATAAATTTCTTGATTCTAGAGAAGGCATCCCAAGATTATATGACTAATTTTTTGTTTAACTGGATTCCCAAAAATTGTACGCTGTTTTCAATGGCCAAATGAATGGTAAAAAAACTCGATTATGTATTATTTAATTGAATTCAGTTTTTGATAAATTTTAAACTCATATCTTCAATTGAATTTTATCAAATGGCTATTTAGCGTATCAATATACCTGACCAAATATGAAATTTACCACAAAATGGCCTATCAAGCAGGGCTGTGAAATCGAAATTTTTCCAAATTTTTGACAGGTCGGCGATCCAGTAAAAATGCCGAGGTTTCGCCTTGAAATGGATTTGAAGGGTCTAAACCGGTTTGAAACCTCCTTGAAATTCATTTTAACGTTGCAAACAGGTTTGAAGCCTTCATAACCTGCTGTACAGCACCTGGAAATTGTGAAAAAAAAAAGGAAATGGAAATGGAATGTTGTTTGAAAAAAATTCTTTATTTTTTACTCCCCCTATACCCCTCTAGGGTTACTAATTATTCACTTATTGGGATGAAAGATATATTATTATATAAATATTGTAAAGGACACTCCAGGGATGCGAGGGAATCCCATCGTTCCCCTTCGAGACGGAACACCTGGAGTAAAAACGCTGCAAATTTTACATAAGGGTTTATTATTATTTGATATAGGCTACTTGTACAGAAATTTAATTCTCAAAAGTCAAAAGTTTTTTATTTTCTCTAAATTTAATTCTGTCAATGAAAAAAGATTAAAAATTTTTTTGGATTTTTATATTTCAAAAAAAATTTTTTGGGGGATTTTTTTTCAAAAATTATGTATTTTTTACTCGAAAAACATTTAACCACCTGGGATTCTTCAAAAATCCCATTTTTAGCACCATGAAAGCCCTAAAGATCGCCCCAGTGAAATCGGATCGTTCCGGGACCCCCAAAAATGGATTCTGTCTTCAAAAATACTTCGAAAACGACACCTAACTCGATCCCATAGCCAAAAGCCTTCAAAAACCACTTCCCATAGCCCCGTTTTAGCCCCATAGCGCCCCACGGGTTTGGGCGATCGGACTGAAAACCTTGCGGGCACAACTAGATGGTAAACCGAGTATTTTGTCAAAATTTCAGATTTTAAAAAAACTTCCTACTGCCCAAAACGGCTCGGACGGCGGACGGACATTTCGGATGTAGAATGTAGGGGTACAGCCTGCTACACTTCCACACAACAGATTCAGCGACAACAAAACAAGATCATCCGTTCCATAACAGGTGCCCCGTGGTACGTGAGAAACGACGTGCTCCGGGAAGACCTCCAATTATCCACAATTCAAGAGACCATCACTACACAATACACAAAACTGGTGGAGAAGGCCGAAGGAAACATGAATCCATGCGTCGCGGCAATCACAGCTCCACCAGGTTTTGCGACAAGACTCAAAAGAAGACATCTCAGACATAATCGTATCACTACTCTCACTGCTCATAACAACGCAGACATCCCATCCCAATCAAACTAACAGAACAACCCATCCAAAAAGCTCATCGAAGCTAGTGGAGAAAATAAAAAACTTTTGACTTTGACTTATTATTCTTGGAATAATACACCTATGTTTTCGCGACGGGGGTCGACGACTCCGATCGGGCTCAAAATTTGACATTATCCGTTTCAAGAGGTCTACATTCTAAATCCGAAATGTCCGTCCGCCGTCCGCCGTCCGTCGTCCGCCGTACGCCGTCCGCCGTCCAGGCCGTTTTGGGCAGTAGGAATTTTCAAAAAAAATCTGAAATTTCGGCAAAATACTTGGTTTACCATCTAGTTGTGCCCGCAAGGTTTTCAGTCCGATCGCCCAAACCCGTGGGGCGCTATGGGGCTATAATGGGGCTACGGGAGGGGTTTTTTGAAGGCTTTTAGATATGGGATCGAGTTAGGTGTCGTTTTCGAAGTATTTTTGGACGTAGAATCCATTTTTTGGGGTCCCGGAACGATCCGATTTCACTGGGGCGATCTTTAGGGCATTCGTGGGGCTAAAAATGGGATTTTTGAAGGATCCCAGGATGTTAAATATTTTTCGAGTAAAAAATACAGCATTTTTGAAAAAGACACATTTTTGAACAAAAAATCCAAAGAAAAAAAAATTGTTTGAGATAGAAATCCAAAAAAAAAAATTTTTTTTATTTTTTCATTGACAGAATTAAATTTCTGCACAAGTAACGTATATAAAAGAATAATAAACCCTTGTGTAAAATTTGCAGCGTTTTTTGTGAAAACGGGAGGTTGGAAGCGGCGCGACGGAAAGACTACGGTGATATTCAGAATCAGCGATAAATTTTACATAAGTCGGGCACTTTTCGAAGGCATTTAATTTAGATGTGTGTTCAATGAAAAATCCTGAAAAGTTGGTGCAAAAAAAAAGGTGAAAACAAGCTATAATATCACGGAAAAACGAGCTTTAAAAAAAAAACAAAAAAAAACAAAAAAAAACAAACAAACAACAAGAAAGGGATTGATGTATCAATAACTTGGAACCGATAGCTTCTCCACACTTCATTTCAGGGGCCGTTCCTTTACAGGCGACAAAATCCCTTCTTCTTCTTCTTTGGGTGCCATACCCGTAATCGGGCGTTGGCGACCTCTCGCTACTAACATCTGTTGAGCGTGTTGACCAGCTAATACAGAAGTAGTAGGGACAAAATCCCTTAGAAAAAAAAAATCACCTCAGGAGACCATTTTAATGTCTTCGTCTTTCATATTATTCACCTTATTGTGTTTGTTGTTGACCAGGAGACGCTACTTAGTTACAAATTTCGTGATGCAATTTCATTAAACTAAAAAGTAACGCTTTTTTCCTACCAACTCCGTGAGCAATTTTCGTACCTAACGTTTTTTTTTAGTTTGTGTGCCATAGCAAAGACATAAAATGTCACAAAAAAAAAAACGGACCCCGGATTCGGATTCAGCACACCAAATAACGTACGATGCCAGACCGCCCTTAAATTCTGTAGTTTTATTTAGGTATTTATGGTATTTAGGTATTTTTATTCATTTTTGTGTTGTAAAACTTTGTTGAGATATTTCGTCAAATTTTGAAACTGCAAAATCCCCCCCCCCCTCCCCCCCCAAAAAAAACCAACACGAAATTGCCATTTTTCGAACAAATTTATTGTACATGAAGTTCGTTAATTAGGTCTATGTACAAGATTGTATACACATATTACACGTCTATAATATACACTGTATAAATTAATCTATTTACATAATATTTTTGTTTTTCATATAGGCGAAAAAAGGGGAGAAGGAACGCGTAACTTCGTTTTCGACGACTGGGGTTTATACATAAGCTCAATCATTTTGCTCCAGGAGTTCTATACATCTCATCTCGTACAGACTTGATCTGCAATATGGACAAATCAAGCGGTCATTACGAAACAAGAAGAAGAAAATGTTTTTGGAACAGTCTTCCGTAATAGTTAACATTTTGTGAAAATTTCGGTGTGTTAAAAAAACGGAGTAATTTAAATTGTTTTTTGGAGGAATTTTTTGTGTGAAAAGGGAACCGAATTTTAACGTACGGGCCGGCGCACGTTGGCCGATTTTGATGAAAATATTGGTTTTTATGGGGGTTTTGAAACGTTACGTAATGGTGGAAAAAAAAGGTCAGACGTTGAAAGAGGGGTTTTAAAGGGCGTTTGGGGGGAGATTTCATCAAAATCGGCTGAGTAATGAAGGAGACGCGGAGCCGACGGGTGAGCTCCGCGGGTAAATCGCGGCCTAACAATGCGTCTGGTAGTACCTGGCCATCAGGTGTTGGTTGAAGGACGTGCACGGCCAAACGGGCAACGACGTCGAGGGCGTGACGACGTCCAGCTCCTCGTCGTCCGACGCGGGGGAGGGCGGGTCGGGAGCGAGGAGGGAGGCGACGTCGAATTGCCGCTTTTTGCTCCGCGGGACGTGCAACCGCGACGGGGGCCAGGCGGGTTGGTGAGCGGGCGGGGACAGCGGGAGCGGCGGCGGCGACGGGGAGTCCGTTCCGTCGTCTTCGACTGCCAAACCCATATGTTTCCGGACCTGATCCAAAAACAATAAAACAATAATCATAATTCTATCGATAACTAGTGGAACATTTAAAAAAAAAACGACTTTTTGGCGGGACTAAGATTTTTAAAGTACTTACTTTTCTTTGTGCTTTTCGCCGTCGGAAGTCGCCCTTTTTGAAGTCTTCGACGTTGGCGGGGTGGATGGCCCAGTAGTGTCCTTTGCCGTTGGCGCTCCGGCCGGCCTTGACGAAGCAATCGTTGAGTGATAAATTGTGCCTGATGGAGTTGCGCCATCCGGGCCCTCGGGTCCTGAAGTACGGGTAATGGTCGAGTATGTACTGGTAGATGTCGGACAGTACGAGTTTGTACTCCGGAGAGCTGAGTATGGCCATGGCGATGAGCCCGATGTACGAGTGTTGGGGTTTGGGCTCTTCGGGCGTCAACCCCCTGTGATTGAGGAGCGACAGGGCCAACCTGGGGTGGTACGGGTACTGGGAATACCCGCCGAGCCTTTGAGCCGCCACGGCGTACTGGTACAACTGGAGACGGTACTGGTCCACATCCACCAACGGGTACATCGGCGCCGCCGGCGGGCTCTCCTTGGAACACATCGCGACTATCTGAGGCGTTCCAAGCCTGGGTCACCCCCCCTCGCTTCACGGGCCCCTCCTCGCTCCGCGGGTCACCCTGCTCGTAGGCGGAGCCTTCCCATCACACTAAGCTCCTCCCCTCCGTGTTTACTCACTTACCTCCCTCCCGATTTCTTCTTTACTTCTGATTGCCTCAACAAACTTTGTCTTTGAAAGCACAATTTATCTGTAATATCGCTAATTGACAACCACTCAGGCTCCCAACAACCTTTTCAACGTCGTAGCAATTTTCCGAGCGTTTGCTCCACGCTACATGCCACGTAAAAAAACCACGTTACCGACTCAATTTCAAAAATACCCTTCAACAATCCTAAGTTTTGAATGACCAACAACGTAATTTTCTTACAAGGATTTTACATCGTGAGGCACTTGCTCTGCGGAAGTACTGTGAGGTGTGTATTCTGTAAGGTCTATTGTAGGTGGGTCGGTTGTATTGTTTGAAACCCGCGTAATCTCACGGGTTTCACCCCCCCCCCCCCCCTGTATAATACACCCCCGGAGTGTTTGCCAGGCTCACAACCCCCCGTGCCGGGATTGGGCGTATGCCGGGGACGGCTCCATTGGACAAGACGGGACCGGGTGGGGATGAGTGAGCGGCGGCCGTCGGCCAATGAGCGCCCTGGGTGGGGTCCCTCGTAGGGGGCGAACCACCTTCCCCCTCACCCGCTTGTCAGAGTTTCTCCCCTTTTGTTTCCGCAACCTTCCTCGTCTCCTTTGCCTTTCTCCCGGCTCAACACAAGGGGTAAATATTGAACAAACTTGCTCCGACCCGGAGAGAGTAAACCACCGCAAATTCCCCCTCTCGCTTCAGACGTCCCCCCCCCCCCCCCGTCGCCCGTCGTCCTCGTTCCTCGTCGCATCCCGTCCCACGGAACCCTTTTCCTCCCCCATTCCATTTCCACCCTCCCAAGATTTCCCGTAATTCCCCCATACAGCTAAGATCCCACCTACAAAGCTCCTTCACAATTTTCCTCATCTCTAAGTGCGTTTACACTTAATAAATAAATAAGTAAATAATATAGAAAGAAAATAAAAGAAACGAATTATAACATTTAAGGTTTGTTTAAATAAAGAATTACTAAATAGGTATAATGTTAAAAAAAAAGAAAAAGAAGAATATAAATTAATTAAATTAAAGAATATAATTAATACTGAATTAATCAGGAGCACGCTGGAGCCAAATCAACTGACTGGTGAGTTCAGCAGAGAAGTGATAGACGAGCTAAATCAGATGAGCTAAAATCTAAAGATGAACTGAAAGCGAAAAACTAAAAAGGGATAAAAGCTGAAAAATGTGGAAAAAAATGCATCAACAAAAAATTCATTAAAAAAAAAAAAAAAAAAAATCTCAACGGTGAAAACCAATGAAGATATTCCGAACTATAAAATACGTACTTATACTTGAAGAGTCCACTCCAAGAAAGATTAGGGTCACTTTTTTTTTCGAAAATGAGTTTAGGTTGGCAATAACTTTTTCAGACCAAGTAGTTTCTGTTGGTAACCTCAAATTCACAAAAAAGATGATGGTTTCAGCCGAAATCGAACGTGGAAGTTTCGGACTACAATGCAAAAAAAAATGAGAGTCAGTTCTCGACAATGTAAGAAAGATGAATGTCGTATACAATACAATGTTTGAGTAAACTTACGTTTTTGCTTCAATAAAATATTCTTCTTCTTTTTTCACTTCAGTTTCTGGTTCTCAATCAAAACCCTAATTTACCAATTTTTGGTTGTGATTTTATTGATATCTGCTTTTTTTCACAGATTTGTTTGATTGATATTCATCTTTTGACATTTCATGTCTTTGCTATGGCACACAACCAAATTTTCGTTATGTCACGTTACGTTACGTAACAACATATGCTCAATGAAATGTCCCAATGTGTTGCAGACTCGTATGCAAGCATTTATGATTCTTAGAAGTGAGGTAGTTAGGTATTTTTTTTAAATTTTCAAATCAGTGAAACCAGAATAAGCGTTTCAAAGATTGAACAGGCCAGTTACGCACTTACCCCAGTTCGAAGTGGGGCAAGAGATTTGGGTCATAATGCTCACATTTGAAGAGGCTACAAAAAATCATTAAATGATGTATTTGCAATTTGCAAATTTTGTATCTAAAAACAAGGGATTCAGAAGTATCCAAGGCAAAAATAAAAATTGACGTGACGTCAACAGCCGATTTTTTGTATACTTCTGAGGTTTTTTTTTATTTATCTATCGTCAGAAATCGCCCGAAAATTTAATTTTTGCCAAAATAACAAAGCTGTACAGCATCTTTGGGAGCAAAAATTTTGCGCGCCCTAATATTTTAAAAATAATTTTCTAAACGATTTTCTCATTTTCGAAAAAAAGTGACCCTCATCTTTCATGGAGTGGACTCTTATGAGTTCAGCAGAGAAGTGATAGACAAGCTAAATCAGATGAGCTAAAATCGAAAGATGAACTGAAAGCGAAAAACTGAAAAGGGATAAAAGCTGAAAAATGCGGAAAAAAGCTTTTAAAAAAATGCATCAACAAAAAATTCTTTAAAAAAAAATAAAAAAATAAAAAAAATTTCAACGGTGAAGACCAATGAAGATATTCCGAACTATAATATACCTACTTATAGATACTTATTATACTTATCAATCGCAACAACAAAACTCTGAGGTCATCATGTTAGACCACCCTGAAATTTCCTGCGGTCTGAGGAACAATGACGTCGATAACGAGGCTGAAACTAAGTGACGACGTAACAGAATGATGTTCCTATGTGATGATTTTTTTCCCCAAGTTCTATAGAGCAAATAATATTTGTTCTTCTTGGGGAAAAAATCATCACATAGGAAATAGGAATGCTGATATTATCAGCATTTTAGGAAATAGCATTACTGAAAAGTAGCAGCAACATCACATACCTAACTCATCTGTTTCAACATGGATCGCATGACCGCAACCGTTTTGCTTTGTTGAACGTTGAATCCATTTTCGGGGGTCTCAAAATGCTAATTATAAGAAATGTTACGGAAAATTGTGCCGTTTAAACGTGTGGTCTGCACTCCCTTAATGGGCGTCCGAGTGTCTGCAGTGAGTACGTGTCTGTCGTAGGTTTTTTTGCCAACAAAAGGGTTTTTGGAGGCCCATTCACGGGTGTACAGTTGAAGTGTTGTAGATGCGTGTTCGACTACAGTAAACAGATTAGGACGTGTTATTGTGGACCGTTTAAGGGGTCGTTAACGGACCCCCCCCCCCCCCCCCCCCCCCACCCCGCCAAATGTCACGTGCATCCGCCGTTCTTATCGGCGAGGAAACTCCGAAGAGAACTTGACGCCTTTTCAGGTACCAACAGGAAATTTGGGAAGTCTGACGAAAATAATCAACGTTTGAAAAGACCATTCAGGTAGTTTTGAGCCGTGTGGTCCAGATCTGTCCACAACCGGATGTCCACGAGGCTGTCAATCCCGAGCGGACGTTTCCACTTTGGGGGGTTTTGAAGGCCCCTTTTTTTCGAAACTAGGGGATTAAATGACTCCTGGAGCGAGCCCTGGCCAGTCTTTCACTGCCTTAAACAAATAAACAGGAGGACAAAAATAATGTTAGTCTGTCAGCTGACCATCTCCACAACCGTTTTATTTTATTCTTCCTTTAGAATTTGCAAAAATAAGTAACTTTCCGCCATTCTGGTGGATCGTTAACGATCCAAATTTGGGAAAACCCATCAGAAACCCGAAATTAAAAAAGTCGGGCTGATTGACCCCGTGCTAACTTCAGGGAGCCTTAAAAACCACGATTTTTCGGCACTTTTATTAGTTTTTGGGTTATAACGTTTTTCCTAACGAACCAATCGAAAACCTGCACGAAATAAAAGTTAAAGAGGACAAAATTACGAGCAATTTGCACTACCTACGCTTAAATTTCGATCAAACTGGTATCAAGTTACGTGGGTTCAAAAATTGGCCAATTTTCCCAAAACGGCAAAAACCCTTTAAACTTGGTGTTTTCAGTTTGCAATCCATTTCACATAATATTCAGTGATTCTGTGATAAATTATTACATAAGAGTCATTGTATATTGTAAAAGTTTTAAAAGGGTTTTTGCCATTTTGGGAAACGACCCACTTTTAAATAACGTAACTGGGCGCCTATTTGATCGAAAAATGAACTTAAGTGCAATTTGTTCAGAATTTTGTCCTCTTTACCTTTTCATTCGACGAGATTATAGATTGGTTGGATAGGAAAAAGACGTTAGGTTTTGTCTCTTTTGGTTCAAAATATCCGACTTATGATTCATTTGTTTTACAGTCGAAACCTACCACTTGGCCACTAGTATACTATATAATATATAATATACTAGTCTCTCTGGCTCGCTTCGCTCGCTCCCCTAGTGGGGTGTATTGCCGCCTGTGGGGTGTATTGCGGGGGACAGTATTGGACAGGGGGGGCCTCACCTCGCTCGGCCGGGGGGGGGGGGGGGGTCCGCGGCCCCCCCCCTATTCGTAGCAGAGACGATAGAAAAAATCGGCGTATTTTTAGGGCTTACCGTTTAGGAAATTATTATTTTTAATTCAATTCAACTTTTTTTAAATAATCGATTCAATTTAAATCGATTCATTTAATTTACATCCATTTCCGTCGGGGAGAGATGTCGTAGACCTAGCGAGCGCCCCTTAAAGGCTGATGTCCCACCCGCTCAGAGTGAAGAATGATGGCGGGGGGGGGGGGGGGGGGGGGGGGGTAGAGGCAGTTGGAGTGAAGCCGAGCCAAATTCACGTGGGGTCAACTGCTCCTTCAACATCAACCCCCTGGCTGATAAAATGAAATTGGCTGAAATCCCCACCCCTACCCTTCTTTAGGGATGGAGAGGGGGTTGAAGGAGGAGAAAACATAAAAAATCCTTGAGGGCGCTCAATCTATCTCAGAATGTAGATCATTTTTTAATTTCTCGAGATTTTCAAGAAACTATATATATTCTACTTATGTGGGTGGCCGAGCAAAGCGAGCCCCCCTCTGGCGAGAAAATGAACAGCCGAGCGAAGCAACCCCCCCCCCTCTCTGTCTAATCAAATTTGAAAAGTTTTCCCTCAATAATAATAGAACTATCTACCTACATGGATGGCCGAGCCAAGCGAGCCCCCTGGCCGATAAAATGATTAGCTGAGCGAAGTAAGGCCCCCCTTTCAGAGTGCTAGTGAAATCACTTGTATACTCGGCCGACCAGTTTCCCCGCCTCTCCATCTATCAAAGGTCCCTGGACCCTCCGTTTTCTAAGATCCCTGGCCCCGCGCGAATTAAAACGATCCAATTGTCTTCTCACCGTGAAATCGCCCCCTCCCCCTCAGTTTTTTTGAAATCCGACTTCGGAATCGGATTGGCCATATTTTGGCGCGCATTTGGCTCGCGGATACCATACCCAAAAAACGGGTCCATACTGGGTATTTTTTAACCCGAAAAAACGTGGGACAAACGCGAGAAAAACGATAGATTTTGACGAATTTCCCGGGCGAATTTCCGAATTACGATTTTACCGACGTCTTCCTCCAGTTCTGATCTATACGGCTCGTATTTTTTCGTAATTTTTTCGACCCCCTAAACGGCCAGCGAGCGGAAAGTGAAAAAACTCACTCGGGAACGCGTTATCCTGTACCTACCAACAAACCACACGGCCGTCTACCACACGGCTACCGTCGGCCAACACGATTTTATATTTTTGTATTATATGATGATAGTATACTAGTGGCCAAGTGGTAGGTTTTGACTGTAAAACAAATGAATCATAAGTCAGATATTTACAAAACTTTGAATAAAATTAGCAGGTTTTTCCATTATCGGTGTTGTGCACAATTTACTGTCTTGGGGCCGATTCAGCGAAAAACGTCAGCTTTCAATGGCTTGTCCGCCGAAGTGTCACATTCGCCGCTCTTGGCGTGTCAGATTACGTTAGTGAAAGTGTGGGCGATTTTGTTCGAACCTGGATCCTAAAGAAGGACCAAAAAAAAAAAAAAAAAACGGTAAAAGTGTAGTGAAAAGTGACTCGTCCCGCCTCCTGCCGTTCCCCTCACCCTCAGCTGATAGCAGCAGCCACCCAGTACTCTACAGTTTTTTTTTTTCACACTACAGTTAGAAAGCTCCTTTCTCGTCGTTCCCCTTTGTCAAAGCAAATTGCCCATTAGCGGGGGCCTTCGAGGGCGCGACCCCTCCAACACCTTTTTCCTCCGCCGCTTCGGCGTTTTTTTAATTCTATTACGCCGGCGTTTTTTTTATTTTTCAGCTTTTCCCGGGGGCCGGCTCCTCCTTTTTGTAAGTTCTCAAACGGGCGGCATCAATCTTTTAAAAGCTACGGAGGCGGGGAAAATTAGACCGATAACTCAATTTTTCCCCTCCGCTCAAAGCGGCGCCGTAGAGGAATTTAACCCCTTGAAACGTGAAAGCGATGAATTTGAACGGTTAAGTCGATTATTGCTCTTCGTGTTCGATCGATCGTTGCCGAACCTGACAGTCTGGATGTGCCACGAAATATTGTAATGAGCAGTTCTCATGTGCTGAGACGATATTGAACCAATTCGAGGAAGCTTCTTGCAGAATAAGTTTCTAAAATCCGGATGCCTCCGAGATCGTATGAATAGTTTTCCGCGTCTAGTTACTAATCCAGATGGTTGCGGTGGGGAAAAATCAAATTTATAACCACTTGTAACCTCCTGAGGCGGCAAAACACCAACCGCAGTACACCCGACGAATAGTGGTGCCAGATTTTTTTCACCAGTCCATAGTATATTTTGGCCAAGACCGTAAAAAACGGTATTTTCGTAAAAATTACACAGGTTTACAAAAAAAAGGTCAATCTCAGGCGCCGCAGAAAAAAACCATCAAACTCTATGGTTTTTGGGGTGCTGAATCCGAATCTGACCCCCCTTTTTTTCCGGTCACGTCCAAATTTTCGAGATATTGGCGATTTTTCGTTTTTTCGGCCTTTTACCGTTTTGAAAATCACAGCTAAACGTGCAGATGCCCAAAAATTCCACAAAAACTCTTCTTAATGGAAATTTATCGCTGATTCCGAAAATATATATGAGTTGGTGTCTAAAACTACGAGAAATGTGTGATTTTGTCAAAAAATGTTGAAAAAAGGTGATTATTTCAAAACCAAAGACACTTTTTTTGATACTTTTTACCTTCTAGCGTGAAAACTAAGGCCGTTAATAAAAATTTTCCAACGAGGTCTTGTAGGTAGATTGTTTCTGCGTCGAATGGGACCAACCGTGATTCTTTACCTTCCATAATAAGGGAGCTATGATTTTTCAAAGTTTCTACCCATTTTGGCCATGTCGTAGAACATGAACTCCTGGAGTCGGCAATGCAATTTGATCACAACAAAACTTTGTTCCGAGGAATATACTGGACTCGGAGGCATCAATTCAGACCGACTCAAAGATTGTTTTATCCACCAGGAACACCGTTATGAATGGAGTTGGGCGCTTGTTTTTCAGGGCTTCAAGTGCAATTCCCTGGGGAATCTATGGGGCTTTCATGGGGCTACAAACCGATTTTTTAAGGATCCCAGGAGGTCAAATAAGGTAAGTTGTCGTTTTCCTTGTAATTTTGATCGCAAAAGCCATTTTTTCGGGGTCCCAGATTTTTTTTTTTTTTTTTTTTTTTTTTCAAATTTCTCACAAATATTTTCCTAACGACAGAGAACTTAATTTTGGCGCAATTGACCTACATCAAAGAATAATATACCCTTGTGTAAAATGTGCAGTGTTTTTCATCAATATAACGTTATATTGATGGGTACCCATGATATATTACGTTATATGATGGGTACCCATCATATATTACTTAATATACTACCTATCAACATACACCAGGCTACTATTTTGGGATCTTCACTTGTCTTACCGTTAGGCCACTAGTTCGGCATCGGGCATTTACATTTCCAACACGCCAGATGGGTTTCAATCACGCGGTTAATAAAGCATGCTCCATGTTTCTTTAATTTCAGCCGTAGGCTCTAAGCAATAAGCATCCAGGGCGAGCAGCAGGGCGAGGCCCGAATGGCCGGTTTTGGTTTATTATTATTGGAATAATACACCTATGTTTTCGCGACGGGGGTCGACGACTCCGATCGGCCCCAAAATTTGACATTATCCGTTTCAAGAGGTCTACATTCTAAATCCGAAATGTCCGTCCGCCGTCCGGGCCGTTTTGGACAGTAGGAATTTTTTTTTAAATCTGAAATTTTGACAAAATACTTGGTTTACCATCTAGTTGTGCCCGCAAAGTTTTCAGTCCGATCGCCCAAATCCGTGGGGCGCTATGGGGCTAAAATGGGTCTACGGGAGGGTTTTTTTGAAGGCTTTTAGCTATGAGATCGAGTTAGGTCTCGTTTTCGAATTATTTTTGGACGTAGAATCTATTTTCGGGGGTCTCGGAACGATCCGATTTTACTGTGGCGATCTATACGGCTTTCATGGGGCTAAAACTGGAATTTTTGAAGGATCCCAGGAGGTCAACTATTTTTCGAGTAAAACATGAAGAATTTTTGAAAAAAAAATCAAAAAAAAAAAAAAAACATTTTTTTCCAAATTTTTTTCTTTTGACACAGAAATAATTTTTGCACAAATGAATCGCTTCACAAAGAAAGGGCATGAGTCACAAAAATTGCGAAATGTTTTAACATGGATATGTTTTTGGGCTTGGGGTCATGCGAAATTTCGTAAGACTTTTTTTGTGACGCGATACCAATAAACCTATGTGTTGCTATGCAAGCCCCTAAAACATATCCATGCTTCAGGTTTTTCTGTGGAGCGGAAAAAATTTGCGATTGTACGTATGTTTTTTTTTCTCATTTCTAGGTCTGAGACATACTTTGCATCGATTTACAATAAAAGGGCATCAGTCCGACGCTTCCTTCGTGTAGTTTTACAGCCTCGTGTTCCGGCGTTTTGTAAAAGAAGGGCATGAGTCCGACGCTTCCCCTACGCTTCCCCTAGCGCCTCGTGTTTCGGCGTTTTGTAAAAGAAGGGCATGAGTCCAGCCTGACTTCCGTTACACTAACTGATTTTATAAAACTTCAGTGATTTTATCCACTGTTTAAATTTATAATTCCATTAGAAATGAAGGATTTCATAGGAAATATGAATTTTATTACCAAAAATTACCCAAATTTTGCATGAAAAAAATTGTTTCACAAAGAAGGGGCATGAGTCCAAGACTTTTGAAATTGAGAAAAAGATATACCTCATTGTTTATACTTGCTGAACACTTTATAGAAACTTCATTCCAACACGTTTTAACAATTTTTGGACATCCCAACCATAAGCTTCAAAAGCCTTCGACTATAGGTAGTTTTTTTCGATTTCCCAAAAACTGGCTCACAGGACTGGTGCCCTTTCTTTGTGAAGCGATTCAAGTAACCTATATCAAAGAATAATAAACCCTTTTGTAAAATTTGCAGCGTTTTTTATTTTATTTTTTAAATTTATTCTTATTCATTTTCAATTCTTTTCATTTTCTTTTATTGTATTTCTTTTTTAATTTAATTTAATTTATTTTTATTTTCAATTCATTCATTTTATTTTCAATTCATCTAATTTCATTTCATTTTCAATTCACAATTTCATTTTTATTTTCAATTTTCATTTTCCTAAATTTTAACCGATATTGAAAATGTTAAGCCCTCGTCATGATGACAGGAGTTGCTTAAATTGAGAATATTAAACCAAAATTAGGTAGTGTGTGGATGTGCAGCGTGTATGAAACAAAGTGTGGGTTTTTTAGAGTTGGTGGGCGAGTAATGATGTGATGATGATACAAGAGGGAGTTAAAATAACGAGGAAGCCACTCGAGTGAAACGGTAGGTTGTACAGTTCAGTGGATTACAAAATCAACATTAGGTGGGTTCGGTAAGTTGATCCAGTAGCTGGCCGGGTTTGAGGGGGTCCAATGTATTTACACAAAGACTTGGTTTCCAAAGTAGAAAAGGGGCACTGCGGAGGTCCCGGGGCAGTCGAGGTGTTGAATATGGAAGGAGTTGAGGGTAGTTAGCAATGCCGAAGTAGGGGAGGTGACCGAAGTAGGGGAGGGGAGTTCTAACAGGCTTTTAGCGCACCTCTTCTGCCTCTGATGTCTGTGCCACGGCCTCTAATCAGATTGGGCTACCCTCACACAGCCCCACGCCGGCAACACCCCTCAGCCCGCTACACCCCCGGGGGCCGACTCGCATCGCGCATTAACTCCGCTCTACAACCCAGCCATCGACACAAACTCAATCAACACTTCCCCCCTCGCCAAAAGGTTCTCAAACCTCCCCTGAAATACACCCGAGTTTCACCTTGTCGCTGGCTGTTCTCCACGACCGCCCTCCCCACGGTTGCCGTCATAACTCAAAACCGCCGCCTTCCCCGAAACTGTTAACTCAATCTGGTCCGCCTTCTCTCAACCCGACCCACTTCCAACACTGAATATACCAAATTGCGTCAGTTCCGCCTTAAAACAGCCATCACGCTGCCGCTTGGTGTAAACGTTGCCACCGTTGCCAACTCTGAAGACAAGAGCGGAACATGCCACGTTCACAGAGGTTTACAAGTGGTTTGAGGTTATCACAATCCAGTTGCAAGTTTGGGCGATCGGGCTGAAAACCTTGCGGGCACAACTAGATGGTAAACCCAGCACTTTGTCAAAATTTCAGATTTTGGTTTATTATTCTTGGAATAATACACCTATGTTTTCGCGAGGGGGGTCGACGACTCCGATCGGGCACAAAATTTGACATTATCCGTTTCAAGAGGTCTACATTCTAAATCCGAAATGTCCGTCCGCCGTCCGCCGTCCAGGTCTTTTTAGGCAGTAGGAATTTGTTTAAAAATCTGAAATTTTGACAAAATACTTGGTTTACCATCTAGTTGTGCCCGCAAGGTTTTCAGTCCGATCGCCCAAACCCGTGGGGCGCTATGGGGCTATAGGAGGGGGTTTTTGAAGGCTTTGAGCTATCGGATCGAGTTAGGTGTCGTTTTCGAAGTATTTTTGGACGTAGAATCCATTTTTTGGGGTCCCGGAACGATCCGATTTCACTGTGCCGATCTATAGGGCTCTCATGGGGCTAAAAATGGGATTTTTGAAGGATCCCAGGATGTTAAATATTTTTCGAGTAAAAAATACGGAATTTTTGAAAAAACAACACATTTTTGAACAAAAAAAATCCAAAAAAAATTTTTTGAGATAAGAATAAGAAAAAAAATTTTTTTTAAAAATTTTTTCATTGACAGAATTAAATTTCTGCACAAGTAATGTATATCAAAGAATAATAAACCCTTGTGTAAAATTTGCAGCGTTTTTTCATTTCAAGACCTTGATTTCATGACTTTTATGACTTTTATATCCCTGTTTCATGACGCTTATTTCATAAAATGGCTCATTTCATGACGTTTTACCCAAAAATTTTTTTACCCTCTTAAGAGGGTGACGGTTTTTTATCAACAACATTAAACGTTGTTCAAATCAAATCAGATCAAATTTTGATGTATGGACTTCTTACGCAGGTATTTCCTCACGAAGTAATACTACAACAAAAACGAGAATTCATTTGTAAGGATTTAAAAATTAGTAAAAGTCTTCAAATCTCACAGCTATGCTACAGACGATTCACCTTTCCAAACTTGTAGATAAAAAATAACTATATTAAGTATCGTTATTTCAAAATGTTTAATCAAAACGACCGATATTGAAAAAAACGTTGCAAATTTTACACAAGGGTTTATTATTCTTTGATATAGGTTACTTGTACGGACATTTAATTCTGTGTTGATGAAAAATTAAAAAAAAATTTTTTTGATTTTTTTTCAAAAAAGATTTTTTTGATTTTGTTTTTTCAAAAAATGTTTTTTTTTCAAATTTTGTTTTGTTTTTTACTCGAAAAATATTTAACATCCTGGGATCCTTCAAAAATCCCATTTTTAGCCCCATGAAAGCCCTGTAGATCGCCACAGTGAAATCGGATCGTTCCGGGACCCCAAAAAATGGATTCTACGTCCAAAAATACTTCGAAAACGACACCTAACTCGATCCGATAGCTCAAAGCCTTCAAAAACCCCCTCCTATAGCCCCATAGCGCCCCACGGGTTTGGGCGATCGGACTGAAAACCTTGCGGGCACAACTAGATGGTAAACCAAGTATTTTGCCAAAATTTCAGATTTTTAAAAAAATTCCTACTGGCCAAAACGGCCTGGACGGCGGACGGACATTTCGGATTTAGAATGTAGACCTCTTGAAACGGATAATGTCAAATTTGAGCCCGATCGGAGTCGTCGACCCCCGTCGCGAAAACATAGGTGTATTATTCCAAGAATAATAAACCAAAACGATATAAGAAAAACATCAAAAATCATCGAATAAGCACATTTTTATTTACCACAATTACCTACTACCAACGTTTTTCTATAGTGGTCGGACTGGTTTGGGATCCCTTATTAAAATCGGTTCTACGTAGGCCAACATTACATCGAAATTTACACTCCAGTCGCCTCCCTCTCTGAAATCCCATAAATACCTACCTACCAATATAAAGAACCCAGGGAAATGGTAAGATCAAGCTGAAAAGTTTTTCTTGATAGAGACTCAATACTAGTGTCAAAATTCCAAAATTTTTGAAAAATTCCTATAGGAATGCCAATATATTGGCAAAAGTGGCGTAGACTGCGGTGGGATGTTTAAATATAAAATATAAATGAAAATATATAAAATAAGAGAAATTTGTCTGAATAATCGTCGTTGATTCATTGTGCTTGGTACCTGAAGGATATACCAGGGGTTGAAATTGAGTGAATTTGGTTAATTATTCTTGGAATGATACACCTATGTAAGCGCGACGGAGGTTGACGACTCCGATCGGCCTCAAAATTTGACATTATCCGTTTCAAGAGGTCTACATTCTAAATCCGAAATGTCCGTCCGCCGTCCGGGCCGTTTTGGGCAGTAGGAATTTTTTTTTAAATCTGAAATTTTGACAAAATACCTACTCGGTTTACCACCTAGTTGTGCCCGCAAGGTTTTCAGACCGATAGCCCAAACCCGTGGGGCGCTTTAAATTTTAGTGCATAAAATGGTGACTTATTGATGTAGAAGTAATTAGCTGGTACACAACAACCCCGAGCGGTGATTTTCCCACCAGTTGTACAACTGTTGTATTTGTAAGCAACTGCAGGGCCGAAAGGGGCGATTCAAATGTTAATACAAACAACTGCCTTCCTTCTCCCCCCCCCCTCCCCCTTTCTGTCAACCTTCCCCTCTTTTTATACGAAATTTCAAATCCCGAAAGGTGCTAATCATGTTTGTGGCCGCTACAATGAACACTTTGTGACCCCCAATCGGACAAAAGCCGTCGCCGAGATTTCCGTCCCGCCCGGTTTGTTCGTAAAAAAAAAAAAAAAAAAATGTCTGCCGATTGTAAACATTGCGACGTCGACGGGGGGGTTTTGTAAATCTCTTTTTTTCGGATCGCGTTCTTTAAGTGGGAATTTTTATCCCGTCGGAAGGCGCTCCGAGGACATGGCGGGACATGACAGGGTGGGGGACCACGCCCTCCGGCAGATTCACCGCCCACAGTATTGTTCCAAAGAGGACAACAAGAACAGTTTTACGCGCACAATCAAAGAGTGATTTTTTCTTTATTTCATTTGTCAACAGTGGCGGAGTCAAGGGAGGTAAAGGCACAGCTGCCCCCCCCCCCCATAAGCCTCACAAAATTACAAGATATATTATGACTTTATGTTGCACTAGCACTCAGAAATGAGGCCTCGCTTCGCTTGGCCATCCATTTTGCCAAATTTAACGGGCGTAAATATGGCCGGGGAATAGAGAGACATCGTCTTCATTTCGTATTCATTCGTAGGATAAGGAGGAAACGCCGACTCAATCAGACCATCAGCAGCGAAGATACTAATAGTTGCACGAATTTGCACGCGCCAAAAATTCGCACACACCAAACCTGACTCACATACAAAATTTCAATGAATTCGGTTGAGCGGTGTGACCTGTACGAGTGTCTAATGCCGAGTAAAAAAAGAAGAAAACGCTGCAAATTTTACACAAGGGTTCATTATTCTTTGATATAGGTAGGTAACTTGTGCAGAAATTTAATTCTGTCAATGAAAAAACAATTTTTTTTTAGATTTTTATATTTCAAAATAATTTTTTTTTTTTGGGGATTTTTTTTCCAACATTTTTTTGTTTTTTACTTGAAAAATATTTTACCTCCTGGGATCCGTCAAAAATCTCATTTGTAGCCCCATGAAAGCCCTATGGATCGCAACAGTGAAATCGGATCGTTCCGGGACCCCCAAAAATGGATTCTACGTCCAAAAATACTTCGTAAACGACGCCCAACTCGGTCTCATAGCCAAAAGCCTTCAAAAACCCCTCCTGCAGCCCCATAGCGCCCCACGGGTTTGGGCAATCGGGCTGAAAACCAGCACAACTAGATGGTAAACCGAGTATTTTGCCAAAATTTCAGATTTAAAAAAAATTCCTACTGCCCAAAACGGCCCGGACGGCGGACGGCCATTTCGGTTTTGGAATGTAGGCCTCTTGAAACGGATAATGTCAAATTTTGAGGCCGATCGGAGTCGTCGACCTCCGTCGCGAAAACATACGTGTATTATTCCAAGAATAATAAACCAAAAATACAACAAAAAAAACTGATACACTTAACCTAGGTATAATGCAACTAATACAGGCACGCTACATGGACCAATTTACCACGTCTGCAAAGAACTCATAGCTGTATGGAGCCAGCTTGATGAGGTAACACTTGATACGGGCCCTGAAAGGACCAGCTTGAGCATCCCGGATATATGCTGGGAGAGCGTTAAAAAATATGAGCCCCCACCAGGTGGTGCTATTCCGGCGATGAAAGGGGAGTATGAGTTTGCTTTTGCCGCGTGTGGAGTATGTATGGTCGGGTCTGAGGAATTCGTCAATGTTCTTCCTTACATAATTTAAGCATTCAAGGATATAAATAGCAGGGATAGTGAGAATTCCGAGCTCGACAACTGCTGGTCTACAGTCCTCTCCATAGCAAATACATGCCACAGTACAGCCTTTCCCTGAGATGCAAAAACAATGGAAGCTGCAGGGGAGTGTCCCCAATAGAGAATTTCAAAGACAGCTCTGCTCTGAAAACAAGCGTGATAAGCTGCGAGGAAAGCAGGCTTCGTCAGTCTTTCAGAGAGACGCCTCAAGAAGAAGAAGAAGAAGAAGAAGAAGAAGAAGAAGAAGAAGAAGAAAACACGTTTATTAAACAAACAGTACAATGTCATGTACAAAGACTCTCTCAAGCAAAAACATGGTACGGCATGGATTAGATATCCGTCTGCCGGAGTGACCTGAGCCGTAATTTTTAAATTTAGAAAAATAGCATTTTGAATTTAAACTTTAAATTTAATTTGATTTTAATTTATTTGAAATGGATCGCATTATATACGTCTGCGGTGTAACGGTACTTACTGATAGATTTACCCGCTACAATATTAATTTATACTCCTCTGCTAGCGACAAGAAGGAGGAGGGGGAGTTGAATGAGAAGAATAGAAGACTGAGACCCTTAATATCGGACAATACGCAGGTTTTATTTTACAAAAAAAAATTAAATAAATAAGTCCTTTCGAAACGTCTTCTCAGACGAGAAATAACAAAGGAAAAACAATTGAATTAATGGAGTGGCCACTCTTACACTCAAGCTTTAGATCTAGGATTCTTAATAGAACCTCTCAAAATGTAAAAAAAAAAATTAAAGTAAATTACTTTCCACCAAGAAGGGAAAGCGCAACTCGCGATGAAATAAATTTTGACGGTATGAAGATCTCTGAACAAAGTCTCAGGATTAATAGAGAAATTATTAACGTTGTAGAAACTTTCGAACCAACGTCGTGGGGGTGTCTCCTGGGTTCCAGATTCGTCCCTTACTAGCTGCCTCCGAGGCGTTATATCTGGAGGCTAAAACAGATAATCCGGAAGGGTAATTGCAAAAGTCCGGATTATTATGAAATCCTGTTTAGCCAAAGAGAAAAGTAACTCGTACCTCGAAGGGAACGTTTACGACGATGTTTCCAAAGCGATGACGAGGGAAACTCTGGAGACGAGGAAAGTCAGTAGAGGAGGGTAGAAAGTGGATCCTGTACAAAAAAGGGCGTGACGTCAGTACCACTATGAAATATCCAGATACCGAGTCCCTTTTACTGCACTGGTGGTTTCCATACCTCCTTCAGAAGAAAACGTGGATGCGCCGTGTCGGAATCCAGGGGAAAAAGCAAAATCCGCATAATTCGTGCGAGTTTCCCACGTAGATTTGCGGCGAGTTCGGCCATCATGGTCCCACAAACTGCCCTACATGAGCTAACATCCGACTGACGTCGACAATCCCAGGGCACAATAAGGAGCCCCAAAGCTTGGTGGGGGTTGTACAGGAACGAACCAGAAGTGATGTCAGCCGGCGAGCGATTAGAGAGTGCCCACGGAAGATAGAAAAATGGTGTGGTGCTACAGCGGGGCTTCACCAATTAAATTCGGCAACCAACGACTCTCTATACCTCCAAGCAAAGAAACCAAACTACGCTACACTTAGCCAGCGCTCACTGGAATTTAGCCATAACACCATCTGCTCCATGCTCAAGGTGTGCTCAGACAGGTAGCGAGATCTAAGACCTCCCAGAACCGGGCAGATTCCAAAGAAATTAACAATGTCCTCATGCACGCCCAGGTTACACATGGAACACGTCCTCCTGGGACTGTCCGATCTCACACAAATCCCATCGTTCAGGGCCAGCAGAGCTCCTATCAGTTTCAGGACCCAACGTCGCACCCACATGGGGTGATCGATACTGCAACGCGGCCGGACTCGCCCCCCCCCCCCCCCCCCCGGTTCAGCAGACTGTACAGCGGGTTCCTAGACTCCATAGCTCCTGCCTGCATGTCACCGGTCCAACCCAAACGAACCGCCTCCACCAAAGAACTGAGCTGCTCCTCCTAGCCAGATCGCCATGAAAGATGCAACTGTTACGTTGCGCCAAATCCCTGATTACTTTATACCATGCGGTAGGTATTCGACCGGACCACTTCCCGAGAAATTATATTGGGGTATCGCTCCGACGGCATCCTCAGGGCTCTGACCCCGTACTGGCAAGCAAGCGACAGTGTGTGCGCGAAAATCGGGCTGGCTCCTGATTCCAAATATATAAAATAGTTTGGCGTATTTCTAGGAAGGCTAAAGATCTGATTGATGAAGAACCGCTGTACCTGCTCCAAGGAGTTGGACATGATGTGGCCAGCGACCTGGGCACCGTAACACAAAACTGATCGAGAGTGCAGTATCGAGAGACTGCGCTAAAAATCTTGTGCTTGGCCTGGACAGGGATCGACGGGCGGCAAAACACACCCCTGTAGATACTGTTGATCCCAAGCTTCGCTGCAGCCGCTCTGTCTGTTATTGTCGAGACTCGAAAAATCTCTCAACCCAAACCTCATAACGCTGGTCTAGTCACAATTTACCGAGAGTCGGTTTACTGTGAACCAATTTGTGACAGCTTCAAGAGGAGCAACTTCGATTTCGCATCGAACATGACTTGCTTCTCATGACCAAAGATGTATCATCAGCAAAAAGGATAGGAAATAACGTTTCACTTTGTTTCAACGCGAGCCTCCTTCGTGATATCGCCTATTAGCTGGACTTCGGCGGAGTTGAATCGCCCCCCTTTGTTGATGTGCATTACATTAAGATAAGGTAAAGTCTAATTTGTTCATGTTGAAGTATATATATAAAAAAAAAAAAAAAAAAAAAAAAAAGCGTCTCCAGTTCATACACCACCTCAGGTTGAATCTTCGATTTCAGTTTAGAAAGATCCGAACCCGAGAGAGCTTCCGAAAATTACCTAAAAGCCTCTTAACAAAAGAGACTTGAACTATATTAATTAGAGAGGAGCTCCGCCGCACTAATCCTTCCCATAAGAAGATGAGTGTTTTCTCCTGCTGAATCCGAACCTCCGAACTCCTAGAGCTTCCCTTTTCATCCGGATGAGAAAAGAGAGGCTGGAACGCCGGGTTTTAATTAAAAGCCCAAAGCTCAACCTTCATCTCTTCTATCTTTTCGCCACCCATCCGGATTAGGGTCTGTATTGTGCTTCTAACCCCCGCCGCTCCCGCAAACTCTTTCCCAACTACAAGGGAATCCCTTAATTAGTCTGGGCAAAAGTTTCGCTCATATTTGCTCGTCTCTTTGTCCGTTTGGGTTCCATCCCCGGTTTCTAATTTGAATTCGCCGCCAACTAACCGACGAGGCAAAGTAAATATACCTGCAAAAAGCAACTTCTCCCTTTGACAGGTTGGGAGGATTTGCACACAGCTTTTGTCTCACGATTCCGAGCTTTTCGACATGGCACGAATAGACAGATGGGTAGATTTTTGAAGTTTTTGAACACCACAGATACTAATATAAAATTCACCGACGAACTAGAAGTAGATTGTTAAATTTCATCTCACTGTTAGTCTCAGTCAAAACAATGAAGCTGAATTTAAAATATTTAGAATAAGTTCTTATACAGACCTAGAGACACTAATCACCCTCGGAACTATAAATTGGCCTCCTTCCGATCAATGACAAGACAACACGACAGACAACGACGACGACGTCTTGATATACCTACTCAAGTCAGTCCCCCAGTCAGAACAATCATACAATGAAGAACTCGATATTATAAGGACTATAGCTAAAAATAATGGTTACAATAACAATATAATAGATAAACTAATGACAACTTATGACAAAAATATGAGCAACAAAGCGTTCCAGGTTAATTCGAGGCCTGAACCAAAAAACTTCAGTTACAGAAGAGTAGTTTATCTCAACCCGACTTCGTTGAATATCAAGAAACCCCTTGAGGGAGCTGGGATAAAGCCTGCGTTTTATACAAACTGTAATATTTCAAGGCTGAATAATGCAAAACTCAAAGAATTTTCACCGAAATCAGATAGTGGAGTAGCTATAGAAAATTGGCTGTGGGGAACGAGACAACGAACCGTGCAATATGTAGGACAAAGCGCTAGGATGGTCAAGATGAGAGAAGATGAACATATTAGACACTTTAGAGCTCTGTCCAGATGCCAATCAAATACAGACGAATGCTTGGCATCTGTAGAATTGTGCAATCAACTAAATTTGTCTGATCAAACCAGGGAACTTGCAGAGCAAAGACTTAAAAAAGGGAGTTAAAAGCAAAGTGAACTGACCTGAAAGACAAAAGTGCTTTTGCCACCCATTTATCTACACAGGATCATGCTTATGCAGGGGACTTGCTTATTCATAGGGTTACTCGTACCAAGATTCAAGATTCAAGATTCAAGATTTTTATTGCCAAGAACACAGGCAATAAAAAGACAAGGTCAAAATTTCCTTACAAAATTACAGCTCACAAAAACTTACTTCAATAATACAGCGGTAGGTAGTACATCATTAACAAGCTATTAGATACCTAATTCCCAAAACCTATGCCTAACTAGAGCTCTCTTACATTCTTTATACTGAGGAAAAATTCATTAAAATCAAAGGGTGCGATGGATTTTAAAAACTTGACAAGTTTTGGCCTAACGTTTGTTGCCGTAAATTTCGCTCGCAACTCTTTAGGGATGGCATTGAAAAATTTAATACCCCACCATGAACTGCTGATGCGGGATGATTTCAAGCGGTGAAAAGGCACCAGCAAGTCACTCCCATGCCGTGTTCTATACCCATGAGTGGAGGTATGATACTCGTGTAAGTTGGAGAAAACGTAGCACGTAGCTTCGAGTATGTAAACCGCAGGGATGGTCAAGATGTTTAATCTTATGAAGGCTGGCTTACAATCCTGCTGGTACTTCAGCCCAGCGACCACTCGTACAGCCCTGCGTTGGCATGCGAAAACTGCGGCAGCCGACGCGGCATGACCCCAACAGAGGATGGCATAAGTCGCACGACTCATAAAAGCAGCATGGAATGCTGCTACGACTGCAGTTTTGGGTAGCTTCTCCTGTAACCTACGCAGGAGGAAAACAATGGAATTTAACCTAGATTCAAGGTTCTCACAGTGTTGGTTCCAGTTCAGCTTTGGATCCACCAATACTCCCAGAAATCTAACGCTTGGGGGGTTTTCGACCAAAGATGACAAGTCTCGCAACCCAAAGTAGAGAGTCTCAGTTTTCGTCTCATTAACAGAGAGTCCATTTCTAGCGAACCACCCCGATATCTCTTTTTTAGACCCTTCGTTTGTCAGAGTCAGTGACGCAAGAGATGCGTTTTTCGTCAGGACAGAAGTGTCGTCCGCAAACAGAAGGGTCTCAAGAGGATGTAGACCTGATGGCAAATCATTTATGAAAATTAGAAAAAGTGTGGGACCCAAAACTGAACCCTGAGGTACACCATACCTGACTGGCAAGAAACTTGATAAAGAATTTCCATGATGAGCTACCTGTGAGATAGCTTGAGATGAGCGATAAAGCCCCGTCCGAAAAATGATATTTTGCTAACTTGTCGATTGCTGGTGTGGAATGCAGTCAAAACACTTGGCTACGTCTACAAAAGTAGCTGAGGCATATTCCGCACATTCAAAGGAATTCGATACAAATTCGGCCAACCTCAGAATGGCCTGCTTTGTAGACCTGCCCCGCCTAAACCCAAATTGATCGTTCGAAAATAGACTATTCAAAGGCAGGGGATTTATCGAAAAAGAAAGGCCATAATGTCAATATTAGGTACTCAGATGAGAATTTTAGGCTCAAACAACCATGGGAAGGTAAATTGAATGACTGGATAATACATTAAAGTATATTTATTTATGCATGTATTTGTCAATTCAAAATTGTTTATACAGTTCATAATTTTTTGTATCCTGTTTCAAAATAATATTTAATATTATTTTGAAACAGGATACAAAAAATTAAGAACTGTAGGTATAAATTTTACCGTATTAGACCAGTAGAGAATTTTTTCTTGTTTTTTTGGTTTATTATTCTTGGAATAATACACCTATGTTTTCGCGACGGGGGTCGACGACTCCGATCGGGCTCAAAATTTGACATTATCCGTTTCAAGAGGTCTACATTCTAAATCCGAAATGTCCGTCCGCCGTCCAGACCGTTTTGGGCAGTAGGAACTTTTTTAAAAATCTGAAATTTTGACAAAATACTTGGTTTACCATCTAGTTGTGCCCGCAAGGTTTTCAGTCCGATCGCCCAAACCCGTGGGGCGCTATGGGGCTATAATGGGGCTACGGGAGGGTTTTTTTAAGGCTTTTAGCTATGGGATCGAGTTAGGTGTCGTTTTCGAAGTATTTTTGGACGTAGAATCCATTTTTTGGGGTCCCGGAACGATCCGATTTCACTGGGGCGATCTTTAGGGATTTCATGGGGCTAAAAATGGGACTTTTGAAGGCTCCTAGGATGTTAAATATTTTTCGAGTAAAAAATAAAGAATTATTGAAAATAAACATTTTTGAAAAAAAAAATCCAAAAAAAATTTTTTCATTGACAGAATTAAATTCCTGCACAAGTAACGTAGGTACCTATATCAAAGAATAATAAACCCTTGTGTAAAATTTGCAGCGTTTTTTTTTTTTTTTTTTTGCTGCTGGTTTTTGGTGTTTTTGTTGTTTTGTTTTGTTGTTTGTTGGTTTCGACATTTTATGTCTTTGCTTTGGCACATAAACAAAAAAATCGTCACGAAAACTGTTGACGAAAATTGTCCCAAGCCGTTTCTAGGGAAATGGAACTTGTTTAGTTTTTCCTTAGCTGTAAGTGTTGATGATTGTAGTAGTGTAGACATAAAATGTCCCAATGTGTTGCAGACTCGTATGCAAGCGTTTATGTTTTTGTTGTTTGTTGGTTTTTGTTTTGTTCTTTTTTCTGTTTCTCTGCTGTTGTAATTTCCTCCCTCTATATATACTAAATTTATATGTATATTATCCCAATTGTTCCATTAGATTATAGGGTTTTTTTTCCCACAGGTTTGGTTTGTTGATTTTCTTATTTTTCTCCCCTGTGTTTGATGTAAGGTTACTAATTCCTTTACATCGCGGCGGCGCAATGTTGTAAGGGAGGTTACTCTCAATCCACTGTAGTTTTCATTTGTGGTTTGCCTGACGATGGCTATAATTTAGCCGAAAAGATTTTTAAATGGTGGTATTTTAAAGGAATCAAAGTCTTGTTTATGAAAAATACTAGCAGGAATGCCCGTTGTTTAGAATACAACGGGCGCTAGAATGAGGACACCCGTGGCAACCCGTCAACTTAATTTTTCATGGTAACAACGCTTGTTGGTCAAGCCGTTCGTGCGTGAATCTGGCCACAAACAGACAAACACACATACTCTTCTCTTTTATATATAGAGACATTTTCGTTGTAGTTTCAAATGTGAGGCTGTCACGTCGAAATAGTAGATTTTTTCGACAGAAATCGAGATACGCATGCGCTGGGCTAACCTGAGAAAACAACCGTTTTCCTGCAGATTTCTCGTAGGATATCAGCGTTTGTTATGTTGCCTACCCTTTTCGGACATCGTTTTGTCATCATCAGGCTTGGTTATCGTGGCTACGTAGTACTTGTAGTTTTTTTTTTTTACCCGAAAGTACGCTTGTTTGGAGTTTTTCCTACATACTGATTTTACGGTTCTTTATTGTAAAATCATTGTTAGATATGCCGGCCCATTGTTGCTTCGGTATTTGTACGAACGATCAACGTTACCCAAAAGAAAAGGTATCATTCTATCACTTATTTCAGTTTTTGCTCTATATCTAATAAACTATGCATTGTCCGACGAAAAGTACTATATGAGTTTTCAAATAGCATTAAATGTGTGCTCATTTAAGCCCAACCGGAGCTGTGTAGGTAAATTAGTTTAGGAGTTATGGCAATTTGAAAATAGGCCATTTTTTGTCAAAATGTGAACATTTTAGTTGAAGACCTGAAGACAGCGGAAGTACGTTTTTCAGAACGTTTTCGGCTGTAGCTCAAAAACTATTGGTCCGATTCCAAACTTCTTTTTTTCTCGTGAAAGTTACCTAAATAAATCCCCCATCGCAGCTATTTCGTGTGAAATTTTGATTTAAGCTTTGATAAAGGAGGGCACTGCAAAGAAGTGGCAAATTTCGAAAAACCCTGTTTCCTTGCACTTTTTTTACTATCCCGCGGAAACGGTTTGGTCCGATCTTACTTTTCTTTTTTTAGGTTAAAGCTGATTAAATTTTATACAGGGGACGGCACATTGAACAACAAAAGCGCCATTCATATTCGTCGGAAAGGGTGGAAACAAGATATTTGACCACGTTTTTCGGAAGATTTTCTTCTCTCCCTCCAAGACTATGTCTCCGATCGCAATTTCATTGCCCCCACGCGAAGCTGATAAAAATTCCTTTCAGAACTGATAATATCATTATAATATTATTATGATTTTCGGACACCTCAGGAAAAAAGGCATAAAGTGCATCCCCAAATAGGTATTCAGAGGTAAAATTGTCGATTCCCCGCAAAATTTTCAAAGTGCTCTTCCAGCAGTTATAATGTTGAAATGGTTAAGTAGTCCTAGTTACAAAAAAAAAAAAATTTTTGCATTGAATGAAAGTTGTAGAATCTACTTTCATGATCTGATCATGAAATTTTACATCATCCTAGTTTTCAGATTCGCTGCCATTACGGTGAAAAGTGATCACTTTGGTGGAGCAAACCCGTGTTCAATGTCTTTTTATATGCTTTGCGACCTGCTAATCTGAAAATTTTCGACGTTTTTAAATGGTAGCATGCATTCTTTGTCATTACCACACACACACAAAAAAAAGATAGGTACCTAATAAGGTTTTCAAAAGATAGCAAATAAATGGTTTTGGAACATTTCTGGAAAAATGCGATTTCACGTTATATCGATTTTTGGGATTTTGAAAGAACTAGAGGGCCTACTGACTACTGGCCTACTCTGCGCTTAATTTGATACTAATTAGATTGCCTACTATGTCTGTTCCATGAGTTTTATACTTAGGATTAATTATTTACCCGCAACTTTGGTCTAAGGAAGGTCTTCAACTAAAATGTTCACATTTTGGAAAAAATGGCCTATTTCCAAATTGCCATAACTCTGAAACTAATTTACCTACACAGCTCCGCATGGGCTTAAATGAGCACACATTTAATGCTATTTAAAAACTCATATAGTACTTTTCGTCGGAAAATGCATAGTTTATTAGCTATAGAGCAAAAACTGAGTTAAGGCCGAAAAAATCGTGGTTTTTAGTGTGCTACACGTGAAGCACAGCTTTGGGGAAGTTGCAAAATTGGGTTAACACTACCCTAATGGGTCCGAGCAACATATGTAACTTACTAAAAAATCAGAGATACATCTCGTTTTGCGAATTTAGCTATTTTTATTTTCTTGAACGAATTATTTTACGGGACGCAATTCTAGAGTATCACAGTTCCACGTCCTAGATTTTATCACAGCCCTTATCATCTCCTCCTTCCTCGAGTTGTTGGGTTTCCTACTTTTGATGGCCTCGCTACTATGTCCGCCATCGACATGCGCAGAACGGGTCGGTAAAATCTACTATTAAACGTGTAAAAATTTGAAAACGACACCTTATTTGACCCCCTGGGATCCTTCGAAAATCCCTCTTGTAGCCCCATGAAAGCCTCATAGATCACCACGGTTTAATCGGATCGTTCTGTGTTTAGGTAAACTTCTCGGATAAGTTTTATATTTTTCTCAAACCAGCTCACTTCGACCCAGTTTTAAGTCCGCGGTTTTGATGTTAACCTTTTTACACCGGTTTGAACCTCTCGGTTAAAATCACTCCAAATCGGCGTAGTTGAACCCGTTCGGTTGAAAGTCTCCTGAAGCCCGGATTTGAATTACCTCAATCTGGTAATCTTCATTGATAGACGAAGAGAAAGGCACAAAAAAATTATAATGGGCAGGATGTGAATCTTAAAAGCACATTTATTTGTCGGGATGTGGGAAATAATTCACTTATGAAAAGGCTATTGAAAGTTACTGTTAGGATTAGCAGCAGGAGGTTGACACTCACAATCACTATTTTTGTAAGGTAAGAAAGAACCAATCCGAGTATTAGGTGTTCAGGTAGAAAGCTTTCAACTTGACTGAGTTCTTTCAGCGGTCTTGAAGTGTCGAAGTGCTGTCGTTTTCATCCAAATTTCGTCGTCCAGCCATACGTTGGTGTAAGCTTTCAACATCACGAGGGAATTGGATTGTGGACGAAAGGATTACAGGACACAAGTTGAAGGACTCCCCGCGACGAGCTGACATTTGGCGACCCCTTCGAGTGGAATTTTTTAAAACCAACTCGGGGGACTTGAAACCGCAGGGAAAAAAGCCCGGCGGTTTACCCTTTCATTTGTCGTCACCCGAGATGGATCCGCTTTGGGGGTTTCCAGCGGACAGATGCGACTATTTCGTCAAAAGAAAACCCGGAGGGCGAGTAAAAGCCGTCATTTAGCCGGTCATTAAAGGGTTAGATCGGATCTTGTTAGCGTCAAAGTGAAAGATACAACAACGGCATGTGGCGAGCAATATTTGGTGTTTTGAGCAGAAAATGCTAAGGAAAGACGTCTCTGAAACCACCTGTACGGCCCCGACTCTAGTGTATTAGTCTGATACAGTTCGATATCGCTATTCTACACAGAGAGTGTACCTGAATTGAAAAGTCCCTGTGAGGAAAACTATATCGCGGATTTTCTTCCTCTTTTCTTTGGTATCTTTTTCAGATCTTCTGAGTCCCAAGGGTTTGTGCGATCGGGCGGAACACCTTGCGGGTACAACTGAAAGCTTTCGGGTGTTCAGCCCGAGTTTCTCCTAGGAGAAACAATTTGTCAAAAATTTCAGATTTCTGATTAAATTCCCAATGCCCAAAACGTCGTGGACGTTTAACTTTTGGAATCGACACATCTTGAAACGTAGATACAATCTACTACTATTTTATTATGTGACATTATTGTTAGTTCGTAGTCAAGTTTTTAGTTTAGCAAGGTTAGTAAAGGAGTGTCTAGTTGAGTTGTGAGAAGAGAGAGCCAGTGGTTTGTTGGAGTTCTTTATTGCATAGCGAGCTTTCGAGGATGCTGGTACCCTTCCTCAGGCTTGATTTTAGTAAGTTGGCTTTTCAACTTCGCCTCAAAATTCAGGCAGAAAATAGGGTTACATAGTTGGGGTCGTCAGATTATGATTAAAATATTAAATTGAAGTTTTGGCGATGTCGTTCCCAGACGCTCGTTGCGGTAAGTCAGCTGTTCGACTTCTCGCACCTTGCAGGTAAGTAATGTTGTAAGGTTGTAAGGTCTATGGGCTTCTTCTTGTGAGGTTTGAAGGGTGGAGAGCAGTGATGCCGTGGAGGAGGCAACGCCGGAAGGGTCCAGGGATGCTGTTACCCTTAGTTGTTAAGTATGTGGGGTTTTATTTTATTTTTATGAGGTTTTCTGTTTTTAGGTTTTTAAATTTTTGGAAGATGTGGGTTTGGTTTTCTTGTGGATTTGTTATGGGTTCTGTAAGAAATAGAGGGATAAATATATCATGGAGATTTAGGATTTCTGTCATTCTTTTTAAACTGTTGGCTTATTTTTTAAGAATTTCGATGTTTTCTAGGGCTCTTGGTTTGAATAGGTTGGGCTCTCGATGGAGGGATTTGGCTCCTCCCCAGTCCACTAGATAATTTGTTTCTATTACATGTTTGGCTAATCCTATTTTATTTATTTTCTGACTGATGTTTTCCTGGTGATTTTTCAGGCGGCTTTCCAGGAGTTGTAGGCTTTGACCTATGTAAAGTTTCTCACAGGAGCATCTTACTTGATAGACGTTGTGGCGGTTTTTTAATAATGGAATTTTGTCTTTCAGGGGTGGGAATAGTAGAGCTAGTTTGTGAGGGTATCATCAAGCAATGGAGGTGAGGGGGGGGGGGGGGGATTCTCTGTAGATTATTTTGCGTATTTTGTTCTCCCATGAATGATGGTAGGTGATGGAGTGATGGAGATAAAGTTTTAAAGTGGTTTATTGACATTTTATGTCTTTACTTTGGCACATAAACGAAAAAATCAGCTGAGTGGCTCTTGAAGCTAATTTCTATGCTTTACACTCTAGGAAGCAATATGTCATATTATGAAATTACAGCTTCCTACATATTATGTAGCCTCTTTAAGACATTTAATTGACAATGCCCAGGGTCCGGATCAGCTGAGTGGCTCTTAAAGTTAATTTCTATGCTTTAAACTCAATTGTAATTCGTAGATAGAGGGGAGTACAGAAGAGTGAAGTGGTGGGGGGGGGGGGACTAAAGACATAAAATGTCCCAATGTGTTTCAGACTAGTATTCAAGCGTTTCTTTCCGTACCACCTTAATCTATAAAAATTAATATAGGTTACATTTATTGAATTTGGGTGGGTTTAAAAAAAATTTAAATTGTTAATTGCCTTTTGCTCTTGATTTTTTAGTAATTTCTTCTACCTGGCTGAGAAACCAATCTCTCACAACTTCTTTCTGGTTTTTTTATTTTTATTTTTCCTATCAGGGTGTACACTTCGTGTTGTGATCCGTTTTTTCTCTTCATTTTTTTTTTTTTTTTTTTTTTTTTTTTTTTTTTTTTTTTTTTTTTTTTGCTTGCTGACAGGTTTTGCCTACAACTCAACGAAATTACTTCATCAAGTAAACTTGAGTCATCTTCTAAAATTTGCGATGAGGCTGTTGTGAGAGGAAAAGTTCCTCGAATTCAAGATATTAAGTTTCTGCTGTGAGCTGAAACGTTTATAATGATAACTATCAGTGTGTACCTTCCAGTAGTACAAATTTTTTCCCCCCACTGTTGACTACAATGAATGAATCATTCATCTTATGCTAGTGAACTGGCAATAATTGAGGTGTGAATATTTAACTAAATCGAGCACTGACTGCACTTTACGAGCCTGCTACACTCAAAAATTAATCAATTAATCGTTTGTGAACCTCGACAGTGCCCTAAATAAATTTTTCCTCATTATGTGGGTTATTCATTTCACTTACACCTTAGCATATTTTTGAATAATTAGTCACGCATTGATGCAGTACATAGTGACGTAAATCAAAATTGCAATTTCAACCGGTCGCTTTATGGAGCTGAAATCATCGGGGCTTGATAAAGAAAGGAATTTGAAGTGAAAAAAAAGAAGCCTTTTATAATGATAATTTATAACCAAGTGAGTCGAAAGCTTTGACAAAACTTGAAACTCAATTATCTCGAAAGTACACTTTTTCTACTTACGCACTACTGTTCTCACCCGACGATAATATCGTCATTATATTATAATGACAAATTTTCAGGAGGATCAAAATGTTCGACCCCCGTTGCAAATTCCAAAGTGTATTATTCCTAGATCGTTTAACCGAAACGGGATCACAAAACGCTCACTCACAAAACGCTTGTTGAAGAGTGAGAAGGGACGAAGCGGTAGGCGATGGGGAGGAGGGAAGAAAACGACCAAAGCCACTCGGCTCGGTGCTCTGGCCTGACGCTCCTGCTCGCAAGCCACCAACATGAGATCCTCCAGATTGTTGTCTGCCTCGTTTTGATGATTTTCAATTTTGGGTCGTAGAAAGCAATTCCGAAAATTTGTAAGAAAATCAAAAAGAGACTTGCATACAATGAGGCCATGAGGTTGTACTGTTTCAAAACCTTGAAGCACAAATTACGCATTTATTGCAGTTGCCATCCACCCTATGAGGAACAAACCCAACCAGATCGCCTTCTTTTCAGTCTGAGTTTTCCTTTTCGGGCTCGAGTAGGTAAATATTTTAAGAAGGATGTCATTTTTTCTAGCTTCGACCAGCCCCTCAGGACGTTCGGCCCCTCAGGCGTCGCCCAATCGCCCGACCTGCCTATCCGCCTATAACTATTTCTTCTGTGTCTATCTCTGAAGTCTTCTAGGCGTATGGAGTGGTCCTGCGGACGTTACTTACTCGACGGGCCAGTTTTCTGACTCTTCAAGCCCCCCCCCCCCCCCCCCACACACACACAAAGCACGTACCACACTAAAACCATTCCTACCGCCAAAAAAGGCTTCCACCGCTCTTGTTTCTTCATTCTGCCTCTTGATGGTTTAGTCGTCGTGTATCCCCAGTTGCTTCTGTTGTAAGGGCTGGTTTTGGGTGGGTGTAGGGGTGGGGGGAGCTTTGGTCGGGATAATAGCCTGGTTCAGGGATGACACGTGAAAGCTGCTAATTCCCCTTTCCCCGAGGCCAGAGCCACCTCAACCAGAACAATTGCGCTGCCATTTAACGATTGTCAACCCTCTCGACGAGCACGACCCCATCTCTGTCATCCCTCTCAGTCCCTCTTGTGCCTCGTAGTGTCTTCAGCAACACAAACAGACTCGCTTTGGGGGCAGAAATAATACGATCGCTGGCGTGACTTGCTTCCTTCTTTATTTTTTGTAATTTCCGCTGGCCATGAGAAATCCCTTCTCAACAACATCCTACTCGAGTAGTATAATATTCGAGTGTGATGCAACAATGCCCAAGTCGATTTTCGGCCATTTTGAGTTAGCGTGAAATTCTCATAGAAAATGTGTAATCAGATTTAAATTTCCAGTGCGAGAAATTAGTTTAAAAAAATCTACTGAAGCAACAAACTAATTGTGACGGAATGGCCACACGGCACAAGTTTAACTGTTTGACATGACAAACAAAGTCAGAAACAAATCTTGATTATCCTCCTAAACAAACCGTTATTTTATCAGTTACTGAAAAATAGCAACGGGGGCTTTCCCCTCGACTCCCGAGCAGCTGAAGTGAGCCCAGTCGACTCCCGCTTGAGCAGAAAATGGAAAGTTCACTCGACTCCCGAACAAAATGACGGACGATCGACTCCTTGTTAGATTCAAAGGGGGAATGTGTGCCCATTCGACTCCCTCGACATAGCTTAGTGAGCTATTGGAGTAACCCACTAGGAGGTTGCTCACATTGTACCCCATTAACAGTGGCAAGAACCTACTCGTCAAATAATGATGAAAAAAAGTATACTATACAGGTACTGGGTCTTCCTCTGTACCTTGGAAGTTAGGTCAATCCTATTTTTCAGCCAAGTTGGAAAAAATTGCCTGTATTTGACGCTAGGTTATGGCTAAACGGCTAAACCGATTCTAATGTGTAAGGAGGGTATTCGACGCAGAATTTTACGCTCTTCAACTTTGTATTTGAAACATTTTCTCTGCGGTGCTTAGTTTTTGAGCTATAGGTGAAAAACTGGAAAATGCCCAAAAAATCGAGATTTTGGCTGCCAAAAGTTCTCCCAGCAAACATTTTGCCACCAATCCACTCCTGCTTGAGAAATCTTTGCTTGTTCTCTTGCCAAAAAGACTTGAGCTTAGAAGACCTGCAGATTGGTACCCGCCCCATGGTTGGTGAAACTTTCATGCTATGTGAAAGGGCCGTTTTGATGCGTTTTGCGGGGAGTCGAGTGGGACGCGGTCATTTTTAATTTCGCTCGAAGGTCGCTCAGGGAGTCGAGTGGGCTACAGATTTTCCCGCTCTTTCACTTTTGGTTCTACGGGAGTCGATCGTCCGTCCCCCACAGCAACAACGCCCATCTGTCCCGAGTGTGGGGGTGGGGACATGACACACATGGAGGAAATGAAAAATTGCCTGCTACCTTGTGGGGAATCTGCTGAAGATTACCCACAATCTTCTTGTGATATCGTCAGCCAGAGTTTGTTCCGGCGGGAGGAGCGGCGCAACCGTGAACCCCTCTTCTCCCACAAGCAGCTTTGCCGTTCTCTTGGAAGACCCACGTAGTTCTCTCCTTACTTTGCCATTTACTGTTCATTTATTCAGTCGATTAATCATGTCTGAACGCCGTGGTTTTTATGTGGTCAAACCCACCAAAGACAACAAAAACCAATTAACGAACCTAAATCAAATTTAGGAACACAAATTCAAGTAGGTACACGCCTAACATCCGTTGTATGGGGTGTCCCACAGTACCCACCTACATGTACCTGCAGGTATATGAATGGAATAGGAACGGAATTTGATTGGAATATGAACGGAATATTTTATAAATAAGGGACAGAAACGAAATTCGGTCTTGTGGAATTATCCGTTTTTGATACCGAAGTATTACTTATAAACAAAACGTTGCGTAACGTTTGCTCCCTTCAAATTAAAATATGCGTCACACCATCTGCGCCCTCTATCGGGCAGATTAGATTTTGGTACAGCTCGTAATAGTAGGTAATTACATGATCGGGCAAAGGAGTTTTGTCCCAGTTGTAATTGGTGCGGTGGGAGTCTCAACTTGCAGCCTAATAGTTTTACAGGCGCCCTACACGAGGACAAGGGCTTCCCCGCTATCTCGTTTCCTCCCTACGTTCTCCCTGTGGACCTTCAAAGGCAATCGAGCGAATAAAGTTAGCCGTTTAGAGTTACGAGGCGAGGAAATATCCCGTTTTATGTCATAGGATGAAATCGTGAGCGAGCTCTAGCATTTGAAAGACGAGCCGGTCGGGGACGGTGAAGTTCTTGTCCGGGAGGCTGGAGCCGTTTTCGTAATCGTGTTTGTACATCAGGAATAAACACATGTAGTAAATGCAGACGGACCTGCGAATCCGGAAAGTTACGTCATGAACACATACAAGACAAGGTGGTCAACGAATCTTGAAAAAAAAAAAAAGTCCTCTGGAAACTCTCAATGTACGAGGCAAGTCCGGCTGTGGAACTGCAGTTGTCATGGCCGCCGTTTCTGAGGTGATTCGTTAGCTGGAAGGAAACCCATTGAGTTTGTATGCAATTTCATATGATATCACTTGATATAGGTGTATCTTCTACTTGTATCTTTCCTGAATTTCTGTGTTCCCTAGTGTTTCTAGGTATGATGCATGGTGCAAAAAAACGCTCATTTTCATTAGTCGACGGGGGGTGTCGACAACTGAATCATTCTGTAATCTGCTGCTGAGTTAGTAGTTGACAGGGTGGTTTCTCATCGTTACAAGCCACATAATTTCAATAATATAACTAAGTAGTTACCTTTAGTATATCAACTAGGTGATCTGTTACTGTTGGAGCGTTTTTTGTTTTTGTTTTTTTCTCTTACGCCGATGGTCTCGGCTCTTGCGCCATGAGACTTCTTGCAGCCCAATACAATTTTGCTGTTTTCGACCACGTGGTGTCGTCAGGATGAAGTTCTTGTCGGGTATCCTCGAGTCGAGGACAGTCAAATGAATGATTTGTCGTCATCGGTGTAGTGCTGCATCCAGGGCTATCTCTCAGTCCGTCAAATAAGCATGGCCAGTGGCAGCTCTGAACGCTGCAACTGACTCATGGCGAGGGAGATCTGGTGGGATGCGATTTCTCACGTCCAGCAGTGAGGCCCACGTCCCTTCGGCTTTGTGTCGCTGGGCATCAAGCATCTTCTCCTGAACGGAGGATCTTATGGCACTTTTTGCGGCTCGATAGGTGGTAGGGGCGTCAGGCATAGGCATGCGGGAGCCTTCTCTCGCTAGGGCATCAGCTTGCTCATTCCCCCATATGCCTACGTGTGTTGGAGCGTTAAAAGTGGCTCAAAATTCAATTTCTCCCCATTTTGTAAAACATTGCACATCTTTGACGTTCAGTTTCACCAGACGGCTTAACCGGATTGGGTCGATAGGGTGCTCATTCGACGCAGAATTTTGTCCTCTTTAAAAAAGCATGGAATGATTTTTTCGACCGGACGCTTCTTTCTGGGTGAAAATGACCGAAAACCAAAAAAAGTAAAAAAAAAAAAAAAATGGCGGTTTTTGGGGCTAGCATCTGATGAAAAACCAATGTCGACTACCAACGCACGTATGTCGACCACTAGTGCATTACCCCCTGTCGACTACTGAAACAGTCTTCTTTCCCTATGTTGACTACTGGTGCAAAAACACACTTTCGAAAAACTCGCTTTTCTCCAATTTAAGCTCAAATTTTGATAAAATTTACTATTGCATCGTATAGAGAAGAAATTTGCGTTAACCTGAAAAAGTGAAAAAAGTGGGAAAACTCGATTTTGAGGGTGGGAGAGACAAAAACCTGTCAAATTACCTTAAGGGGTCGACTATGGGTAAATTTATCTTAATGGGTTGTTAAACAAGTCAACTATTATTTCAGAAAATAGATGTACACCACCAAAAATCGTTCATTCCACCTCTAATAGGTGGAATGAACGATTTTTGGTGGTGTAAATCTATTTTCTGATTTTTCCAACGCCCTTAAACTTTCAAACGCGAATATCTCGCAATGCATTTTTTTTTTTTTTGAAGCGAAGTCTTTTATACGGACGCCCCCCCTCTCGCGGCTCGGGTAGTCTCCCACTGAAAATCGTGAGTGATAGTGATAGTGAGTCTCGCGTCAGTCTCGGCTCTTCCAACCCGCCGATGTCAAGGAAGTCGGAAAGACGTACTCAGAACGGGTGGAATTCAGAGTGGGGCTTCATGAACCTTACAACGGTGGAGGAGGCGGGAAAATTTTGAAGCGAAGTCTTTTTTTTCCCCGACCTTTTAGCTATAAATATAATATATAATAATATATAATAAATAATCTATATCACTAATATATATAATATTCTTGAAAATCTCGAGAAATTCAAAAAAAGACTTCGCTTCAAAATGCTCTACGTTCTGAGATAGGATGAGCGCCCTCAAGGATTTTTTCCGTTTTCCCCTCCTTCAACCCCCTCCCTTCCAACGACACTTAACTCTACGAGCGGAGGCGAGCCGGAGCATCTAGTTGGACACTATACTGGTAGCTGATTTTTGCAAAATGATAAAAGCTTCGCTTCCTTTTTCATTCTCCCGAGGAATGAAAATATTTTTCGTTATTAAAGATTCGTCCCAACAAGACAATTTATGTACCTACGAGGTGTTTGCAGTTACGTCCGTTTGTGGTAGTGGAAAAAAGATACGCCACTTTGTCATTTTGCCGACGGCATAGTATTCCCGCTAAGTTCTTAGTTTAGACACGAAAAATTGAATAAAGTGGAAAATGTCGATTTTTTTTTTGCTGCAATAAAAAACACAGATCTCCTGAGCTAACTCAGGGGATTAAAACGATTTCCAGCTATTAAGAACACGAAGGAACGCCTATCAATGAGATGAGAGGTTATCGCCAGTTTGAACACTGCCACTGGGATCGCAGCGTTCGACGTTCACGAAGATTCTATGCTCCCAGTCGTAAATCGAAGCGATTTCACTTCCTACAATTCTTAATTTTCCCCCACCGTGAATACCCCTGTACATTGAGAGAACCCTACTCCAGCCGTGTTCACACCCCGTACTTACGGATACTTTTTGATGAAAACCTCAGCCTCCTGCCCTTGCGGCGTTTGAGCCTTGTTTTTGAACCACGAGTCGATCAGCAGACAGTTTTTGGTCCACTTCCTTTTGATGATGAATCTGAACTTGTCGTTTGATATTATCCGGACGTAAGTCGAGTCGGGGCCGATCGTGTCTCCCAATTCCAACCGTTTGCATACGGGGAAAAAATAACCGTACGGCAGATTCTGCAAATGAAATAGATAGATAGATTCATGAAGGGTTTGAGAATGAAATCTGAAAATCTGTGAGTTTATTTGAAATCGGTTTGAGGAGATTGAATATCATCTTAAGGAGGTACGAACCAGCTCAATGAGGTTCTTGTGCGTGAATGGCTTTTAATTGGTATAAAGGAGAAACATGCGTTTGTAGTTCACTACGGTTCAGGAATTTAAATAATTATTGTAACCTGAAGCTCCTAAACCAACTGATGTAGGGGTTGCGGATGGGACTGAAGTGAAAGCGCTCAGGCGATCTGGCAAGACTTGCCGCCTGGTCTGAGCCAGATCGCCAGAGAACTTTCAATTTAATCCAATGGCTTAAGCCAGAACCAGCCAGTACCTAGTAGTATAAAAGATCCATTCAGGTACTGGCAAACGCTGATGACGTGGACTTGGTTAGCCGAAATAAAAGCGGTCTGAAAACGGCGAGCCAGCAAATGAAGGATGCTGCCAAGGACATTGGCCTGGAGGTAAATGCGTCAAAAGCTAAGTGTATGCTCATGACACGCAATGCAGTAAGCAGAGCCTCTGTGGTAACGAGGTCTTCGAGCACACAAAGGAATTTAAAAACTCGGATCTACTGTACAGAGGACAACAGTGTCACAACAGAGATCAAAAGAAGGATAGCTGCCGGAAATCGGGCGTATTTCACCGCTTTGCCGATGTTGAGATTATCTGTCATGTCAAGACGTACAAAGATGGTCAGTGCGGAAGACATATGGACCGGTGTATGAGAACGGAATAAGGCGAATGCGGAAAAATGAAGAGCTGTACGTTTTGAACGGACTTGAAAACATAGTCGTAGACATCAAAAGGCACAGGTTGAGATGGGCAGGGCATGTGGAAAGAATAGAGAGTTTTTGCAGACCTTTCCACGAATCCGTAGCAGGAAATCCGTATGGGCTGTCTAGGCCGACCATGACTGGAAGCTAACCACCACAACCACCCCACTACAGATTCCTTACGAATCCGTATGGAAAAATTGACTACTAAAGTGACGCGCACGTTGTTTTCACTCTCACATACCTCAAGAAAAAATGGTCGCCGTGAAGTTTTGACTTGTTGCGTTTGAGTATTTCACAAGTATTAAATACTTGTAATAAGAAATTTTCTTATTACAAGTACGAGGACTCCTACTGCCACTCGGTTTTTTGTGAAGAGGAAAATGGATGAAAATCCAAAAAAAAAAGGTCGCCGTGAAGTTTTGACTTGTTGCGTTTGAGTGTTTCACAAGTATTTCTTATTACTAGGGTTGCCTGATGAGAGAAAAGGAAAAAAAGGACATCAAGATATATAACGTATAAATTACAAAATGCACATACTATATTATAATATAATTATAAGGTAAAGGTTTTTCATCAATCAGATGGATGATGGTTTGTTACCTACCTAATCGGGTATTATAATAATAATTATAGAAAATGTAATAATATTATAGAAAATATAATAATATTATATTATAGAAAATGATGTAATTCTAATAGGAATAGAATCTACTTCAAGTTTTTAGTTTCAACATTCAACATAATATGTTGAATGTTGAAACTAAAAACTTGAAGTAGATATTATTATAATACCCGATTAGGTAGGTAACAAACCATCATCCATCTGATTGATGAAAAACCTTTACTGTGGGGACATGTAGTCAGTTCCTCTCATCCACTGAGAGTTCATCAGAGAAAAATTTTCTCTGATGGAATGAGAATATTTAATATTCTCTCGACGTTGGCATTATGGGCAGGAATGGCGAAAACAATTTGGCACAATTTGAGAAGCTGTGAGTGTTTCTCTGATTGGTCGACAAGATGGAAATATTCACACCATCTTTGACTGCAGTTCATGGCTTTAAATTTAGTGAGAAATTAGATTTAGGGAGAAATTTCTCCTTCAGTCTTTCAGTCAGAAAATCTTCGACTTCCTCCAACGAAGCTAGCACCTCCAAAACTGAGTTATGTTTGGCTTCCAATTTCTTAATCTTTTCATTGAAAGAAAACATTAATGAATGTAGAAACCACAAGTCACTTTCATTTTCTGGCTATTCAAACAGATTTTTTATTAGGATAGGAGGGTTGCTCTGAGACATAAAATACGACGCCAGAGGTTCATACATTTGAAGCACACGATTTATGCAGGGAAACAACGACAACCAACGGGATTTGGAGTGGCGAAGAAGCTGCCTGTATTCGATGTCAACGCCCACGATGGACATAGGTTTAACAAGAACAAGATTTTTTCTAAGCAGGCTGTTCCAGATAGGTAGGTAGCCCAAACGATTTTCAGGTAATTTCGAGGTAATTTCAGAAAATGAGAGATTTAAAAAAAAAAAAAAGAGAACATTTGCCCGAAAAATGAAAAAAGAGAGGACGCCCGGACAGGGTGTGAAAAAGAGGACATGTCCGGAAAAAAGAGGACGTCTGGCAGTCCTACTTATTACAAGTCCTACGAGGACTCCTACTGCCACTCGTTTTTTTGTGAAGAGGAAATGGGTGGAATAAAAATTTCCAATTCATCCATCGAGTGTAGAACAGAATAAAACAGAAGAGAACAAAGCGAACTGAGAACAAAAAATAACAAAGCAGAATACAAGCCCGTTTGTTTACAAGATAACATCTTGAGGTTACAACGGGGTTACACAAGCGTCAGGTTATGTTGCTTTTCATACAGATTTCTATACTGATTTGGTAACCCGTAGGAATAAGGATTCTTACCGCCTACTGCTACAGATTCCTTACCGATTTGTCCTCGCGCATGCGCACTCCCCCTTTCCTTACAGATTCGTACTACGGATTTCCTCCTACCGATCGGTGGAAGGGTCTGCAAAAACTCTCTAATGTCTGGGGCTCTGGAAGCTTGCAAAAGAGTGCACAGAGGGACGGAGGGACGGAGGGGGACAGATGGGAAGACCAAGAAAGCGATGGAGGGATGACATGGAAGAGGACTTAAGAAGAATAGGGGTCAGGAACTGGTGGAGGAAGGCAGAGGATAGGCAGGAGTGGGGAAGGATTGTTCAGGAGTAGGACTCCTAACTTACTCCAGAGCCGCCTCGAGCAGGAGAGGGATTGGCGTCTACAATTGAATGGGGCTGATGTGGTGGCATTGGGGGACTGACCACTCAGTATTGTTCAGGTACACTCTTGTCGTACATCGCGTCGCGGACTGACTCTTCAAACTCAAACTCAAACATTTCTTGGCTGTAGATGCTAAGACAGTGCATAGCAAGCGTCAAATTACAACAGTAGGAACTTAAATAGTTGACATGAAACGAGCCAACACTATTGACATGAAACGGACTAACATTAAAGCAAGAGTACTGGTACAAAATTTGTATTTGTATTATATTTAATATTCCTCTGCTTGATGGCACGAGTACACAAAATAAAATTCCTCGGCCTTTAAGCTAAAATAAATTTGCCTATTGAATTGTAGTGTACTGAGAACATCACAGCTCAAAAATTCATCAATGGAGTAAAATGCTTCTTTTTCAAAAGGTTTTTTTTTATAACGGAGGTGAATTTATTTGTGAGCAGTTCTCTCATGTAAATCGGTACTTTATTATAAAGTTTTTTAGCCCAGTAGCTATGCGAGTTGTCTGCCCGCTTGAGCCTATTAACGGGCACTACAAAATCACCATTTCCTCTAGTCGTGTACATCACTGGCTTTCGCCCAATTATATTTATACATGAGTGCAAATTTAAGGCATTCTTTTAAAAATATACTTGGTAGTGTGAGGATTCTTAGCTTTATGAAGTAGCTTTTACAGTCGTCCCTCTATCCCATTCGGGCGAGTACACGAATGCATCTACGCTGTACGTCAAATACCGTTCTTGCCGAAGCGCTATGGCCCCAGACAGCGTGAGTGAAGACAGGTACCTATGAGTGAAAGCATCCGTAATAGAAGGTGATGAGACTACTATTTGACAAGCTGGACGAAAGGCTACGAATGAGGTAGACGTAAACACTCAACTTTTTGGAGATAAATGTGCAATGCTCGTTCAAATTGAGGGTTGGGTCGAGCATCACTCCGAGGAATTTCACCGGGACACTGCAGATTCAGCTGGACGGAGTGTCATGTCGGTCGTGGCGGTTTTCTCTTCGTTCAGGCACAGTTTGTTCCATCCATTCGGTGGTCCTGCCGATTAATTCCCTTCTGCTGGACTTCATCTAAACGGCTACCCCTTGCAATCCCTGTAGTATCATCAGCGAAGCTTATGAAATACGTGGCGGCGACGCATCCTCGACACCATTGCAGTAGATGAGGAAGGCCAGAGGCCCCAAAATTGATCCCTGGGCAACCCCCACTACCATTTCTTTCGAGGACGACAGCTGGCCCTTCCATTTCACGATCTGCCGTCTTCTTGGGTGTACTGGTGACCTTACTTTCACCTCGCGCTGGGTGTACTCACGCACAGACCCCCACACCCACTAACAGGCGTTGGTCACCTTTCGCTAACCTTCTGTTGAGCGTGTTAATTACAAAAGTATTAGGGACCTACTGTTTAACACCGGCTGCGAACAGCGTGAGAGGCTTTCCTGGGCAAGATATATATTGGAATAAAATGGCAAACCAGTATACGAGTATACTCTCGGTGGTTTGCCAATGTCTTCCGAGAGGTGATTATCAGTACGAGGAAGATGTCTGGCGGCTGCTGGGATGGAACCTGCAACCTTTGACTCGGCAGTCCAACGCTCAACCACTTACTATGACTAAATCACAAGTGCATTCTTGGTTTTTCCTTAGGTGTGTGCACGGCTCCACGAGCGGCCTGATCCAGGATCTGCGAGGGTCGTACAAATCCGACGGTCTCAGCATGATTTTGTACTTTTCACATTTACAAGACAACATCTTCGATCGCGACGCCAAACCGAGTTCGTCTGATTTGTCTTGGGCGGACTTCATGACAGGTTTTCTCTTCTAAAAATGACTTTGATGGGTAACTTTGAAGACTAACGGCTCCTTGGAGACATTTTTCCGGGAGGTCAGAAAATTTGTTTTTACGGTCTTTGGGCGAATGGCCGAAGATAAGTGATGGTTTCGGGTTTCGAGTTTATTTTTCGAATGTTGTTAAAACAAGTTGGAAGTTCCGAGGGGACGATTTGCATATTGTAGGGCGTCGAAGGAGCCCGGGAAAGAGCTGCTCCAGGGAGGGGAACTTCGTTCTGGAGGGGGGGGGGGGGCGAAAAGGGGCCGGGACGAATAATGGCGGACTAATCTCAGGATGGTAAAGTTTGCAAGCTCGCGGGATATAAACTTGGGAGGGCGGCGGGATCGATCTCCATCTGGGCGGTGGCTGCCACTTCGACTCCACCACTCCCCACCACTTTCTCATTTCAATAATAATCAACAAAACGCTGCTTTTCACGAGGGTTTATTTTTCTTTGATGTGGGTAACCTGTGCAAGAATTAATTGGGTCAATAAAACATTAGGTAGGTATTAAAATGTAATTTTTAATATTTAAAAAAGAATCTTGTCCAATGTTTGGACAGAAGTAGGACCGCGAAAAATGGATTATGCGTCCAAAAGTACTCGAATAATGACACCTAATAATCGCCCTCTGGACATCCTTGAAAAGTTCCATTTGTAGCCCTCATCAAAGGAAAAATACTTTGAAAACGACACCTAACTTCTATTACCAGTCTTGCGAAACCCAAACCGGTTCTACATCACGTTAACCTGGTTTTGAGTCTTCTGAAACTGTTTTAAATCGCCTTCAGCTTGGACTGGTTTTAATTGAACACAAACCTGTTCTAACTGATTTCAGACATCTTAAAAAGGGGTTCAGCTTCTTAAAACGTCCTAAGAAAACCACCAAACCGGGTTTTCATCACAACCCAGTTTTCAGCCCGTTAATTTTTTTCGGGAAACTATTACTTTCAAATGTTCAAGTCAATCGTTCAGGTATTCAAGTGATTTATTAAGGTATTCAAGTAGGTATGTAGGTATTCAAGTTAGTTATTCAGGTAGTCAAGTTTGTTATTCAGGTAGTCAAGTTTGTTATTCAGGTATTCAAGTGAGTTATTTAGGGATTCAAGTAAGTTATTCAGGTATTCAAGTAGGTATGTAGGTATTCAAGTTTGTTATTCAGGTATTCAAGTCAGTTATTCAGGTTTTCAAGTAGGTATGTAGGTATTCAAGTTAGTTTTTCAGGTATTCAAGTCAGTTATTCAGATTTTCAAGTGGGTATGTAGGTATTCAAGTGAGTTATTTAGGTATTCAAGTAAGTTATTCAGGTATTCAAGTAGGTATGTAGGTATTCAAGTTTGTTATTCGGGTGTTCAAGTATGTAGCCTTTCAATATTGTTATTATGGTATTCAAGTAATAGGAATTGAAGTATTCAAGTTAATTATTCATGTACTACTTGAATTGAAGTATTCAAGTTAATTATTCATGTACTACTTAAATTGAAGTGTACAAGTTAATTATTCATGTACTCAAGTAATAGGTATACATTCAGGTACTTAATTATTCAGGTACTCCAGTAATTATGCAGGTACTCAAGTAATACATACTTGAATTCAAGTATTCACTTTAGTTATTCAGGTATTCAAGTAAGTATTTAAGCTCGTTATTCAGGTGTGCAAGTATTTAGGTATTCAAGTAAGTATTAGAGTTCCTAAGTATTCAAGTTAGATATATAATCTTGAGATCCTGGGTTAAGAAACTGAGACCATGACCGATGGTTCTCCTTAAAAGAAATCATTTATTTGTTAGTCGTTCATCATAATTGGTAGGAAGATGAATTAACACTGGAAAGTTCCTTACCTTAAAAGAAAATCGGTTTTTATAGTCTTTTCGTTCACAGAATCAAGAACTAGATATAACACAAGAAAATACCCTTGACCGAAACCATGGGAACCATCCCTAGCCAGATATTTCAAAAAGCCAGCTGGTGTTGTCACTGAAGGCCGTAGAAGAAAAAGTGAAGTGAAGTGAAGTTCACTTTTACAGATATTCATGTATTCATATTATTAATTACCATTATTAATTAGTAGTGTTATTCAATTCGTAATTATTCAAGTAGTGTAAAAAGTAATTCAAGTTCATTCAGTTAGTAGGTACAAGTAAGTTATTCAAGATTTCCAAAGTAAGCGATCAACCTTAAGCTAGTTGTAAGCCTGCTAAAACTTTTCTGGGGAAACGATTACATTCAATGACTTTCACACGCTCATGATTCCTACAAATTGTTTTTTTAAAGAAACCAATTTGGCAATTATTGTTTGGCTCTTTTCCTTTGTACTTTTTTTCGCAACAGTTCTTTTTGAACTACGTCTTGTTGAATGTATGCCACTCTGCGTAGTATTTATGTATTCATTTCTCCCTATTTTCCATAACCCCCTACCAGCTCGTTGTTCCTCTCTCACTCCTCCTGTTTTAACAACTACTTTTTTTTCTCCGGTTTTTTTTCAACGGCCAACCCCCACCGGAGCCTCGTAAGTCAATTTACATTTCACCCGTTGCCCACTTTTCCCAGAAGCCGCCCGAGGTATTTGCATTAGACTGAATTTTGATATACAGGAGTGAGAGAGGCCTCAAGCGGTCGAAAAAAAAAAACTCTCTGTGGAAAAACTATCGGCGAGCCTGGAAATAGAGCGAGGGGCGAAAAAAAACTGTCAGCTGCCTGAAAAATTTGAACGTTTAAACTTGAAAAAAAAAAAAAAAAAAAAAAAAACTCTGCCGCGTGAGAGCTTTGAGCGAGATCGACGCCATTTTAATGTTTTTTCCCCTTTTCGTGTTCATTGATATCATCACTCTACTTGTTGAAATTTCTCAGACTTGTGTAAATTGGAGTGAGACAAAGTTGTTCCACAAAAATCTCTATAAGGGGAGGTGGGAATAATCGCCACATCCCGTGTAAAGCACCGAAAAACAGTGTAAAACCAGTTTGGGTAGACTAAAGGCCTGTTTAAGGAGGCTTAAATCCTAATGAAGAGGTTTACAACCGGCCTGAGCCCGTTTATGGTCAATTAAAACCATTCTGAGGAAGATGCAGAGCGTTTTAAACTAGTTTCAGGAGGCTTTCAACTATGTAAGATTAAGTGAGATTTACGTCAACTTTTTTTTCTTTTTTTTTATCACGTTGGTTTAATATGACGGGGCGCTAATTTGTTAATTCATCTCTTCAACCCGTGGCCTTTACGGGATTCGAACCCGTGGCCTCACCAGAATGCAGCCAAATCGACATAATATTAGGTAAATCGATTCGTTCTGTTCCCGAACTCATCTGACGCTTCATGTTGGATATTTCCTTCGCCTCAACACAAGAAACTTCAGGGAGGCCAATAAAATACAAAATGATATCTCACACTCTGGCAAACATCCTGGGCCGTGAAGGTCCGCCCCGAGTGGCATAATAGGTATAATGGCTCCCGAAATATTTGTGAATCCTCGTCCTCCTATTAGGAAAACATGACGACACCCGAAACTCCTTCCCCCGAAATTCGACTCCAGAAGCAAATAATGAGACCTTCCGTGCCGGGTGCAGAAGCTCCAACAAAAGGGTCGCTGCGGTTCGGTTATACAGTCACCACCTCTAAAGTGGTTGACAATGGCTGACAGGACCTACCGACACCCTGTAACGATTTAACAGGACAAAAAATTCTAGAAAGAAAAAAAAAATTCACGAGTTTCCAGGAGGAACATGAAACTTTTTGACGGCTTAAGCGTTTCTTTTCTGTGCAGCTTTAAAACGACACCTCCGACGAATTGGGTGGGTCGTTTTGTCCGCGTTATGCAAAAAAAAAAGTGTTTTTGCGGGATGAAATTTTCGATTGGCTGTATAGTTTAGATAACTTGCGTTCTTCCCATTGTGGGTTACTTGAGAAAAGCAGGTGGTCCTTGAAACTCCTATCTTGACGCGACGACAGAACCAAATCTTATCTTCTAGTACCTACAGGATGACAGAGACTTAGTTATGTCTATTATAGGAACTTGACTTGAACTGGGTGAATATAAGTAGGTGGTTTTGGGCCAATTTTGTACAAATTAACCTGGCCAGCAAGCCCAATTGCAGATAAGGCGTATGGTTCTGTTTTAGAGAAAGATAGAGCTGAGCTGACCTCTTCTTGAACTTTAGATGACTCCATTTTATTCAATTATTACCTCTCAAATTTCTTTCGTTTCCCACGGTGATATCAGAGCTGACCTTTCTTCACCCCCACGGTCAATCAATTGCTAATTCGTTTGTCTTCAGTTATAGCTTCCTGTGAAATTTGGTTAAGATGTTTAATGATTATATTTCAAAGTGGTTGTTTGCCGACGGTGCAGAGGTGTATTCCAATGAGGTGGTTAGGGAGAGAGAACGACTCCTCTGCTGGTTTGAATACTACCTTGTTTAGTGATGTAAAGAATTTTGTATTCAAACCAGCAGAGGAATCGTTCTCTCTCCCTACCCTCAATTATATTTCATGGCGTGATCGACTAGAAAACTGTAGACATTGTCAGCAGATCATTAAATGCTGCTTTTGACAAATTTGAGGAAGGTCGTGCACCTTTAAGGATGCAGTCGGGAGATTCGAGAGGAAACAATTAAAACGATATCGCGAGAGTTCAAGAAGAGGCCAGCAGAAAAAAGATGGAGACGTTGCGCAACCTGCCCCCGAGTGATGTGATGTCAAAAAGCGTAGAGGGGTCATTCTCAGGAAAAAGTGGTAAACGCTGTCCCCGTGATTTTTACCTGACAAGGAAAATAGACGTTCAAAATTATGTGGCGGCTTCAGGAAAGGTAGATAAGCATTTGGCACCTACGTACCAAAACTGATGTTTAGTAGAAGTTATACCCAGATTCAGGCTCCAAATGTCCACTCCGTCGACGTCCTACTCTTTTGTACCCAGAGGAAAGACTTCTGCAGAACCTCAATTTTGGAATGAAAAAATCGCTACATCCAGTTTGGTAGTTTGGACTTGACAACTTTAGTAACAGCATGAGCACGTATAAAAGTCATTTTCCGAAAACAATAGTGAAAAATTTGGGCGGAAAGTCTGTCCCAGCTTTTTTCCACTCCGAAGACATTTCAAGATCATGGAGAAAGAATATTCAAAATGCCGTTCTGTGTTCTTCATGAAAGGTGAAAGTGGAAGAAGAATATGTAACCTCTTCATTTGGTTATAACAGCAACCGGAAAATAAAGCTGGTTAGTTAGTGTTACTCCATTTGTGTTCAGTTCCATGCTCCGTCGAGATCTCTCTTCAACTCCGTATCCCCTCAAATTTTGGTAATTATGTTCATTTAAATGATCATTTCATCTTGCGTGTTGTTTAGTTGGAGGTTACGAGGCATTGAAGCTTTGAAAAACAGTTTTCAATTAGAAGTTGTCGTGTTTATTGGGTGAAAACAAAAATTCGTCCACTCCGGAGACTTTCAACTCCAGGGACATTAATACATGTGAAACTTCAAAAAAATACCTTAAAAAGCTCGACCGCTATTCTTCCTGTGTTTGTTGATGAGTAACCAACACACCCACACAGTTTAATTTCCATTTTTAGCGCAACCTTTCCCTCAAAAAATGGAAAGGTGCGCTCACCTCTTCGACATGTTATTTTGTTTGTTTGTTTGTGTATCACAGCATCACGCCCGAGCGGCTCAACAGATTTTCATGAGGGTGGTCTCATTGTGATCAGCGAGTTCGGGGGGGGGGGGGGGGGGGGGGGGGTGGTGGTTATAGGCTACCTTGATTTTTCCTCCCTCATCCCCTTCATCGGTTTTCGGGAGGTCCTTCACGACGAAAGTTGTTTATCTCTTATGTGTAACTAAGGAGGCCTCAAAAGGGGGATTTCGTTGGTACAAGGGTCTATGGAATGAGGCTGATTCCAACGACTCCAAAACGATTTTTGCAGGCTGAGCCGTTCGTTACCTCTGATCGGCATAAGGTTTTCTTACGCATCGGTCGTTAGGGTGCATAACGTGGATATTTTTGATGTGTTGTGTGGCATAGTTTGGTCGCTAGATACCTACGGTTTCTTAGTTTCAATAAAAGCTACGGTTAGCAGTCCAGCATTATTTCGTAATAACAGAAAGGTTGCGCTCATCTATTCAATTCAATTGATGGCTTGTTTTTTTTTTTGTTTTTTTTTGTGCATCACGCCCGAGCGCCTGAACAGATTTTCATGAGGGTGGTCTCATTGTGATCAGCGAGTTCTGGGGGTGGTTATAGGCTATCAAAATCTCCTCCGTCGTCAACGAATTGTCAAGATACGAATTCTTAGTTAATTAGTTAAGTTATTCGGTTTTGGTTTCAATAAAGACGCGGTAATATTTCGTAGTAACAGAAAGGTTGCGCTCATCTATTCAATTCAATTGATGGCTTGATTGATATTATTTGAAAATATTTTTCTTTTTCTTCGTTTACCACTTTTTCCTGAGAATGGCCCACTATCGAAAATGTACCACTCCAGCAGATACTCGGCATAATCACAAACACGTTCGTCACAAGTCATATGAAATAAAGGGCTTTCCCTTTTCGCTATAAATTATTTCAACTCGATTCATCACAAGAGAGGTGTTGTTGAACGGGGATCGCACTGTCAAGGTCAGAACGTCACCTACTGACGAGTACAGTGCAGGCCATAAACTCTGCTCCAATACAGAGATATCAGCTCGAGCACCGAACTCTGCTCCGATAGTTATGTCAGCTCGAGTTATTGTTGTACCATTCCAAAGGGCCGGGCGTTTGCGCGCAAATGGCTCCCAGTTCCGCGCTCAACCGGATCAGCCTTGTAATCCCATTTAATCCTGATTTGCGCGCAACTGGTGCATCCCTGACTGAGATGGTTGCTGAATTTTATGCGGACATCCCGGAGAACGTTTTACGTGAATCAACGCGTTGCAACGTGCAGAAAAGATTCCAGGTGACCTACGATGCATTTTAAGCAAAGAAGTGAATTTAGTTTTTGGTTTTCTGTATGAGAAACGTTCAATCAAGAAAGTCACAGGTTTCCAGAGTGGTGAATATCTACTTGAATAACCTTAATCTAACCTGCGCTTAGATAACCCGCTTGCAGCCTCCAGTCCCATTTTTCATTGGTCAGGTAGTGGCCAATCACACAGCCGAGTTGGCAGTTTTGTTCAAAAAATTAATTCTTGGTGGCTCGCCAAAAATTCAAATTGCAATGCAGGGGTCCAAAACCCACTTTTCTCGTATCCTGACGTGAAGAACTTTCTCGGAAAAATAAAGATCAAGACACTGTTCTGGACCCCATTGGAACTGCCGTTCAGAATCTGTACGCCCATCCCTGCGGACGTTGCGCATTTTGTCCGCTTGGCGCGGCAGTCGCACGATCCCCAGTCTATTTCACGGTTAATTAGCCTATCCTGAATCTAGTCAGTTAATAAAAGGTTGCCGTCGGGCCAAATCATCGTGACGACCGTGTGACGAGCAAAGGCTAACAATATGGACAATGTTTCTGTCCGATTACACACCCTGAGGATGAGGGGCTGAAGAGGTCTAAATACCGTTAAGATAAAGTCTATTACACGGGTTGCTAGTGAAAGAAACGCCTGATAGGGTGGAGACCGATTTGGGAGGGATTGTGTGAAGGACTGTAATGAGGGAGGGGAACAAAACGTGGAGGGGAAGGCGAGGAGAGAACTTCCCAGCTTTATTCCCTTTCTGCACGGAGAAGATAATCTGACGATAACGATTTTGAGGGTCCCAGGAAGCTCTATTTGCATCTAAGGCACGCTCCAGTCCTCTACGGTACGGCTTTAATTGTTTCCGGGATCCAGGACCGTCTGCTCTGCGGAGTTTCCTGTTTCCGGATTCGCCATCTTGGTTCCCAACCTTTCCCTTCGCCCCCATCCATCCATCCCCTTTCTACATATAAGTTGGGAGGATAACATCAGAATGCTCAAGGGCCTTGTATTCCCGTATCTCTGACTCTGGAATATCAATAACTCCTTCTCGAAGGTTCTCCCGCACAACTTCTGTTAACTTGGATTCCTCCAGTTTACCAACACGACTCCGGTCATAAAGCCATACTGCTTACCAATGCTCAAACTTTGTGCTCTATTCAGGATCTTAGGAGCAGTTTCAGTCTGCTTTTCAAATGCCATCCAGAACGGAATATTAAATATTCCGTATACAGTAAATTTTACACCTGAATATCAACACATTTCGGTTTATTATTCTTGGAGTAATACACCTCTGTTTTCGCGACGGAGGTCGACGACTCCGATCGGGCTCGAAATTTGACATTTAATGTCAAATAATAATTTATCCGTTTCAAGAGGTGTAGATTCCAAAAACCGAAATTTCCGTCCGCCGTCCGGGCCGTTTTGGGCAGGAGGAATTTTTTTTTAATCTGAAATTTTGAGAAAATACTCGATTTACCATCTAGTTGTGCCGGCAAGGTTTTCAGCCCGATCGCCCAAACTCGTGGGGCGCTATAGGGCTGAAATGGGGCTACGGGAGGGTTTTCGAAGGGTTTCGGCTATGGGGTCGAGTTAGGCGTCGTTTTCAAAGTATTTTTGGACGTAGAATCCATTTTTTGGGGTCCCGCAACGATCCAATTTCACTGTTGCGATCTATAGGGCTTTCATGGGGCTACAAATGGGATTTTTGAAGGATCCCAGGATCAGAGAGAATTTGTCGGAGAACTGTATCCTTCATGACCGACAGTTTGGCTTCCAGGCAGGGAAGCTATCTACGGCTGCTTGTGTGTTAGTCTCAACTGTTTTGGAGTGCCTTGAAAAGAGGGAGCCCACCGCCATCCGCCTCTTCGATCTGAGCAAGTCCTTTGATTTGGTCCCTCAGATTGCTGACGAAGCTCTCGCGTTATGGTTTTGATGGAGGGTCTGTTGCCTTCTTCAGTGCGTTTTTGGTGGGGTGGAGACAAAAATTTTCTTCTACAATGGCGTCGCTTCAGAGGAGTCGCCCATATCTTGAGGGGCAGGGCTCCATTTTGGGTCCGACGTTGTTCCTCCTTTACGTCAACGATTTGCCCTGTGAGTTCAATCTCCAAAAGAATCCCCCAAACAAATGCTGCACAGACTTCACAGACCGCAAGCTCTCCGAACCCAGTTATGTTTATTGAGAATCGATCAAATTAAACTCGCCGTCTAAATTCGCCGATCGTTGGAGTTCGGTCTTTCTGGATTTAGTATTAAAATTTGGATTTCCGGGTAGGTTACAGAGGAAACGCCGACTTAATCTATACCATTAATTCAGATCGTGTCCTTGACTAAATGCTGACTTATTCAGACTGTAAACAACAAAGATAGGGAGAGTTGCGCGCGTCGGAAATTGCGCTCGGGAATCCAAATTCGAGAAAAAAAATAGGGGTTCCTATTTAAAAGAAGAAAGTTGGGCGCGAATGCGCCGGTTTGCGCGCATCTCGGGGGAGGGGGGGGGGGGTTTAGAGTAGCTAATCGGGTCACCGAGACGGGAGAAAAATCGGCGCATTTTTATCACTTACCTACCATTTCCGAGGAGAAGGCTTGTGATGTAGGGACCTGCATAGTCAAGGACACGGTCTTAATTAGTGGTAGGTACATACTCTGTTTGTCATCTAGTTATGCTCGCAAGGTTTTCAACCTGATCGCCCAAACCCGTGGCGCTCTGCTATGGGAGGGGTTTTTGAAGGTTTTCGGCTATGGGGTCGCGTAAGGTGTAGTTTTCGAAGTATTTTTGAACGTAGATTCCATTTGTTGGGGTCCCCAACAGTTCACCGTGGGGATCTATGGGGCTTTCATGGGGCTTCAAATGGGATTTTTTGAAGGATCCCAGGAGTCCACCTTATTTAATAAGGTGTCGTTTTCAGAGTGATTTTGGACCGCCTTTCAATAATCAATTTTTCCAGGTCCCACATCTGTCCAAACATAGTTCAAAATTTTTATTTATACTTATTTATTTTAATTTTTTCTAAAATTTATTTAATATTTAATACATAATAATAATTATTATGTATTAAATATTAAATAAAATAATAAAAATATTAATACATAAAAACCATTATTACATAAAAATATTAATACAAAAAATATTAATACATAAAAATATTAATACATATTAAATAAAATAATAAAAATATTAATACATAATAATTATTATTATTTATTAAATATTAAATAAAAATAATAAAAATATTAAAGAAATTATTTCTTATTGACACAGAATTAATTTTCGCACAATTAACCTTTGTCGAAGAATAACAAACCCTCGAGTAAAATTTGCAGCGTCAACAGTGATATTGACTCGCACCATAAGGCGAATTCTGCCTTCTACGGTTGTTACCCCGTGAAATAAAAAGTCCTTTACGCTTCAGCACAATGTTGAAGAGAGCTGAAGCTGAAAAAAAACCTCCGCCGTTTTCCGAACCGCTCCTTTCATAACGACCAACCGCATCCACCCGGCTAATAAAAGTATTTTCCCCGCAAAAAGAGCCCGTCGGATGAGGAGAACGGGGGGGTTGGTAGAGGAAAAAAATGAAAAGGATAAATACAGCCTCTAAAAGCATGTTCTGACCTTCCCCTCCTCCTCTTCTTTCTCTAGTGCCTTCCTGAATCGGAGCCGTAATTTTCAACAATTTTCGCACTTTTTTAAACCCATCTCCACCCCGAAGCTGCTTTCAACCCCCAAGCACTTAGAAGGGTGTGTGCAGTGTGCGCCTCGCCCTCACAATGGCTCCTATTTTACACTCTTTTTTTGTTCACTTCCTTTTTACCCCCACTTTTTTTTTCCTATCGGAAACGCCTCTGAGTGATGCCATTTTCCACCGCGATGTTGTATTGATTACCCTCTCAAGCAATAGCAGAGAAATCTTTTGAAAATAATGATAACGCGGTCGATGAAACTATTGAAGCGGAAACGTGCTTCGCTATTGAGATCTCGATGAGTAGCATAAGTTAGAATTGTTGTCTGCAACCATACCAAACTTGTAACAGCTGCGATATAGTTGTCAATCCTTCCAAAACTGGTTTGACCCTCTCAAACATAGGAAGATGTTTAGCCAACAGTCAAAATAAGATTGATATACGACATTGCTGACTTGTCCGACGGCCAGTGGTCAGTCCTCGGTCCCACACAGCAGAGAATAGTCTCAGAGACGTCTCAATCTGGGCTCAAATGTGTCTCCACGTCTCACAGCTTTAGAGATCTCATTGAGACTTTAGCGAGACGTCTCTGAGACTTCAAAACGGAGATGGTTGCTCTCGAGATGTCTCAGAGACATTCAAGTGTTAACATACCAGAGATGTCGCAGAGACAACACGGGCACAACACAGAAACAACTTCTCCAAAATGACTGCAATGAGACGAATCTGTGGCGTGATTCCAGCACGCTACATCAACCAATGGGGACCCCCTCACTTCGAAAGAACTCCCAGAACGAGTGTCTTGTGACCAAGCAGCTTCCTCCGAGGAAAATTAAAAGGATGCGACCCGGTTAATATCCTCAGCCAGCTCCCGTTAAGCTTTGGGGGCCTGATATCGTACCCCCCCCCCCCCCCCACCGCGGTACCTAATAAAGAGCAAATCGGATATAAAATTCGCTAAGTCCCGTCTTTTTTTTTTCTCTCTTATTAATTTAATTTCTCGAAAGGTTCGGGTCGGAAACTCTAAGTGGTTTACGTGCTCCGGCGATGGAGGGAGAATTACAGGTTTCCTATATACTTGGCTGTCCCCTGAGACCCCCTCCGGCTCTCTTGTAACCTAACCATCCCACAAAGCTACACCAATCTTCTTCGGCTTGGTTTCTTCCTCTCGTTCTTTTCCGCCCTCGTTTATTCTATTGTCGCTGTTATGGTCAGCCTTGGAGGGTCTACCACAGTGACGACAGTTGGAATAGAATTCATTTGGCGCTCCGAGAATGGGATTTGTTAAAGTAGAAAAAGACAAATGAAAAATGGCATAAGTAATGAAAAAAAAAAAAAAAAATGAATGGCATAATTTTGGAGTGGTAAGGCCGAAAGCTACAGTCTCAGAAGATCCCAATACTTCCTAAATTTAATTCTATTTCACAATAGCTTGGTAACTGAAACAAGAATATATTCTAATATATATAATACAATAACAAAATTCGTTATTTTATTATTTTTCCCTCTAATAACTTGGGAACTAGGTACCTAATTGTGGTTGTAAAATTTGCAGGTTTCGAAAGAAGAAGTGCTCTGCCTGGGCAAGAGTCGAGACATCAACCAAAAGGAAGTGGCCTGCCTGGACCAGAGACGAGATATCGAACAAGAAGAAGTGCTCTGCCTGGGCCAGAGACGAGACATCAACCAAAAAGAAGTGCCCTGCCTGGACCAGAGACGAGATATCAAGCAAGAAGAAGTGGCCTGCCTGGACCAGAGACGAGACATCAAACAAAAAGAAATGGCGTGCCTGGACCAGAAACGAGATATCAAGCAAGAAGAAGTGGCCTGCCTGGACCAGAGACGAGATATCGAGCAAGAAGAAGTGGCCTGTTGGGCGAGAGACGAGATATCAAGCAAGAAGAAGTGGCCTACCTGGGCCAGAGACGAAATACCAAGCAAGAAGAAGTGGCCTGTTGGGGGAGAGACGAGATATCGAGCAAGAAGAAGTGAGGCGTTCAGTTGCAAACCCTGATAAGTCCACTTTTTCACTTTTCGAGTAAATGGCAAAAAACTGTTTGAACATGATTTTCGTTGAATCTGATGCATTTAATGGGCCATATTGTCAGCAAAGGTATTTTAGGTTGAATCTCCAATGGTTCCAGGCTTGGAAGTCTGGCTATTTTGCAGAAAAAGCGATTATTAGTATGGACTTATCAGGTTTTGATTACAAACTGTGCATCTATCACATTTTGCAGCGGAACTACCTGGATTTGTCTGCTTTTGCAAAAGATAGAAAAACTTTGCTCCTGGTGGTGGAATGCAGAAAATGAGTTTTACCCCGTTCTCACTCTTCTCACAAGATTGAAAAAACAAAACAAAATCAGGGATAGTGATACTTATTGCTATAAAAATTATTTAATGAGTTTAAAAATGAAATACATGTATTTTTCGAAAACCAAAGACTCGCAAAAGGTCACCACCAACTACTTACCACCGTCACAATTGCAATATTAATATTGAATTGAATCAAAATCATCTTCTTCCGCTCCCTCATTTTCATCGGGCTGAGGATCTTTGCTTCTGTCTGTCGAGCACTTTTCTGAAGTACCTATTCAAGATGGTCCAAAGACCTCCAGGTATCGCCAAAATGAAGTCTCAGAAGCTTCTCCACATCATCAAGTTTTTCTTTCTTCACCTTAGCGGCTAAAGCTTAGCCGAACCAGTATGAAATTCTTCTGGGACCAGACAACTGACCTTGCACTTTTATTTATTTTTATTTTTTTAATGGCTTGAAGGCACCAACGTCGTTTTGGTTTATTATCCTATTCTTGGAATAATACACCTATGTTTTCGCGACGGAGGTCGACGGCTCCGATCGGCGTCAAAATTTGACATTATCTGTTTCAAGAGGTCTACAGTCTAAATCCGAAATGTCCGTCCGCCATCCAGGCCGTTTTGAGCATTAGGAACTTTTTTTTAAATCTAAAATTTCGACAAAATACTTGGTTTACCATCTAGTTGTGCCCGCAAGGTTTTCAGTCCGATCGCCCAAACCCGTGGGGCGCTATGGGGCTAAAATGGGGCTATTGGGAGGGGCTTTTTGAAGGCTTTTAGCTATAGGATCGAGTTAGGTAAGTACCTATTTTTGGACGTAGAATCCATTTTTGGGGGTCCCGGAACGATCCGATTCCACTGTGGCGATCTATAGGGCTTTCATGGGGCTAAAAATGGGGTTTTTGAAGGATCCCAAGAAGTTAAATATTTTTCGAGTAAGTTAAAGAATTTTTGAAAAAAAAAATTTCCAAAATTGTTTCCATTGACACAGAAATAATTTTTGCACAAGTAACCTATCTCAAAGAATAATAAACCCTTGTGTAAAATTTGCAGCGTTTTTGTAGTAAGGTCAACAGGATCAACAGGTTCCACACTAAAAGGTCCAAAAGGGCTCTCACTGCAGTGTTGCACGCCTAAAGACGAGTACATAGAGAAGTTCATCGCGCGAAATTGAGCCGAAACTACGTTCAACAACACAACGATTCTCCATCCTTACTTTTTAGGGTGTTTGGGGTTGATACAAGAACACCCTGGACTTAGCAGGGTTTGAAACTAAACAAGAGGATCTAACCGCTTTTGGAGCCAATTTTGCAACTCTCAGGTTTTGATCCGGAACATGCCTCGGATCTAGCAGGTTTTGAAACTGAAGTAATGTTTGTACCCTCTGTTTCTATTGGATCTATCATCTTTTGCAAGAAAATACCTGCACCATCGGATTCCTCGCTACCAAAACCTTCGAAAACACACATAAACTCGATTTTCGAGAAAATGGACTTATCAGGTTTTGCAACTGAACGCCTCAAGTGACCTTCTTGGGCCAGAGACGAGATATCATGCAAAAAGAAGAGGCCTGACTGGACCAGAGACGAGATATTGAGCAAGAAGAAGTGGCCTGCCTGGACCAGAGCAAAATATCGAGCAAAAAGAAGTGGCCTGCCTGTGCCAGAGCGAGATATCAAGCAAGAAGAAGTGGCCTGCCTGGGCCAGAGACGACAATGTCATATCACAAGAAGCGATTTTCGGACCGATGTTTAGGAACCGTTCACAAATACCTACCCTTAAAATATCAACGTCTTATAACAAAGCGGCTCCATTAAATGTTCAGTTCCCACGAAGGCTCAGTCGAAAAAAGGTTAAAGTCGGATAATTGCAGTTTTCTCACAAGTTGGGAAAAAGTGTCACTTTTGACGCCCGATTGCGACCTTACTAATCGGTCGAATTTTAAAGTTGGGGTAACCATTCGATGCAGCATTTCATCTTCGTTCATAATGTAAAGAGTGATATTTTCGGCATCACGCATACTTATCAAGATATAAGCAAAAAACCAAAAAAATCCCGAAAATTTCGAGGTTTTGAGGCCCCCAAAAGTGTTCTCCCGACAGAAATTTTGTTGGATTCGCTTAGTGGGGTGGCCAAGACACCATTTAAAATTTAGAAACATAACATCCGACCTTTTGTAGGCAAACACCCCTTCTAATGGCTAGATTGACTGAATTCCTGCAGTCTTTTTCGGTTCGAATTCGGTCCAACGACGCCGCCAAATTCGGCGGTCTCATCAGCACGTTCTTGAGGTCAGTTGCAACAACATTCCCGATTGTTATTTTTCTCACTGGCGGGCCCCTTCTGGCTGTCTCGCCCCAAATGTGTTGACAATAGGCGAAATCTGAAGGGGGGAGTCCCGTCGTGGAAATGTTCCGTGAGCTTGAGGTATAACAATAATGAATAGATTATAGAACGGGCTATCCAAATAGGCCGAGTGCTCAGCCCAGATTGTGTCATTAGCTGTCTCTGTCAAAACACTCCGATGAGGTTTTTTTTTGTTCGATTCTCCAAAACGTTAAAGACCCACTTGTGAGTTAGGGGCCGATTTCGTCAAGAACGTTCCATTTTTGTCTCCCCACGTTGACCTCATTTCACAAAAAAAAAAAATTCTCACCCGTTTTACTTTCCACGAAATTCAACAACCCTCCCGCTGGGTGTTCCGGCTTTGAAGTGTAATTTTCTCCTAATAGAACTCTTGATTAATTTTCCTTGGGCGCCCCTTCCCCCAAAAGCCTCCAACCCTGATGTACCTGATATGACTTGATACACCCCGCTAAGCGGATTAACTCAGCCCATGGAGGCCCGACAACATCTTCCAACATCTTTTCACCGTTAGGGGGGAGCGTGTTTCAATCTGCCGGCTTATTTTGACTCTTTCATGCCCGCCCGTGAATGATGCTGGCGTCTCTTTATCAAATAACGGTGTGGGTGATCCTCTCAAAACAGGGATATTTGCCCAAATATGAAATTAGACGCCTGGTTGATCCCATTTCAAAGTGATTAACAAGAAGAAGAAGAAAAGAAAACATTTTGAGGTGTTACAGACTTGATCAATGCAATGATGACCGAAAAAAAAAAACAAAAAAACAAAAAACAAACAATATCAATCGTCTCAACAACCCTTTTTTGCGGAGAACTCTCTAGAACAGGGCTTCCCAAAATTTGTGGCACTTGCGGACCCCTTTCACGGAACAATATCTACTGCGGACCCCTCTAACTCTAGTATTCAGATTTACATAGATCTACATGACACTAATTTTGAAGTTTGGCTCAAGTACCTAAGTGAAACTGGGTTTTACTAGTGTAAGCGGGTGAAATCCCCGCTTACGGGCGCAAACGCCCTTTTCGAGGGACTTTTCCCTCTATCTGGCCCCTCCACCGCTCAACAGGGAATTTCTCCGAAATCCAGCCCACGTAAGGAGAGGGGGAGACCTTCCCTCCCCTAGGGGCCCCAACTCTGCTCCCACCACCGGCCGCCATCATTCATTCTGCGCTTATTCTTCAAGCAGTTCACTTCGTGCGTTTTGGCCTATGTTTTTCAGCCGTCCCAAGTAGCGATTTCAAGTACCGTTTTAAAGTATCGTTTCAAAGTATCGTTCGCGAGTGTCTCCTCGACGATACCCCCAACTGATCTGGAAAGTCCCCATCCTCTTCAGTCTCTTCAACCCGCACACTATCCGCCAGTGACAGTGTTCCCCCTCCGAGGACCGAATCGACCGTAGCTGTCCCGATCCATCAGGCGATCTGCAAGTACCGAACCCGGTGCATAGACGGAACGACTCCTCGACATCTGGACCACTGCGGTAAATACGATCCTCCACTCTCTCTTCACATTCTCCATAGCCAGTGCACCTAGGAAATCGATTGATAGGCTGAAGTGTATCTCTTTTGGATTAGGTGGACAGAGTAGTAACGTCTCCGACGTCCTCGTTTATGTTTATTTTAATAGTTTCATTGTTATTTTACGTCTCTCCGGCGTGCCGTGTTAGGTGTTTTATTTTTATTTCGACGCCTTCAGCGTCCCTCTTTTTGAACCCTTCAGGTTCGAGTATCGATCTTTCGATCGATACCCCGCTCAGTACCCTTCAGGTACTCTCTCATAATCTTTCGTAGGATTAGTATTCAGTACCCTTCAGGTACCCAACTAGTCCGGTAACAGTATCCCGTCGATACTCGTCACCGTTTCGTCAGATACCCTTCGGGTACTCCCCCATTTAACCTGTATTTTCCCCCTTTATTTCCTGTAGACTCACCGTGACAACCATATATATATTTATCGAAGGTACAACGTATCGATACTCCAATACAACTTTTTGTACATTTTTATTCTTTTGTAATTACACATTGTTTATCCTAAATTGTATTCAATTGGTTCAACTACCCCCATCCTGGTCAGAGTGATTGAGTGTATTTTTCGACATTTAGATTTTGTACAAGCTGCTTCTCATTGAATAATTTAACCATTAGTCAATTTAACATCACACGCTACTGCCCCCGAAGCCAGCCTTAACTCGAAGTAGCTTACACTAGTTTTTGGCAAACAGCGAAAAAGTGTCCTTTTGGTTTATTATTCTTCTATGACACACCAATGTTTGAAAACAGCGACGGGGGTCGACGACTCCGATAGGCCTCAAAATTTGACATTATCCGTTTCAAGAGGTCTACATTCTAAATCCGAAATGTCCGTCCGCCGTCCGCCGTTTTGGGCAGTAGGAGGGTGATTCCAAAAAAAAACGGAAATTTGGGGTTTCGTTTAGGCCGAAAATTTTTCCATCGTTTTCTCTAGAAGTGTTATTGATTCCGGTCCAGGGAAAGCCCTAGTTTTCGAAAATATATAGGGTGAGATACTTTATGTAGCCCCCAAAAAGATATCACTACAAAACCAAGACGGATTTATGTGCTTGCCTCAAGACCATCACATGAATTGGTGTTGGTATAACTATTGAGGAACTCAATATATATTCCCAATTACTTTCAGTATCCGTAGCCAGTAACCGAATATAAAATATAATTAGGGTTAGAAACTAGATTTGAAGGTCAATTTCTGCAACTGAAATGGAGAAAGCTAGGCGTGAAGGACTTGAGTTTTCGTGATGGTCTTGAACTTTTGTGTGAAGGTTATGAACTCTTGAGTGAAGGTCATGAGTTTTTCACAATGGTCTTGCCTTTTACCTAGTAATAATACAATATACGTACATATATACTACACTAACTTGGTCAAGTCAATGAGATAGGTTATTAAATCATCCAAACCTTCACTAATCCCTCATGACCTTCACAAGTTTGACTTGGTAAAACGTGATGGTCGCGTGAAGGTTTTGAGTGTGACAGTCATGAGAAAGTATCTCAAAATGGCTGGCAAGCTAATTCTGTTGTTCCAGAAGGGAAACTGGGCTTTCATCGCCACACGAACCCGTTTTGTGTTCTACGGGTGATTACAATCTAATCAAACAATTTGAATTACTCATTTTACGAGCGTGAATGTCTGGAAAAAAAGTATCTCAACAAACATGACTTAGCTCAGTAAACTCTGTGAAAATTTTTCTCTGGCTGCTGGAGATCCCCCACGAGCCGTATTTTCCCTTCCAGGGATGTTGGGCTACTGAACGGACTAGCTCGGAGATCGAAATAGTTAAAATCGCGCTCTTCAGGCGAAATGAAAAACTAACTTTTTTCTTGTGCCGGTCTTGAGTCATCATGAGTACGCAACTTTTAGAGGGTGGTTCTGCATTTAGATAACTGATAACCCCTTGAACGTAGTAAACTATTGAAATATGGAATCTCCTAATCACTTGGGGAGAAGGCATTGACTGTAAATCCATGATATGGGATCTAAAATCGATTCCAAACTTGCTCATAGGTCTTGAGTACGCGTGAAGGTCGTGGAGTTTTCTGTTGTAAATCTCGATTTTCTCCTAGTCCATTTGCCGAAATAATTCAGAAGTATTTACAGTGGTAGAGCATTTCGTGTGGAGCTATACAAAAAAAAAAAGTTGGAAGATTGGGTAATTTTTGGAAGCTACAGAGGCGAGTACTCACCGATTTCCGTTTTTTTTAGAATCACCCAGGAATCTTTTTTAAATCTGAAATTTTGACAACATACCTACTTGGTTTACCATCTAGTTGTGCCCGCAAGGTTTTCAGTCCGATCGCCCAAACCCGTGGGGCGCTATGGGGCTATGGGAGGGGTTTTTGAAGGCTTTTAGCTATGGGATCGAGTTAGGTGTCGTTTTCGAGGTATTTTTTGACGTAGAATCCATTTTTGGGGATCCCGGAACGATCCGATTTCACTGTTGCGATCTATAGGGCTTTCCTGGGGCTAAAAATGGGATTTTTGAAGGTTCCCAGGAGGTTAAATATTTTTCGAGTAAAGAATAAAGAATGTTTGAAAAAAAAAATTTTTTTTTGAAGAAAAAAATTCCAAAAAATAAATTTTTTGTCCCAAATTATTTTCTTTTGACACAGAAATAATTTTTGCACAAGTAACCTAAATCAAAGAATAATAAACCCTTGTGTAAAATTTGCAGCGTTTTTATCTTAGATTTGGCCGTTTTGCAACTCATTTTGGAGTTGGCCGGTTTTGCAGCAAAATAGAACTGAAATGGCCAAATTTGTTCCAATAAAACGAAACACTTTTTGTCAGTTAGCTCAAGGCTAAATCATGTTCCATGCTAAACCGAACGATCCTGAATAATCACGAATATTGAGCCATTTAACAATGGAAATAGAGCTGGAATCTTAGCTGTCATCGCTTCATAAAAGTAAACAAACGAAAAGCTGCAAGTGGACTAGGCTAACTCAACAGTTTTTTTATTTTTATTATAGTTACTATAATAGGTCAAGAGCAATAAATTGAGTAGATATACGCACCTCAAAACCTTTTCTTTGTTTATTTTCCATATCGAGGGATCTCTTTTTCTCTTCCTCGCGACATTCTTCTGGTAACTTCTCCACACAACACAACTCAGGAAATGCAACTCACAGGAAAACAGAATGATAAGGGCCTGATAATCGATCAATTTCGTCTTACACACTAGCGCACTCTCGCGTATGTAGAGATGGCCGACTTTGAAACTCATCAAAAAGAGGATTTGGCCGTCTTTGCAGCGCATCGTGATTTTCAAACGCACATTTAACAGGGATTTGACCGGTTTTGACGTGGTTTCTCGGTTCTGATAGATGGGCCATGTATCCTAGGACTCAAAAAAAGAGAGAGAGAGAGAGAGAAGAAAAAACGCATTTCGGAAGATGGCCGGGTTTGCACCTACACGACACAAAATTTTAACTAACATTAAATGTTATTGTTAGTTAAAACTAGTTTTAACTATAAACGAAAATTCCAGTCATTTCTAGTTCCACTGGTGAGGGTCCCAGTAAATCCTAGTTCTAACGAGGCAAAACTAGGTCTAACGAAACGGCCTTGTGAAAACTACTATAATACCTATTATAGGTATTACAGGATAACTACTATTATAGGTATTGACTAGTTGAAAAATTAACTGTAACATACATAGGTACCAACAAAGAAAAAAAACGCAAAAAGGCAACTAATGTCATAACTAATTAGTTATGACATTAGTTGCCTTTTTTGCAAACTTGGATTGGCTTTGATCAAGACATGGTTATGTGGGAAGATGAAAATTTACTTGAAAAGTTTTCATGTTTTTATTAATAAAATTATTCTGAAGAGCAAGTTTTTATAATTTTTCCGACAAATTTCCCCCCAAAATCCCCAGCGACAAAAAAAAAAAAAAAACATTCTTCGGACAGACAAAATCCCATTCAGAGCCCCATGAGAGACCAATAGATCCCCACGGTGAAATCGAATCGTTCTGGGACCCCCAAAAATGAATTCTACGTCCAAAAATACTTCGAAAACGACTCCTAGCTCGACCAAGTCGGGGACAACTAGATGGTAAACCGGGCATTTTGTCTGATTTTCAGAATTAAGAAAAAAGCCTACTGCCCAAAACGGCTCGCACGGCGCGGCGCCGCGGCGGACGGACATTTCGGTTTTGGAATCTAGATCTAGAGGTCTAGCTAGACCTCTTGAAACGGATAATGTCACATTTTGAGGCCAATCAGAATTTTCGACCTCCGTCACGATTACGTAGGTGTATTATTCCAAGAATAATAAACTAAAACAGAAAAAAGTGCAAACACTGGATTTTTGTGAATAAGTATCTCAAAACGCATAGGTAACAGACTTGGACAGAGTTGGATCTCTTCAAAACGCATAACAGACTTGGACAGAGTTGGATCTCTTCAAATTCGGATTCAGCACCAAAAAAACGTAGAATAAGACAAAAAACCCAACCATATATTTTTGTCCACATTCTGATACCCATTGACTGGACTATTTGTTTCAGAGTCAAAATTGTCTGCTGGTCGAAGCTCCTCCCCGGCCTGGTTTACCTGTACATTTTCCTGACCTTTGGTGCATCTCATGACGTGTGAAGTATTTCATCCAAGTTGCCGACTCACGCTTGTCCCCCTCCTCCTCCCCCTCCATCATGTCATCGATAGGACCAAATTCCAGCAGGGAAAACTCAACCTTTCCGGAGGGACAACCTTACGAAAACATTTGCTCTCGAGATTCCTTGTATCCAAAGTGCAAGATGAACGTCCCGTCTGGGGCGAGTGTGAAACGCGATTTATATTTTGTAGATGAAAGGCGGGACTTGAAGGCCTTGTCATTACAGAGCGCCGCCTGCCCTAATGGAGATATGTTGCTGAGTAAGCTCTCCTTCACACCAAACAATATCCTACTCACCTTCATGTTTCTCCGTCTTCTTTTTTTCCTCCCCTTCTCCGTCCCGTCTCTTTTCATTTATCGCTTTCTTCTTCTTCCCACTCCCATTCCAAGTGGAAAAAAATTCTTCGGAGATCAAAGTCAGAGGCCGTTGGAGGCCTTCGCCAAGTGGTTTGCCCCACATCAAACCGGCCAATCACGTATCAGTTTGTTCATCTCCCGACAGGCATAACATGGAACATTGGAAGACACCTAACCGGCGGAGGTTGTTTTAAATGAGGATATTCTCCAATGATATTTTCGAATGAGCCTGAAGGTGTTTTCTGGTCAGTTCTACGATTCAAAAGGCTTCGGAATTTGTCGTCAACTCATCGGGTGACTTCTACAATTTTGATAACGTCAGGTTTGTTTGAGTAACTGTTGCACAACCTGGTTTTCATGCTTGCAAGGTGTTTCTGACAGGTTGACCTGATCGTGTTGTTGAGATTGCTCGATTTTAATGGAAGGGATAATAAAGCGACCACCAGCACCACTCAGATGACGTAACAGACGTTGTGTAAAACCCCAACCTACTAACCGAGCGCCTAGAAGCTGCTTTGTATGAGGGGAGTTTTTCGTCGTTTGAACAGATGTAGTTTTGTTAGTGGTACACATCCTTCAAAAATCCCATTTGTAGCCCCATGAAAGCCATATAGATCCCCACAGTGAAATCGAATCGTTCTGGGGCCCCCAAAATGGATTCTACGTACACAAATACTTCGAAAACGACACCTAACTCGATCCCATAGCTAAAAGCCTTCAAAAAACCTCTCCTGTAGCCCCATAGCGCCCCACGGATTTGGGCGATCGGGCTGAAAACCTTGCGGGCGCAACTAGATGGTAAACCGAGTATTTTGTCAAAATTTCAGATTAAAAAAAAATTCCTACTGCCCAAAACGGCCTGGACGGCGTACAACGGACGGACATTTTTGGAATCTACACAATAATATTAGGTATGTCATGATGAAACACAATATGTGAAAAACATTTCCCCCTGGAGCATGAACCTCCCCGCCCCCTCCCATAATTGCTCAAGATATTTTGCTTTTCTCATTTGGAGGTTGACCACGAGAAGCACACAAAAACATTCAAACTAATTTATTTTTCAACAAAACGTCAACATTCATTCATCAAATCCGAAAAATAAAGTTTCAACATGTCAACATACGCTTCTACATCATTCCCAGAATCGGGGAGTAGGATGTTGTTCGTTTTCACATCTTCCAACACTGATTTTTTCCTAGTGGATAAACTTTGAGTCATTTCAGGGCGCTGTTGAGGTTGCGCGGAAGTGACGATGGTTTTGACGATTGACCGCAGCGCTAAATCCACGTAGTGTATGGCTGAGTTGTGCTGCAAAGTTGGAGTCGGGGGTTCGGCAAAGGGTTGCTCCCAGGTTTCGGTGACTAATTGTAAAATGTCTTCCAAATTTACGGGAGCGTGAAGGAGAAGGGAGTGTTTTTCCCAGGTGTTTTTGACATCGGGCGGCTCCATGGAGCCGTTCATACGACGGATCACCTCAAAAGGGACGGGGTTGGGTCGCGAAGAATTTCGCCGGACGCACAAATCAAAATGAACGTTCAAAAAAACTTGGCCAAACCCCAGGCGCAACTCTTTGGCGATTCTGTACACTTCGTAGCGCATGCTCCGGTAGTAAAAATTGTCGTCCAAAACCACAACGGTTCTTCCCGACTGCGTTGCGAGCTCTTCGGCCATTTTGCGGACTAAATCCAACAATTGGTGCCTCCGTCTCTTCCAATCGCCCGCACTCCACTCGATTTCCTTAATGTGCGAATCATACTCGACGCACACAGCTTTGACGCCATTTTCATCGAACAACGCCTTCAACGCAGCTGCCAGAGTTGTCTTGCCCGAACCAGGAAGTCCGATCAAGCACAGCAAACTCACCGGCATCGCAGTTTGCGGCTTATTTTCACAAAATTCGAAGCGATGAACAAAAATAAAGCACTACACAACGCGTTTTGCATCAAAATGGTCGTTATCTGTTATGGATGAGAAGCAGCAGCTAAAGCCGCTCAAATGACTTCTTGATGCGTTAACAATGAGAAGAAGCAACAACTTGTACGATCCGCTAAACCTCACAGAACCTGATATCTTCACTCATGCAACACTCAACTAAATGGTCCGTCTATTAGAGTCTATTCCACAACGCTGCAACTACTAGGACTTGACTTCAGGAGCTGCAGCGGCTTTGGCTTCCATTTCTTCGTACTCTTTGATCCGCTTCTCGACGATTTTGGGCTGCAGCTCGACGTAAGTGTTCATGGCGGCGTGGCTGCTCTTGAGGATCTTGGTGACGCACCTGTCGAGGCAAGTGTTCTCCTCCGAAGAGACTTCCCGGTCGAGGAGGGAGAAGACGCAGTTGTTGAAACAGGTTTCGGTCACTTTGTTGAACATCTCGAGGAAATCTTTCATCTGGCGGACGTTGGCGGAGTTGACGAGCGCCATCTTGGAACTCAAGACGCCTGCGAAAGAGAAAAATATAAAAGGTTAACGATTTCGAATTTGAATGAACGCAATGAATGGGAAGTAAACATGACTCGAATAAAACGGGTTCACCTCAGGGTCTTCTTAAAATCGTGTTTCATAAGTTGGGGTCCGAACAGCCTCAAAATTTGACATTATCCGTTTCAAGAGGTCTAGATCCCAAAACCGAAATGTCCGTCCGCCGTCCGGGCCGTTTTGGGCAGTAGGATTTTTTTTTTTTTTAAATCTGAAATTTTGACAAAATACGAGTATAGATACTGACTTTTTTTGTAATCTGACTTTTTTTTAATCTGAAATTTTGACAAAATACGAGTTCGGTTTACCATCTAGTTGTGCCCGCAAGGTTTTCAGCCCGATCGCCCAAACCCATGGGGCCCTATGGGGCTAAAATGGGGCTACGGGAGGTTTTTTTTAAGGCTTTAGGCAATGGGATCGAGTTAGGTGTCGTTTTCGAAGTATTTTTGGACGTAGAATCCATTTTTGGGGTCCCGCAACGATCCGATTTCACTGTTGCGATCTATAGGGCTTTCAAGGGGCTACAAATGAGATTTTTGATGGATCCCAGGAGGTCAAATATTTTTCGAATAAAAAACCAAAAAAAAAAAAAAAAAAATGGAAAAAAATTTTGGAAAAAAAATAAAAAAAAGTTTTTTAAATTTTTTCATTGACAGAATTACATTTCTGCACAAGTAAACTATATCAAAGAATAATAACCCCTTGTGTAAAATCTGCAGCGTTTTAACTGTTCTTGGAATAATGCACTCAGGTATTCGCGACGGAGGTCGAAAATTTCTATCGGCCTCAACATTCTACATATGGGTGCGTTTCATTGCACGTAGATTTCAAAAATCACATGTCCGTCTGCCTTCCGAGCCGTTTTGAGCAGCAAATTTTTTTTTAAATCTGAAAATTTGATATAATGCTCGCTTTACCATCTAGTTGTGCCCGCAAGGTTTTCAGCCCGATCGCTCAAACCCGTGGGGCCTTATGGGGCAACGGGAGGGGTTTAAGAAGGGTTTCAGCTACAGGGTCGAGTTAGGTGTCGTTTTCGAAGTATTTTGAACGTAGAATCAATTTTTGGGGGTCCCGGAACGATCCGAAGTCACTGTGGGGAACTATGGGGCTTTCAAGGGGCTACAAAATTTGTAGCCCCTTGAAAGCCACATTCAATGGATTCTTTAAGGATCCCCGTAGTTCAAATAGGTGTAGCTTTCTGAGTGATCTCAGACGCATAATAATTATTCAGTACAATGTTTGTATGTCCCATCTTGGCGAAAAAACGTCCAACTTTGTAAATCGACTGCGGCGAAACGGCTGCACCGATTTTGCCGTTCTTGGTTTCATTCGACGCAGAATTTAATGCTCTTTAAAAACGCTGCAAATTTTACACAAGGGTTTATTATTCTTTGATATACGTTACTTGTGCAGAAATTTAATTCTGTCAATGAAAAAAATTTAAAATTTTTTTTTGGACTTTTATATTTCAATTTTTTTTTTCAAAAAATGGTTTTTCAATTGTTGTTTTTTACTTGAAAAATATTTGACCTGTTGGGAACTATTAAATCTCATTTGTAGCCCCATAAAAGCCCTATAGATCGCAACAGTGAAATCGGATCGTTGCGAGACCCCAAAAAATGGATTCTACGTCCAAAAATACTTCGAAAACTACACTCGATCCCGTAGCCAAAAGCCTTCAAAAAACGCCTCCCGTAGCCCCATTTTAGCCCCATAGCGCCCCACGGGTTTGGCCGATCGGGCTGAAAACCTTGCGGGCACAACTAGATGGTAAACCGAGTATGTTGTCAACGTAACAGATTTAAAAAAAAAAATTCCTACTGCCCAAAACGGCGGACGGACATTTCGGCTTTGGAATCTAGACCTCTTGAAACGGATAAGGTCAAATTTTGAGGCTGATCGGAGTCGTCGACCTCCTTCGCGAAAACATAGGTGTATTATTCCAAGAATAATAAACCAAAACTGAAATAAGGCCGAAAATTTCGCGGTTTTTTGGCCTCCAAAAGTTAAGCTCACCTCCTGCGATAGTGCAAACTCAGATTACATACTTCTATTCTACACCTAATGAAGCTATCAAAACAATAAAACCTATTCCAGAACCTCGATCACACTCCCCTTTTGGTTTATTATTCTTGGAATAATACACCTATGTTTTCGCGACGGGGGTCGATGACCGTTTCAAGAGGTCTACATTCAAAATCCGAAATGTCCGTCCGCCGTCCGGGCCGTTTTGGGCAGTAGGAATTTTTTTTTGAATCTGAAATTTTGAAAAAAGACTTGGTTTACCATCTAGTTGTGCCCGCAAGGTTTTCAGCCCAATCGCCCAAACCCGTGGGGCGCTATGGGGCTACGGGGGGGTTTGAAGGCTTTTAGCTATGGGATCGAGTTAGGTGCCGTTTTCGAAGTATTTTAGGACGTAAAACCCATTCAAGGGAGTTCCAGACCGATCCGGTTTCACCGTGAGGATCTATGGGGCTTTCTTGGGACTACAAATGAAGCTTTTGAAGGATGTCATGAAGTGTCACAAAAGCGGCTATCACTCTCAGATCCCTCGTAACAGAACAACATTTTCATTCCATATCCACGGAAAATTCTTAAAGGAGTCGCCATCAGTACAATTTGAAGTAACACAATTAAAATAAACTCGACAATCAGCCCATCCGAATCTGGGAATCAAAAGATGAGGCCGTTGAGTTTGGAAGTCACTCACCAAGCAAATTATTAGGTTGGCTTCACTATTCAGCACATCAAAGTCATCGCTTACACTTTATCAAATTACGAATTAAAAGTTTTAATTTAAAACTCCACGAGCCGAAAAAAAGTCAACAACTTATCAAAAGCCAACCCACATTTTTACGAAGTCGATTCTATTCCAACGCTAGTGTGACTCATCGCTGAGTTGGTGACTTACAAGTTGTGGGTAAAAGTGATGGCGGACGGCTCATCCTCAGCTATTCTGCTACTGTTCTTTCATTCGTAGGTAATCTGAATTTCTGTACGATTTGGAACTGCTGGGTTGCACGTAGATTTTATGCTCAGAATATATTTTAACGATGAGATTAAATCATTTTGATCGACCTCAAAATTTGTCATGCATTTTAAGATGTGTAGTAGATATTAATTTTGATTTTGTATGAAATTTTGAAAAAATGCTCTGTATTTAAGTCGACTGTGTTTTCTAAAGTTTAAGCCAAATCGCTCAAACTCGTGGGGCGCTGTGAGACTGAAAAGGGGCTGCATAGGGGTTTTGAAGGGTTTCGGCTAGGAGGAAGAATGGGGTAGGTACCTACACGTAGTTTTGGAAGGAGAATCCATTGATGGGGATTTGAGACTCTTTTACTTTGAAGGTCAAATGGGCTTCCGTGGGGCTACAAATGGGAATTTTGATGAGCTTGGGCCAGGAGGTTGAACGAGGTGTCGTTTTAGAAGGAAATTTCCTCGTAGAATCCATTAATGGGGGTGTTATACCCATTCGATTCCACCGTGGGGATCTATTTGGCTCTCATGGGGAGCCAGAGTTTTTGAAGTGCTGGGCCTGGATGGTCGAGGTGTGGTTTTGAGCTAAATTTGGAGGTGGAACACATTTTTGGGGGTCTCAAACCCATCTGACTACATCTTGGGGGTGTATGAGGCTCTCAAGGGACTACGAACGTAGCTTTTGAAGAGTTTGTTGACGATTTTGGGCTATAAGGTCGTATGAGGTGCCGTTTTCGAAGTAGATTTGGAGTAGAATACGTTTTTGAAGATATCAGCCCCATCTGACTACGCCGTGGGGATCTATGGGGCTGCCATGGGCTACAAATGGAGATTTTGAAGGGCTGAGCCTGGATGGTCGAATGAGGTGTCGTTTTCGAGGTACATTTGAACTTAGAACACGTTTTCGTAGGTCTCAAGCCCATCTGAGTACACCATGGGGATCTATGAGGCTGCCTTGGGCTACAAATGGACCTTTTGAAGGGTTTGTTGAAGAGTTTGGTCTATAGAAGGTCGAATGAGGTGTAGTTATCGAAATAAATTTGGACGTAGAACACGTTTTTGGGGGGTTTCAAACCCATCTGACTTCGCTGTGGGGATGTGGGGATCGGGCTACAAATAGTGTTTTGGCCAGGAGGTCGTATGGGGTGTCGTTTTCGAATCAATTTGAGACGTAAAATCCATTTTTAGCAGTTCTCATAAGCTCGAAATCTACTGTTTGAATAAGAAAGAACACTGTACCTTTTAATTACCACTTTAGTTCTTTCTTATTCAAACAATATGGAGAATTACTTACCACAGAAGGTCGCCGGCCACTTTGGCAAATTCGAAATCTACTGTTCTTTGAATTTCGAATTTCCCAATCGAAGATAGGTACTTTTTATTAGTAATCGAATCAAAATTTTGATCATTATTTACAAAAGAATATTATACCCTAGTGTCAAATTATTATTCTATGCAAATTTTGCAGCATTTTTGCTTAAAATTGAAGTGTTGAAGTGTAGTGACCGTCTGCAGTTCCAAAAGTAAGCAAAATGTTTGTCGAGTCAAAGGAATTCCCTTTTCTTTGGGATGGCTGACCACATAAAGGAGGAGAGCAGGACAGTAACAGAATCTGGGTCAGGTGTACTGTGCGGGCAGATGAGATGGTTTGATAGGACGGCCGACTATTTCTGTATTTTGATACCTCGTGTCCATCACATCCACGTGAGGCACAACCCTTTCCCATTCAGCTGTCCCCGTCGATTGTTCGTATTCACTCCCGAAGGGGCCCAAAATGTCAAAATATTGTCCGCCTTCCCGTCTGTCGTCCTTTTGAGTGCTCCGTCACCCTCAGTTATTGATTCGACTAAAAATATTATTACAGTGTTACGGTTCGATACACAAATATCAGTGACGTTCAGTACCTACGTAGAAGGCGTAGGTACCGTCCAGTCCTACCTTCAGTAAAAAAAAAATTAAAAAAAAAAAATTTAAAAAAAAAACTGCAAATTTTACACTAGGGTTTATTATTCTTTGATATAGGTTACTTGTGCAGAATTTTAATTCTGTCAATGAAAAAAAAATTAAGAAAATTTTTTTCGTTTTTTACTTAGGTACTTGAAAAATATTTGACCTCCTGGGATCCTTCAAAAATCCCATTTGTGGCTCCATGAAAGCCCCCTAGATCGCCACAGTGAAAACGGATCGTTCCGGGACCCCTAAAAATGGATTCTACGTCCAAAAATACTTCTAAAACGATACCTAACTCGATCCCATAGCCAAAAGCCTTAAAAACCCCTCCCGTAGCCCCGTTTTAGCCCCATAGCGCCCCACGGGTTTGGGCGATCGGGCTTAAAACCTTGCGGACACAACTAGATGGTACACCGAGTATTTTGTCAAAATTTAAGATTTTAAAAATAAATTCCTACTGCCCTAAACGGCCGCGTACTCCGTAATAAAACCATGGAACGTACTAGATTACTCCTCCAAACATTAGTTGTAAATTCAAATTGAATCAACAATCAAACTCGGAGAGGATCCCGCTGGCAGACGCATTCGCTGAGAAATGCTAACGCAGGTGCGCTCTGTTGGCGAGCGGAAGAAGTTCAGTTATTGATCGAGCCTGTTTCCGTCGCCTGGCAGCCTCCTCCTGCAATCTGCCGCACACGACGAGCACTAACTGGGAGCGTTCAACAGGTACCAAACTGGTTGTCGGGACGGGCGGTAGATGGCGTCAGTTGTGTTTCACGGGGACGGGCCAGGCTTCTCAGCTGTTTCCAAGAGAGGCTCCCTCAACATTGTAGTTCCACAGTTTTCTCCTGGAAGCGCACAAGTGGTACAGTTTATTTCATTCTCAACTCGTAGTAGCCGCTGGATGAGACCCGGTCAATTAGTAAAACTTAATAATGTTACTCTGGCCTCTCTTCATAACGCATAAATCTTTCGCCTTTTACTAAAGATTTCCGTGGAGAGGGGCCTTCTAATGAGTCTATAACCAATTTTTTGATATGGCTCTGCCTTTATCGGCGGAGCTGATAAATTTTACAATATCTTAAGGATATTTATAAATTATATTTTTTATACTAATTTTTATATATTTTTTATACAGAATTTTTATATTAACTCGTTTTTTTTTATCTATTTGTTTATATCAATAACTCAATTGGACGGCGTTATGCCAAAACCTATCAAGCGACAGATACAATTTTTGGGCGATATACATTCGGGTCCCGTGTGTGAAAGTTGTTATCGGCTCCGTTGCGTTTGGGTCCCGTAGAAACAAACCGCTGGGAAGAGCCTTACCAAACGGGTCCGGCACAAACATGCCGCCTGATACCTATAGCCCAAGCAAATAGTACTTTGGTCCAAACATCAAATATGCTATTTGATTTTATTGTCTTAAATGGTCCATTGGGGTCCTAATAAGAGTAATCTGTGGTTTCCCACGAAAATATTTGATGGGAGAACTGTGGGCAGCCAAAAAACCAAGAAATTTTCGGACTTTTTCCGGTTTTTGCTATATCTCAGAAACGAATAATCCTATCGATGTTTTTACCGTATACTGTTTTAAAGAGCATTAAATTCTCTACAGTTTTCACTACCTAGAGTCTTTTCTAACTCTGATAGCAAACGAGCTAGAGCTCATCAAAAATTGACAATTTTCTCCAACTTCTGGAAAAATCACAAAATCTAGCTATTATCTCCTTTTTGCTTCTTTCTAACTCGTCCAAAGTGTTATTAGAACGTAGTAGACGTGCTTGTATGATGCTCAGAGTCAATGACGATCAATAATTAGGAGAAAAATTCTGTTAATTTGTAATTTGTGAGCTATTTTCGTAATATTAATAATATAATATTTCTTTTCCCCTTCGTTCGGGTCGTTGATAATTTTTTCGTCCACCGTTTAATATGGATCTTATTACCTGCCCCACTTGCAATTATGCGTTGGGATCAGAAGAGTCCGCGAATCCCGTCACATGTTCCAAAATTTGACATTTAATGTCATCTTTGTTACATACCATGCAGCATGTGCCAATATGACATAATATGTATAATATTTCACATTATGAAAACGGGAAAAAGCGTTACAGTGACATTAAAGCATCGTGGAAATGCGGGTCTTGCAAAGGCTAAAGTGAGTTCCTAGCCATACCTATAGGTTGGTATGGGTCGTTACATTGCCGTAAGGGAGTACCCTACCAATCACATCAACAACCGGCAGGACGCGGAGAACAACACTGAATGAGTGCCTTTATAATAATTATAATAGGTAATTATAATAATAATAATTATTATTATTATTATTATTGGTAATTATTACCTACATATATTTTGATACCAAGGTTGGGGGAACCTTGCTGTACGTGGTCAAGAAAACCCACCTCCCTGCTATAGGTATATTTTGACGCATGCACACATAGACGATCTCACGATGAGAAAGGTAGGTACCTATTAGGTATACCTCAGTAATAAGTAACAAGGTGACTTCGTTTTTAATAATAATTAAGTATCAGGTAAAAGTATCAGGTACTGAGAAGGAGCAGGAACACTTTGTTCCTGTGACAGGAAAAAGCTGTCACAACACATCACTAGCTCAGCTCAATTTGAGGTAGATTTTAACATTAACAGTTATTATGAAATATAGAAGAATGAACAAATAATAATGGATTATGATTGAATAAATACAGAAAGCATTTTACTGTTGGTCTTGCGATCGCTCCCCGGCGATTGCTCCCCAGTTTTGGCCCGTGAAGTTCCCGGCGATGGCTCCCCGGGAAGCGTTAGCTCCCCGAGACCGTTCACAGAGAAAACTGCGATATCCCGACCACAAAATTTTCCTTCCCACTTATACAAACTGAGGACTGTCTTCTTAACTTCAAGAAGGTGTGGTTAAAAATTTTGTGTTCGTAACAATGCTGTGGAAGCAATGCAGTCATCCTACCATAGGTAGTCGTCAAAGATATAAAAAAATCAAATTAAAAGAGATAGGTAGTCGTCAAACAGGTAGTCTTCAAACAGGTCGTCGTAACAGTCAAATTGAAACAAATTTGCAAATTAGTGGGGCCTTTCGTCGGAAACAAACGGAAGCGAAAGTTTGGCGGATACTTTTTTGACGTAGGTATGCGAAAAGAGGTAGGCCATCACGCTTCCTCCGGTTGAGACGCTGGATCCATTTCTGTTTTTTGACCCTTTGACGACGGGGGAGGTGGTGGGCGCCAACGTACAGTGAGTTCAGTTTTGTGTACACTTCTGCTTGTACCTCCAGAAGCTCCTCGTAAAAGTGATACAGGTGTGGCTGAGGACTATTGAAGTCTTTGTTAAAAAATGAATGGAACGACTCGCATGCATTGGTCGTACGAGTGAGTTCAGCGGATTCACTGGCCCACAAGACAGGAGGATACCGTGCGTCTTCGGCAATATAATTGTTGTGAAGATATTCCATGAAATCCTGCCCCTTCTCCAGCTCATCTGGCTTCTCCAAAACCCACTCACAGAAGGCGTCTCCAACCTCCTCATGATTGCAGTATGCGAAACCAAAGGCCCACCGCAGCCACTGGCCAGATGCGGATTCGTCGTCCCTGTAGGTAGCTACTAAGCCGAGCTGTTGTATCTTCCTGAACCTGTGCAAAGTAATATTACCCTAAATTATGTTTTATTTGTTACTATTATTATTATTATTGTTATTATTTTATTCCTAATATGATTGTACCTACCTTATTATGTATTTTTTATTTATTATTACGTTACTCCTAACATTTTTTGTTTGTTTATTACTTTTTGATTATATTGTAATAATTTTCCAATTCCATTTTTCATTCATTAATAATTCGTCATTAATTCTTGTTTATTTTTTTCTTCCTATTTTCCATTTTATATTCAATTTTTAGTTTAATTCAATTTTATTGGAAGTAATTATTTTTATTGTAATATGTTATTTTTTTATGTTGTATTTACCTATATTTTTTATTCATATTCCATTTCTATGTTATTTATGTAATTATGATTTTCCATTTTATATTAAGTATAAAATTAAGCACCTATATTAGTTATGTGTCCTTACCAACTTTGGGCTAAATGAAAACGACACCCAACCAGCGACGTGTGAGGCCAAACGGCCTTAACTGCTGCATGTATGGATGCTTCGAAATCCGTAACGGTGACTTCAGGAGCTAAATCAAGGCCAAACAAGTCATGACACCTGCCTACTAAAGCGAGAAAGCAATGTTCATAGACCGATGTCTCCTTGGATGGAAGGAGGCAGAACGCGAGAGGGACATAGAATCCATTCATATAACCGTGCACTGTAAAAAATTGAAGAAAATGCTTCGTACAATATTTAAAGGTCCCGTCCATATAAATTGTCCTGCAGTGCACCAGCAATCGAATATTGGACTCGCACGAGAAAATTACGATACCGCTTGACTGATCTGCATACAACAAGAATTCCTCATCCTGCGACGTTTTCGTGGGCATCTCTTCCAAAGTAGAAAACACCTCGTCTCGAGACTTAGGTAGAATACCTATTCTTTTTCTTCTCTCCCGGTAAACGATGTGCCCCAAGTTGCTGGCTTCCTGGCTAGTGCATGCCACCTCAGGAAATTGAACGAGGGCTTTCCTCACGATCTGCAAAATTTTCAACAGAATCCTATCGATCTACCTACCTACTACAAGTTATTGCGATTGAGATTACTTTCTAAATAGGTAATCTACCTTTCTGCGGACGGTCGACATGTCCTCTGCTGCTTTCCTTTTCACGGCAGCAATCATTTTGACCTTGCCCACGTTCCCCTGTGGCTCATGATTATGATTATCACTGACGAACACCACTTCACCACCCTCGATCCGTAAGTAACTCTTACATTTCAGCTTTCGGCTTCGAGCGCACACCCACCGTTCACCGTTCTTTAAATATTTTTGAAAACAAAATTTAAAATTATTATTATAAAAAATCACGTCCTTTCCGCTCTTACTGCCACAAGCAACACGTTCCACATTCGCCATCGCGTTAAAACTGACGGAAAACACGAGAGCTTGCGATAACAGCCCTGGGTAGCAATCGCATTCATCTTCACCACACGGGTCAAAGATTCGAGTCCAAACCCGGGTAGCGATCGCACTCACTCTTCAAGCGGCGATCGCTTCCCGGTTCACTTTTGCGGCCGCAGGGGAGCGATCGTACTGCCCCCCTTCCCATTTTTCAGACTTAGGACTGTCGTCTGGTGTCAGAAGGTGTGGTTAAAAATTGTGTGTCCAAGGAGGGCATTTTGTCAGGGGATTCATCAAAACCTCCCCAGGCGGCCGAAAAACCATCAAAACCTCCCCGTTGAAGAAACCATCAAAATCTCCCCGTGTATCAAAACCTCCCCGTTAAAGAAACCGTCAAAATCTCCCAGTGTATCAAAACCTCCCCGTTAGAGAAACCCAAGGAATACACAAAATGATGAATAATGTTGAGTGTTATATTGCTTATAACTAGGCCACGTTCTCCTTGCAGCATTATGAATCGAGCGTATTACCGATGACTCCCGTCGTCTGAAAAGTGTGGGAGTCATCGGTAAGGTCCGATTCGAAGCCGCTCCTGCTTGCAAAGCCATCAACATGAGGATCTGCAGAATCTGCACAATCTGATTGTCTCAGAGTTTGCCTCAGCCTTGTTTTGATAATTTTAAATTTTGAAAAACTCCTCCAACACTCAACTTGGGTCGTGGAAAGCCTTACCAAAAGTTTTTTGAAAATCAAAAAACGTCTCGAGTACCTACTACTGTAGGTATACATTTTTCTCCAGTTTCGACCGGCGACGCCCGATCGCCCGACCTACCTATCCGCCCCTGTTCGTCGGCCTTTCTTTTGGTTTATTATTCTTGGAATAATACACCTATGTTACATACTTATGTTAGGTTTATACAAACCTGGGAACCACACAACCAACATTATGTCACGCCGTTTTGACTAAATTCCGGCCCTGACACATCCATCTTATCGGATCTTGGCACTAATAGGTTCATCTTTGACCGGGGAGGTTTTGATGGTTCCCTGCTCGCACGCCGGACCCTAGACCGGGAGGTTTTGATTACTTCCTATCTCACCTTTTACCCACTCGGGGAGGTTTTGATGGTCGCCCCATGATTTAAACTTCATCAAATTTCAAAAGTTCTTTTAGGGTGGCTTTATTTGGATTCAAAAATATTTGCATGCTCGCTTTTTCAGCGGACAAAGCATTTCTCTGCTTCGTGATGGTTAATCCGGCTGGGATAGAAAAACATTCTCAGTCGTTTATGCGCCTATAAGGCACGACGGTTTCCGGGCGGTGTACTCACATTCCAACCCTGAGAACGCCCGTAAAAACATGTACCATGTTAATAATTGTTGGCCAACAGATTCATTGGATGGAATTTCTGGACAGTTGATTCCTGTCCAGTGTGACCACCTGTTGAAACTCTTGAAAGGTCGATCAATTTGACTAGGTAGGGGAGTTTGGGCCAAAAGTTTCCAGTTTTGACATTCGGCGCTCTCCCCGCCTTCCAAAACGTCCTATCGATTTGAAAATTGGCTTGTACATATTGTAGGTTAACATCTTCCCTTCATCCAGTAAAAAAAAAAATGGTTCATTTACCAAAACATTTACCACACACTGGGACAGAAGTTTCCAGAGGCAAATTTTGCCCCACTTATCAGTTTAGAGGTGGGTATCCTGGCCAAATCAAGACTGTAAGTTTTCTAAAAAAGGGTTCATTTTTTCAAATTGCTGGAAACAAAAAATAACATCAGTTTTTGACCTTTTTGACCTTACGTCATTTTTACCAAGGTTACGACCTTTTTGTGACAGTTGGGTTGGCACTATAGCTAGGTGGGTTTCTAATCTCGAAGCCCACCTTATCACAGTTCACAAATGTAGTCATAGAAGTAAAATTTAAATACATTTTGAGTTCGAGGCAAAAGTTTCCACTTTCTCCAAGGGAGGGAAGTGGAAACTTATGCCCCCCCCCCCCCCCCCCGGCGTCAGGAAACTTTTACCCCATTTTGGCATATTCTGCTTCAAGTGTGATTGTGACAATTGTAGGCGGGTTAGGGAGATGGGAGTTGAAGCATTTTGCAGCTGATTTAATGCACACCAAAGGGAAAATATGCCAAAAAATCAACTTATTAGAGAATAACCAGTGTTGTTTAACCTAAGAGAGCTTAGGTTTTAATGTGCGCTGAATAGTTCCAAAAAATAACATCAAACATGCCAAAAACACACTTTCCTCATTTACTCAGGAGTAAAGTACCTACTCAGGACTGAGACGTTGCACTGGTCCTCTTGAAACTACGTAGGTCAACTAATAAGAACTAGAGGAGTTCGAACCTACTTGATTTCCATCGAAACTGTTCCCGGTTTTTAAAAAATGTGCCTGGAAACTTTTGCCCCACAGAAACTTTTGGCCCCACCTCCCCTACCTACCTAGTTTTGTGAGGATGAGCAGAACAGAGGATCAACAAATCGGTGATCATGATGAGATAATAATTGATACTTTTTTAGTGTTGGTAATCAAGAAATGGCGGGCCGTAAAACCCAATTTTTGGAGGGTTTAATTCAGACTATCGATACTTTACTACACTATACTATACTATATCGATACTACAGTGAATCCTATCACAGTAACAAAGGACGAGAGACCCCTCTGTCATGTGATGCTTTAACCCTCCGTCCCCCACGCGGAAAACGCTGCAAATTTTACACAATTATTATTATTCTTTGATACGGGAGGGTTTTCTTGAAGGCTTTCGGCTATGGGATCGAGTAACGTGTCATTTTCGAAGTATTTTTGGACGTAGAATCCATTTTTTGGGGTCCCACAACGATCCGATTTCACGGTTGCGAGCTATAGGGCTTTCATGGGGCTGCAGATGAGATTTTTGATGGATCCCAGGAGGCCAAATATTTTTCAAGTAAAAAATAAAACAAAATTTAAAAAAATTGTTTCAAATTTTTTTTTCATTGACACAGAATTAAATTTCTGCACAAGTAACCTATATCAAAGAATAATAAACCCTTGTGTAAAATTTGCAGCGTTTTTACAATGACATACCTAATGCGTACGGTAATTTTGGGAAAAAAGGTAATTTTGAGAGGCTCGTACGGTACTCAACTCAACCTTGCAGACCTTGCACAACAGTGTTGACAACACTGTTGTTGTGCTTTGTGCTGTCTGGTTATTTCTCGTGGTTCTTGACGAGACGTTGCCGACAGCCCATGAGTACAAGCAGCGCTTCATCTGCGGAGCGTAGAGGAACTTATGTTATCACTCTTGTCAGCTGTGACTCACTCTTGTGACAAGACAAGAGTCTTGTCTTAAATTTCGGTTCCTATTTCGTCAATAATGTGATCATCTAGTTGATATATATAATCTTAATTATAATTTCGCGACGGAGGTCGACGACTTCGATCGGCCTCGAAATTTGACATTATCCGTTTCAAGTATTCTAGAATCTAGAGTCTAGATTCTAAATCCTAAACCCGAAATGTCCATCCGCCGTACGCCGTCCGGGCCGTTTTGAGTAGTAGGAATTTTTTTTTAAATCTGAAATTTTGAGAAAATACTTGGTTTACCATCTAGTTGTGCCCGCGAGGTTTTCAGCCCGATCGCCCAAACCCGTGGGGCGCTATGGGGCTACGAGATTGGTTTTTGAAGGCTTTTAGCTATGCGATCGAGTTAGGTGTCGTTTTCGAAGTATTTTTGGACGTAGAATCCATTTTTTGAGGTCCCGGAACGATCTGATATCACTGTGGCGATCTACAGGGCTTTCTTGGAGCTAAAAATGGGATTTTTGAAGGATCCCAGGAGGTTAAATATTTTTCGAGTAAAAAATAAAGAATTTTCGAAACAAAAAAAATCCAAAAAAAACTTTTTTTTTGAGATATAGGTAGCAATCCCAAAAAAATTTTTTTTTAAATTTTTTCATTGACAGTTAAATTTCTGCACAAGTAATGTATATCAAAGAATAATAAACCCTTGTGTAAAATTTGCAGCGTTTTTTCTATTATAATATAATATGTATAGTATACATTATACATATGTATAATATTATTATACATAATGTGATAATTAGATTTTAGTCTTAAAATTGAAACCACGACATGAACATTTCATTTCATTTCACATTTAATGTGACGACCACGACATCACATTGTGATCTCCAAGACTGCATACTCTTGACTGCATGATATTTTTGTACCTTTCTAAGGATAGCTTTTTTGAGCAATAAATATACTCATACAGTAGAAGCCCCATTAACCGGGGTCGACGGGAGCAAGACTTTCACGGTTAATCGGAATATTAAAAAACTAAACGAAATTGACTAATTTTTTGCATAAATCAAGGTTTTGAAGCGCTATGTGTTGATGTCCAAGGTCCCTAAGCCAGGTTTTATCTCATAACACTTATTAGGTAACTTACACATGTCATCATGAGATAGAGCCGGCGGAATTGCATGTTTTGTCAGTGCTGTCACTTGTTACTCCAGCATCATTTATGGTGAATGTCCCCTAAAAAAGAGACGATTTAAGACGAAATAGTCTATTTCCACGATAAAAATATATAAACTTGTAGACGCGTTTCGGTTGATTAGACCATCATCAGTACAATACAGAATGAGGAAGATGTGAGAAGTTACTTATATACAAAAGTGAAATGTGTCTTCTAATGGGCGTGGCATTAGAAAGGTGGCATAAAAGGAGAAAGGTGAAAGGTAACGTGAAAGGCAAATAAGTGAAAGGAAGACTCACAAGAAAATGTCAATTAACGGGGAACGCCTAATTACATCCAGGTCATTAACAGATATTCCTAAATTGTGAATTTTCTGAATTTCCAAAGATTCTAAAGCATCTAATTTTGGACCTTTTTGGCAAACATGAGCTATCCCAATGGCTGGATTATTACTGCCTATCTCATAACTAATTCTATGGTTTTCTTCTGACAAATGTTTTTCAAAAGCTTCCCTACCCCTTCCCAACCTAAGATCATCACTATGTTCTTTCATTCTAATTTTAAATTTTCGGCCTGTTTGTCCTACGTATTGAATCCCACAATCACATTTTAATATATACACACCCCCTTTATCCTCTAAGGGAATCTTATCTTTCACACTCCCTAATAATTTCTTCGTAGAATTTTGTGAATAGAAACCTACTCTGAAACCCCTATTTTCTAATATACGACCCACTTTCTGAGTTATATTCCCATAAAACGGTAAACTAACCCACTTCCTATTATCTGGTTCTTTATCCTCCCTTTCCAAATTTGTGACTGCTAACTGAAATTTCTTCCTACTAATCTTTCCCCAAATTCTATCTATTGTAACCCTAGGATAACCATTACTCTCCGCTATAGAGTAAATTATTTCTTTTTCTTTCCGAAAAGCTAATTCATTCATTGGGACCGATAAAGCCGATAAAGGCCGAGAACCCCGGTTATGGGAGCGCCACTTTTCGGGAGAAAAACCCCGGATATGGGAGCTCCCCGGTAAATCGGACCCCGGTTAATGGGGCTTTTACTGTAATTAAATAATGATAAAATAGGTACAGCAATAAAATATCACACGTTTTTTTCTCCCTTACCTGTTAATTATTAACCTCTGAATTAAGTGGATCCCGGTGATTATACGCCCTAGGAATATATTGACAGCCCGTTCAGCAAAAAGTAAAGGAGACAAAAATATTTTTCCGAAAAAACTGTAGGCTATAGCTATCTATACGGAAAAAACTGTAGGCGATGCGAATCTGGCGTCCGTAACTAGTTCCTCTACGCTCCGCAGATGAAGCGCTGCTTGTACTCATGGGCTGTCGGCAACGTCTCGTTGGTTCTTGTGTGTCTGAAGTGATTTTTCTCGTGATTCATCTAAATGACGAAGCGAAAGTCGATTGTCAAAAAGAGAAAAACTGCGCCACCTCCGATGATAAAAGGTCTGTCCAGATTACAAAATTTGTAACCTATTCATTTAATGAAAATAACATTCAGGCTCCTGATGAAACTGTTGAACAGTTCAGTTCTCCAACAAATGAGCATGAAAACACCCCGTCGATGTCCCATCCAAATTGTGATTCCTCCGTTCTGAGTGGTTCTGCACGAAAATTGCATGAATATAACTCGTTTGCTAGTGACAATTTGATATTGTCGATGTCACTAAAAGATGTTCCATGATGACGGAATTAGGTATGTAGGTTGTAACGTTTGCTTCTCCAGCATGAAAATAGAAGAGTCTCGGCATGAATATCGTTGTGTCCCTAACTTGTGAAAACTTGTGTGATCTTGGGGTTGACTATGAATAGCCAAGTTATGAAGCAGGCGCCTACTGAGACGCTGTCTTTGAAAATTCATATCTCCGCGAATTTTTAAGATAATGGAATGCGGTTCATTTTAAAATGTTTGTAAATAGTTTTTCTTTTAATAAAAAAATTATTGTGAAAATTTCCAAAAAAAATTTTTTTGGGTTCCGAAGCCCCTTAAAAAACCCCTCCTGTAGCCCCATTTTAGCCCCATAGCTCCCCACGGGTTTGGGCGATCGGGCTGAAAACCTTGCGGGCAGGTCAACTAAATCTAGTTACTAGATTGTAGATGGTAGATTTGTATACGGGGGTTTGGGAAGGCCCCCAGCGCGGAAGCCTATGGGCTTATAATAAGCCCAATAAGGGTGCTTTACCTGAGCGCCCTAGTTATAGTCCAGGATAATATAGATATTTGTACGTATTGCAGTGAGGCCTTGCCTGATTCTTCTCACATCGGACGTCACCATGTCTGCTAGAACATCCGCACCAAGCAACAATTTTTTTTTTTTTTTTTTTTTATTTATTTATTTATTTATTCATAAAAACATAAAAACATTTTCACAATAAGGCAGAGAGTCATGATTTGTATACATAGGAACCAATTTTTCTTGATTTGGCCTATAGGTCTTTGACCTGTCCAGGCCTGTCATTCCCTTAATAGCTATTGAATATTGCATACCAATTAAATTTACAATTTATAGCGACTTAAAATATAATTTGTATTTTCTAAATTCTTAAAATAAAGTAGCGCTTCTTTTTTGAAAATTGATGTTGACCTCGCGGTCCTTAACGAGAAAGGCAGGGTTTCAAATAGCGCAGGCGCAAGCCAGGGTAACTGCCGAGTGAAGAAGTCAACTTTTGGATGAGGAATTCGCAAAATGGTTGTCTGACTAGTCCTTGTATTTTTTACCACCTCATGCTGCCTAAACGCGTCCCGAGATTTGAAAACGTAATTTACTAGTCTATAAACATAAGTTGCCCTAGGTGGTAGGACATCGAGCTTGAAATACAAGGTTTCTATTGGTGTGCGCTGGTCGGATTTGGTTGCTATCCGTAGCACAGTGTTAATTGCCACCTCAATGCAACGAAAATTGCTTGAGTAGGCACCACCCCAGATTATTATGCCATAAATTAGAATACTGTAAACATACGCATTGTACATCATGCGGAGATTATCCCTCGATAAAAAATTTCTTAGGATGATGAAGAAGTGGTAACATTTTTTAATTCTCCCCTCCAAGTTCTGAATGTGTTCATGCCACTTTAGATGTTGATCCAGTGTAAGCCCAAGATATTTTAGGCTTCTAACTTTTTCTAACGTTCCACAGGAGCATGCTGTTTTTTGCGCGCACTTATCTTTGTGAATCACTAATTTCGAAAAGTCTGGCTGACCAGTCTTATTGATAGAAAACGTGATGTACTTTGTTTTAGTTATGTTCACGGTTAGGCCATTCAAGTGAAACCATTTCAGGACTTTCTCCATAACTCGTTCCGCCTCTGAATGGACTTCTTCCCATGAGTTTCCTTTCATTAAAATGGCTATGTCATCTGCAAAAGCAACGAATTTGCCTGAGACATCCAGAGCAAACAGATCATTGACGAATACAAGAAATAAAATAGGGCCTAGTACTGATCCTTGAGGTACTCCATAACTAATTATTTCTTCAGTGCTTTTAGCCGTCTGAATTTGTACAAACTGTTTTCTGTTCGAGAGGTACGATCCGAACCATCTTAATTTGATCTCCATGTCGTCAAAATCCCAGTCAGTGAGTTTTATATCTATTACTATTGTATAAAATTCTCTTTCTGTATGTATGTATGTGCCCAGTAAACTGCCGAACGGCTGAACCAATTTCGCAGCGGGTGGGCGCAAATTGACCCGCGTGTTCCGACTTAGATAATAGGCTATATTAGATTTCCCGAACTCTATTCCTTCGACGCGAACGGAACTTTCCTTCGCGACGAAAAGCCGGGTCAAATAGCGTCGTTACTAGGGATTGCTAGGAAAATTATCGAAACGCCGAAACCCGGTACAACTTTTGGCGTCGGTTTTGAACGAAACTACGTCGGTTAAAACGAGCTTTTCACGCTGATTTCAACGACTGCAAAACGATTTCTGTGCGATAACCCGTTCGCAAGTTATTCGAAGATCGTCGGTTGGTGGGTACGAGTATTTTTTGCGAGCCTTCGATTAGTTTGATAAGTACTAGGTAATTTCATTTTGAGTTGATGGGTTGCTATGGGCTGCATATAATTGGTGATAGACAGGAATTTGATACTTCGCAACGAGAAACGGGCCAACAAGAGTTGTTAGGTAGGTACCTACTAAGGAAAATTACGAGTCGAAAATTAAGGGTAGCTACTGGTGTTTGCACGGGATAACCCGTTCGCAAGTTATTCAGAGATCGTCGGTTGGTGGGTACGAGCATTTTTTGCGAGCCTTCGATTAGTTTGATAGGTAATTTCATTGTTGAGTTGATGGGTTGCTATGGGCTGCTTATGCTATGGGCTGGGGTGATAGACGAGAATTTGATACTTCGCAACGAGAAACGGGCTAAGAAAATTACAAGTCGACGGGTTGCTAAGGGTGTTTGCATCGGGGATGGATGGGAATGTGATATTTCGTGCGAAGCACGGGTGGGTGTCCCAGCTAGTTACTATTGTATAAAATTCTCTTTCTGTATGTATGTATGTGCCCAGTAAACTGCCGAACGGCTGAACCAATTTCGCAGCGGGTGGGCGCAAATTGACCCGCGTGTTCCGACTTATAATAGGCTATATTAGATTTCCCGAACTCTATTCCTTCGACGCGAACGGAACTTTCCTTCGCGACGAAAAGCCGGGTCAAATAGCGTCGTTACTAGGGATTGCTAGGAAAATTATCGAAACGCCGAAACCCGGTACAACTTTTGGCGTCGGTTTTGAACGAAACTACGTCGGTTAAAACGAGCTTTTCACGCTGATTTCAACGACTGCAAAACGATTTCTGTGCGATAACCCGTTCGCAAGTTATTCGAAGATCGTCGGTTGGTGGGTACGAGTATTTTTTGCGAGCCTTCGATTAGTTTGATAAGTACTAGGTAATTTCATTTTGAGTTGATGGGTTGCTATGGGCTGCATATAATTGGTGATAGACAGGAATTTGATACTTCGCAACGAGAAACGGGCCAACAAGAGTTGTTAGGTAGGTACCTACTAAGGAAAATTACGAGTCGAAAATTAAGGGTAGCTACTGGTGTTTGCACGGGATAACCCGTTCGCAAGTTATTCAGAGATCGTCGGTTGGTGGGTACGAGCATTTTTTGCGAGCCTTCGATTAGTTTGATAGGTAATTTCATTGTTGAGTTGATGGGTTGCTATGGGCTGCTTATGCTATGGGCTGGGGTGATAGACGAGAATTTGATACTTCGCAACGAGAAACGGGCTAAGAAAATTACAAGTCGACGGGTTGCTAAGGGTGTTTGCATCGGGGATGGATGGGAATGTGATATTTCGTGCGAAGCACGGGTGGGTGTCCCAGCTAGTTACTATTGTATAAAATTCTCTTTCTGTATGTATGTATGTGCCCAGTAAACTGCCGAACGGCTGAACCAATTTCGCAGCGGGTGGGCGCAAATTGACCCGCGTGTTCCGACTTATAATAGGCTATATTAGATTTCCCGAACTCTATTCCTTCGACGCGAACGGAACTTTCCTTCGCGACGAAAAGCCGGGTCAAATAGCGTCGTTACTAGGGATTGCTAGGAAAATTATCGAAACGCCGAAACCCGGTACAACTTTTGGCGTCGGTTTTGAACGAAACTACGTCGGTTAAAACGAGCTTTTCACGCTGATTTCAACGACTGCAAAACGATTTCTGTGCGATAACCCGTTCGCAAGTTATTCGAAGATCGTCGGTTGGTGGGTACGAGTATTTTTTGCGAGCCTTCGATTAGTTTGATAAGTACTAGGTAATTTCATTTTGAGTTGATGGGTTGCTATGGGCTGCATATAATTGGTGATAGACAGGAATTTGATACTTCGCAACGAGAAACGGGCCAACAAGAGTTGTTAGGTAGGTACCTACTAAGGAAAATTACGAGTCGAAAATTAAGGGTAGCTACTGGTGTTTGCACGGGATAACCCGTTCGCAAGTTATTCAGAGATCGTCGGTTGGTGGGTACGAGCATTTTTTGCGAGCCTTCAATTAGTTTGATAGGTAATTTCATTGTTGAGTTGATGGGTTGCTATGGGCTGCTTATGCTATGGGCTGGGGTGATAGACGAGAATTTGATACTTCGCAACGAGAAACGGGCTAAGAAAATTACAAGTCGACGGGTTGCTAAGGGTGTTTGCATCGGGGATGGATGGGAATGTGATATTTCGTGCGAAGCACGGGTGGGTGTCCCAGCTAGTTACTATTGTATAAAATTCTCTTTCTGTATGTATGTATGTGCCCAGTAAACTGCCGAACGGCTGAACCAATTTCGCAGCGGGTGGGCGCAAATTGACCCGCGTGTTCCGACTTATAATAGGCTATATTAGATTTCCCGAACTCTATTCCTTCGACGCGAACGGAACTTTCCTTCGCGACGAAAAGCCGGGTCAAATAGCGTCGTTACTAGGGATTGCTAGGAAAATTATCGAAACGCCGAAACCCGGTACAACTTTTGGCGTCGGTTTTGAACGAAACTACGTCGGTTAAAACGAGCTTTTCACGCTGATTTCAACGACTGCAAAACGATTTCTGTGCGATAACCCGTTCGCAAGTTATTCGAAGATCGTCGGTTGGTGGGTACGAGTATTTTTTGCGAGCCTTCGAATAGTTTGATAGGTACTAGGTAATTTCATTGTTGAGTTGATGGGTTGCTATGGGCTGCATATAACTGGTGATGGACGAGAATTTGATGCTTCGCAACGAAAAACGGGCCAACAAGCGTTCTTACTAAGAAAATTTTGAGTCGACGGGTTGCTACGGGTGTTCTAAGTGATGCATTATTGACAGGGGGTTTTGCGGAATAACGAATTTCTCTCCTGCTCATCCCAGAGCGCTAAAATTTGGTACGGGTAGTGACTGAGTAGTGACTCAGCAGAGGAGTCATTTCTCACCCTAATCACCTCAATACGACCATCCTTGTTGACCCGTTTCTGGTTGTGAAGTACCTATCTAACTATTTCGAATCGAAGGCCCGTACCTATAATAGGAGAGGGTTAAATTACCGTCCATTTAGGTTCACTTTGATTGATCCTCAAATAGCTGTACCCGTACCAAATTTTAGCGCTCTGGGATGAGCAGGAGAGAAATTCGTTATTCCGCAAAACCCCCTGTCAATAATGAGTCACTACTCAGCAGAGGAGTCATTTCTCACCCTAATCACCTCATTGGATTAGACCTCTGCACCGTCGGCAAACACCACACCGATGGACGTATTATTGAACGGGAATTTGAAACGTGATATTTCGTGCGAAGCACGGGTGTCCCAGCTAGTTAAATATAAAACTTTTTTCTCTTATATTAAATATACAATTTTTTTCTCCTGCAACACATGAGTTTTCGCATCTGGGTACATAAGAACAGATTTTGTCATGGTTCAGTACAACAATGTTGCATTTAAAATGGTTCCATCGACCTTGAATACCGATTTTGTATTATCAGATAATAATTATCTGTAATAATCAAAACCGGACAACTCCATAAAACCATATTTTACAGGAGGAGCTGAAATTCATTTGGAGCTGTCAAACTGCCAATTGTAATTTTTCAATTCCCGCAATAATTGCGCAATAAAAACGGACAAACGCCAATTTCAGTTTCAAAACTGGACAGAACAATTTTTTTTGGCATATATACGTAAAAACAAGTCGAATGAATAATAATTATTGCATGTGACCCCCTGATTTATTCCCCGAATTTCACCTCCATTCGACTTGTTTTTACGTATATATGCCAAAAAACATTTTTCTGTCCAGTTTTGAAACTGAAATTGGCGTTTGTCCGTTTTTGAAACTAACTCTACCCTAATTATAAATTCTCACCAGCAAATTACTTTAAAAAGTCATTGCATCCTTTCAATATCTGAACTTCCGAGTACTCATTTGTATTCCATTCACCTAATTACAGTTGATGGGTGGGGGAAAGTGACAAAAAAAACAAAAACAAAAACAGGATTAATGAATTAATTTCAGTCTTTATTAGAACGTTTTCATAATTCTCAGCTCTCTAAAGCGTATTAAAACGTCAGTCTTTATTGACACATTCATTGTTACTGAACATTCCGACATACAGTAAAAAATACACGTTCTGAATTTGAACACAATAAACAATTTTAGAGAAGAATGACTGAATCTTTTAAAATCACAAGAGCCGTCACAAAAAAATTGGACTTAGATTGGTAAAAACCTACATAATTTTTCCTCTTCAGAGAAAAACATCAGATCATGGATATGTCACACCATTTATGATTGTGTATACTAGCAACGATTGTGTACACTACATATATATTGGGGTGAAAATTTCGTTACACAAACTTTCCACAAAATTTTTGAGCGGCTCAAAAACCATCTTAACTAAAATGACAGCAACTAGTAACGTCCAGTGACTTATCTTTCTGAAATTCAAATTTAAGTTTTAATTTTTAACGTTAACGAAATTCTCATAAAAAATGTCAGTCTTTATTGACACATTCTTTGTTTGATCACAATAACGAAGAGTACAATTTTAAAATTCTTGCAAAATTTTTGCAATTCTTTAAAGTTCTTGGACGAACCCCGGGGATGCATACCTACCTTTCCCTTTTGGCTACTTTCTTCTTCCAAAGCTTCTCGTTTTTCCGTTGTTTTCTTGGGTTCTCCAGTTCTTCAGCGACGCTCACATCCATCACAACGTTCACAAGATTACAAAATAAAAAGCGATTCGAAAAGTATGTGCAAAACAGCGATAAAACAGCGTAATCAGTGGTGGTTGTGATAACGCCTGAGAGCGCGACTGTGGCGAACCTGGCAGCTTTAAGAGGAACCTTTGAAACCAACCCAACATTTCGGCATATTGTTTCTCATGGTTTTAGTCCACTTATGAACCCACACTTTTTAGAGCATAAAACTGTTTGTTCAAACTTGTAAAAATGTGAAAAAATCATTTTCTGAAATTTTGGAGTTGTCTGGTTTTGATACTAAACGCCTCTATAATAGATTCTATTCCCCTTATAAGGGTTTTTAGATTCTTGACTAGGTGATCGCAAGGGAATGTCCTCATGGGGGTATGTTCCCTAAAGAAGGCAAATCTGCGTTGTGAAAGTGCAGGGCACTCAAAGATGATGTGTGTGGCGGTTTCAATATCCTTCTCACACAGCCTACACAGGGTTGATGGTTGTGTTATCCCTATCCGATTCAGGTGGAATAGCATGGGTGCAAATCCGGTTATCAAACCAACCAGACTTCTGAGTTCCCCGCGGTTCAACCTGAGTAGCTCATTTGCAGTCCTGGTGTTGAATTTTGCCACCATGCGCTTGCTGTGAGCGCGACCTTCGAGGAGTTGCCATCATTTGGCGGTTTGTGATGACGTCCACCTGTTGATGGCGCCTCTGAAGTAGGTTTGTGGTAGGCCAACTGCTGGCTCCGGGCCGATGAAGGGGGTCTGCACAACTAGGTGGTAAACCGAGTATTTTGTCAAAATATCAGATTTTAAAAAAATTTCTACTTACTGCACAAAACTGCTCGTACGGCGGACGGACATTTCGGTTTTGGAATGTAGACCTCTTGAAACGGATAGTGTCATATTTTGAGGTCGATCGGAGTCGTCGACCTCCGTCGCGATTACGTAGGTGTATTATTCCAAGAATAATAAACCAAAAGGAAATAATAATATTGAATAAATCCTATTGAATAAGTCCAAAATTACTTCGAAAAAGACCTCATTCGACTTTCTGTCCCAAGCCCTTCAAAACCCCCATTGGCGCTTTCATAACGTTATACTTATAACGTGAAGAATAGAATGGCGCTTTTGTAACAAAAAAAAAAAAAAAAGTTGGCGCTTTCGTAAAGCATTCTTGGGGGGATTGGCGCATATTATGTATACCATCCAGAATAATACACAAAAGTGACAGGTGCGTCGAATTATTTCTGTTGATAATCTCCTGAAATCGAAGGAAACCCCCACCACTTCTGTAGCCCTTCGGTGTGGTTTTCAGTGTGCGAGCGAGGGCTTTCCTAAGTGCTAATCACAGGCAGGACTTGTAACTAAAACTCTCGACGGGAGGACAGTCAGGCGATGAAAAGGAGAACCGCGATGGGGGCGGCTGGTCGGCGGATCCGATTGGCCCTTCGAGGCCGTTCGTTCCGCGCCGGTTCCAACAGGCTCCGCCTCTTTCCCTTCGAGGGCTTCATCATTCAACGGCGGGCACTCATCGTCGGAGCCGGATCCCCACCAGGTCAGTCAAGCCCAAGTTCTTTCTCCTTTTTTTTCTATTTTTGCGATAAGTACGCACGTCACGCCGCAACAAAATTCATTTGAGGAGAAAAATGGAATTAAAAGATCAGAAACGGGGAGAAATAAGTGAACATTGATTGCTTCTAAAGTGTTTTTTTGTCTATAAACGATCCGCATTTAATTTAAATCCTTCAGAATCCCGCACCTCATGATATTTAAATCATTCAAAAATAATTTCAATACGTAGGTACTTGAATAATTTCCAAGCCATACCTACTAATTTGAATCAAAACTTTCTAATCTCCTATTTTGGTATTTTTGTTATGGGTTGTTCAGAATCTTTTCTAATTTTGACAGGCTTTTCCAAAAAAAAAAAAGAAGAATAATGACATTCATAACGCTAATAGGCAATAATACAAATTATTATTTAATGCTATAATAAATGGGGGACATCTTGGGTAAAGTAGGCGTTGAACTGGTGTGAACGTGACGAGGGAGACATTTGGTTTGTCTGACCGCTAAAACACCCACAGGCGGGGAAAAGTTTTCTTTAATACCAACCTGCAAATCGAAAACCAGTTTGCGCTCCCAAAGTCCTGAAACTGTTTCTTCTTATCGGAAACCAGTTCATGTTTACCTGAAAGCCCCTTGAAAGGTTTGCACTCTTTAAAAACCGGTTCAGCCCAATGAAGAGGGAACCCGTTGTCTGCCCCTTCGAAAGACCCAGTACTCCCTCTGTAAACCAGTTAGTGCAGACGTGAAACCGGTTTCTGCACTTGATATCCAATTTCTTCTTACCAAAAACTGGTTTCTGAAAGCTCCCTCTTCTCAGCTGAAACGATCTCTCCAAAAACGGGTTTCTGCTCACTGAAAACAGGATTCTACTAATTAAAAACGTCTTTCTTCTGAGCAAAAACCGGTTTCTGCAGGTCTGAAAACCCCTTGAAAGATTTCTCCTCATTAAAACCAGTTTCTGCTTCTGGAGTCTAGTTTCTTCTCATTAAAAACACGTTCCTGCTCATTGAAAACTGGTTTCTTCTCATCGGCTTCTGCTAATTGAAAAAAAAAAAAAAAAACGTGCTTACTATAACCGGTTTCTTCTCATTGAAAACACAAAAAACCGGTTTCTGCCGATCTGGAACCCCATTAAAGATTTCTCTTCACTTACAGCCAGTTTTGGTTTATTATTTTTGGAATAATACACCGATGTAATCGCGACGGAGGTCGACGACTCGGATCGGCCTCAAAATTAAATTTTGACATAATCCGTTTCATTCAAGAGGCCTAGATTCCAAAACCGAAATGTCCGTCCGCCGTCCGGGTCGTTTTGGGCAGCAGGATTTTTTTTTTAAATCTGAAGTTTTGACAAAATACTCTGTTTACCATCTAGTTGTGCCCGCAAGGTTTTCAGCCCGATCGCCCAAACCCGTGGGTTGATCAGGGAGGACGCTTTGGCGCTGCTAAACTTTCCCGACTGGGCCCCCCTGGAACAGTTTTGTCCCCCTGCTTGGCGGTGGTGCTGCTTGAAGCAGCATTCCTTCCTGTGAGCTCCAAAATAGGGAATAAAGAATGATATTGTGTAAAAGGCGTGTGACTGCTGGGGTACTGTTTGGGAATTATTCCTGAACGGTGCCCCATAAGGCGCAAGTTCAAAGTCATGTACATATAATATATAATACATATTAAGTTCAAAGTCATGTACATATAACATATAACACATATTATGTACATGACTTTGAACTTGCGATAAAACTTCAGATAAAATATAATGTCTATAATATATTATATTATCTTTTATCTGAACCTCTGCAGACGGCTTTCAGCTTTACTGTTTATTACGTAGGCACTATTTTTGTACCCCGTAAGTTGTACATTCTTTTAATAAACTTTATCTATCTATCTATCAATCTATCTATACACATTTACAATAAATTACATAATTTATTTAATACTGTGTATTCCTGCATTTAATACAGAAATATAAAATAAGCAGTGATGGCTGACTCCTTTTCTTGATGTCTTATCACCTGCATTGTGCCGGATTTCAAAAAGTTATCTATCCGTTGGTGTTGAGTCATTCATACTATAAAACGCTGCAAATTTTACACAAGGGTTTATTATTCTTTGATATTGATATATGTTAATTGGGCGAAAATACGTTCTGTGTCAATAAAAAAACTTGTGGAAAAAACGCAGTTTAAAATTTTTTTTTCAAAATTACCTGTTTTTATTCGGAAAATATTTGACTTCCTGGGATCCTTCAAAAATCCCATTTGTAGGCCCATGAATGCCCTGCAGATCGCCATAGTGAAATCGGAGCGTTCAGGCACTCCCAAAAATGGATTCTACGTCCAAAAATACTTCGAAAACGACACCTGACTCGATCCCATAGCCAAAAGCCTTCAAAAACCACCTTCTGTAGCCCCATTTTAGCCCCATAGCGCCCCACGGGTTTGGGCGATCGGGCTGAAAACCTTGCGGGCACAACTAGATGGTAAACCGAGTATTTTGTCAAAATTTCAGATTTAAAAAAAAATTCCTACTGCCCAAAACGGCCCCGGACGGCGGGCGGACATTTCGGTTTTGGAATCTAGACCTCTTGAAACGGATAATGTCAAATTTCGATTAGGGAACAATTCTGTGATATGTGTGTCCAAGTCCAGTGTGTGTCGTTGTATGTGTGTTCAGATTTCACTGTGCTTAGGCTAGTCGTGTTAGTTGTCGGGAGGGGAGGAAATTTTGTAGAAGTAGTCGCCCTCTATGAGTCAAGAAAACGTGGAGCGACGTGACAACCGACAATGGGAAAACTCCAAGCTATAAGAAGAGGGAGCAGAGTACCTATTGGTGCTGTCGGTGGTCATCATGAGGATCCATAATATGTGGTCACCATATTATGGTGACCACATAAGAGCAACCACCGAGAATCCGAAAAATGCGATTTATAAGAAGAGGCAGAAGAGTAGGGACGGTCTGTTGCATTCCGCAGCCACCATTGATCCGAACACCACTAGCTATAAGAAGAGGTGGAATAGTAGGTAAGTCCGCTTCGATGACTCCTGTCCCAGCGAAGAAATCCCGAAACAGAGTATCCCTGCAAAACCCGGCACCTCCACGTGGGCCATCCTGGGCAGGATGACGGGATGACGCTAAAAGGTGGCGGAAATTCGAAAAATTAAAAACGCATCTGACCGATCGGTTTGATGTTAATTCTTTAGCCGATATTTATATGAACAAAGAACAATATTGGTTTTGTCGTTTCGAGCTATCTGGAGGAGAGCAGATGGGCGGAAAGTTGGAGTTGGCCATTTTCACCAGTAGGTACATTTTTCTCGCCGTGGTGGGCCCCAAATATTAATTAAGCCTTAAACCACTACTGATTTGTATTCAGGCGGTCCATACGAAGACGTTAAAAATATTCTCTTCATTAAATTGGCCCTTACCGGTTTTACAAATCAAAAATGCTATAAAAATCGAATAAAAAAAAAAAAACAGAAAATCGATTAAAAAAAAACAAAAACTGGGGTGTGGTTTTATGAAACCACGGTAAAAGTGAAACTTTTTTCCCACTAGTCTCTCCGGCTCGCTTCGCTCGCTCCCCTAGTGGGGTACGTAGCATCGATGGACACGTTTTTTATGTCTAGTCCCCCCCCCCCCCCATTTCCTACTCATTCACCTACCCTTGTATCTCTACCCACGCTTCATTTTGGCGTTTTCTCAATTTGATTTCTAACGTGGCACCTGATAACAACAAAACAAGCGGCATTGTTTACTGCATCCATTAATAACATCAATAAATATAAAATGGGGACATAATGACAAAGAACAAGTACGAAAGAAATGTGTGATAAATCGAGAGCTTTCCAACGAATGGTGAACGATTTTTGTACGATTATAACTGGCGAAGATGAAGTTCCGTAGCAACGAATCGGTTGTAAGCGAAAATCAACGGTAGCGTGACGGGACAAAAAACGACACACAGACCAAAAAATTTGGGACGATGTAATAAAAGTTTCACTTAAAAAAAAAAAAAAAAAAAGGTGTATACATGGAGTTTTTTTTTATGCGTTCACGTGAGACAGAATGTGATTCAAAAGACTTTTGAATCACATTCTGTCACATGTGAACGCATAAAAAAAAACTCCATGTATACACCTATATTTTTTTTTTTTTTTTTTTTTTTTTTTTTTAATCTTACTTAGTAAGATCGTGCGGAAGTGTGCGCTTTCTCATTATTTTCCACTTTTTGTACTAATGCGCCACGGCAAAAATGCGCTTTGGCTTGAATTGTTCGAGGTTCAAAATTATTTATGACGAGGTAATTATTTATGACGTATTATCCTGAAGATAAAGTTGTTCATTTTCTAAGAATTTCCTCGAGATAAATTCAAAAAACGCTGCAAATTTTACACAAGGGTTTATTATTCTTTGATATATGTTAGTTGCGCAAAAATTATTTCTGTGTCAAAAGAAAAAATGTTGAAAAAGAAATTTTTGGATTTTTTTTCAAAAAAATTTTTTTTTGATTTTTTTTTTCGAAAAGAATTGTTTTTTCAAAAATTCTTTATTCTTTACTCGAAAAATATTTAACCTCATGGGATCCTTCAAAAATCCCATTTTTAGCCCCATGAAAGCCCTATAGATCGCAACAGTGAAATCGGATCGCTGCGGGACCCCAAAAAATGAATTCTACGTCCAAAAATACTTCGAAAACGACACCTGACTCGATCCCATAGCCAAAAGCCTTCAAAAACCACCTTCTGTAGCCCCATTTTTAGCCCCATAGCGCCCCACGGGTTTGGGCGATCGGGCTGAAAACCTTGCGGGCACAACTAGATGGTAAACCGAGTATTTTGTCAAAATTTAGATTAAAAAAAAAATCCTACTGCCCAAAACGGCGGACGGCGTACGGCGGACGGACATTTCGTTTTCGAATCTAGACCACTTGAAACGGATAATGTCAAATTTTGAGGCCGATCGGAGTCGTCGACCCCCGTCGCGAAAACACAGGTGTATTATTCCAAGAATAATAAACCAAAATGGAAAAAAGAGGAAAACATTTGTTTTAAATTTTTTATTTTTTTTAATGAAAAATGATTATAAAAAACTAAACATTTATATTTTGTATTTTTTATGCTAAACCCATCTTTACCAATCAGTCTATCACCTTGAATATTGTCCGCCACCTTTTATCGTCATCGGCCCTTCTGTGCACCGGAGGGGACAGGAGGGCCTGCTGTGCCTCCTGGGGGAGTGTCTGAGAAGACCGAGAACCACCAGTCGTAAGGCCGCACTACCCCCCCGGCAGAAATGGCAAGATAAGTCCAAGAGCCGAGCCTTCAAGGAAGAGCAGAACAGGAATCAGGTGTAGAAGGACTAGAAGAGATTGTAATGGACCATAACTGGCCCCAGACACAATCTAATGGCTCAGTAAGGACAGCTCGGTAAGGGCTTACAGCAGGACAGACATTTCGGTTTTGGAATATAGACCTCTTGAAACGCTTTTATTTATTTATTATCCGCGGATAATGTCAAATTTTGAGGCCGATCGGAGTCTTCGACCTCCGTTGCGATTACGTCGGTGTATTATTCCAAGAATAATAGACCAAAAGGAGGGGAGCTTTTGGGCACCTCTTGTAACGCAGAGTGGAGTTTCCTTTCATTCTTCCTTGGATCACTTCAAATCAGCGTTTGCTCTCGAAAACATTTTTCAATAATAATGTCAATTATTAATTAGACTATCAAAAATCAGGTTGTCTCCCCTGTTTGCGTTTCTATTGATTTGCCTATCCGTTCATTCCTAATAGACGTTTCGTAACATAAATTCCGCGTTAACTGCGGTAACGAACCAACTTTGATGGCTTCACCCCCGCCAAGTCGGCGGCAAACAGCGAGGGTTTCCATGCGCAAATACTATTCAGACCTATTAGCGGGGAATCCGGCTCCTCTCGGCTCCCTCATTTGAACCCGAAGGGGGATCATCTTCAGTGATTAATTCCAATCAATTAAATCAAAAGCTCTCAATTAATTATTGATGCAACGGGAAGGCTCCGGAGGGCGGAAGGAGGAACAATTTGGCTCCCAGCGATTTCCACAAACAGAAGGATTTCATATTCAAATTAATTTAGGAAGAAGAGGAATTACACAGTCACACTCGAGTACCTTGATTAATTTTGCAAGACCAATTACAAGGGCATTAACAGCATTGTGAGGGCGGTGTTTGCTCAATATAATTTAGGATTCAGTTGTACCTTTCGGCAAATTTAAGTATAAATGGGACAATATTGGTTCGGTTTTGTGGGGCAATCGATGACTTTCTAATTGCTTACTCAAATGAATGAGCTTTTTTTCGTTATTCCCGATAAGGCCAATGCTTTTTAAAGGTTAAGGCTCTTTAAAAGCTGCTTTCTTTCTTTTCACTAAAACTCGGTTTCTTCCTATCTGAAACGGTCTTTGAAGTAAATATGATGTTTGAGATGGGGTTGCCAGTGGTGTTGGAAATACAGCGTTTTGAGAAACAGGGATTTCTCGGCTGCAAGGTGTAATTATATTGTTATTAGTTTCGTCGCTTTTTTGTTGGCAGCCCTGGCATGTCAAGAGGCCGACGAAGGACTGGGCAATGGTTCGTGAATTGCAGGTGTGGCCACATGGGCCGGAGTCTTCTCTTAAATTCGAAAGCCAGCCGCTAGTGGTTCCGTAGCGGGCCACGGGAAGCGCCACTCTCGGCGGCGTGATTGGGAAGTCCGGCTTCTCTCGCGAGTGGGTTCTCAGCTAATTACACGCTAATGTACCCGGTCACTCCCAATCCCGCCGCTGAAGTTATCGTTTCACTGACACGCAGTGCATTTTCGATTGGGACCGAGGACCGGGCCTTCCCCCTGGAGGGAGAACTAACACTGACACTGTCATCTCAGCTTCAATATTAGATTCCCCTGGACTCCCTTCTGGAAGCCAACGCATTCCAGACTACCACGACACGTGGTAGTCCTGTCGGTCTGGAGATAGCGGGTCTCCCTTTTCTGTCTCTATACCACCTCCCATGTCAGCAGATCACGGCACATCGTGTTATGCCCTGTTCAGGGGTATTCAGGTACTCCCTTCTTCCCCCAAAGACACTGGGGGCGAAATCCCACGCTATTAAAGAATTAGGAAATAAACAAAATAAAAACGCTGTTGCTTCAAGACCACTGACTCAAATATCAATTCTGACCACTGCTTTTCAAAGGAAATTTTGTCTACTTTAATTTTGGTTTATTATTCTTGGAATAATACACCTATGTTTTCGCGACGGGGGTCGACGACTCCGATCGGGCTCAAAATTTGACATTATCCGTTTCAAGAGGTCTACATTCTAAATCCGAAATGTCCGTCCGCCGTCCGCCGTCCGCCGTCCGCCATCCAGGCCGTTTTGGGCAGTAGGAATTTTTTAAAAAATCTGAAATTTCTGCAAAATACTTGGTTTACCATCTAGTTGTGCCCGCAAGGTTTTCAGTCCGATCGCCCAAACCCGTGGGGCGCTATGGGGCTATAATGGGGCTACGGGAGGGTTTTTTTGAAGGCTTTTAGCTATGGGATCGAGTTAGGTGTCGTTTTCGAAGTATTTTTGGACGTAGAATCCATTTTTTGGGGTCCCGGAACGATCCGATTTCACTGGGGCGATCTTTAGGGCATTCGTGGGGCTAAAAATGGGATTTTTGAAGGATCCCAGGATGTTAAATATTTTTCGAGTAAAAAATACAGCATTTTTGAAAAAGAAACATTTTTGAAAAAAAAAAAAATCAAAAAAAAAAGTTTTTGAGAAAAATCAAAAAAAAAAATATTTTTAAATTTTTTCATTGACAGAATTAAATTTCTGCACAAGTAACGTATATAAAAGAATAATAAACCCTTGTGTAAAATTTGCAGCGTTTGTTTTAAGTGGTCTTTTTCGAAAAACTCATAGTTTCAGGTGTATAAGCGAAAAACTAAAAAAAAAAAGTTCCTAAGTTTAAGGTTTTTTTCATTTTTCGATTTGAAGCCGACCACGGAGGAAGCAGCAAACTTCGTATTCGGATTCAGCACCCATAAAAAACTTATAGATCCGTTGAGAAAAAAAAACTCGGCCCTTTGGGCCCTGCCAGGGGGCAAGCTGGACTAGTGGCCTGACGGTGAGACAAGTGAGGACGCCGAACTAGTGGCCGAACGTACGGCAGGTGAGGTCGCTGAACTAGTGGCCTAAAGATAAGACAGGTGAGGATGCTGAACTAGTGGCCTAAACGATGTGAAAAGTGAGGACGCTGAACTAGTGGCCTGACGGTAAGACCAGTGAGGACGCCTAACTGGTGGCCTAACGTACGACAGGTGAGGCCGCTGAACTAGTGGCCTGACGGTAAGACCAGTGAGGACGCCGAACTAGTGGCCTAACGTACGACAAGTGAGGTTGCTGAACTAGTGGCCTAACGTACGACAGGTGAGGTCGCTGAACTAGTGGCCTAACGATAAAACAAGTGAGGATGCCGAACTAGTGACCTAACGTATATTTACATATTACGTAATACGTAATATTATAAACGCGACCCTCCCGCGTCATTCTCTCCGACTAACGTTTTTGGGCAGTTAGGTCACTGCTAGCAGCTTAAGCAGGTTCCATGCTAAACGGCACGTCTGAGCACCGATTCAGGACTATTTGGCGCTTCTGGAGCGTAGATCTGGTTGCTAAGCACCTGTAAAACGCCCTAACGCCAAAAAGGTCACTTTCCTACCTATTGACTTTTACATCAAACCCGATGATGTCTGGATTGAAATTATACATTGATTTCGGTGTGCATTATTTTGCCGAGTGATCCCCGAGCATTATGGAGGTGAGGTTATGAGGTAACGCGGTTTGCCCGGGCGGGAGATGTAGGTATTATGCTCATCGGATCAGAGGCGATCCGGGAAACGTGTAGTTCATTATAGACCGACGAGAGGAGCTTCCCGGATTAGTAATTACGGGAGTCGGAATTGGAAACGCACGCGGTTGGCTGGCCTGCTGTCGGGAGGGGGGAGGGATGATGCCGGTTTGAACAGTCAAACGGGTTATCAAATCATCTTCCCATTATCTGTAAATGTCGGTTGTCATGGCACCCCATTAAACCACCAGCGGCCTCCAATTCCCCGTCGACGGTTTCGGGTACTAACTCGGTTCAGCTCGGGTCCCATGCATTATTCAATCTTGGTTTAAAATTCATCCAACCCCCTCTTCTCCCACTTTAATTCACCTCCATATTCCACTTTCGGGATTCATCTCGAAATTCATATCTCGCCAAGATTTGATTGCTTTGCGCCCAAGTTAAATTACCGCCCTTAAATAAATCAGGAAATTACATAACCTCAAAATGGTAACACCAGCTTTACTTATTGAATTGGGGTACTTGTTTTTCGCAGGCTTAGTTAGTTTTGAATGCCCCCCCCCCCCCCACTAATTTTAAAAAATTTCGAGTTTCTTCGGCAAGTCTGAATTGTCTTAGTGGGTTGAGTGAATTGTAGTTGTAGACAGAACAAATACTTACCGTGCCTCAATATTTAGCTGTATTGAGTGAGTAATATCCAGCAGTTTTTCGGAGGTGAATTTTGACGGATTTCTAAATTTTCAAAGTCGACTTTCAAAATAGGAAAATCGATAGAAACTGCTGTTTACCTCCGACTCAAGGTGTGTTCAGTCAACCTCACGGCGCAACAGAAACTCATCATGCACGACTGCCAGGTATTGCTGGTGAGGTAGATTAATTTTGGACTAAACGAATTTTGAAATTTCCAAGTGGGAATCTCCCTTACCGGCAATACAGAAATTCTGCTTTAAAATTCGTACACCAAAAATGGTTTGACGAATATTTAACATTCTTCTATTGTATATTTAAGATGTTTGTGCATAAAGTTAGATTCCTTTCAGGGTAAAAAGAATCTCGCTCAAAAGTGAGATCTGACAGATTTAATGACAGTTTAATCGTTCGCTTTATAATGTGGTAGGAACCGCTATAAAGTGTGTTAAACTTTTCTTTCGGCTTATTTACGTACACGATGACATTTTGCGGTGTCTTACAGATTTCCTCCCGTTAAGGCTATTCATCCTCTTTTAATTAAACTTGATTTAACGCGTCCTCGACTTACAAACTGCCTCCAACAACGAGGATTCGGAGAGGAAAATAACCGTGAAAGGCCGACATCCGAGACTGTATTTAGCTGGAGGATATCCTTCAAGACCCCCCTCCACCCTTCGCTGCCCCTTCGCCTTCTCGATCGCACAATGAAAAGAGCGTCCCATCTCAAATTAAATAGTCCGCCCCATTCTGCAGCTTTGGTCGGGAATTAAAATGTTTATTTAAAGGGTGTGAAGACAAAAGGGTGTGTTAGCTAAGGGGAGATTACTCCCGCGAATAGTTTATACAACTGGATGATCAATTTTTAATGGCTTTCCGTTCGCCTTCTGTTTCAGATTGAAGCCTTTTCTTGTTCCTCAGGCATGAATATTGACTAAAAATTACAACTGTTTGCCTACCTTTTCCTCCCGTTCAAATTCAATCTGAGCCTGAGAATGAGATTAGAAAAGTAGAAAAAAAAAAAAAAAAAAAACCCGTACCGTGTACTGAATTTTGCTTTATTATTCCGGGAACTCTTGGCAGTTTTGGGCAGTAGAAATTTCTTTAAAAATCTGAAATTTTGACAAAATACTCGGTTTACTATCTAGTTGTGCCTGCAAGATTTTCAGCCCGATCGTCTCGACCCGAGGGGCTCTGTGGGGCTAAAAAGAGGCTACGGGAGGGGTTTTTGAAGGATTTTGACTATAGTATCGAGTTAGGTGTCGTTTCCGAAGTATTTTTGGACGTAGAATCCATTTTTGGGGGTCCCGGAACGATCCGATTTCACTGTGGCGATCTATACGGCTTTCATGGGGCTACAAATGGGATTTTTGAAAAATCCCAGGTCGAATATTTTTCCAGTAAAAAACAAAAAAAAAAAAAAAAACAATGCTTCCGTAGTCTCGGAAGCAAAATTTGAGAAAAGTTTTGAAAAAAAAAAAAAAAAATGCAAAAAAATTTTTTTTTTTAATGTTTTTTAATGACAGAATTAAATTTCCGCACAAGTAACTTGTATCAAAGAATAATAAACCCTTGTGTAAAATTTGCAGCGTTTTTTATTGATTTTTTTTTTAACGTAGAATCCATTTTCAGGGGTCTCAGTACGATCCGATTTCACCGTGGGGATCTGTGAGGCTTTCGTGGGGCTACAAATGGGATTTTTGGAGGATCCCAGAAGTTAAAATAAAGTGTCGTTTCCCTCCTTGTCCTCAACTGTTAATTTACTGTTAATAAACTTTCAAATAAATGTTTTTTTGTTTCTCTTGTTCGTTTTTTGTTCACTGTTAATCTGGTAACTGATATTTAATTATCGAAATGTTAGTTCATTAACACGTTAATTTTGACAGTTAACCAATTAGCATCACATCTCTAATTGACTCCCAATAGTCCCCCACCCCCAGAGGTGGATGAGCAGTGGATCTCTCCCTGGGTAGTGCGAACCCCTTCTTCCCATCACCATTTCTCCTTCCCTTCCAATTCCTTCTGTCTCCCCCCCCCCCCCCACCATTGGCTATAGAGTGGTAAACTACTCTTCATCTTGAAATTTTCTAAAGATATATTAAACTGTATGTTGTCAACAGGATCAGGGTGAGGGTCAACGAAAAATTCCACTCCTTTGCCGAGCTTTCGGAAAATATATTTCCTTCCTCAGGGCCTAAACACAACCATCTATTGTCAAATTGCGGCATAACTTATCTTCTTTGGTTGACACTCCAGAAGCTAGTCCAAGTCGAGCATTTGTGTCGCTTTCGTATATTCAAGGCATCTCTCCGAAGTTAAAGGCATTGCTGGAACGAGAAGTTCAGGATCTCAAGATTGTTTACCAATATAAGAATAGAGTCTCCAACTTACATACAAAGTTGAAAGCAAAAGACCCTTTAATGCTTTAAAGACCCTTTAATCCAAGGTAATATATCAAATTGACTGTTCCTCATGCTCTACCTGTTACATTGGGCAAACGAAACAATACATTAAAGACAGGAATCGCCAGCACTCGAGTGAGTGTAGAACTCAAAGACAGGAATCTGAATGCGCACTAGCTCAGCACGCAAGGGAAAATAACCACGAATTCAAATTTAGTGATACCATAGTTTTAGATCGGGAACCAATTTTGGGCAGGAGACTGTTCAAAGAGATGGCATAATATGAATATATTATAATATATTATAATATGAATATATTATATTCACATGACCCCGTCAGCATGTAATAAACGTACAGACACCTCCGGCTTGAGTTCTGTCTATTCTGGTATTTTGGCAGAAATCTGTAAAATCCGTACTAATGTATAAATTACCTCCTACCATTATTGTTTGTTCAAACCGTTACTTGGCACAGTTACTTGAAACCCATCTCGTGTTGGAAGGTATAAATTGTCTGAACATAAAAAATTTGTTAAATACATATTTCTACATGCCAGGATGCCTGATATTCATAATCAGGGGCACTAATTATAATTTATTTAGGGACTTGTTATATTGATGTCCTCCATGGAGACATAAGGAAACGTTATCATATCAATGTTATCACCTAACAAAAGTTTTTACAACGTGACTCGAATTTAATTTATATTATTTTACCCATCTATGACGCCAAATCCACCTTTTTCAATAATTACTATTATCTATGCTAGTCCTACTCATATGACTAGGTGAGTGAATTCTAAATTTTCAAAAATTTTTATATATAAATTATTTTGCTAACTTGCACCTAAGATTTAAACTTAAATATAGCTTGACTGTGATACTTATGGTCTAAATTAGATTCTACGATACTTACCTCTTAAACCAACAAACTTACCATGTTATGTCCCTGCAGTGTATCTTGGTTCCTACACATCCGTACTGACTTCGATGTAACCACCATCCGATAGTTGCTCTCTGAGTAAGTAGCCTACCATGTTCAATACCTATATAAATAATAAGTTATGCCGCAATTTGACAATAGATGGTTGTGTTTAGGCCCTGAGGAAGGAAATATATTTTCCGAAAGCTCGGCAAAGGAGTGGAATTTTTGTTGACCCTCACCCTGATCCTGTTGACAACATACTGCATCTTGGGTCGATCATCATAACATCAGATATATTAAACTTGTTTGTTTCCGAAGAACCCCGTCTTTTGGAATATTATGCTCTAAATTTTGCTGTAACCCGTTCACTTTTTATCGACTTTTTAATCACCCGCGTGAAAACAATTGGAGTGAATGGCGTTTCCAAAGTTGACATGAAGTAGTTATATAAATTAAGGACGAGCCACTCGCTTTTAGATCTCGCTCGTTGATTGTGTCCATCACGCGAAAATACCACGCTCGGTCTATCCTCCTCGTTTTCTCCTCTCCCCCTCCCTTCGAAAATTAAAAATCATCCCCCCCGTAATAACTTCACGGTGTAAGCCGCCGAAGGGTTGTTGAGGGTTGCGCGCGAGTCACGCGTACGAAGTCACGCTAACGTCGTCCAATCAGTGCCTTCAAGCCTGTTTAGAGTCCACTCGGGAAAGGGTTTACATTATTAATGTTACCGTGACTTTCCTCCTTTTGATTGCTAAATTTCGGACGGTAAAAAAGTCCCACAAGTACACATCGTTCATGGGAACTGTAGGCCTCTTATTTTTTAATTCTTGTTTCCAGTTTTCATTTTGACCTTATTTATGTCAAAGTCAATTTTGGCTTTTGAGAGGAACAACCAATTTTGTTTTCAATTCAAGATACTCTAAGAAAAAACGCTGCAAATTTTACACAAGGGTTTATTATTCTTTGATATACGTTACTTGTGCAGAAATTTAATTCTGTCAATAAAAAAACGCTGCAAATTTTACACAAGGGTTTATTATTCTTTGATATACATTACTTGTGCAGAAATTTAATTCTGTCAAGGAAAAAATTTAAAAAAAAAATTTTTTTTGGATTTTTATCTCAAAAAATTTTTTTTGGATTTTTGTTCAAAAATGTGTTTTTTTTTCAAAAATTTCGTATTTTTTACTCGAAAAATATTTAACATCCTGGGATTCTTCAAAAATCCCATTTTTAGCCCCATGAAAGCCCTATAGATCGCCACAGTGAAATCGGATCGTTCCGGGACCCCAAAAAATGGATTCTACGCCCAAAAATACTTCGAAAACGACACTTAACTCGATCCCATAGCTAAAAGCCTTCAAAAAAACCCTCCCGTAGCCCCATTATAGCCCCATAGCGCCCCACGGGTTTGGGCGATCGGACTGAAAACCTTGCGGGCACAACTAGATGGTAAACCAAGTATTTTGCCGAAATTTCAGATTTTAAAAAAAATTCCTACTGCCCAAAACGGCCTGGACGGCGGACGGCGGACGGCGGACGGACATTTCGGATTTTGAATGTAGACCTCTTGAAACGGATAATGTCAAATTTTGAGCCCGATCGTAGTCGTCGACCCCCGTCGCGAAAACGTAGGTGTATTATTCCAAGAATAATAAACCAAAAGTGTCATTAAATAATATTTTTGGGATAAAATCTGAAGCAATCTCAGCAGCAGCCGTGATGCCGTTTCTTGTCACGTAAAAACCTTTTACATCTCAAGTTTTCTCTTGAAGGGAGACTACAAAACAAGAGCGACAGAATTGGAAAAACAATTACTCAAATTGGCCTTCCTAAGGGGTATGTTTCCGGGGGAAGGAGGAGCCCTTTAAGTTAACTTCCGGGAAAATATTATTCATAGCGATGACGACGGGGGAAAAGTCGAGGGAATGACGACGTCGAATTGGGACTCGAGTTAATAAATATGACAATTGTGTACGAGAAAGTCTTTGGGAAAAGCTGTGTTACAAGTCGCCTTACAAATCCGATTACTTCCGTGAGGAGGGGAGGCGGTCTTGAAGGAGGGGGAAAATTAAATTCCCGGTTCGGATCAGGGCCTGAGCCTTCTGGGGTAGGGAACCCGGCGTGATTTTTAATTTGCAAAGTCAGGAGGCCGTGAAATCCCCAGGGAGAGACATCTGGTGGCCGGGGATGGTAATTAATGGAGTCGCTGTGACTCCTCTTCTTCTCTTACATGTCTCTTGTCTGTTTTTATCGGTAAAACTCCGTCAAACCCGGTCAGCGAAGCACAATAATTACTTTCAGGTGGATCCATAAATTCAGGATGGTGGAGAGGGGCACTCTGTACCAGTATTAGACCTTCGAGAGGTTGGAATCATACGTGTTTTGGATCCTTGCAGATGCTAGAAGCATTCGCAAAAAAAACCTGTAAAAACTTTTACACCTTTAAAAATCTAATAAAAAAAAAAAAAAAAAAAGGAATGGTCTTTTGTAGGGCATTGGAACGTCTTTGTTTAGGTTGGCAGCTGATTATGGCTCTCGGTTGATGAGCAGTTTATAGTAGTCGCTATACTTGGAAGAGGCCACATGCGTCAAAGTCCTTGTTTTTTCTTTCTTCCACAAACGCTCACACTACTTTGTTGTGTTGTGTGTTTGAAGACCCGCCTGGTGGGGGGGGGGGGGGGGGGGGGCTCCCGTGGCGAAGGTGGCCAAGGCATCCTTCTTCAACACACAAGATTGAGGGATCGAATGAACCTCTCTTGGGAGTCGTCTGGCATGGCAGGGCAAATATTTCTGGTGGACCGGTCAAAACATGCCTTCGTTTGCTGAGGACGTTGAGCTATCCACAGCGATCTACGGGTAAATCCTCTAATTTTTTTCTAAGTTTTTTCTACTTCCAAAATGGGCCCAATTCGGACCCCTCTCGGATCCTATTCGGACCACTAGGTCACTTACAGGGCCCGAATCGGTCGCAGTGGATGAAGTAATGACGTTGTTTGGAGCATTTTTATTGAATTTTGGTTTATTATTCTTGGAATAATACACCTATGTTTTCGCGACGGAGGTCGACGACTCGGATCGGCCTCAAAATTTGAAATTATCCTTTTCAAGAGGTCTACATTGCAAAACCAAAATGTTCGTCCGCCGTCCAGGCCGTTTTGGGCTGTCGGAATTTTTTTAAATATGAAATTTTGAGAAAATACTCGGTTTACCATCTAGTTGTGCCCGCAAGGTTTTCAGCTCGATCGCTCAAACCCGTGGGGCGCTATGGGGCTAAAATGGGGCTACGGGAGGTTTTTTTAAGGCTTGTGGCTATGGGATCGAGTCAGGTGTCGTTTTCGAAGTATTTTTGGACGTAGAATCCATTTTTTGGGGTCCCGCAACGATCCGATTTCACTGTGGCGATCTACAGGGCTTTCATGGGGCTAAAAATGGGATTTTTGAAGGATCCCAGGAGGTTGAATATTTTTCAAGTAAAAAAATAAAAAATTTTTGAAAAAAAAAAAATCAAAAAATTTGTTTTAAAATATAAAAATCCCAAAACATTTTTTAACGTTTTTTTCATTGACAGAATTAAATTTCTGCACGAGTAACGTATATCAATATCAAAGAATAATAAACCCTTGTGTAAAATTTGCAGCGTTTTTTTCAATCAAATATTGTATTTTCGCTGATGAGTCAGTTAGAGCTCAACAATATCTACGATAAAAAATAAAAATGGCCCATATCCATTTTATAGGTTTTTTCAGCTTTGCCCCCCCCCCCCCCCCCCCCCGTTGCGCGATAAAACGGTCGAGCTGGGAAACACATCCGTCTTCCATTCGCTGAGGATTCCCCCCATCATCTCGCTACGGTATTCGTCAACACTCCAGTTAACCCAATTCAACTCCAAAATTACACCAAGTTTTTCGATACCTTCCGCCGTCTTGAGTCAGTCTGCCCCGATCAGGCCGGGATAAGACTGTTAATTCCAGTTTAACGATGTAGCTTATAACGAGCACGTTAGAACGGAAAAGGGGGGGAGGGGACCGCTCATGCAACAATCACCCTGTTTGGGATTTGTAGGGAGAAGCCGGGTGGCTTTGTAATTGTGGTATTAACTTAATTGAGGCCTCCACTTGTTACGAGAGAGGGTTTACAATTGATAAGTGACGAGGGGTGTATTAGGGTGTATAGGGGGTGGAAACCTTCTACTAAAGGGGAAACCATGACCAACTTTTGCAAGTCCTCTGGAGGTTTTTGAAAGTGCGCTGAGTTGAAAAGTTACAAGCGAAGATGAAAACAGAAAACAACGAAGAAACGAGCGATTGCAACAGCTACAATATTCTTTACTTTCATTTTGTATTCTTCTTTAGTTTCCGTTCTTATAATTTTTTCTTTATATTGAAAATCGACGAAAAAAACCCCCATCGTTACGGTCGGCAATTATTGTTCAGCAGTCTTTGATTGGAACCTGCTTTTTTTTCCTTTTTCCACTTATATTGGAATATCTCGATCCGTCGTCATTTCGAAAAAAGTTAACAAAAAACCATTGTTCACTTTTACAACAGCGATAAAAGCTAAGAGATCGTTAATTGTATAAAGTCTTGCGATAATATCGGCGTTTCATTTCGCAGATAAAAACCTTGTCTTGATAAATAATTGACTAAGTGTGTGGAATTAAAACGGGTGTAAACTTTGTCGGTGCCTTTAAGAATGCATCAATTTACCTTGCAGTTTTTGCAATTTTTGTGGTTGAGTGATTAACCAACAATTGTGATAACTTTAATGTCGGGATGGTGAAAGTTCTTATTATGCCGTCTGATTTGATAGGTGGATGAAGCTCGAATATATAATATGTAAGCCCGAAAGCGGCAAGTTGATCGTTGGGAGTGATCCGTCGGGGTTTTCCGTTGTTTCAGGATGTCCATCGCTGTTGGGCTGCCGTCGCCAAATGGCCCCGTTTCAACGCTCCAACAGGCCAAACCGAACCAGGTTAGTTGACGAGAGTGTAATGTTGAGGATGTTTGCACGAGCGAGTTCGCCTGGCAAATCCGCACGATCCACTTGAATAGCTTCTACGCGAAGAGAAATTGTCTTGTTCTTGATGCCACTGGTTCTTCACACACATTTTAAAGAAATGATCTCTCTTCAAACACTCCCCCTTTCAAGAAATATTGTCCTTTTAAAAACAATTAAAGAGCTTTTTAATTTTCAAATACTGGTAGTTGGCACTTTTTTAGGAGCAGGTTCGTAGTCGCATATTCTTTTTTTTTTCTCGTAAGAATGGTCGTGTGCGAACAAGTCTTTTGAGAACACATAATTGAAGCGCTATTCATTCATTCTTTCTTTCTATCACTCTTTCTCAGTCTTCGTTTTCTCTCACTTTCACTGTTTCTCTGTCTTCGTCCAATCTCTTGCTATCACTCTTTTTCTGTCTTCGTCACTCTCTCCCTATCACTCTTTCTGTTCTCTGAAAAAGGAACCATCACATCTGGCGTCCTACAAGGAAAAGTCTATGTTCAACAACTTCGTCTCTGACTTGGGCCTTTTTATCATCAAATGGTCTCCCAGGCATAAGGACTGGCCACAACTACGAAATACTGATCGTAGAGTTCGCCGATTTTTGCTTGCTTTCCAAGCATATCAGCAGCAGTGATCACCGACAAGACTGTGATCTTCTTCTACAAGTACCCGCTGTTCTGAGCTTCTTAGGTTGTGTCTAAGGCCATTTCTGGCCCATTACAACCTTTCTCGTACCTTCTGCTCGCTTTCTTCCTCCAGGGGAAGTGCACTTATGTTTCTTCAATCTTCTTTCCCCACCTTGGTCTTCAGCACTCCCCTAGGGGGAGTACAGCGGGCCCTTCTGTCCCCTCTGGCATTAGCCAAACCATTCTGGTGCGCCCAGGATGGACCAACGTGGAGGTGCCGGGTTTCAAAGGAGCTCTTATAACTTCAAATTGTCTCGAAATTCTTTGGGACAGGAGTCATCGCAGCGGACCTTCATACTATTCCACCTCTTCTTGTATTTTGTGGCGTTCGGGTCGTTGGTGGCTGCGGAATGCAACAAACTGTACCTACACTTATGCTTCTTCTTGTAACTTACAGTTTTCGGATCACTGGTGGTTGCTCTCTCCACGTTTACTTGTCTGGTGGAGGGCGAGTACTTCTAAAAATTTTCCTCCCCTCCCTAAAACTAACACGCAGGCAAAAATAAAATCTGAACGCACGTACGATGACGCACACTGAACTTGAACACACATACGATGACACACATATCACAGTTTGTTCCCTAATATATCCTCTTTCACACACCTTTCACTCACTTCACGCATTCTAGACGAGATTGGCGACCACTTCACCAAAACAGTCTCATTCCTGTGCGAGCAGAAAAAAAATCTTCTAGCAATCCCTGTCCATTGACGATCTTCGTCGGCCTACTCCTCTGCACAGCAATCTTGACCATCATCATCTGCAGCAGTTCATATTTCGGGTTCGTCATAATAGCCCCTATAGCCCAGTTATGCAACCTTTCGTCGTTTTATGGTGGTCAGGAGTTCCCCGTTTCAAATTGCTGTGCCGCAGAAAATAGTCGTTCCGCCGTTCATGGGATCTTTAACATCCGGATATCTGCCACAACCATATACAGCCTCCCTGTACACCTGCTCCGAGTATAAATTGTACTGGACCGGTTACAGAAATCAGCCCTGCCCCTGTATCGGAATACGCTCAGAAAGCACACCATCCACTTGAAATTGGGCTCTCTGCTGACAGTGAAGGTTCCCGATCAGTCGCTTAGTCCAAACCCACGCCTTCAAGGATTTGCACCTGGATGCTCAAGATTGTCGGAGATTGCGATAGACTAGGCTGCCTTCTTAGTTCCCTGCCTTTTAGCTTGAGTAGCTCATCAGCATTCTTGGTGTTGCTGCCATGCGTTTGCTGTGAGCATGACCTTTGAGGAGTTGCCATCTTTTGGCGGTTTTGAATGACATCCACCTGTTGATGGCGCTTCTGAAGGAGGTTTGTGGTAGGCCAGCTGCTGGCACTGGGCGTGTGAAGGCAGTCTGAGAGCCCTTCCTGGTCAGAGCGTCAGCCTGGTATGCCTCTATGCCCTGTCACCCACTCCAGGGAGTCCCTGTAGCGTTTCGCCAGGGTGTTGAGTATTTGCACGCAGTCTTGTACCACTCTTGACGAGATGGTAGGAGCTGTTAGTGCCTTGATCGTGACTGTCTCAGAGTATGTGGAATGGACTCCAATGAGCCCCCATCTCAAGCTCTCTCTTGCTCCTGCGTCGATCGCAATTACTTCGGCCTGGAAGACTGAGGCAGCTCAGCACCGGTGCCTGTCTCCATTTTCGACCCGTTCGTGTACCAGTTGATGTCATTGGGACAGCTTAGTTGCCTCTGGCCCTCTCCGAGTTACATGTATTGGTGGGGTTCTGAAGGAATTTGGGTGTAACGTCTGCCATCATTTCAAGTTATGGGTCTATCACTACCCTCATGATTTTGGAGTGGCCAGGGGATTCCCTCCAGGTTTTGTTCCACTTCTGCCTCAAGGAAGCCATGGTTGCCTCCCTTTTTATGAAGATATCTAGGGGGGTAGAGTCCCGGTCGTATTTCTATTGTGGCAGTTGGTGTGCCGTTGCGCCCGTGATGGCCAGACATTAGGGATGGAAAATCGGGATGAAGTATCGATTTTTTGAATCGATTCAGAATCGGATGCTCCAAATCGATTTCCCAAAAAAATCGCCATAAAAGTATCGATTTTTTGGAAAATCTATTCAAAAATCGGTCTTACAAAAAAAAGTTTTTTTAATGAGTGATAACTGTAGATATATTCAAAGTAGGTAGATTCAAGAAAAAATCGTTAAGAAAATTTATTTAAAATTAAAATTGTATTAGTTTTCAAAAATTTTGATAATAAACAATGTTTATTATTAAATGTCATTTAATCAGACGAGTTATCAGTTTCGCTGTCTGAAACTGGCGGACGTCGCTTGTAACTAGTGAGTTTTGTTGTTATTAGCTATTAATCATAATTTTTAATCGACCTAAGACTCGAAATTTGCTGGAATCATTTGAAATACTAAACTAATTTTTATAAATGACGAAAATTGATTCAAGATTTTTTTAAAATCAGTAGTAAAAAATCGATTCACGATTTTTACAAAAATCGGAAGTAGGTAAAAAATTGGAACCTGAAGATCGATTCAAAAAATCGAAAAATCGATTTTTTATAAAATCGGAAATCGATTCCCATCCCTACCAGACATGCCAGGCACTGTAGACATGCTGGTTAGGGTGTAGAATGCCCCGACCTAATTGCACAGCAGTATGTGAGGATGGGTCTTACTATCGCGGTGTAGATCCGATGGACCATCCGCGACTGCAATCCCCAAGTCCCACATGCGCGCTTGGCACACATGAGGGCACCCTTGCCTTTGTCTATGTAGGTGTTTGTTCCAGGTCCCTCAGGACCCAGCCCTCTCGGGATCGCTGAGATGTGCTGCTCTATCTCCCTCACTCACTTGCTCTCATTCTTTCTCTATCCTTCTCTCTTGCTCACCACTGTTTCTGTATCTCAATCTTTCGCTCTCACTCTTTCTCTATCTCAACCTCTCTCAAGTTTAAATGCCGTTTTTCCCGTTAGATCTAAGTGTACTCGCGTGCGACCAAATTTCAAAACCACATAAATAAAGCCCTACCTATTCATTCATTCATATAATGTCCCCCTCTTTCGTCATTTCCAGAACTTGCTCAGTCATATTTACTATTAAAAGACAATTTTTTCAATCAAATCTCCGTTTTTGCAACCAACAGTAAAACATGAATGAATAGCCCTGACATAGCATGATGCAATAAAGGAGCAAAACAATGAAGTGAGCACACGGTAAACTACAGAACAAAGAAGGGTGAAGTGCACACTATACGTAATTGTGGTTATCAGCTTGCTCCTGTCTCCCCATCAAAATCGACTGTGTTTATTGCTAACCATTAAAGTTTGGTATTAAATTTGGTTTACCATCAGGTGGGAACCGTCGTGCTGTACGGTGTGCCGATCGTATCGCTTGTCATGGAAAACCAGGAGAGGTTGTGTTTGGCTCAAATATCGAACACCCTGTTGAAAGCCTTTTCGTATAATGAGATCCATAACAGGCGGGTGGCTTTGGGCATTACTTGCGTCCAGTGTACGCCCGTGCAGTTGGAGATGCTTCGGAGGGCTGGAGCGATGCCTGTGTCTTCGAGGAGATGCGGTGAGAATTGTGGGAAATATTGAAGTGATTGGGGGTTCGAAATGGAAGGGTACGAAGGTGGTTATGATTTTCAGGGATGATCACCAGGCGGGAGGCAGAACGGCTGTGTAAGTCCTTCTTGGGGGACAATTCTCCACCGCGGCTGCCCGAAGACTTTGCCTTTGCCGTGCATCACGATTGTGCCTGGGGCTGCCGCGGAGCCTTCTTACCCTCACGGTACAACTCATCCAGGGCCAAATGCATCAAATGCTCCACGTGTGGCCTTTTCTTCTCCCCCAACAAATTCATATTCCACTCGCACAGGACGGGACCGGCTGCTAAATACGTCCAGCCGGATGCGGCCAATTTCAACTCTTGGCGTCGTCACATGCGGCTGAGCGGCAGCCCGCCTGAAGAGGTGAGACACATTAATTTCCTGCAACACGTTGGCGCTTGCCACAATTTTCCAGTAAAGGGCATAAAATATATTTGAGTCTTTTGAGGGAGGTGACGTGCTGCCGCAGGTGGTGCACGCTTGGGAGGACGTCAAAGCCATGTTCAACGGCGGCACCAGAAAGAGGATGTTGTCGACTGGCGCCTCTGGCGGCAGCAGCGGCAAGTCTTCGCGACGACGGTCCCACTCCCCACCACCACCGGTCACCCCGCCGTCGGCTCCAAGGGTGCCACCGCTGGTGATGGACTACGTCTGGAAAGCTCCTTTGTACCCGATGTGGCTCCCACCTGCGCCCCTGTTGCTGCCACCACCGGCCGACGCCAAACCCTACTCCTCGGCCTTTACACCTGTCTACCCCGCGCCAGCTGTACCACCTCCGGCAAAAGGGCTGTCGTCGGCAGATTCAGACTCAGAAGAAACCGTCGATATCGAAACCTGTCCTGAAGAAGAAGTGAAACCTCTGTGGAGCCCCATCTCACAGGTAAGTTTATATTCTAGTCATCTATCTAGACGATGTACATAAAACCGCAATGAGCTCGTGCCAACAGACGGCAATTGGGGTGAGAGAGAAAAACAAGGAACTAGAACATGGCCGTGCACACAGCACCACGCCAGCAGCATTGCAGTGCGCGGATACCAAGCTGAAGCCTAGCCGTTTACGTTTTGACGGTTAGTCCAGTTCCCAGAGGATTTCACCTTACAAAAGGTGGGGTAGAAGATTTAATTTTTTTATTTCGTTTTAATGGGTATAAAGAGTAAAATATAAAAAATGTGACTAAATCTGGGCTCGGCACAACTTTTGGTAGCCGAAAAACCTCGAAATTTTCGGACATTTTTCGGTTTTTTCGCAATATCTCGAAGAGAAATGGTTCTAGCGAAAAACAGTCCCTATACAAAGTTGTAGAGCATTAAATTCCCTACAAATTGCATATATAACGTTTTCTTCTACGACCAATAGGGAGCGAGCTACAGCATCTCAAAGATGGACCATTTTTCTCAAAATGGTAAAAAAGCCAAGTAACGCCTTCGTTTGTGTGTGTTAGGGGGGCTCACAGAAAAGTTATAGATCATTCTACTTCATTTTCATAACAATAACGCCTATTTCGAATTTTCTGCTAAGCACCACCGTTTTGTTTCACTTTAGGCCCTGATGAAGCTTTAAAACAATGCGAAAGCTCGGCGAATAGGTTGACGTGCTTTTTCTCACATTGCATTGGACTGTGAGGGTTTCCATATGCCTAATCATTCCTCGTCAGTTATCAATTTGGGCCGGTGGGTTGCGGGGTTGATGGGGTTAGCGAGAGGGGGGGGTCTGGAGAACCTTATTCGACAAAAATATAAGTCAAAAATAGAATCAAATAATGCATGGGTCGCAATAACACACACAAAAGAAGGCGTTACTTGGCTTTTTTACCATTTTGAGAAAAATGGTCCATCTTTGAGATGCTGTAGCTCGCTCCCTATTGGTCGTAGAAGAAAAGGTTATATACAAAATTTGTAGGGAATTTAATGCTCTACAACTTTGTATAGGGATTGTTTTTCGGTAGAACCATTTCTTTTCGAGATATTGCGAAAAAACCGAAAAATGTCCGAAAATTTCGAGGTTTTTCGTCTACCAAAAGTTGTGCCGAGCCCAAATTTAGTCATATTTTACTCTTTATACTCATTAAAACGAAATAAAAAATTAAATCTTCTACCCCACCTTTTGTAAGGTGAACCCCTTATTTGGTCTCTGGGAACTGGACTAGGTGGGATAATGCTGAGATAATACTAACGACCGGTCGGTTGCTCAGCCGTCGTCTGGGGGATGTCGCAAGTGTACTCTCCAACCACTGGTCTTGGAACAGGGCGCCGCACTGAGCCAGCACCGTCACATACAGACTCCTTCTTCCATGGATGAGAACTTAATTCATCAACTCCCACTGAATTCTGCTTCCAAAAAGTAAGGTTTAGGCCAAGATTTAATTTTTCTTGGCGGTAACTGTTCTCGCTGGGAACGAAGCTTTTCATTCTTTAGTTTTTTCGTTCGGTTTAGGACAAAAAATTCCGTGAATCAATGATACATGCAATTAGGACATAAAATTACGATAATAACAAAACAAGTGGAACGAAGTCTGAAGGAACAATATTTTATCGTTCGGGTCAAGAATTCTTTTCTTCTCGAAAAGAACGTTCTTCACCAATAAAATATACCGATCGATAAAAATTTTATCGTATTATATTAAATATAATATAAAACGAAATCTGAAGAAACAGTATTAAATTTTAATATTGTTTCTTCAGATTTCGTTCCCACTGGGAACAGTATTTTGCGGAACTTTATAATATCGCTCTCATTTGGAACTTTATTCTAAAAGTTCTCATGTTTCGCTCTTTTTAGTATCGAAAAGGGAACCGAACGGAATGATTAGATTTAGATTAATACCAGGGAGCTGTTTATATGTAAGACTTCCATACCTTAGTGGGTTCCTGAGAGGCGCCACACTTCCCACACCTGGGCCTGTAGACCTGTTGTGCTGCCTCTTGGAGTTACTATGGTAGGAGTTCTGTGCCCTTGAAGAGGTTAAATAGTCCTCCTACCAGGTCCTGATGCGCCAGTATCTCTCCCCGGTCCACTGATCCCAGAGCAAGACTGTCATAGTTTCCGGGGTTCATTAGTACCTTCAATTGTTTCATTTTATTCATTCATTTTGGTTCATTGTTCTTGGAATAATTATCATACACCTATGTCATCGCGATGGAGGTCGACGACACCGATCGGCCTCAAAATTTGACATTATTCGTTTCAAGAGGTCGAGATTCCAAAAACGAACTGTCCGTCCGCCGCCCGGGCCTTTTTGGGCAGTAGGAATTTTTCAAAAAAATCTGAAATTCTGACAAAATACTCGGTTTACCATCTAGTTGTGCCCGCAAGGTTTTCAGCCCGATCGCCCAAACCCGTGGGTCGCTATGGGGCTAAAATGGGGCTACGGGAGGGGTTTTTGGCTATGGGATCGAGTTAGGTGTCGTTTTCGAAGTATTTTTGGACATAGAATCCATTTTTGGGGGCCTGAACGATCCGATATCACTGTTGCGATCTAAAGGGCTTTCATGGGGCTACAAATGGGATTTTTGAAGGATCCCAGGAAGTCAAATATTTTCCGAATAAAAACATAATATTATTATGTAGGTATTTTGGGAAAATAAAACCCTGCAAATTTTACGCAAGGGTTTATTATTTTTTGATATAGGTCACTTGTGCAAAAATTATTTCTGTGTCAAAAGAAAAAAGTTTGGAAAAAAAAATTTTGGATTTTTTTTTTGGATTTATTTTTGGATTTTTTTCAAAATCAAATTTTTTTTTTTTTTCAAAAAGTTTTACTCGAAAAATATTTAACCTCCTGGGATCCTTCAAAAATCCCATTTTTAGCTCCATGAAAGCCCTATAGATCGCCACAGTAAAATCGGATCGGTCCGGGACCCCAAAAAATGGATTCTACGTCCAAAAATACTTCGAAAACGACACCTAACTCGATCCCATAGCTAAAGGCCTTCAAAAAGCCCCTCCCATAGCCCCACTTTAGCCCCATAGCGCCCCACGGGTTTGGGCGATCGGGCTGAAAACCTTGCGGGCACAACTAGATGGTAAGCCAAGTATTTGGTCAAAATTTCAGATTTAAAAAAAATTCCTACTGCCCAAAACGGCCTGGACGGCGGACGGACATTTCGGTTTTGGAATTTAGGCCTCTTGAAACGGATAATGTCAAATTTTGAGGCCGATTGGAGTCGTCGACCCCCGTCGCGAAAACAGGTGTATTATTCCAAGAATAATAAACCAAAATTGAGTGCTTACCCTTAGCCATCCACACAAGGAGCCGGCTTCAGTCAGACTAACCTGTGTAGTGAGGCACTTTTTACAAATCGTCAGAAACCCATCAATAACCTCTCCCACCTCTTCTCCGTCTTCACCATTTTTGCCTGAACCCTTTCCTGTGAGTCTGAGTAAAACGAGGGGTTGCTAAGACCAGTAATCTTATTATTCAACTTTTAAGTTCAACCTGTCTCTCACTGGATACCCTGACTGTAACTGGTACATCTCTGAAAGAATGACTCCCGATGAAGACTTCAGTCATTCTGACAAAAGTTTTTGTCAGTCAGTGCCGGCTTTTGTACTGCTCTCCACAAGTACTGATTGGCGTGAAAGAAGCATAGAGAAGTTCGAGCTGCCCTCGGCCCTATGATTCAGAACTCAGTCATTTCTAAGTCCCGGGAGACGATTGTATTCCTTACTAATTTCTGATACATTCTATTATTCGAGATATTCTCCGCCACCTTCGCTCGCTCCTGCCCGTAAATGTTCACGTGTTCCGTCCAACTTTGACGACTCCTTACGTCCCTCAGATGACACACGATATTGACAAATTGTCCTCAGAAAGCCATTTAATACAACCAGATCAGTTAAAGTGTGTTGAAACAGGAAGATCAAGAAGGTGGTGTTTACCCGCCAATGATGGATGGCACGTGTTACAAAATGGTGCTCAAACTCCCTTGTTCCACCTTCAAAGCCCACTTAACGCTCCACCGGGCTTTTATAACGCCTATCTTTTGAGAAACAACTTCAGATTAATGGAACTCATTTACTATCATATAGCTGTGATTATTTCCGCTTCATTCAAATTCACACCTTCAATAGTGGTTTTTACGGAGCGTTAAAATTCGATAATGGATTTTTTGTGACTGTCGTCTTGTTTGTCGGGACAAAATAGAAAACGATCTTTCTTCATAACTATTGCAATAGCGGATTTTTTGAAGTTTTAAAAATTGGTTTATTAGCGTATCGACTACAGTCGGTCATTTAATGCTTAATAACTAATATTATGACAATATTAGCAAGGTAACAATAATAACTAAAATATTATGACGGTAAAAAATATGGTGGAAATAAAACGGTTAAGTCTGAGGAGGAATCTATGATGGCCTTGAAAGAATTCTTTGTTTTACGCTGAGTAGTTCAAAACGCTGAATATTAACTGCCATGGACGATAGATCATCTTGAATTTCTTTAGGAAAAGAAAGCACTGTTCACTACCAAAAGCAAGTAGAAGGGGTCTGAGGCCAGATGGGATAAGGTTGGGGTTGACTGGCTTTAGCCAGAAGGGCACCCTAGTAGTTATGTAATAGATGAATTATGGACGGGCTGTATCCTTGTACTTTCTCTCATTGTCTGAATAACATGTACCAACACTGTATCGACATCTGAATAGCCAGCGCCCTTGCGGAGACCTGGAGAACTCACGGCTGTTCGACGATTGACGTTGGGTCAGGTGGAGCCGCTTCACCCTGGCAGTGTCGGACTCTCACTGACTGAAACCCTTAACTTCACGTCCTCCGACTAGAGAGCCCTCAGACCTCCTTTTCAGTACTTCAGGGTAGCTCTCCTGCTTTTGCCTCATCGGCCTTTCCCCTCCTTCCTTCGTTGTTTCTCCTCCATGTCTCGGTCTTGAGTATGGCAGTCACAAAGGCTGTAACTGCCCCCAGTGGTTTTCAGCATCTTGCTTATTATGGTTTCTGGGCCAGAAACCAGAAATTCTGGCGACTATTCCCCAGAACTCGTACTGAGATCACGGCCGAGGCCGGGTGGAATATGTTTGGGGGTTGGCTGGCTTGAGCCAGCAGGGTGTGGCCCCGTAGCTTTGCTTTGAAGGAGTAAATGCATAATGCACACCAGGTGGAGCCGCTTCACAATGGTAGTGTCAGACTCTCACTGACTGAAACCCTTAACTTCAAGTACTCCGACTAGAGAGCCCTCAGACCTCCTGTTCAGTACTTCAGGGTGGCTCTCCTGCTTTTCCAACCTTTCCCCTCCTTCCTTCGTTGTTTCTCCTCCATGTCTCGGTCTTGAGTATGACAGTCACAAAGGCTGTAACTGCCCCCAGTGCTTTTCAGCATCTTGCTTATTATGGTTTCTGGCGACTATTCCCCAGAACTCGTACTGAGATCAAGGCCGAGGCCGGGTGGGATATGTTTGGGTGTTGGCTGGCTTGAGCCAGCAGGGGGTGGCCTCATGGCTTTGCTTTGGAGGAGTAAATGCATAATGCACACCAGGTGGAGCCGCTTCGCCCCGGCAGTGTCGGACTCTCACCGACTGAAACCCTTGACTTCAAGTCCTATAGGACTATGCGTATACGCGTAGAGAGCCCTCAGACCTTCTGTTCAGTACTTCAGGGTAAATCTCCTGCTTTTGCCTCAATGACCTTTTCCCTTCTCCATGTTTCGGTCTATTTCCTCAGTCTTGAGTATGACAGTCTCAAAGGCTGTAACTGCCTCCCAGTGCTGGCTATTCAGTATCTTGCTTATGATGGTTTCTGGCGACTATTCCCCAGTACTGAGATCTCTGCCGAGGTCGTCCCACTTTCGACACATGAAGAACGTGTGGTGCGCGTCATACTCGTCTCCTTCACAGTGCCTACACGTGGGATCATCAAGTTTCTGATGAGAAAAGCTCGAAAATACCCATGCCCGGTGAGGAACTTTGACAGTAGTTGAACAATCCATGTTTCTCTCAGTCCATTTTCTGGGGCAGTGGATCGACTTTCCATCGACCATCCGCCAACCACCGAATGTCTCTTCCCTTTCCTCCTTCTTTATGCTCTGGGTCTCTCCGTAATTCTTCCTCAGGTGTATGCGCCGATCTCATAGCCAAAACTCTTCCCGTAGCCCCACTTTAGCCCCATAGCGCCCCACGGGTTTGGGCGATCGGGCTGAAAACCCTGCGGGCACAACTAGATGGTAAACCATTAAAAAAAACTCCTATTTGCCTTTTCCCTAAATTACTCAAACTACGCACTGTGCGGCCCTCTCTTGTACTAACAGAAGGTGTTTCACTGAGTCTGCACTACACCGCTGAGTCGTCCACTTCACAAATCAACTCCACAATCGCGAAAAGAAGAAAACGGTCGAAATCCACAATGATCTTCGTGTGACATCAACGTCCACTTATTGATCTCTCGGGTGAAAGATGTGCCACTAACTTCAGCTACCATTTCCATATTAAAATTAAGGTTAAGTGCCCAAAGCAAACGCAAACAAACTTCTTGACTGGTGGGGGGAGTGAGTGGGGAGTGTCAATGTAGGTAAGGACCTTTCACAATGATTACTCGCGTTTGTCTTGATCCTTCAACCCCCCTCCTTTAATGACGATAGTGAAAAATCGACTTCCTACGGTCAGAGGGAGGGGTTTTAAACGTTTTGTTTGCCCCCCCGTTCGTATTTCCACAGAAGGACAATTTTCTCCCGATTGTTTCCCTTGTCAAGACCTTCACCGCTTATCTTCCTTTAATGTAATGGTGTTTGATTCGAAGACGAAAAGTCCCTCTCCCGTTCGGTGTTTTCTTAGTCAAAGGACAATCAGGCCAACACTTTTCACGTCAAAACCGAATAAAATTGAAACGACTCCGTCGAGTTTTCGCTCGTTTAATAAAAGGAGGCGGCCGCGATAGAGATGGTGCTCAGGATTGAATTGAGAGATTTTTCACCATGGGGTCAGTGGCGGATCCAGAGGGGGGCGCGGGGGGCGCCCCCCCCCCCCTCTCAACGAGAAAATATAATATATTTTCTCGTTGAGAGGGGGGGGGGGGGGGGGCGCAAACAAAATTCTACTTCTCTTCAAATTTTATAATCGCCTAAATTTGAAGAGAAGTACTCAACATAAGTTTGATTAAATGTCTGTGTGTTGGGTGGTGGCTGCGCTGCGTTCATCACTGTGCCGAGAAGGTGTCAGGTAGTGATGGGGAGCGAAAGAGTGAGCGACTCCTAAGGAGCGATTCTTTTCAGGGAGTTCGGTCACCAAATCGCTCCCTTAGAGGAGCGGTAGTTCAGAGAATGACTCCTGGTTCAACGAACCCGGGGTTCGTCATACTGCAACAGGTAAAAAGGGCCAAGCGCTATCCCCAGCATCACAATGGAGGGTATATCGCTTGATCCTTTCTTGGTGCCGCTTCATGTTGTGAAACAAGGGAGTTGTTAACAATGATCCCTATTGGTCCAAAACGAGCGAAAGAGCGATAAAATACGATTTTTGATTAAGAGGGGAGTTGGATTGGCCGGTAGGTGTGTTCGGAGTTGGCTAGAATGATCCCTATTGGCCCAAATTGAGCGAAAGAGCGAAATGAGATAATTAGTGATTGAGGGAGGAGTGGGACTGGCACCTATGTCACATGGGTACAACCCCCCCCCCCCCCCCCCCCCAAGAAATTGAAGATTCCGATAGTGAAAAACGCCGGAATGGGAAAGAAACTAAGCAAAGCCGTAGGTGCAAAACTTTAATTCTGTGTCAATGAGAAAACAATTTTGGAAAAACCCTGGAAATTCTCCGCTTCACGGAAAAACATTGAATCATGGATATGTTTAGTGTAAACTCGTCGTCACAAATTTTGGTTGTCGAGTAGAAACAGTTTCTAGTAACCAACCGCAAAACTTCCTTACAGACCAATCATGTGATTATAGTTTTCGCGATTATGTTGCATAACAAATTTTGGTGTCGTTTGGTGTCGCAGGTGTCGCAAATTTTAGAATGACCCCCAGCCCAAAAACATATCCATGTTAAAAAGATTGGACGTGTAATCCATTTTTCGGGGTCCCACATCCCTTCCACAAATGTTACAAAAAAAATTTTAAAACAAATTTCATTTTCCGCCCCCCCCCCCCTCAGAAAAATCCTGGATCCGCCCTTGCATGGGGTCGAGTGGGGTGTTGATTTCGATGTATTTTTGGTCGGAGTCTACGAGCCATCAGACCTCATTGCGGATCTGTGAGGCTTCTATTTTACGTTGCATTTGAAGGACGTCAGGAAATCGTTGTCAGAGTAATTTTGAGCATGAAATCCATTTTTGGGGCTCGAAAAAATTGCTTCCGAACTGAAAAACGAATTGCATCGTCATTCTTTGCAGGAACAATTGATATTTGTAAAGCTTGACCGTTAGTTATATCCGGCCGTAATTTAGTTTTCAAGTGGTGCTAAATTGATTGACGGAGTTGATAACTTTTGGGGGGAATCTCAACTATCAAGCGAACCCGACCGTGAAGGATTTGTAAATAAGATCATCTGCATTGGGAAAGGGGAGACACATGTGACTGGCAATCAAAGCCCAACTCTCAGGAGACCCGCTAAAAACCCGAGTCTTTACAAGGGAGGCCCAGATGTTCGGAAGGCCCCGCCAGCCATAATCCTCCAACTAGAACGTGATTCGAATGGGATCATCCCTTTTTTTTCGGGTTTTCTCCTTTTTGAACGAAGACAAAAAAAAAAAAAAAAAAAAAAACTTCGAAGATGGATTAACATCTTGTTTCTTAACTGTTCCCGCAAGTTCGACAAAAGTAAATACCTTTTTTTGCGGAGGACATTCCGGTTGTTTTAATGGCCTCCTGGGGCGAATTGTAAAAAGGTTCTTGTAGACCTCCGAGTGAGAGTTTTGACTAAAAGTAATGACGTCATTAAATGGAACCTGATTACGTATTCATTGGGCTTGCGGAATGTCTTTCAGTCCTGTTTTACACAATTCATGTTGAACACAGCAAGTTTGCCGATAACTAGGAATCAAGAGGAGAGTAGAGACAATGGAGTCAAACGCTTTTTTGTAGGTCAATGAAGACCAGCATGGATTTCATCGTCGCGGAAGGTGTCAGCGTCCTTCGCTGAGATTGGTGTCGTTTTCGAAGTATTTTTGGACGTAGAATCCATTTTTGTGGGTCTCGGAACGATCCGATGGCGATCTATACGGTTTTCATAGGGAAATGGGATTTTTGAAGGATCCCAGGAGGTCAAATATTTTTCGAGTAAAAAATGAAAAAATGCAAATTTTACACTAGGGTTTATTATTCTTTGATATACGTTACTTGTGCAGAAATTTTATTCCGTCAATGAAAAAAATGTGAGAAATTTTTTTTAGATTTTTTTTTTTTTTTTCATAAATTTTGTTTCAAACATTTTTTGTTTTTTTACTTGAAAAATATTTGACCTCCTGAGATCCTTCAAAAATCCCATTTGTAGCACCATGAAAGCCCTTTACATCGCTACAGTGAAATTCGGATCGTTCCGGGACCCCAAACAATGGATTCTACGTCCAAAAATACTACGAAAACGACACCTAACTCGATCCCATAGCCAATAGCCTTCAAAAAACCCCTCCTGGAGCCCCATTATAGCCCGATAGCGCCCCACGGGTTTGTGCGATCGGGCTGAAACCTTGCAGGCACAACTAGATGATGAACCGAGTATTTTGTCACTCATCCCTGACACTCCCGGTAATACCAATTCAAAAGTGGCTTCAGCGGAAACATTACCGACACGTTCCGCCCGGGAAGGGACGAAAGAAAACCCATTAAGTTAGAACAAGTTTAAATACAAGATTGTAAAGGGTCAAAACAGGGTTGATAGTGCGAGAAGCAGCGACAGCCTGAGGGCGCATAACTAATGCCTTCCATAAAAGTTAATCACATTCTTACACAAAAGTCGAGACGAAGTAAATGTCAGGAAGAGACCTTTGGCCGACCCTTTTCTTCTCTGTTGTCCGTGGCACTCTGATATCCCTTCGCCCCCCCTTAAATGTCAAACAAGACAATGGACTTGAGCCTGGCGAAGTTCCGGCCCTTATCAAACATTGTCGAGGGATATTTACATTGAGGGAGGGAGAGAGATAGAGACCAAAAAAAAAAAAAAAAAAAAAAAAGACAAGTGACCTTATTTCGGTTGGAACTTCAAACATTCAAACACGTTCATTTGAAGTGAAAAAGCGCTGCAGAATTATTTTTGAAAAAATAAAATGTTTGGTGAATTCTTGTAAAACGTTTGGTCAGATGTAGGTCGGATTTGGTCCGAAAGACTGCACAGGGTGATAAAAGTGACTCGCGAACTTGCGAAAAATGGGGGAAAAAACGTATTTCGAAAAAATGTGGATTGAACCAGTTTTGAAACTAACAATATTACCTACTGTTAAACTTTAGCGTGTGATGCAGCAATAAAGATTAAATCTTAAAAAGAGAGAAATGTGCAAAAGGGCCTAAGTTCCAGCTGGTCAAATTTTACAGAAGTGATAAAAAAACAGCACTACTCTCTTACAACAAATTCTAAAATTATCTTTTTTCATTCACAATTTACTTTGAGTGGCTCTATACAAGATGAAACCTTGAAAATATTAAATATTTTCATTCTTGGGTTACAACTAGAAAAATGAACAATCCTAACCAAAAAGTGCCACTCCAGTTGCACCAATGCTCAATACATCACAACTCTTGTGCAATGGATTTAGTTGTGTGGAGAACATGATTGGGGGTTTTATGAACAAGGCAATTAATATTCGTGAAAATTAAGGATAATATTTATTCAAAAACAAACGATAGAACGGAAGAAGTTTCATCGTAATCATGCACTCAATTTTTTTTCTTCATCTCTGCAACGACGTTTCTATATATAGAAAATTTTAGATTTTATAAAATGCTTGATTTTTTTGGTAGAACGTACGGGATCATGCTCTCGATGTCTGTAATTTTTCCGGCAGACCATGGTTTTACGGCTGTGTCGGCTTCATTAATATTCAAGGTGGCAAAAGTTTCTTCTGCGACCCCATTCTTGAAAAGTCAGATTCTTCTCCAGCAGGTCTGAGTTTGTTGTCCACTCGCTTGTCGCCCCTCAAAACCCTTTTTTTCCTCGCGAGGTCATCAGGAATCACCGGGTCACTCATTTGCCTCGATTAAACGAACGCGTAACGCACAGGAAAAATCTGAACGAACTGGGGCCAAACTACAGATTGATGCGGCATAAACAAACATGGCCTGAGGGAAGTTTCACGGAAAATCCACTGGTTGAGGGCGTACGAAATACCCTACAGAGTTCAAAAAGGCTTCAAAGAATAGTTTTGAACCATCTCCGTATTATTAAGAATAGTGATAAATCGAACCTTCTGCAGGGCAACTATTCTGGCACTTAGGCCTGTTTGGTTGGAAATGCATTTTTATTCCGGTTGGAGCAGCAGTATCGCTCTGAAACGTTTTGTGCAAGCGTTTGCACGTTGGACCCAAAAGCACGAAAATCTCCAATTCGGAAAATATGGCACTTAGGCCCTTTTGCAGATTTCTATTATTTATTTTATAAGGCACATGCCCAAGCATTTAATGCTTCATTGAGTTCTCTCAGCAAGTCTTGAGCATCTTGTCTGACGCGAGCGGCGATAACTTGGTCGTCGGCAAATAGATGAGAGAAAAACGAAAAACGATGTGATTTCGACATTTTGCCAAGAACATTTTTTTTATTCGGTTTCTAGTTAATCCATAAGAGTTCGTTACAGGGCGTGCTGCGTAAGCATAATGCGGCTTTGGGGTTTGCTCAAGTTGCTCGAGTGTAGTTTTGTCGTTTTAAACGAGTTTCCCCGGCAAGAGCACCTTTAAGGGGAGGCCCCGCCATCTCGACGATACCTTATTTCACGGGCAGTCTCACTCACATAAGGCTCTCAAGGAAAACTCTCCCTTTTTTTTTTCCCCTCCTTCAGATTTGATCCCTTTCAAAGAAAATCTTCCTTCGGACTTTGCCAACCACCTACTCGGAGAAATCGTATTAGGAAATGTGGCGACCCTGAGTGTGTCACAGAATCTGTATACACTGATATACACTGTAGTAGGTATTTTTTTGTGCTCCTAATAGGAAAAGTATTGTTTCTGCGTGGTGTAGTCAGTTTCTGTATTACTTATAGGGGTGCTGTGAGGAAAAAAACCGTGGGGTTGTTGTACGAGGGTCATCCAGAAAGTAAGTTTAGAACATTTTAAAAAAATCGAAAAATGCTTGTATTCCAATGAAATTCACAGAATACTTGACAAATGTCATAGACCAGTGTCATAGACCTCCTCCGCTGTTTTAACCACTTCTGAACAGCTTCCTGGGCCTCTTCATCGTCTGCAAATCTTTTTCCACCCAAAAACTCACGAGAGGCTCGCGACCACACCCGGACCACTGGTGCTGACGCCTAGTGGCCAGCCAGGACACTACTTTTGACAGCCGAAAGGCGATCTGCGAAGTTTTCTCCTTCTTTTCTGTAGGTACCGCCGCGACATTTTCGTTATTCATTTCATTATTATGGGCTCTGTCCGATGATAATAAAGCTTTTAAAATCCATAGGTATTAATTTAGTTTTATATTGTGTAGAATAGGTAGGTACAAACCTGCAATAAGTTAGTAGTTTTTTTACGGAGGCCACCGAAAACCAACGTAACAAACCTGCAATGTCCATCAGCCGTCCGGTATTTTTCTCACCTATTTTGAAGCGTAGAGCCCATTCTTTCACAGAAAGAATCCGTTTAGGATCCAGTTGGTCTTGAATCTGGGCAGTCCGATCCCTCATTATTGACTAGCATTGACCATTATAGTCAGTAGAACATAAAAGTAGGTACTTAGGTATTTTATTTAGGTATAATCTTTCCTTCAGGAGGTTACTACAAAAATCGTACACATTAATTCTATTGAGGTAAAGCTGTTATTGTGTCATCCATGAATTTGAAAACAAAGGGTAACTGGAAAGGCAATTTGGGGATAACGTTATCAAATACTATGTCCAAACAGAGCTCAGCCAGTTTTGGGGCAATGGGAGACCCCATGCTAGTGCCAAAAATTTGTAAATAATGTTTATTATTGAATTGAAAATACCCATTTTTTGTACAAAGGTTGAAGAGTTTTAGAAAATTGCGTTTAGGGATACGGGTATATCGTTTAATTTTAGACCAATTATCTACAATTAACTGAGTAATAATTTCTATAGGGACATTGGTAAAGAGACTGGCGACATCCAACGATATCAGCCTATATCCATCAGGTACCTTTACTTGGTCTATTTTACTTTTAAACTCAAAGGAGTCTTTGAGAGTGTACCTGGATCGTGGAAAGCTGTCGTTAAGAAACTTTTCGTTAAGAAACCTGACCTTTGTCATTTCTGAAAATTTTGTGCGTAGAGCACAAGCGAAGAAAAAAGCGCAACGAAAAAAAGCGAGTGAAAAGAGCAACTTGAAAATAAAACGTTGAAAATAATATAAGAACGAGAAAACAGCAATATTTTAATGAAATAGAATGATATCTACGTCGTTGAAATGACTAAACCCTTAAAGACATTCAAGTTAGTCTTCAGTCTTTTGGTTACCTACCTAATCGCATTAGCGATGAAAGAAAATTCAAAAACCATACAGTACTTTTTTTCTTCCACTTGGTAAAAAGGTAACCCCGATTAAAAAGTCAAGCACACGCCGGAGCCGGTGCAAGGCAGACCGTTTGTGGAGCTAACGTAGTGTCATGCCGGGCCACTAGACGTCAGCACCAGTGGTCCGGGTGTGGTCGCGAGCCTCTCGTCAAAAACTCCTTCATTTTATTGAACAGATGGATGTCAGATGGTGCTAAGTCGGGTGAATAGAGTGGTTGATGTCCCATCCAAACGAAGTCAAAGGTTTTTGGGTGACTCCAGCAGTGCGGGTCTGCGTTGTCGTGGAGGCAGATCACTTTGGTTAGCATCAGCCCCGTAGAGAGGGGGGGGGGGGGGGGGGGGCACTGGACCCGTTGCCCCCGGGGCCGGCCTTCGTAGGGGGGGCCCGGATTTTCTTGAGAATTTTTTTGTTGTAAAAAAGGGGGTAGGAGAGGCAAAATGGGAAAAGGGACAGATCAATATAGAAAAAATTTTCATACTTTTTTTTTAAGGGGGCCCAATGAATTTTCATACAACCTTTTTTTTTTTTTTTAGGGGGCCCGATGAATTTTGCCCCGGGCCCGGATTTTCTCTCCACGGCCCTGGTTAGCATACCCCTTCTACGGTTCTGAATCGCCCTTTTGAGTATTTTAAGGGTATTGCGGTAAGTGTCGGCATTAACAGTCGTCCCTTTCGGCTCCTATTGGTCGACGAGTTCGCCACCATTAAAAAAACTAAAAACTGAAGGATCTGTCACGTCGAATAAGTTAATTAATATGATGAATAAGTTGAGTCAATACGCACGATCACTTTCACAACAAAGCAAACTCCGCCAAGAAAAAAAGTTGAAAATCGCCCTGCACTCTGGTGTCTTTGATTGGAAACCGGAACCAGTGACGTCACCTACACCGGCTTTTGAATCGGCCAGAACAACTTGAGATGATTATAAACTACGTGAAAGACTTTTTGTCGCAAAAATGATGTATTTTCCCCCTTTTTGACTTCTAACAAAGATGATTTAACCCGAAATTCGGGTGCATTTCCATTCCTAATTGGTGATTTCATTGTAAAAAAAAAAAACGCAACGTCAACTTTTGCATGTCGCCAAGAGCTGTTTAAAAAATATTAACGACACAGAATTAATTTTTGCACAATTTAATTTAACCTATTTCAAAGAATAACAAACTCTTGAGTACAATTTGCGTCGTTTTCCCTGCGTTCTAAATGACAGCCGTGAGGCCCCTGATCTGCGGATTGTTCCCTCACGTTAGGGTTAGTTCCCTACAAAGGGTGTCGGAAGGATCTTTTCACCGTGTCATTCGGGGCGGTTCGATAGCGCGTGATCAACTTAAGGGCTCGTCTATTATTCAACGTCACGACGGAAAGAGGTAATAATTATTATGAAAGGTTGCTATTATACTTCGAAAGGGGGACACAAACCCCCAACAGGGTCATCTTGATTGAGCCCATATGTCACTCTGCTTCGTCACACTCCCAAATAGAACTTTTTTTTTCACTTGGTGTTTGTTGTCGGCGAAATATTTTCGAAACGATTTCTCGCCCTGAAACTCCGTTTGGGGGGAAGAGTTACTTTCGAGCGTTTCGGGGCGCCGTAACGTGAAACCCGACTGCCAGTAAATGTGACTCAACTGTGTAAATAAGACACGAAGTGGAATTAGCAATTATCCTGATGAACACACAAACAGCGTTATTGAAAGTAATTAAAACCTATTGTTCGAGGGAGACCAGTTGGTTATACAGAAAGCTATATTTATGGGGTCAGCAATTATGATTTGATACTCTCCGAACAATCCAACTGTTTTTCAGGTAGAACAATTCGCGTTGAACGTTATGTTTCTCGATGCAAAGATTTTAAGTTAATCGTTAATTTATTGAACGTTCGTAGCTTGTTTTACTGAAATCGTGATGAAATATGTAGTTTACTTCCACTTAATGAGGCTTAAAACGAGTTTTCTGGTTGAACACTGGTTTGGTAGGGCTTTAAACCGGTTTGTGTCGATCAAAAAGCCGTTTTAACAGTTTTTTAAAAGAAATATTCATTGCACCAAGTTATTTCTTATTAGCAACATATTTTTGACTTATTTGTTGTGATGGGTACTTCAAACTTAGATACGTCACTAAGTCTTTGTCAGTTGTTTGTCACTTCTAATAAGTGACGCTTGTAAACCGCACTTGGAATTCACTAAATTTCATTGACTATCAGGTCATGAGGCTTCTTCCTGTTGAGACGTCGGAGCAGTTCATCAACGTCGAGAAACTGGACCGCTGCTTCATTGACGTGTACTTGTAGCCTCTTGTGATGAGCTTTGGCTTAAGTTTTGATTACTTCATTACTGTAGGTATTTGAAGTTCTTTGTGGAGTCTGACTTTTCTAGTGTGTCGGTATGCATCGACAACACACCTCATACGTTGTTTTGGAACCTTTGAATGATATCGCGGTTGCTTTGAGCATTGCAGGCCCACAGCTGCGCTCCACAAGTCCAGACCGGCTTGAGGACTTGGTTGTACAGCGTTAATCTGTTTTGAATAGACATTTTTGATTTCCTTCCCATTAACCAGTACATTTTTCTGAACTTGAGTGCTGCTAGTACAAAAGCGCCGAGCCAAAAAAAAAACTGCTTTTGGGACCGATGTAGTTTTCCGCGGAGTACAGGATGAAGTCACCAACTTTCTCATTTGCTGGAACATCCTCAAGAAGATCCAAAAAGGCTTCCTCCACGTCTTCCGGAGGCAGATATTACAGTCTAAAAAAATAACTTCTGATAGTTCCCGATACCATCGTCGCCGTCTTCAAGAATGTTTTTCCCCCTCTTCCTTTTTTTGTCGTTAATTTCTTGTTCCTTGTCTCTTACTCGTTATGTTTTCTTGTTCTTGTTGCTCATATTGTTCGTGGCTTTATAAAGCCTATAGTTGTCCTTCCGTTTATTATTCATACCCTTCCCGCTCAGCTCTTTCAGTCCAAGAGCTGTTATCTTTCTGAAGTAGGATTGGCCGAGATGAAATGAACACCCGCTGATAGCGGAGGCTGGAAATGTTTTTCGTGAATGCATTATGTTTTGGGGACTTCAGTCGTGTTCGGGGAGAGCCAGCGCATCCGTACCTTTTTCAGCGGCGCTTTCGAACCTTAAAAACTGACAAGAAATTTGAAGGACCGGACTTAAACTGGTTATTTGAGGCTTAGAATGAGTGTGGTTGTTTCAAACAGGGTTTTTGACGCTTTAACCAGACTAATTCGATCCAAGACTTTTCAAGAATGATAAAATGGCGAAAAGAGGTTTAAAACTGGTTTGAAAGCTGCTGAGAACTGTGGAGGCCGGGCCCGATGACACCGTCTGACGGTTATCTGATCTCCCGGCGACCATAGTTAAAATTTCAACAATGTTTGCCAAGGCTACAGGCGCGCACGAAAATATTGGTCCCACTGACCTGGCTCCCCTTGACAAAATGTCACCAGGGGAGGCCCAGTCCTCGGATAAAAAAAAAAATATACTGGGTATCTATACCACTAATTCTCATCATGTCTGTTTGATGCTGGCTGCTGGCTGACTATGTATGTCAATAGCCTACTCCTCTGAAACTATAAGCGATAAAAATACCGCGAATTTTCCTATCTTCTCGGCCGACCGCTTAACTTCGAATAGGGGGGTTGAGAAACCAAATTTTTGGCACGCGCGAATTGGTCTAACTATTCGTATCTTCGTTTAAGTGTCCGATTGAAATTTGGTTTCCTCTGGATCCTACCTAGAGATCCGAATTTTAATACGAAAACCCGAAAAAAATTCATTCCGACGATGAGCGAATTTAGACAGCAAGTTTAATTTCCTGAGATCGGGGTGCGTTTTGCCCTTCAATACCTGCCGCTGTCAAGGACGTAGGAAAGACGTACGTCAAAATTGGTGGAACCTGAACGCCAGGGACCTTGGAAAGGTGGAGAAGGCGGGGAAACTTGCCGCGGGGGGGGATTCTAAGCTAATTTCGGATATATTCTGGTGTGTGATGGCTGATTAAGTGGTCAGCCGAGCGAAGCGAGGCCTTATGTCTGAGTGCTAGTATTTATAACCATACAATGGTTTATGAACAGTTAAATTTGAATGACAGGAGGAAAATAGATGAGGTGTCACTGGCGGGAGAAGGGGGGTTTTGACCGATAGTGCCGCGACCGTAGCGCACCCCCACCCTCCCGCCTGTACCAACTCTGTTGGGCTGGCGATCCCCGAGAAGAGAGTGGGGAAATCTTTCCAGATTCCGCACACTTTTTTTACATTTTTGCCTTATCGTTGAATTTGAATAATATGTGACTCCCCAAAATTTAATGAGTGGCCCACCAGACCAAAGCGACTGCCCAGAGCGGCCCCCCGAATCAACCAGTTTGGAGCGAACCGGCTGAAAATAACAAAAGCTTGCAGGTTCGGGAAATATTAAAAAGATCCCGTTTTTTGTCTCTCTAGATTGAATCTGCATTAATAAGAGGTATTCAAAAGTATTAGCTCACCGTACCGTGACGAAAAAACCTTCACCCGATTGTTTTAAGCGGGGAAAAACAAATCAATTTTTCCTCCCGCTTCGCCCGGCGGGGGGAGGGAAAGGGAGGAAAACCGTTTTGGGGGAGGAAAATTGAATTTGTTGCATTGAAGAAGGGAAATCCCTGTCGGGAAACGAGCATAAAACCTTCCTGCCGGGTTTTCGGGGGTTATAATAGCAGTTAAATCCAAACGGGGCGGAAGTCAAACAAATCTCTCCACTATGAGCCCCCCCGCCGAACAATCGCCTTGTAAACAGACAATTAGTTGATTACACAGATCCCTTTTCAAATTTTCGAGCCTCGTATCAACCGCCTCAGGCAGGCTATTGGCAACACTGCCTCGTATTTTAATGCCCCTAATGTAATAATGCTCGGGTTTAATTCGGCCCAGCTTTTCATGGGATACTCCTTTCTCTCTGTTACAAAAGCCTTAAAATCGCTCCAGGTGAAGGAGGGGAGGCTGGTGTGTTTTGAGGGGGGGAGGGGGTCACTTTTAAAATTAATCCTTCCCTCGGAGCCGTCCCTGCATCATTAATTTTGCCTTTTCGGATGAGGCAATTATGACAGTTTGCCTCGTCTTTTCACTCCGAAGGACGAAAAGCCCCTCTTTTCAAACCTTACAAAGCTTTTCCTTTCGGGGGTTTTCCCTCTCCTCCCGGTCTTTTGCGTTTTAAAACCCATTTTCCCTCTTTTCAAAGTTTACGGACGGGGGTATACATATTTAATTCGCTACCGAGGCCACCTAATTAATTTGCGGATTTTATACCTCCGTTTGAACGCCGACATTCTTGATCAAAGAGCTGGGAGAAGTTATTTGGAAAAGGAGTAAAAAAACAAAAATTAATTATAACGACTTCCGAGGAACAGCTGGTGAGCAGTTGAAAAAGCGCTGCAAATTTTACACGAAGTTTTATTCTTTGGAATAAATTGTGCAAAAATTATTTCTGCCAATTAAAATTATGTATTTACAAAAAACGTTGCGAATCTGGAAGAAGTAGGGTTTATTATTCTTTGTAATAAATTGTGCAAAAATCAGTTCTACATATAAAAAAAAGTTAGGTGGGTACCTAATTTAATTTTTTTTCTTTCTTCAATTGCTTGTCCAGTTGGTGGTCGGATTTGGAATCCCGAAAAATGTATTATGCGACCGAAATTAGTCAGAAAACGACACCTAATTCGTCTTCGCAACATCTTTCAAAAGCCCCAGAAAATCCCTCATACATCCCAGTGACATCTGATGGTTCTGAGACCAACAAAAATGGATCTCTATTATTATCTTCTCTATTACTATCTTCTTTGAAGGAAGCACACTTCTCGAAAGAGCGAGTCCCTTTCACCGGTGGTCGTTGAATCGTGAGACACCCACGTCGTCTTCGTCCTCTGTCTGCAGGTGGTTGCGGTTGCGAGCGAGAACTTCTGGGAGGGCTTTCCTGAAAGTGTCGGGCGAATTTAGGAAGTCCTGGAAGTCCATCTCCTGAGCGAGGGCGTTCAGCCTGCCCAGCACTTCCCAACTACAGCTGATCGTGACTGGTGCAGCTGTTGAAGCCTCAAAAAACAGCGCTTCGGGTACCGATGGTCCTTAATTTCCAGCAACTTTGACCATTTCAAGGCTCGCTTGTTGACGTCAAACTTCCGACTGACCAAGCCCAGCTCCCGTCTGACGTAGGCATTTGGCGTGTTTGTTGGTAGAAATAATAGGTTTTTCAAAAAAAAAAAAAAAAAAAAAAAAAACGGGCTTGGCACTTATCCACTATTTTGGGGTAAAAAAGTCCCCAAATCTCGGACCCATACAAAACAGTAGCAGCGCGAGGAGAAGAGCCGCCTCCAAACGTCAGGTGAATTCGCTTGACTACGATTGATAATCGGAGTCACGTTGCTGGCGGCAAGACCCTTTCTCAGCGCTGTCTCTGCCTGAAGTGTGAATATGTTGGTGCTGATGAAAGTCACGCCCAAATACTTGAAGTTGCTTACATTCCAGTTGCTTCCCTGCGCAGTAAAAATCCCGGAAGACGGCCTGCTTTTCGAAAGACCTTAGACTTTTTCGAGTTCACCTAGGGATGGGTATCGATGAACAAAACATCGATGTTTAGACATCGACGATTTTTAAAAAAGAAACATCGATGTCTCAAAAACATCGGAGAAAAAACATCGATGGTTTTATAATATAAAATACATATTATGTATGACAAGGGGGGGGGGGGGGCTCTTCTTTTTGTTGCCACCCAATGCTCGCTTCCGTTTTCAACGTCAATGCCTGCGGCCGCAGCTTCTGGTTTCTTCCGCAGCTTTGCATCCATCCAGCCAATAACCGTTGAAGTGGTTACGGTTGGCAGTGATTGCGATCTTCCGGGAGGCATAAGATTCCACCCAGTGAGGTCATTAAAGGATTAAAGCTATTCCTCCCGTTTAAAATTCGGTAGGGTGGTTGAATCTCCCCTGAGATGCGCGCGAGTAGGCGCATTTGCGCCCAACTTTCTTATTTTAAATGGGAACCCCTAATTTTTTCCTCGAATTCTAATTCCTCGGCCAATTTTACGTCCGATAAGCGCATTGCGCGAAATTTTTGGCGCACGCAAATTCGTGAAACTAAACAAATTAGAAACTTCCTGCTAATTCTTCGTTGTTTATGGTCCGATTGCCTTGCGTTTCCACCGTATCCTACCTAGAAATCCGAATTTTAATATGAAATCCCGAAAAAACGACTCATTTAGACGGCGAGTTTAATTTGAACGATTTGAAGAGATCCAGCGCGCGCCTTGGGAGGGTGTTTCAGGACGGTGCCAGGGACCTTAGAAATGTGGTGGAGGCTGGGAAACTTTGAGGGGGGGGGGGGGGCGGATAATTTTGGATATATTCTGGTGTGTGGGAAGATGATTTCTCTCTCTCCCCGGCCAATTTTACCCCCGTTAAATTTAGCGCATTGAGCGACTGTCACTTGGGCGTTCGAAGCGAGGCCCCCCCTGACCGAGAAAGTAGTGATGCCCGACAAAGTGGTCGGCCGAGCGAAGCGAGCCCTTATGTCTGAGTGCTCGTGAACCAATAAAATAAATACGGAGTCGAGAAAGGTCGTGTACGACAGGAATGGATTATTTAGGAGACGAGACGGGAGTCACCCCAAAAACCCCGTGTGATGAATTTTATGTGTGAAGGAGTAAAACCGTTACAATTTCTAGCGACGGTTTTAAACCAATAAGAAATATTTCAAAAATACAGAGGTGCTTATGAACGATGGCGTTTGGCGAATAAAGCGACTCCTCCCTTAGATTTTTATTATCAGACAAATAAAATCCCCGAGTGACATTGTCGGACGTGCAATTAACTTAATAGGCTGGTTAGGCAATCTTTTCCAAAGCAGGTGAGGCCGTTCCCCGTTCCACTCTCTTGATTACTCGCCCACTAAATCGATTGTGTCGTCGGAATTATGTTTATGGTATCATTGTCAATGATTCGCCCACCGAAACCTCTCAGCGTTATTGTTTTGAAGGGCGGCTTCCATGGTGCTTGACTACCCATATAGTCACCATCAGTCATCAACGGTTATGGAAATGGGAGGAAATTCATGTTGAATGATTCGTTTTAACGAGTCCAAGTCAATTTTCAAATCGCTCGCGGGGCGAACTGTAAACTTTTATTTTCTTGACGTGGATATGTCTTATGGCTGGGGGTGATGGAAAAATAATGTAACGGCACTGAAAGTGTTGCAAGGCAAAATTTATGTTCATCATTTAATGATAAGACAAAGTTTATGTTTATCATGATAAAAAATCGTTTGTTGCTAGGTACCGTTGGTTTGAGCGACTTTGTAGGAACGAAGAGTTCGTTCAGTACGTTAATGAGGAGCCAAATCATTTTCCTATTCAATCAGGCCAGCGAATGGGGAGGGGGGGGGGGGGGGGGGGGCTACTCAGCAGAGTAGTGCTAAGTACAGCAAGGTGGTTTTTTGTTTAATCTAAGTTATTATTTTTATTATTTAATTATATCGCACCTTCGAGTGTTAGTATTATTATTAGTATTCACAGTACCCGTTTAAAGTAAGAGTCTTCAACTAAGGTGGAGCTTAGAAGCGATTTGGAGGTATGATGTGCTTGAGCAGGGCCTAAAAATGGGACGTGATGAAAATTTATTTGATAAGTAACCGTTTTTTTTTTTTTTTTTTTTTTTTTTTTTTGTTGCAAAATTAGACAAAAAATTCAGAATTGGTCCAATTTAAAAAAAACGTACCTACTTAACAGGGCCAACTAAACTCATTAGGATCATCTCCCGCTTTGTCGGAATTTGTTGGAACTTTTGGTCCTTGTTTTACTGTCCTGTAGGGGTTTTACGGTCCTGTTTGTATTTGATGTTCGTTGTTAGTAACAACTTGTTACGCTTCGGAGATGAATAAGTGCTATTCAACATGTAGGTGCACACCTTTTGTGAATGAGGTCAGGCTTGCACGTACTCGTGAAAAAAGAATTTCAGTGTCGAAGATTTTTCTATAATATAACATATTATGTTATTTTGGGAAGGGCGTTTGTCCATCCTTGAGGTTTTGGGAAATAATTTTCTTAATTCTTGAGGAATACTTAATTATGGGACTGGGTGCCTCCCATATGGATGATTGGAGACACAGTAGCAGAATTTGTGACGTTATAATTAAACTTGACGATGACAATAGAGTTAAATGTAAATAAAAAGTAAACAGTTGTCGAAACGGTTCTCGCAAAAAGCGTGAATCTGATCTCGTCGGTGAAAAATGGAAAAATATTGGCAGCGAGCGATTTCAATTTTTGAAACTGATTCAACTGAAGTGCACTGAGAGCACTGGAGCTGCGTCGGACAAGTGTGAATATACGCCGTATTTTCCATTTTGTTCGCAGAAAAACTTCCATCTCAGATTTTTTTCTCCCATTAAAGGTCACAGTACTGAACAGAACGTCTCTGATATGTGTGGAGCCACCTCAGGGTCAGACCATAAAAACGCGCATGATGGTCCTCTGGCAATAGTAATAAAAACCGCTGCAAATTTTACACAAGGGTTTATTATTCTTTGGTATAGGTTAATTGTGCATGAATTTATGTCTGTCAATGAAAAAAAAAATTTTTTTTGGAAAAAAATATTTTTTTGATTTTTTTTTTTCAAAATTTTTTTGTTTTTTTACTCGAAAAATATTTGACTTTCTGGGATCCTTCAAAAATCCCATTTTTAGCCCCCATGAAAACCCTATTGATCGCCACAGTGAAATCGGATCGTTCCAGGACCCCCTAAAATGGATTCTACGTCCAAAAATACTTCGAAAACGACACCTAACTCGACCCTGTAGCCGAAACCCATCGAACAACCCTCCCGTAGCCCCATTTTAGCCCCATAGCGCCCCTCGGGTTTGGGCGATCGGACTGAAAACCTTGCGGGCACAACTAGATGGTAAACCAAGTATTTTGTCAAAATTTCAGATATTTAAAAAAATTCTACTGCCCAAAACGGTCCGGACGGCGGACGGACATTTTGGATTTTGAATGTAGACCTCTTGAAACGGATAATGTCAAATTTTGAGGCCGATCCGAGTCGTCGACCTCCGTCGCGAAAACATAGGTGATGAATTATTATATGTTTTTCAGACTGTGACATTCAATTTTAAGGTGGCGAAAATGTTCAAAAGTGGCCCTAATTACCCAATTCTACGTTAAGGTAAAGAATGGGCGATATTTTAAAATCAATTTTATAAAAAATCGTTAGTTTAGAAAATTTCATGAAAATTCGATCTTCCTAATCGATTCCAAACATCGATACTTTCCTGGCCCATGGCAACTAGTTGGGTATTCCCTCTTGGAAAGTGGTAAAACATCCTTTGACAAACGTCAAACCTTATCTCCGGATCGTTTCCGTTCATAACTGGTTGAATCTGTCCAACTCTCATCTTGCATGAATCCGAAGACTGTGAGGCGGAAAAAGATCGGGAAGTAAATACGAGTAAATACGAGCGAGAGCGATTTATTTGTGTGACCAGATGATGACTAGAACCTAGTCGGAAAGCTTAATTTTTTGTGAGTTGCTTCTTTCGCGACGGTGATAATTTAATGCTGTTTTTCTTCTACATACCTAAATGACTAGTCATGTAATAAACTTAATTCCGTCGAGTTGAATTTATCAATTTGGTTGGGGGCGATATTCTCGAGATTGATAGTCGCACGGTTTATTTGGATCCGCCACGTTTTTGTGGAACTCTTAAAATGCGTTACAATTTTCTCGATTTTTACGATGATGGGTTAAAATACTTTTAGTACCTTCTCAACTATTAAATTGAGCTTAAGAGCAGAGCGGCTCATGTATTTCAATTTGGATAATTTTAATGCCCCGGCGATGTTGGTTGCGTTGTTTGACACTTTTCATGAGACAACCAACTTAAATGTTATGTTTCGTCTTATATCTTACAATAATAAAATTATACGTTTTTGTCGCGTTGAAAAGTATCAACATAAGAACAGAAAATAAATAAATGAAAAATAGTTTGCGACTTCGATGTTGGATTAAAATTAGTGTCAGAAGTAAAATATTGAAAATCTAAGTCTGTTCGACGGTTGCATTTTTACGTGTTCTGAGTTCAAACCAGTGCTCAGTGTTTCGACTACGTGTATTTAGGTGGAAAAAAGTCAAAATCATCCAAAAGAAACTTAAAATCATTGTAAAACACAAGAATCTGATAGTAACGCCTGCTTTGCCACCAGACTGCCCTCTTGTGATCCCTGTTGGCTGCCCAGATCTTTGAGAGTGACGCAAATCCGAAACCAAACAGTTCTGCTAATAACAATATCCCCGTTTTGTGGTTGCAGAAAGACGAATGCAGCTCCAAGTTAGCGGAAAAGAAAGAAAGCATCTCTCCTCCCGTCGAAGGTGAGCACCTACTGTTACAATTTTTATATTTCATCTAAATGCTGGATTTTACGGTTTTTGTCCACCCCGATTTCTAGAAGACAAAGTCAAAGGGTTCGAGTGGGTCAACCATTTCCCCATAGACGCCCCACAACTCTACCGAGAGCACATGGTCAGACAGCTCCATTTCATGAGAGGTAAGATATATTTTGATGTGGAAATTGACTCGAATGTAAGCTCCTTCTTTGTGACGTCACCAAGTTGAGGGTTTTGGAGATCCTTAAAGAAAACGTGTAATTAAGTAATATATGAACCGGAATACGTGACTGCTGCTCTCAAGAGAGAGGCAATCGAGAGGGCTTTTTCCGTGTGATCATCGTGGAGGATTTTATTAATAGGTACATTTTATTAGACACTGAACATCCGAAGGCGACCAATCCTCCATAATCATCACACGGCCCTCTCGCCGGCTTGGGACGAATTGCGACACAAAATTTTCGGGGTTCCCTAGGTCGGATCCACGAAGGGTCGGATTACGCTTCGAACTCGAAGTCATTAGCACGGTCGTAAAAATGACCGTTCCGAGTACCTGAGATGGCCCTTTGAGACACTCTATAAGCAAGGCCCACTACACGAAGCAAAGCTATATTATGAGTAGGCCTATAGGGGTGAAAACGAGACTACTAGCGATTCTCCCACTAACATACTTAATATATTAGTTATATAGTCAAAGATGGGCGTATTCGTATTCGCAAATACGAATACGAATATATCACCCAAAGCACGCCCAACCTGCGAATACGAATACGAATTTATTCGTATTCTCAACTGTAAAATTTACAGTATTTAATACGAATATTCGTGTTTTCGGACGTATAAATACGAATATTCGCAGAAAAAATTTGCTAATATTCGTGTTCTCGATGATGAAATACTCAAATAGGTTCAAACTACGTTTGAACGTAACTGGAAAAATGAAAATACACTCGTATAGGCAGGACTCCTACCGTCTTATTCGCAGGAAAAAATCCGATTCTCACTTATCCAGGTTAGGGATGGTTAGGAATGGTTAGGGATGGTTAGGATGGTTAGGGGGGTTTGGGATGGTTAGAGATGGTTAGGGATGGTTAGGGATGGTTAGGTGATCCTGTTGGAATAATCTGCCATAACTGGCTAAGTAAAATCACCTGGATGAGTGAGAATTAACGGGCTAATCACTTGGCTTAGCGAGAATTACCTGATTCTCACTTATCCAGGTAATCAGAGTTTTATTTTACTGCAATTTAGTATCTCTCAATCCTGGACTCCGGGGAGCCGGCCTTCTCACTTGAATTAAGGTAGCCATTGAGTATTGACCACTTGAGGAGGTTCTGGCAGGGTTCATAAACAGCTCGCCTTCGTCAAATCGGATTAGCCCGTTGACAGCTAAGTGCCTTCGAGACTGCCCAGGTATAAGTCCAGGTATGGGCAGAAATCATGTGTCGCAATTCGTGGTACTTTTCCGTTATAACCCCCCACCCCCACCCACCCGAACTCGATTTCGAGCCCCTCCCGATGGCTTTAAGGCACCCAAAGCCAACCAAAATTGAATGGGGGGGGGGGGGGGGGGGGGTATAACGGAAAAGTACCAAATTTGTCTTTTACCCCTCCATGTATGCCTGATATGGCTTGAACAATCTAACTTTTCTGTGGTTGCTGAACTTCCTCTTATAGCTACGAACCATTTTCTGGAATAAAAACGCGAAAAAACAGCGTAAAAACACATTCTCAAAGAGCCCCAAGTTTTTTCTCAAAATACCCCATTGTACAAAAAAAAAAAAAATTCAATAGCGTCGCCATTTTTGAAGATAGAAAGCTGCGATTTTGAGAGAATCTCTCCAAGATATCCTTTGAAAAGATGGGATAGTTGAACTAACCCGAAAATGTTTGAATCCTCTTGGGCAGGTAGAAGTTGTACCACGTGCCGTTAACACCTACAAAAACAGCTGGAAAATGTGATAAGCCGCCATCGCCATGCGTTATCAGATATGCGCTGATTATTCACGTTAACGTGCATAGCCGAGAATTATAGCCTAGTAGCGTCGGAAAAAAAATTGGATCAACGTCCCAAGACCATCCTAGCCTTTACAGTGAATTTTTGAAAGAAAAATAAACAGCTGTTTCTCAAGTAGCCTCGCGATTCTTAAATAGCCCCAGTTTAGTACACGAAAGTAAGGGTGGTTCTTCTGTACCACGACACCAATTAAAGTGGCTCATCTGTCCTCCACCGAAAAAAAAAAAAAAAAAAAAAAAATCCAAAAACAAACTTTTTTTTCATTGACAGAATTAAATTTATGCAAAAGTAACTTATATCCAAGAGGAATAAACCCTTGTGTAAAATTTGCAGCGTTTTTTTCTTCTTCTTCTCCTTCTTCTGTAGTCATATGTAAGTATTAAAAATCAAATTTTGATGAAAGATGTTTCGATGATTATGGCATCGACCTGCTTGTTAATTTGTGAGAATGGACGGTCTGAAGCTTTTGCGGCGCATACTGGGAAATCTCTTTCAATTCTTCGGCAAATCCGGATAAACAGCTTTTGGAGCGGTTGAAGGTGGGCTGGGGTTGCATTATGCTCGTCGACCCCTAATGAAAAGCAACCCTTCGTTGGTAGTTCTGGGTCTAAGGGACCCGTCTAGGACGGCAAAGAGAGGATTTGAAACGGTTTGTAATTACCAGACAACGTTCGAGAGGAAACCGGGGGGGGGGGGGACAGGAAAACCCCTTGTGCACCCGTTGGTGTAAACATAGGTCGGAACCTGCCGTAATTGGACAGTGTGATTAAGGTCTTTGGAATCGTCTCGCGTGCCCCCCAAAGAGCCGAAGTGAGGGCGCTGTTCAGAGGATCCAATGTTGCGAGGGGGGGTTCCCCTTTTCAACTACAGAAACCCCAAAATCCCCTTTTCAATGTGCGGCTTAGCGATCGCCGATGTGCGATAAGAGACCAATTTAAACAAACCTCGTTGGCACACTCGAGCGTTTGTGTCCGCCACAGTAGGTTCACTCTAAACACACCGTTTCACAACACTCGCAACGAACGGGCTTCGACTGTAATTTGTTTTTCTCAATCAAACTCCTGCAGAAATAAAACCAAAAACCCCCGTTACGACGAGACGTTTTTTCACCGCTGGGCACTTTTTTGATTACGCATCGGAAATTGCTTCGAAAATTACTTCCCATTCGACTCCCACACTGGTGGATCACGAGCGGTTTCAATTTAATTTATTTTGCTGACCTCCAAAGAATCCTAAATGAAGAATACCAAAGTCAAATTTGAAAAAAAAACCTGCCTGGTGTTGGCAGAGAGGGAGACGACCCACTGGTGTGCTACCATCCGCTCCTAATAATAACACAGGCCTGCGACCAAAAAACCTTTTTGAAACTAATAGGTGAACTTTATAGATTTTTGGGTGCTGAATCCGGGAAAAATAATGAAAAAATTCCATCACCCTCTGTTTCATCGCATATTTAATTTTTTTGGGGTGTCGAGATGGCATTTTTAGTTAAAAGCAGCCTCATTCCTTATTTTCATATATTTTTTTCTTTTGAAACTAATAGGTGAACTTTATAGATTTTTGGGTGCTGAATACGGGAAAAATAATGAAAAAATTCCATCACCCTCCGTTTCATCGCATATTTAATTTTTTTGGGGTGTCGAGATGGCATTTTTAGTTAAAAGCAGCCTCATTTCTTATTTTCATATATTTTTTTCTGTAAGTGTATCAATATGGACTTAATGAAATTGGAAATTTTGGAACACTTCAATGAGTACAAAATTAGAGCATTAGGACCATTAGAGCCTCGCTGGGTAAGTTGGACTTTGTGTTTCAATCCTTGCCCACATGGGGAGTTGGACATTGCCCCTTGAGTCATCTTTTCATCAATACAGACTTCAAGATCGTGAGTTTATTGACTACTTCAAACAAGCAGGTGACAAGTAAAAGGAATTTGGTTAAATAAAACCTTCTTAAACATTTTTGAAATATTTATTTCTTTATTCCATAATAGTCATTTTAGCCTATTAATTTCCAAATATTGGGTCAAAATGCGGAAGAACGGTGGGTGATAGAGAAAAACCGATGTCATTTTCGGATTCAGCGCCCTTCAAAACTATAAGATTACCTAAAAAGATCAAAAAAGTTTTCAGCAATATTTTTTTTTGCAGGCCTGTGTAATAATCATAATAAACGGTCGGCAGAGACGATAGAAAAAATCGGCGTATTTTTAGGGCTTACCGTTTAGGAGGAGTAGGCGATTGACATACCCATAGACAGACAGACAGAGACGATGAGAATTAGTGATATAGATAGATAGATAACAGTGACCGGACTATCATGCAGGCATGCCGCTCGTCTGCGGAGGATTGGTGGGCCAGGTTGGCTGCCTGGTTTGGGCCGAAGTTTGGCGCGCGAAAAAGGTTTCCAATTTTTTTTAAATTGACACAGAATCAACGTTTTGCACAAATAACCGATATCAAAGAATAATAAACCCTTGTGTAAAATTTGCAGCGTTTTAATTTAACAATTTTGACCAAACCTTGACTGAGTTTTCACTTTCGATTCTTCGCTTCAGTTCACAACTAATTCTCGTTGGAAGCCGTGAAAATTAAATGCTCTTCACAGATGATTTTTCATCAATGGTATTTCAACAGTTCATAATATGATTCTTCCAATCAAATTTCACACGTAGTTGTAGAACCTCGTTTTTTTTTTTTTTTTTTTTTTGTAATACAAATTTTACAATACCTACATTTTATACGAAAATGAAAAATTTGGAAGTTGTTTTAATCATGGCAGCGATGTGTTTAATGAGCGCAGTACGCAGCGAAAGCGTCGACTACTGCGATCCTACGTACAAATGCAGAGGCCTGACACATTTCGCTTGCACACACAAAGGCGTCACTTCCACGGACTACAGTGCCGACATTGAACTGACGAACACGCCGGAAGCGCGACGAGATCTTTTGACATCATTGAATGATGCTCGTAACAAGAATGCAAAAGCAAACACCCGGCAGATAGTATGGGATAACGAACTGGAGCGCCTATCCGGCATTATAGCTAAAAATCATGAACCGAAATTTGTGGGGTCTCGTAGGGAGGGCGTGTGCGCTACGACCAAAGAACTAAAACATACACAGACTCTCTACATCCCGATCGGAACGCCTGATACGAGCACGACCTTGGAAAAATATTTGGACGACTTGAACAAAAAGGACTCTGGAGATGAGTTTGTGAGATCTGATTTTCTATTTGCAGCGGCCACAAAAATAGGATGCGCCGGTTTTAACAATAAAAAAGAAGCGAAATTGCTAACAGTCTGCACTATTGGAAACATGGAATCGAATGAAAAGGATTATGACATGGCAGTCTGCAAAAAGTGTCCCAAATTTAGGGCTTGCAGAGAGGATTCTCATTGGCCGAATCTGTGCGCTCGTGAAGGGGATCCGATGAAACCTGAACTCATCACCGGTTCGGCCTCTGGATTCCGTCTCCAGGGATTTCTGCTGATAGCCGCTCTCGCCGTCCTGCGGAACTTTTGAGCGAACCGAAGCGAGACCGACGACGGCATCCGAAATTGGAACAGAAACGGAAACGCCCGAACGACGAATAAATTCTGGTCCAGGAAAAGAAGTTTTCATTGGCTATTCGTGGGCCTCGTAGTAGGTAGTCCAGGAAAATAAGGGGTTTAACTATGAGATCGAGTTAGTTTCCGTAGTAATTTGACATCCAATTTTGGAGGTCCCATTACAATCCGATTTCACAGTCAGGGCTCTCATGGGGGTACAAATTGGATTTTTGAAGGATCTCAAGAGCTTAAATATTTTCCGAGTAATTTTGGACGCAAAACCCATTTTTTGAGGTCCCACATCTGACCGTAGGTACATTGTATGAAAGAAACAAGCCATCAATTGAATTGAATAGATGAGCGCAACCTTTTTGTTATTACGATATATTTAATGAACGAGAGAAACTAAGAAACAGTAGGTATCTAGCGACCAAACATATCAAAAATATCCACGTTATGCTCATTACGTAAACAACTGCACCCTAACGACCGATGCGTAATAAAACCTTATTATGCCGATCAGAGCAACGAACGGCTCAGGCTGCAAAAATCGTTTTGGAGTCGTTGGAATCAGCTTAGTTACACATCAGAGATAAACAACTTTCGTCGTGAAGGACCTCCCGAAAACCGATGAAGGGGATGAGGGAGGAAAAATCAAGGTAGCCTATAACCACCCCCCGAACTCGCTGATGACAATGAGACCACCCTCATGAAAATCTGTTGAGCCGCTCGGGCGTGATGCTCTGTACACAAAAAAAAAAAACACGTCGAAGAGGTGAGCGCACCTTTCCATTTTTTGGAAAAAAGGTTGCGCTAAAAAACGCTGCAAATTTTACATAAGGGTTAATTATTCTTTGATATACGTTACGTTTGCAGAAATTTAATTCTGTCAAAGAAAAAAATTTTTATATTTTTTTATTTTTATATTTAAAAAAAATCTTTGATTTTTTTTTCAAAAGTTCTTTATTTTTTACTCGGAAAATATTTGACCTTCTGGGATCCTTCAAAACTCCCATTTGCAGCCCCATGAAAGCCCTAAAGATCGCCACAGTGAAATCGGATCGTTCCGGGACCCCCAAAAAATGGATTCTACGTCCAAAAATACTTCGAAAACGACACCTAACTCGATCCAATAGCTAAAAGCCTTCAAAAACCCCTCCCGTAGCCCCATTTTAGCCCCAGAGCGCCCCACGGGTTTGGGCGATCGGACTGAAAACCTTGCGGGCACAACTAGATGGTAAACCGAGTATTTTGGCAAAATTTCAGATTTTTAAAAAAAATCCTACTGCCCAAAACTGCCTGGACGGCGGACGGCCATTTCGGTTTTGGAATCTAGACCTCTTGAAACGGATAATGTCAAATTTTGAGGCCGATCGGAGTCGTCGACCTCCGTCGCGATCACATAGATTTATTATTCCAAGAATAATAAACCAAAATGTCCTTTTGACAAAATTAATTTTTTCTCTATTAAAATATAGCGAATAATAATAAATACTTGTCTAAAATTTGCCGTTTGTTTTTGGGATTTTTTTCATTGACCCAGAAATAATTTTTGCGCATATATCAAAGAATAATAAACCCTTGTGTAAAATTTGCAGCGTTTTTTCATTTTTGCCCACCTTGGCCGCACCGTGCGTCAGATCTTCGACAACATTGCTTTTGGAAAAAAGCGTTTCTTTACCTCTTCGAATCTCTCCACCAACTTACACGATTCTGACGAACCTCACTTGTTTTCCATTTCGTCAACAAACCCTCCGCGCCAATTTCCTCATCTCCCCTTCGGAAGGATATCCCTTTTTGAAGCGCTAATTCCTATTTAATGGGGGAGAGTTTTGTCGCTTTTGAAAACCCCCCTCCAAACCTTTTGTGAGCCCAACAGAAGGCGCCTCTTTCAACAACCCTCAGATTGTTTATTACACTCTATCAACCTCCAATCCCGAAATTCGGCAAAGTCCTCTCCGAACCAAAAAGCCCCCGACGGAAAATGCCTTTTTCCCCTCCGCGGAAAGCCTAAACCAAAATTAGAGATAAGATTAGTTGAGTTAACTTCCTTCCGGGGTTGAGGGGAATTTTCCCTCTTTTCACGAAAACGAAAAAAACCTCTCCCCGGAAGGATTCTTTTGATGCAAATTACAAGGAGTTTGATCCTCTTTTGAGTGGCAGTTATCCTTTTTTGAAAGGGCGGTTTCCCGAATTGGCAATCCCGAAGAAACCCGTTTCATCACACACTTATACCTTCCTGTAACGAAATAGATTTGGTTCCCTAACGAAAGTATTAGGAAGGCGGTGGGTATTCAACAGAAGTTTAGGGATAACAGGGCACAGGATAAGAACCCTGTCGGTGTAAGTGGGTTCCATTTGAAAACGGCCTTTGAACGAGTAACGACGAAAAGTAACTTTTTTGGAGGGACAAACATTCATCACGGAAAAAGCAGGCCGATCAAACACGACGTGTGTCAGAAAAGAGAATCAGGCCGGTTGTGTCCAGTGGGCCCTGAACCTTCAAGACCAATAACTGACAATAATGAGCTCCTTGATGGATTTTTTTTTTTTTTTTTTTTTTTGTTCTGGAAAGGTCCTGCTTCAAAAGTTACGAAAATGGGTCAACATTGCAGAAAACCCGTCTCTACTATTTATAGGGCGTTAGGAAAAATAATATTAAATATTCAAATTTTGAATTACGAGATCTGGAGAGGGTACATGACGCGAGCTGCTTCGTCATCTTTTGATTGGCCGAGAGATGCAAGTTAGCCAACTTTGCAACGCGAAAAGCCGACCCCAAAAATGGAGACTCGACACTTCGCCCTATTTCTGCGTATAATAAGGATTTGAAAGGGATTTCCGCTCTGTCTCTCTTACCTGAGGCTAGAGTAACTAATGAGAGTTCAACGACCTGGCCGGAGAGAGTGGGGTAGCATTAAAACTTATAAATGTTATAAGTTTGGTTTCAGTAGCCAGAAAGATTTTTTGAGGTCGACATCTGCCGGATTTCTTTAGGATTTGGCAGGGGTAGTCAACAAGGTTCATATCCAGGGCCGTGGAGAGAAAATCCGGGCCCGGGGGCAAAATTCTTCGGCCCCCCCCCCCCCCCCCAAAACGCTGCAAATTTTACACAAGGGTTTATTATTCTTTGATATTGATATACGTTACTTGTGCAGACATTTAATTCTGTCAATTAAAAAATTTAAAAAAATTTTTTTTGGATTTTTATCTCAAAAAAATTTTTTTTTTGATTTTTTTGTTCAAAAATGTGTTTTGTTAACAATGTGTGATGTTAGCATTCGTGAGACATCGTACCTTCTTTGGCAGTGTACCCCTCAAGGTTATTAAAGGGTACCTCGAGTCATTGCTGATTCAGCCCCTGACGACTGGGGGATTGGACGAAGTATTTTTTGATGTTCTTGGTTGAAGGCATTTCCATAGTAATCTGCCAATATTCGGAAGCTAAACATATCAAGAAACCAGTCATCCAATTCCAATTCCCATATGAAAGACGTTCTCAGTGCAGTTACAAGAGACACTTTAATCAGCGGCTTTCGTGCAACTGGCCACAGGGTTGCCAAGTGCCGATCACAAAAACCCCCGCGACTCCCTTGAAAATCCCCCCAAAACCCCCCAAATACTTGAATATATATAGTAGATAGTATATAGAAAAATTAGTAAGGAAATGTTAGAGAAGAGACAGTGAAGTCGAAAAAATTCATTTTTCAAATGATACCAGGAGCATGCGAAATGAATTTCCATGAAATACAATGTTTTTAAATGTCATTTTATTAAATTTTTACTAAAGGCAAAAAAATCCCCCCCCCCCCTCCCAAAAAAAAAAAAAATAGAAAAATTAGTAGGAAAACGGTAGAGAAGAGACAGTGGAAGTCGAAAAAAATACATTTTTCAAATGATACCTGGAACATGCAAAATTAAGTTCCATGAAATAAATTGTACCCATTATAGGCAAAGAAATAGCCAGAAAATAGAAAAAATTAGTAGGAAAATGGTAGAGATGAGACAGTGGAAGTCGAAAAAATACATTTTTCAAGTGACACCAGGAACATGCAAAATGCGAGCTCTTTGACATTGATATGATCGTGCATGATGTGCTTAAAGTTGGACAACATGTCCAAAATTTTGTGCAGGTGATCCCCCTTTCCTTCATGTAGTACCTACATGCAAGTATGAACTGGACAACCTCAAGGGAGAGCAGATTCCTAATCTTATCTTTTACTATGCCGTATACAGAAAAGGCTCGCTCTTACTTGCAGTTGACCATTCAAAAACCCCCCATTTCACCCCAAAGATTTTCCGAATCCCCCCCAAAAAAACCCCAAACAATTCTTCCCCCCCAAAAAACCCCACGCAGGATAAAAAACCCCCAAATTTGGGGGGAAAACCCCCAACTTGGCAACCCTGACTGGCCAGCAACCGTGGAACGCTCATGCAATTAAATATCTATGGATAGGTACGCATAGAATCAGCTCAACGTGGTTTACCACATTTCAAAATAACAACTTGAAAGCTGATTTAACCCGAACCCCAAAGAAAACTTGAGCTCTTCGAGGTGTTCAATAACTGGGCCACTCACGTTTTTCAGCTTAAATTGGCAATTATAAAAAAAAGTATGAAACCTAGACAAATTTTCGAATATAGTAGTAGATTCCTACTAGTAGTTTCTACAGCTTCTGTAGAATCTGAAACCAGTTTCATATTTGCAAAGACATCAAGAGGAGGGAAACTGGGAGGACGAGAGGTGCGCATTTTTTTCTAAGTGTTCAATAACTGGTACATTTACCCTAGTCATCACAGAATGTCATTCAAAAATCGACTCCGGCCTCTTCAGTTTTTTGATAGGTTTGTTTTTGGAGCGTGAGTGTAAGTTGAGTGTGAGTTTGAGCGTGAGGGGATGTAAGTGTGATTTTTCAAGGATATCAAAAATTAACTGAAGTAACGGTGTGGTTTTCGCAGAGGTGTGCAGAGGTCTAATCCAATGAGGTGGTTAGGGAGATGAAACGACTCCTCTGCTGAGTACTAAATTGTTTATTTAAATAAACTATTTAATTAAACAATTTTTTACTCAGCAGAGGAGTCGTTTTCTCTCCCTAATTACGACTTCAAAAGCGTCAAGCGCACAAATTTTCATTAACTCAAGTAAACAAAAATTCAAAAAGGTCATTGTGCGCTTGACGCTTTTGAAGTCAGGATATAAGAGATTTGGCCAAGTTACACAAGGTTATCAAGCTAGTAGTAGAGGAGGTAATTCACACTCACATGCTCACCGTCCTGTGAGCACCTCACATCGCCTCACACTCACTCACCAAGAACAACCCTGTTGTAACAGGGTTACCAATCGAAGTGAAAATGTTGGACTTTTTTTCTTTTTTTTTTTTAAAGAGGACATTATCACACACATTAGGACTGTAAATTTTCAAGATTAATAGCGTTTGATTACTGATGGGTACACATTCAGAATCAATCCGTCGTTCCACGAACTTGATTTGTTACGAATAATCAAGTAATAATTCCACCTGAGCGTATTATTAACTTTATTAATTTCTTTTCTTCCTTTTTCCATAAAAATATAATTCTGCAAAACACAGTCAAGATCACTCAAGGCAAAGAATGCTTATTATTATTATCATTATTAAGTATTAATTTTTTTTTAAATTTTTTTATTTTTTATTTTACTGCAGATGAAGGTCGGTAATTTTCTTGATCAATTTTTCTTTGCTTCAATCATCAAAAGTACGTAATAAAAAAAAACTCAACGAAAAATAAAAATTAATATATATATTTTTACACAACCATTTAAAAATAACCAACGAACGAATTGCAATTATTCCAATACAATACCTAAAAAGGCACCAACCAAAATATTAGCTAGTTATATAGGTTGAAAAAGAACTGTGAATCTCAAACAAAGTTGAAAGTTATGCATCTCATAAAGAAGGACACCAAAAACTTATCAAGTTTTTGGACTCCAAAAAATGTTATTAGAGAAGGTGCTTGGGTTGAGAGGTTGTGCATAATATGTTGTATATTATATTATGTTTGATTTTATGTTGACTTCCTCCGTCCTGGGTACCTGTCGAGAAAACGATGATCAGGTTCGAAAATACTTCTTTGTTAGATTCGAGTTTCGGCTTTCGCCATTTTTAGTAACTCGGAAACGAAAGCAGCCAAAGAAAACGCTGCAAATTTTACACTAGAGTTTATTATTCTTTGATGTAGGTTACTTGTGCAGAAATTAAATTCTGTAAATGAAGAAAATTTTTAAAAAAAATTTTTAATTTTTATATCTCAAAAAAGTTTTTTTTTGATTTTTTTTTTATTTTAAAAAATGTTTTTTTCAAAAATTATTTAGGTTTTACTCGAAAAATATTTAACCTACTGGGATCCTTCAAAAATCCCATTTTTAGCCCCATGAAAGCCCTATAGATCGCCACAGTGGAATTGGATCGTTTCGAGACCCCCAAAAATGGATTCTACGTCCAAAAATACTTCGAAAACGACACCTAACTCGATCCCATAGCCAAACGCCTTAAAAAAAAAACCCTTCCCATAGCCCCATTTTAGCCCCATAGCGCCCCACGGGTTTGGGCGATCGGAGTGAAAACCTTGCGGGCACAAGTAGATTGTAAACCAAGTATTTTGTCAAAATTTCAGATTTTTAAAAAAATTCCTACTGCCCAAAACGGCCCAGACGGCGGACGGACATTTCGGTTTTGGAATCTAGACCTCTTGAAACGGATAATGTCAAATTTTGAGGCCGATCGGAGACGTCGACCTTCGTCGCGAAAACATAGGTGTATTATTCCAAGAATAATAAACCAAAAGCATAGCGGGCATTAAATTTTGGAATTTCGATGCTAGTTATGCTTTTCTTTGGCTGATTTTGTTTCTGAGTTTCTGAAGAGACGAAAGCCCAGGGAAACAAAGGAGTATTTTGGATCATGATCGTGGTTTTTGGGTTCAAACTGACTGTGAAAGACTGATTCTTGCGTAAAATTTGCATCTTTTTTTATTTTTTGTATAATCGTGACATAAAATAATCCTTCTACCAAAAGATCCGATTTTGAGAGTAAAAACCGACCCGTTTTTTAAAATTTGTATTGTCCTTTCCTTTCAAAAGAACGGGACGGAATGACGAGGAGGCTACAGACTGAGGTAGATACAACTGGTTGGCGGGTATGAAAAAGAAGGGATTGGAAGGGACTTGGCGTTAATTGGCGGTTCGGATCGATACGACCAATCAGACGGCGGCTTTTCACTCCCGGCTGGCGTCAAAGGATCCGCCGCCTCCACACGCCTCCCGCAACTGTAGTCGGACGTAGTCGACGATTGAAGATGGATTGACCTTTTTTTTTTTTTTTTTTTTTTTTTTTTTTTTTTTTTTTCTTTTCTTCTTTTTTAATTCATAACAGCCCTTCGTGTTCCAGAACTGGTGTCCCCTGGGAGCACGGGAGCATCCAGCACGCCGTTCAGACCCGTCGCCCGTTCGCCGGATTCAACTGTTCCAAATCTCTCAGGTGAGTCCGACACCAACAGCCCCTACTCATCAAATTTGCTAATAAAGGTGGTAGAAAAAAATCGCCTCCTCAATAAGGTGTATTCTTCTCATTAAAGCGCTTTCTCAGTAATGTGAACTACAGTTGTTGAGTAAAATGCTCTTTAGTGAGCACTAAATAAATATAACCTCCAAATGTAACCTACCTATATATCATCTTCAGCGTAGGTTATATATACCATAGTATAAGTTATATATATGGGTTATTCAACCTTCCATGGAGGTTAGGTAGGTATATATACGCTGTAGTTATAGGTTGTATAACCTTCTTACCTACATAACCTATATATCAGCATGTGTATATATGTACTTGTGCAAGTGTTGCCGAACATTGAGATATTTACATGTCTCGCTGAGTTGCGGACGCTGTCTGATTTTTTGTAGCGTTCAATTGCGAGCCTTAAGACTGAAATTATTTCATCATTTCATTTCAGCTATTATAGCTGTCCAAGTCCAACTTACGCACTTGCCCCATCGAAAGGGTACGAGCGTAACCAGTCTGTTCAATCTCAAACTTGAGATTAAGGAAATCACTGGTCTCAAAAAGTCCTGCACGCTAGTGATCGTCCCATTATCGGTGGCTTTAGCTCATAAAGGGATTGTGGAAAGCATACACTGAATCGCTATTCACCGATGGCAGACCCCCAGTGCTGGAGTTTCCGCCTCTGATAGCAGATGATGGGCTTCAACTTTGAAGAGCGAGGTGCGATTTGCCATAAGAGTGACCAAGCGTTATAAAGCTCCTGGCAGTGACGAAGTGCATGCAGAGGATCTGAAGCTTATTGAAAGGTGGACCTTTCTGGTGAAACTGTTCAATCGGAACTATGAGACAGATTCCTGCAGGCTGGTTGCGATCCACGTTTGTGATGATCCCAAAGAAGGCTGGAACCTTGAGATGCAGCAATTATCGCCAGAGTCATGTACTCAATATTTTCCTCAGAGTCCTTCATACAAGGTTGTTCCGCAAGTTGGAGGCTCTGAGCGGCGAGCAGTTTGGTTTCAAGTCGGGAACTGGCACTCGGGAGGCAGTCTTGTGCTTGAACTCGGTGGTTCAGAGTTGCTATGACCAGAGGAAGGATGTTTTCCTGTGATTCATCAATAACGAGAAGGCATTCGACAGCATTAGTCATGAGCAGTTACTCAAGTTCCTGGTGGACGCGGATATTGATCAGCGGGATGTGAGACTCATCAAGAATCTCCAAGTCGGCAGTTCGAGTAGCCGACGGCATACCTATGTCTTGAGAGTGTTCCAGGAAGCTTTGGAGTGCAGCTGGGGATCAAGATCAATGGCATACCTGTCAATAATCTGCGTTATGCTGACGACACTGTGCTTGCGACACGTCATGACGGGCGGTCCTGGAGATCTGCAGGCCCTGCTCGACACTGTAAATGCTGTGAGTCTTTCAAAGGGCCTGAGAGTGAATATACAGAAAACGAAGTTTCTGGTGGCGAGTAGATCCCAGTTTGCCAACGCCGAGCTGCGGCTGAACGGTGAAAAGAGTGTGTTTAGACCTTCAGATATCTGGGCACCTTACAGAATGAAAACTGGGATTCAAAACCTGAGATTCAGAGCAGGATTGCCCAGGGTCAAATCAACGCCGGGTGGCCATCAGGCAACAGGGAGCGCAGCTTCAGGAAACAGCTACCTCCGACAAAGTATTGTTGTCAGAGGCGGCCTGTCCCACTGGTCCAGGCGGATCCAAACCTCCCTGTGGTTTCTTTGGTCGTTTGGCCGGCAAAGGAGGCCTGGTCACACAACACTGCGTGAATAAGACGTAACTTAACTAATAATGATGACACAGAGAATGGTGTACATCCATCCGAAGGCAGGACGTCACGGCGGCGGGAGAAGAGGGGTTTCATGCTGTCGCGCCACGACTGCTACAGTAGCGCGAGCCCCCCCCCCCCCCCCCCCCCTAACAGGCTGGCGAAAGTGCGACGCAGGGGGGCAAAACCCCCACAGAAACCATTTTGAAACGACCCTAAATGGTTTGTAAGTAATAACAATACCTGTAACTATTGTGTTGTGTTTTGGATTGACTTCAGGTAACGAACGAGGAGAAGGCCTCTCCCCTGTGGACTGCTCCACCTGCGCCACGTCGTACCCCAACCTCGTCACAGACGTAGCTATCAAACAAATACGCAAATAAATATTTAAAAAATCCCACAACTTGTAAACCTTCTGGCCTCCCCAATCACGCTTGATGCAAAATCCCCCCACAGAAAAAACAAAAAAAATAATTATGATCTCACACCAAGCAAATATTCCTACATAGCTTATTAGGATTCAAATTGTCCAAATATTTAAAAATTACACACACCTGGTTGTGCACATTGTATACGTATTCAGTCACTAGTGTGATAAGCTGTTGCAATTACTGTGTATAGGCAGTTGTTTGATGAACGGCATATTTTAAACATTTGTAATTTTCCAGGACATTATTTTGTAAATATACTTAAAATTGTACAATTTGTTAACGTTTTGATTCACTTATCGTTGGTTATTGAAATTTTATCGATGAATGTATCGTGTATTAGTAATATTCAAAAGTAGCCGTAGTACTTGAACGATTAACAATGTAAGAGGTATGCAATACACCAATCTAAAAATTTCATTAGACTCGATGCTTGATGTTATGCTAGTCATTGCCTTGTACATAATATGTATATTAATTCTGTATTTAAAGGAAGTTGGGCATGTAGAAACGACATGGTGGTAGATGTGAGATGATTGCTTGAAAACTGCATCACTTCGTTGGTTGTTTGCGTTCAAATAAAATTTTGAATGTTGCCATTTTCTTTATTCTCCCTACTTTAATCACGAATGACGGTGGACAGGAGAATGGGTATTTAGCGCGAAAAAAAAGTCGGTGGGCAGTATTTTTTTATTAATGGGGTTCAAACGGGTGTTGTTGAAGAACGTGTTCGATCCTCGTGGCGTCCAGGTTTGTGTCAACTTGTATTCTTGCTATGGAAACACTTTCCCAAGGTAAGTAGAAAAGCCCAAATGATATTGCGTTTTGAATAATTTCGATTTTTTTTTTTTTTTACTACAAATTTTGTAGTTTTGAAGATGAACATTAAAAAAAAAAAAAAAAAAAAAACGCTAGGGAGTGACAATATAGGGCTAGTAAAGGCCTACTTGGCCACTGTGTTCAATAACTAGACGTTCCACAATTTTGTTGGGGTTAGGGGGGGACGGACTAGGGAAGGACAAATCAGCCATTTTCCACCTGTGTACCCAAGAAACTTCAAGGAAGAGCAAAATTGCGGTCATAAATGTAAAGAGAGCTTTATTTACGTCAAGATCGTAATACTGAGAAGAAGAAAAATGACATCCTCCCTGTCAAATTTCAATCCACACTAGGGAGAGACAATCAATAAAAAACCACACCAGTAACCTAACTGCGTCACATCCTGGACCGAACTGAAGAGGAGGAAAGTAAACCCCCCTCCCCCATGATATCCTGGCTTCTTGCCAGTGTTGCCAACAGCCGTTATCTCGAAATTTCTCTTCCTCAGGTTGAGGGCGGGCATTTCAAAAATATCCTAAGGAGTGACTTTCAACTGTGGGACAGAGGTAAAAAGTCCTGTGATTACTAGCCCATTCCATCTGAAAGTTATATTCAACGTTATTTCGAGACTAGAAGGGATGCTGAGTTAAATGTTGCCCACATTATTGGATTGATTGTGAAAGAAATTTATAAGAATACATTGAGAGCAACATTGCTAGGGAAGGACAAAATGATCCTTCTCAATTTTTCAATTTGGCTTGCATCGAGTTGAAGAGTTATGGAATAGTATGCACAAGTTGCCTGCGTCCCAGAACGATCTGATATCACCATCGGGATCTGTGGGGCTTTCACGGAGCAACAAACTGTAGATTTTTCACAAAACTACACCTGGCAGGTACCATCATTGATACGGGAATGTGGATTACTCCAGTGATGGTTTTGGATCATAGCCGAATTTGCCTTAATCTGTTAAGGAAACGTATTCTGATACGTTTGGACATAAAACCTTTGGAAATAGGATTGAGCGGTATAATCATTGCTACGCGAGGAACTTTATTTACGAGCAGCGATTTACAGCACGTCTTTCATTTGCGGATTTGGGACTGATTGGAAAGGAAACGCGTTTGACGGATCAGATTTATTGCTCGTCGGTACCAGGTATATTGTCGCGATCGAGCCATAAACGATCGCCAACTCCGTCCGATTTTTGAGTGAAACGTCGATCAATCCACTCGATAAAGTTTTTAACCCGTAAAACGTAACATTATAGCGATAACGTTGATTAATTAAATGTTTAGAAATGTAAACGTCTCGCTAAAAGAAATCGTAAAGCCGCCGCTGTGGGAAAAGCTTTATCGACCAACGCGACAGTCAGTTCGATCGCCGTTTGTTCGAACGTGAATCATTTTTTAGTTGGGCGATAGGTTGCTGCTCAGAAAGGTTGTTTGTCGACATTATCTGCTGGAGCTCTCTAATTTTTGTTAAAATTTTCCATTTTTAGATGTTCATTAAAATTCATCAATGTTACCGGGTTCAATCAGCGGTGTTCGATCGAAATCATCTGCTACACTCCTATTTGTAGCAATTTTCAATGTTAGGGTGTTCAATCGATGCAAAATATATTGTTCCACAACTTTTCTTCTTCGTGTCCAAACTTCGTGAGAATCCTTGTTTGGCTTCCACACTGAAAAATAATAATATAATATCTTATAGGCTGGTCTGGCAAAAGTTGATATGTCACATTTTGGCAATTTTTCAGGAGAGCCGTTGGAAAGTTTTCCAGGCCTACGGAAGCACATTACAAATGAAGTAAGTGCTTATTCCTAGTTGTAAAACTTTGTCCTTGTTCAACAACTATTCTTCTTGTGACAGAATTCGTTTCGATGGCCTAATTTAATAATTTTTCAAGTTTTTTCAACAAAAATTATCATATTGTTTGACATATCATTATTTGGCAGACCATAGATGTGGGGTTGAATGGACATGCCATTGAATAGAACGGGACATATCATGGTTTGGCTGATCCAAACTTTCCTGTTTCCTGTTGGAAGGGTGGCAAAACTGGATAGGTAAGTTCTTATCAACTTTTGCCAGACTGTGCTACCCCTCTTTTTGGACTTACCTCATAATGCCAGTCATTGTTTTTAGTATTTCCCAACGTTTGTACCATATCATGTTTTGCCAGACCAAAGAGCTTGCTAGAATCGACTTATACAGCAATAAATCAGAAAATCAGAAAAAACTGACATATCAACTTTTGCCAGACCAGCCTATCTATCTATCTATCTATCTATACTTCTATATGTTGAGGTTTCTGTCTGTCTGTGTGTCTGTCGTGCCTTATAGGCGCCTAAACCGCTGAAGGGATTTGAATGGGGTTTTTTTCTAACGGTCTCGGCTGCGATTGCCCCCAACATAGGCTATATTAAAATTCCGCGCGACGCGCGCAAACCCGCGAATTTGCGCGAAACGTGTTTTTCGCTCCCCTATAACCCCCATTTTTTATCGCGGATTCCGATTCTACGTTTAATTCTACGTCCGAAATACCTGTTGCGCGAATTTTTTGGCGCGCGCGAATTCGCTCAATTAATTTTTTCGATTTATTCCGCCGTTAATAGACGGATTTTGTCCGCGTTTCGTCCGTAGCCTACCTAGAGATCCGAATTTTAATTGGAGATACTGAACAAACTCATTCCGAAATTGAGCGAATGTACACGGCGAATTTATTTTATAGGATTTGAAGTTGTACGGACGCAAAAGCGGGTGGCGGCTCACGGGACGGGCGCGCGTTGGTATGAAGGGCTCCACCCCGGGGTCGGCTCGGCACCTTACAGACGACACGCTGGAAAGTGCCAATGGGAGGAGCCCCTCAGGGCTCTGACTAAACGGTAAGTCGTAAAAATACACCGATTTTTTCTATACTCTCGGGCGACCGTTTAAGTGTCCTTAGGGGGGGGGGTCGCAGACCCCCCCCTGTCCGAATAAGCGCTCGGCCGAGCGGAGCGAGGCCTTATGTCTGATTAAGCGGTCGGCCGAGCGAAGCGAGGCCTTATGTCTGAGTAGGGGTTTGAACACACCCCCCCGGCCGAGCGAAGCGAGGCCCCCCTGTCCGAATAAGCGCTCGGCCGAGCGGAGCGAGGCCTTATGTCTGATTAAGCGGTCGGCCGAGCGAAGCGAGGCCTTATGTCTGAGTAGGGGTTTGAACACACCCCCCCGGCCGAGCGAAGCGAGGCCCCCCTGTCCGAATAAGCGCTCGGCCGAGCGGAGCGAGGCCTTATGTCTGATTAAGCGGTCGGCCGAGCGGAGCGAGGCCTTATGTCTCATTAAGCGGTTGGCCGAGCGAAGCGAGGCCTACGGGGGGTCTGGGGGGCGGAGCCCCCCCAGCTGGGTGCGTAGGCGAGCAAAGCGAGCCGGAGCAGCTAGTATATTATATAGGACACAGGGGTAGGTACCTTTACGTATTCGTGATCAAAGTCAAATTTCCAGTAAGTATGAGGGGTGTTCAGAGGCCTTTTTTTCTCCAAAATATGGCCATTCGGCACCACTGTGACGGGGTGTTGTGGACCGAAGTATCACGAAATCCGGAACGCCATGGCTAGGAAATGGGAAAAAATTAACTCCCGGCTTCAGGTAGCGCCCGTCTTTATTGCACCTTCAGCGTACCTAATTTTGCTGGCATTCTTCAGAAATGCGCGTAAACGTAATAAATTCAGAGTGGAGATCCAAAGCAACTGAGGAAAGAGCCAAAACCAACCGAAAGGTTGCCTGAACAGTGTTACCAACGTAACAAAACTGACATCTGCCTGCAGAAATCCGCAGGAAAACGGGTTTTTATTAGATTAACATCGCGCATGCGCATCTCGTTTTGAGCCGATGAAATGGTTAATGAAAATTTGACGCTATACAACGTTTATTCCGCAACACTTTTCGATAGGCCCTGTTGTTTTCAAGATACAGCTGTTTGAAGTGCGGAAAAGTGAGTTTTCGAAAAACGTGGAAAAAGCGCCATTTTTTTAAATAGCTCTAGCTCCCGAGCAATTGGGTCTGAAGTCAACTTTGACCCGTGCATTCTACAGGAAATTTAATGCTCATTCACTTTGATAATAGTGACCTTTTCCGTAGAACGCATAGTTTCGGAGTTATAAGCAAAAAACCGAAAGGTGCACAAAGTTTTTGTAAAAGAGTTTTTTGCGAATATCTGAAAATGCAAAACAGATATACAATGTGTTATGACCTAGGTTGAGACATTTAAAAAAAATGTTGAAATATTTAGCTACGTACAACAACGCCCCCAGAACAATGTAAGGTTAACCTGATAAAAAAGGTTATTCAGTTTCCAACGTTAAAATCCGTAGTTATACAATTTTCTTGAATCCGCATTTCCCTTCATTTTATATCAATTCAAGTAGGTGTTCATTTATAACACAATGGATCTCTTCTGATTCGAATTCAGCAACCCCCAAAAAACATAGAATAAGACCAAGAAATCCAACCATAGTGATGGGTTCCTCAAGTTGACCCATCATGTGTTTAATCATTCTTGGCTGGTTACAGGAGAGAAATATACGCATTCGTGATTGGTGTTGAACAGAGTCCTTTCTTTTTGTGAGCGAATTCATTTCACTGGTGGCAGCGGTGGGATATGTGGGCAGCTTGGGGGAATTACCACAAAAAGAAGGTCCCATCAGAAGCCTTATTTGGTTGGATCTCCAGGTGACTGCCTACTGATAGACGTGTTGGGACCCGTACCTGTGACTCAGAATGGTAACCGGTATATTGTGGTTGTGGTGGACCAATTCACAAAGTGGCCTCTTCCTGTGAAAGATGGAGCTGAGACAGTAGCTGAGTTTTTTGTGAACAATTTCGGCTCTCGTTTTGGCGTGCCAAGGGAGCTCCACTCAGACCAAGGAAGAAACTGTGAATCTTCTGTCTTTAAAGAAGTTGCGGAGCTCCTTGGCATAAGGAAAACTAGGACAACCCCTCTACGACCCCAAAGCAATGGCCTGGTGGAATGATTCAACAGGACCCTGTGGAACCAGCTGGCGAAACTCACCAGGGGCAATCAGGTCGCTTGGGACCAGCAGCTACCCCTGGCTCTGTTGGCTTAACGGGCGCCGGGGTTTTCTCCGGCCGAGCTGTTGCTTGGTCGTCGCCCTGCCAGTTCACCTCACGGAGCCTGCGCCTAATTTGCAGCTGTCTCCCAGTACCTATGCTCAGCACCTTCAGGAACCTTTGGAACAAACTCACCAGCTGACTCGGGAGAGATTGGTGAGGGCAGCCGAGGAGCAGGAGCGAAGATACATCCTCAAATCTGACCCAGCACCATACAAACCAGGAGAAGACGTCTGGTACTGGTGGCCAAAGCGAAGGGTGGAAAAGGAAGCCCCAGAAGAAGTTAAGAGTGGTACATGTCGATCACCTTCGCCAATTCCAAAGAAATAGAGGGGGAGTAGTGATGGGTTCCTCGAGTTGACCCATCATGTTTAATAATTCTTGACTGGTTACAGGAGAGAAATATACGCATTCGTGATTTGGTGTTTAACGGAGTCCTTTCTTAATGTGAGCGAATTCATTTCAATATATTTATTTTCCACTTCCTGATACACATTGACTAGACTAGAGTATAAATTGAAATAAACAGTAGAAATAATGTCCAGCCTCATTTCAAGTGGATAATGTTCCAACTTCTTATTTTACTGATCGTACGCTCTCGTTTCAGGTGGAATTTTCATAAATACACTCAGCCATAAGACACGTTCACGTCAAAATAGAATAATCGAAATGCCACAAACGAAATCATCGTCAAATCCCAACCCCCGAAATGAGTACACGTAGAGACGTCGTTTTTCACGGGTGTTTCTCTTCTAGCGGTGCAACTTAGAGGTCATTTGAGGTGTTGAATGGCCTGTGATTTACACTCGGGGGGGCTCAGATGTGGCGTTCCCAGACGGATAAACCCCCCGAGGGGCCTTTAAGACGAATTAGACAACATCCGGTGCTCGCTGGATTGTGAGAATTCCGAGAATAATGTATGTACCTAATCGTGACGGAGGTCAAAAATTACGATTGGCTTCGAAATTTGTCGTTGATGTTGCAAGATGTGTAGATTCCAAAAACGAAATGTCCGTCCGCCGTCCGGGCCGTTTTGGGCAGTAGGATTTTTGTCAAATCTGAAATTTTGGCAAAATACTCTGTTTACCATCTAGTTGTGCCCGCAAGGTTTTCAGCCCGATCGCCCAAACCCGTGGGGCTCTGTTGGGCTAAAAAGGGGATATGGGACTAATTTTAATGAAACGGAATTTTGTTCACATTTAGAAATACTCTCTCGGAAAGACGTTTCAACTCGTAGAAAACAAGTTGTTGACTGGGAATTGTGGGAAAGGTTTTGCTACGGTTTTTGTTAGGTGGTCATAAGAAACTGTGATTCACGCGGGAGTGGCTCCTTTAACAAGGTGTTAAAAGAAGAGCAAGGCCCCAGTTAAGACTCTGGAGACCCTTAACCACCATGGTTCCCGAAAAGGGGGGCTTTAACCACCATGGTGCCCCAGGCGAGGGGAAGGGCCTCCGCAAATCATTTATTTCCGCCAACCCTCATATACTGGGGGTGTTAAGGGGAAAGGTTCTTTCGGTGTTTCTTTTAATGCGGTCCCGAGAGACCTTCGGAATACATAATGCATGACCGCCCATAGAATCAATCACTGGCCCTGCCGAGTTGTAACGCGATTCAGGGGTTGGGGAAGACTGCGCAGTTACGATATTCCTTCGACGACGAGTGAGCCCCCGTTTTTCGATATGATTTTCAATTTTTCCCCGAATAGCTCAGTTGTGGTTTATTCTCAGATTGACCAACCTACGTTTTCAAGTGGTAGGATAATCAACTAGGATAATATCCTCAATATATCTTTATCTAGGTTTATCAACTAGGTCTATATCAGATATAGACATAGATTCTATGAATGAATGATTTTTTATTTGTAAACCGCCCGAAGGCTATACAAACGTCATACGTTGTAGGTAAGTTTTAATTGATCAAAAAGTTTATGACCACAAAAAAAAAAAAGAAGTGGAAAAGAGAGAATGAGAGAGGGAAAAGAAGAAGAAAAAGTGCATTAAATGGCAGCTGATTGGGCGGGGAAATGTTAACCTGGCAAATCGGATTAAAAATTCCAGCCCCTCGTAGTAAACTGAGCGAAGCGGTTCGGAGGCAGACTAACCCTCTCATGTAAACTGGGCGAAGTAGGTTCTCACCCCTAGTAGTAAACTGAGCGAAGGGTGTTCTCGTGACAAACAGAGATATATTTTGCACGTCGTTGAAACAGAGACAGAGATCATTGAAAGTACGAAACAGAGATCACTGAAAGTACATATTCACATAATAAAGTAGGCAAAGGTTGTTCTCGTGACAAATAGTAAGTATAAGTTGCACAAGTCAGGAATCGAAGTGTCTCAATAAAAACAAAATCTACTTGTGACTCACACGCTGCACAAAGTCTATGGAGGTTATCTCTTTCGATCTGTACAAGATTAGCTGGTTTTCAATGAAAATCTGTTTTTTTTTTTAAGGGGGGTCACCCACTTGAAAAATTTTTTTTTGCCCATTTTCCAAAAAAAATCTTTTTATTAACTACATATATGTAGAAATCAGGAGAATCAAACGGAATTAAAAAATATAAATTCTAACCGGAGATATAGCTATCCAAAGTTAGTAGGTATCCGCCAGCTTCGACAAGGCATTTATGTCCATGAAGTCAACCGCACTCTCACTGTCAAGCAAATCATACTCCTGCATCTAGAGTTTGGTAACTGATTTGGGGTTTTTATACCTGCATTTGGAGTTTGGGAAGAACGAGAGGATTGTGGAGTTGAAGTTTTTCGGAGCCCGTTTGCTCGAAGGTTTGGAATATTGTTCGCGTAGTTTTGGTCGGTTTCATTCATTCTGCTCTCTGCTACTCTGTAGTTTCATTCAGTTTGTATCCATTCAGTTTTTATCGGCATGACGAAGCCTAAAGGTATTTTTTTTTAACGGGTCAACGTTTACAACCCATCAAAGCCCAAAACAGCTACCACAGGTGATGTTGGTGTTCAAGCTGGAGTGGAAGTGCTCAACATCGACTCAAACTTCAACTCCACAATCCTCTCGTTCTTCCCAAACTCCAAATGCAGGTATAAAAACCCCAAATCAGTTACCAAACTCTAGATGCAGGAGTATGATTTGCTTGACAGTGAGAGTGCGGTTGACTTCATGGACATAAATGCCTTGTCGAAGCTGGCGGATACCTTTCGGTAGTGCCGGGAGAAGGGGAAAAAACATGGGTCGAAAAAGGCGTCTTGGGAGATGACGTGCCATAAATTCAGGTAAGGAGCTAAAATTCTCTCGACCGACCAAAATGTGGCCAAGGAGTTGTAGAACACGGGGAAAAAAAAATTAAGTCCCTATCTGTATTGGTTTCCAAGATTTTGGGGCAAACGTGAGATAGGACAATAACACAGATGGGTGACCCCCCTTAATAGTGTGCGAGTTCTTCGTTGCGCCGACCGTACCAATGCTATTAATTTTTATTTGCACCTCTTTTTGGTATGTCAGCAACGTGTCAACAAACGGCCGCTCATTCAGCTGCTCTTCTGCTTTCCGTTTTGCTAAGCCACTCACTTGTTGCCTCTCCAAGACTCTATCAGCCAATCTCACAACTGCCCGTCGGAGAGGCTTCAATGCTTGCCTTCGCTCACTTTCCACCTTTGACTTGTTTACTTGTCGAGAGTCGTTCGCCCAGTTCACATCCACAGATAATATTTTAATCCTCGACCCCGAGCCGAGGGTCATTACTTTCGCCCAGCTTACATCCGCCCGATTGGGCAAGAGAATTAAATTTTATAAATTTTATAAAAGAATCATGGTCGTACGGATCCGGGTGACCGAATTGCTCGAGCAATGTTTATATCCTCCGAACTCCATCGTCTTCAAATTTTGCCAGTCTTCGGGAATAGCGTTCCAAAATTTCCTACACCACCAGTGAGAAGAGTAACTCTTGCGAGACGTACTCAGTCGGAGGTACGGAATTTCCAGGTGATTAGCCTGACGAGTACTACCCACTCGAGCCTTCGATAACTCGTCGACGTGGAACCGTGCATAGATGAGGCATTCAAGGACGGAGGCCGCTGGTAAGGTAAAGTATACCTTGTGCACTGAATGCTGACGTCCTCTCTATAGAAATGGCCGACGACGACTCTTAGGGCTCTTCTCTGGCACGCAAACACTTTTTTTGCGGAAGGAGCATGTCCCCAGGTGAGGATCGAGTAAGTTACCCGACTCTGAATTGTTGCGTCGAAAGCTGAGAGGACTGCCCTCTGATTGAGCTGCTCTGTCAGTCGTACGCAGGAACGTATAGCCGCTATTCAAAGCGGTTGTCAGCTGCTCACAATGGGGCTTCCAATAAAGTTTGGTGTCCACGATCGCGCCGAGAAATCTTGTATCTGTAGGGTTGGAATCCAGGGCGCTCAGTGATCTCAAACCAAAGGCCATCTTCACTGTCTTTGATTCATTGACTCCAAGACCGTTCTGATTGAACCACTCAGTCGCTCTTGCTATTGAAGAGGGCACTCTCTCCTTCAACCTGCCAACGTCATCCCCCAGGGCAAAGAGAAAGACCTGATTCATCATATATTGGGGAAAATCGTTTAGGTATAAATTTCGAGAGCAGTATTGAACCCGAACCCTGCACAACCCCAAACGGCATGGGCAAGAAGCCGGAAAGTTTCCCATTATGCCGGACTGCCTGCGTTCGATCCGCCAGGAACGACCTCACAAGATCCTGGGCTTCGCAGAAAAAATTGTACTTTGCGTCCTTTTCAACGAGAAGGTCATGTCACTCAATCGAAAGCGTCAATTACAGCATTCGATAGGATTGTGTCGAAAGTCCTCTACGGAACCCAAATTGCTGCTCGGCTTTAGGTTTATCATCTGGGTCTTCGAGGTGATAGGTATCAAGGTTCTAACTCATTTCAGATCTAGTTTATATCTAGGTGTATCAACTACGTTTGTATCTGAGGAGTAATCTATCAAAAGGGAACATCTCCACTTGCTGGAGAAATTAGTTTTTTTTTGTGTGGGTATTTTCTGCATCATTCACTTCAAGGCTTAAGTTCGGCCTTTCGATCATTATCATAATGGATATTATCCATCTCGTGCAATTTTGGTTTATTATTCTTGGAATAATACACCTTTGTTTCGCGACGGAGTTCGACGACTCCGATCGGCCTCATAATTTGACATTATCCGTTTCAAGAGGTCTAGATTCCAAAACCAAAATGTCCGTCCGCCGTTTTTTTTTTTTTTTTTTTTTTTAATCTGAAATTTTGACAAAATACTCAGTTTACCGGTTTACTAGTTTGTCTAGTTGTGCCCGCAAGGTTTTCAGCCTGATCGCTCAAACCCGTGGTGCGCTATGGGGCTTTTAGCTATTGGATCAGGTTAGGTGTCGTTTTCGAAGTATTTTTAGACGTAGAATCCATTTTTCCGGAACGATCCAATTTCATTGTGTAGTGGGGATCTACCTATGTATAGGGCTTTCATGGGGCTATAAATGGGATTTTTGAAAAATCCCTGGAGGTCAAATTTTTTCCGAGTAAAAAAAAATGTTTTGAAAAAAATAAAAAAATAATAAAATACATATAGGTATGTACCTATATTAAAAAATATTTTGAAAAAAAATTTAAATTTTTTTTTAACGTTTTTGTTGACACAGAATTAATATTCGGAAACTTGTGTAAAATTTGCAGCGTTATTTAGAAATTTTCAATGTTAGGGTGTTCAATCGATGCAAAATTTATTGCTCTACAACTTTTCTTGAGTTCAAACTTTGTAGGTTTAATAGTTTATATCTAGATTATAATATAATATATATCAAATATATATACATTATAACCTATATTATAGTAGATTTAAACCTAGATAAAACTCAGATACATACAAACAATATTATCAAGTTTATATTTAGGTTTTTATCTAGGTTTGTACCTTGGTTCTAGGTTCTATCTAGTTTATTTCCAATAATATTCTAAACGTTTATAATATAAACGTAGATATAAACTAGATAGAACCTATGTATTTTATAGGTTATCTGGGTTATATAAAGGTTTAGGGTATAAACCTTTATATAACCTAGGTTTATCTAGGTTTATCAATTAGGATATTCAGAAAGGGATAGGATAATCAACCTACGTTTTTGAGGGATGGTTTGTCTTCATAGTTTCAAGATGTGAAGATTCCACAATCCAAAATTTGGATACTTAATATCCGCCCGCCGCAGTGTTGACTCTGAAAGGTAGTGGAAATTCGAAAAATTAAAAACTCATCTGGCCGATCAGTTTGTTGTTGGTTTTTCAGCTTACCTATATAATATAGGTATTAGTTTTAAATTATTTTATATGAACAAAGAACAATACTGGTTTTGTCGCTTCGAGCTGTCGGGAGGAGAGCAGTGAGGCGGAAAGTTGGAGCTGGGCAGGCCCCCCACATAATAATAAAACCTTAAACCACTACTGATTTATATTCAGGCTGTTCATACCAAGTCATAGACCGAAAAAACTGTTAATTTTGAAACCCCTCCTTTATATGAGAGAACGTACGTGTGAAAGCAGCTCACCCTCAGACATTCTTCACGATGCTAATACGCGGCACGTGGTCAACTAGTGTAACGAGGGCTCCCTCAACAAGAGATCACCACCGAAATTTATTCGGAGGCCATAAAATCAATTATGATGATTACCGAGCACGTTTTCCACCATGACATTTTATCCCTCGAGCTACCGGTAATTGGCAAAAAACGGTGTTACGTATGGCGACGCTGGTTGGCATTGTATTTGCTTTATTGCTTCTAGTTGGTTAATTCCGGATGGGATTTTTCGCTTTGTGCCACTAGAGACGCCTTCGACGTTTATACATAGTGCGTGTGAAAAACAATTGATTCATAAGTAGGGCTCGGATTAATGTGCTCGATAAAATCACCAAATAGGTATGTTCAAAGAAGGCAGAATCTGCTTTAAGCACAATAGACGTAATCGAAGCCCCCACCACGTGCTCTTCAATGTGCTCGAAAAATGCCGTTCAAAAAAGGGAAACGATAAAATCGACAGCGTATGGGACTTTTGAAGGGCTTGGGCCTGGGGCCTTGAAGTGCCGTTTTCGAAGTAGTTTTGGACGTAGAGTCGATTTATGAGGGGTATCTCATCCGACTACTCCGTGGGGCTCTGTGGGGCTACGGGAGGGGTTTTTGAAGGTCCTTGTGGTCGAGTGGGTTGTCGTTTTTGAAGTATCTTTGGACGTAGAATCCGAATGTGGTCTCAGGACCCATCGGACCTCACCCTATGGGGCTACATTCGTTGCTTTTGAAGGATGTCGGGAGGTCGAATGAAGTGTCGTTTTCATAGTAATTTTGGGTCTAGAATCCATTAGTGGTATCGACACTAGGGATTGGACTTAATTTGGGTTTGGAACCTGAAGGTTACTTCGGAGTTGCTTTGCTCATCCACTGGTGGCATAGGCTGTGGGAATACCAACTCCTATATTTAGCAGAGAGCGAGAGGCCCACAGCAGATCTTGATGCTTGATGAATATCCTGAACTGCCCGTCTGGAAGCTTTGGAGGTGAGCCATACCTTGGCGACTCTTGTGACAGGACTGGAGACAGGAGATGTCTTCTGAAACAGCATTGAGTCTGTCATTCATGTCCTTGAACTTGTCACGAATATGAAAGCACCAGAGGGTCCTGGTGGTGCGTTCCCTGGAAGGACCAGGGTCCCCTACTCTCTTGACATTGGTCATGGCAAGCATTCTGGTCATGACCCACATCATGAGCACCACATGGGTTGTGGGCCCATCATGGCAAACCTCCTGGACCGCCAGGCGCCAAAGATGGCGGCTCACTACGGCCAGCATCCCTGCCATACTTTCCACCTCATAGTCCCTTCAACCTCATCACAAATATGGGAGAAAACGGCGCAAGGGGAGGCAAAGGGAGTCAGACTGGAGGACACGTACAGCGGAACAAAAGTCGAGCAGGGACGTGCCTTGCCATAACTGGGCCATGGGGACAGCCCCTACGGCAGGAGCTCTTTGAGGACGTCACACTGTCTTAAATGCTGCGGAACATGGAAACCAAATTCTACGGGGAACCACAAGACTATTATTGACAAACTGGTTGACAAAGCGGAAGCCAAATAATATTTGGCTTCCGCTTTGTCAACAAATATATTATATTCTGATATATTTGTACAGGTTGTATATTATACAGGTGTGAGGCCCTGGAACGCACCAGGTATCTTGTTCTGGGATCAGTGGACTGGGGAGGGATACTGGCGCAACAGGACCTGGTAGGAGGACTATGAATGAATGAAAGAGGTCTTTTATTTCTTTTATCTACATATACAATTACAACTATTAAACAGCTTGCGAATAAAATTAAAATACATACATGTTGAGAATATTGAGACCTCGATAAAGCCTCGCATCCCTACATCGGTTGTACTCCGGCAGAGCATCGATAATGGGGATGGTATTCAGATGAGCCGGCCCGATCCAGAAGCTCAAGTCTCTCTGCTTTTTGGAGCTCCTCACGCAGCGTGACCCATTGGCCTCGAAGGGTCTGCACACTGTCCGTCATGTCCAGGGGCAGTCCCACTCACGCCGCCAAACAAGTCCACTCCCCAGCCCAGTAAACCCTTTTCGAAAGGACTTCGTTCGCCATCCAGCGGATATAGCAGGTTTCGGGGGCGCTCAAGGCATGGAGAACATATTTCACATGACATGTGTGACACGCTGTACAGTACATTGTACTTATGCCCAGCGTTTGCATGAAAAGCGACTGACGACCAGTCTCCAGGAAGCAACTCGTACCTTGGCGTGTTGAAAGGTAAACCGAAAAGACTTTTTATGAATGCGTATGGGCACCTCTCAAGCGTGTCATACGCTTTACTGCGTCATGCGCAAATACCTGCGCTCCATAGGTGGCAATCGTCTTTGCAGCACCATCAAAGAGCTTCCACTTACTGTTCATGGGGACCAACTTATTGTCAACTATTGTTGACATGCTGTTGTGGTAGGAGGACTATTGAACCTCTTCAAGGGCATAGAACTCCTACCATAGTAACTCCGAGAGGCAGCTCAACAGGTCTACAGGCCAAAGTGCGCGATGTTTAATAGACTTCTATACTAAATCTGGTATTAATCGCTCTATCTACAGAAGCACCAGAGGGTCCTGGTGGTGGCTCCCTACTCTCTTGGCTTTCATCACAGGGTCACCAAGGCTGCTCCAGTCTGGGATTTCCCCCACTCCAGTCAAAACAGATCCGCTGTAGTAAAAGTTCTGAACACATATTGGGATCTGAGGTGGTGAGACGCTCACCGTGAGAGGTCCACCAGCGCCCGGTGTGGTGGGAAGGGCGGGGTTGCTTTCCCAGTGGCCTGTGGGAGTACATACGCTATCTAGCGGGCAACTGGTGAACTGCTTTTGACTTTCGAGCAGAATACATCAGCGAGCGGGGCTTTGGTCGCCAAACTATCAAGTAAAGTCGGACTAAGCATTACCTAACTCTATTGTGCAAGCTTTTTCCCCTCGTTAAAAGTAAAAAGCTCCCTTCGTCTCTCAACATCCCCCCCACCGCTGACGGTGTATTGAGAGTTTTGCGAGGCCAAAGGGGGTTGTGGAGGATTTGCCCGGGTTTTTGCCGAGTTTCAATCAAAACAATCCGATAGAGGGCGGGCCCATTACCGCGTAAGACAAATCGGTAATAAAAAAGATAATCCGAACGGAACAACTGGAGGATTTGCGGGGAGTTCGGCAATCTGCGGCGTCAACCAGCCGGAAAGTTTCTCAAACAACTCGACCCCCCTCCAGCTATATTATGGGGGCTTACCCCCCACTCCTGATTTATCCGCAAAATGTGATTTTCTTTTTCATTGTTTCCACCTACAAATCGGTACTCCCCACCCCGTCTAATCCTCCAGGTTAGGTATAGGGAGCGGACACAGGACTGAAATGAGAGAGCTCTGGTGGCGAAGAGAGCATAACCAGCGGGGTTGTCAGTCACTGATGCCAGACGTTGGGATTTTTTCCTACTAGTAGGATATTTTGGGTGGAGGAGGATGTAGCGAATCCAAACGCAAAACGTAGGCATTTTTCAGACAAATGGTATGGTCTTCTTCTTCGACAGCCATACTTGTGTGGTTATTTTAAATTTTGGTTTATTATTATTGGTATAAACACCTATGTTTTCGCGACGGAGGTCGACGACTCCGATCGGCCTCAAAGTTTGACATTATCCTTTTCAAGAGGTCTCGATTCCAAAACAGAAATGTCCGTCCGCCGTCCGGGCCGTTTTGGGCAGTAGGATTTTTTTTTTTTTTTTTAATCTGAAATTTTGACAAAATACTCGGTTTACCATCTAGTTGTGTCCGCAAGGTTTTCAGTCCGATCGCCCGAACCCGTGGGGCGCTATGGGGCTAAAGTGGGGCTAAGGGAGGGTTTTTTGAAGGCTTTTGGCTATGGGATCGAGTCAGGTGTCGTTTTCGAAGAATTTTTGGACGTAGAATCCATTTTTTGGGGTAATCCATCGAAAGGGCTTTCATTGGGCTAAAAATTGGATTTTTGAAGGATCCCAGGAGGTCATTTTTTTCGAGTAAAACATAAATACCTAATTATTTAAAAAATCCAAAACAAAAAAAATTTTTTGAAATATAAAAATCCAAAAAAAAATTTTTTCATTGACAGAATTAAGTTTATGCGCAAGTAACGTTTATCAAAGAATAATAAAATCCCATTCTAACATCCATTGGAATCCTTTGAAGGCGTCTGAGGTGAAAAAAAAAAAAAAAAAAAAAAACTATTCTGTCGTTCAAAAACCGTTACATTTTACATTCGATTATTAATTCGATATCAATATAAATAAATTATTAAATTATTTAAAGAAGTTTCTTCCTTGTGAAGTTTTGGGGCGGATGCGGGACCCCAGAAAATGGATTATGCGTCCAAAATTATTCGGAAAACGACACCTCATTCAACTTCCTGGCATCCTTCAAAATTTAATGCCCCTTGAAAGCCAGCAAGAGCAACTACACCCCCCCCCCCCCCCAATCCAACCAAGCAGCCTTAACACACACTATCGTCGTTGGAAGAAACCCCGAAAAGATAAAAGAAAATACTGCACGTATCCAAAGCCAATGACCCGCAACTTTTAATATCACGAGGAATAAATCTCCCCAAAGCACGTGAAACGGTCCGCAGACCCAGATGCCAAAAGTTTAAGTGGTTCTGATGTGAGTAGGGGTGGTGTAGGGGGAGGGGGGCGGGGGGCTCTTCCCATCAATATAGTTTAGTTGCGTCCTGTTTATCTCAGCTCACGTAGCAAATGTTTCTTAGTTTTTCCATCCTCCGGACCGTGAAATGGATGTTTGGCGAAACACTTTTCTCTCGGTCCCCCTCCTCTTGACGGAAACAGTCGCTTTTATAGGTGTAAGCGTGTCCGTTATGTGTGACGCAGCACGTACCAATCGGAAAGTTTTGATGTGAGATGGGAAGCTGAGCGTGTAACGAGGACAACCCGAGCGTCGCCAGGTGTTGCAAGTTATACGCTTTAACTGCCAAAGGCCCCAAATTTCCTCTGAACCTTCAGAGGTTTCGGCATAATGAAAAATTCTATTTAATAAGACTAAATCAAAATAGGTACTCATAAACTGACTTTTCAAGTAAGTAAAAAATTCCAAAAAATCATCACATAATCAAGAAAAAGTTTCACGTTGACAAGTGAAACGGTACAGGAGGAGACGACCAAGAAGTCTTATATCAGCTTGCGCACAATTCCGAAACTCGGTGAGACATTTTCATGCGAGCATCCGCCTCCATGAAGAATTAAATTTTCCATTTCCATTTAATGTCGTCGTTCAGGAAGTAAACCTTCAAAAAGCGCTCGAGAGCGAAAAAGACACGGAAATGTCAACTTGCTTCTAAAAGTTTATGTACCTACCAGAGTCAGGACTTGAAAATGTCAACACGATTGTACAAATGATTTTTTTTTTTTTTTTTTTTAGGGCCTAAGTATACAGCCCCTTTCAAACGAAACATGTTGCATTTTTGGCCATTTTCACTTTTTTTCTTTTTTTTTCTTCATTTTCTGAGTCTTCATACATGGTTACATCGATTGCGATTGAGTGGAGTCTCGTAACATTGACCCTTCCTAAAGAAAACCCGGGTTGAAATTTCCGATCTCCTTTGAAAGGAATGTGCGCCACATAACCCCTTTCGTATGGCAACTTGCTGCCTCTCTATGTCGTCACCGTGGAATTTCAGGGTTGCGTAGACGCTAAAATGTAGCCTGAAATGTATGGCATACATTACATTGTAATAAAATTGAAAGATTCATAAAAGTGAGTCTGGATGAGGCAAAACCTGGAATCAACAGTTGAAGCAACTTCTGTTGTAACTTTGATGGATTTACCAGGGGGTCGAGTAAGGTGTCGTTTTCGCAGCAATTTTTTTGGGTATAAACGATTCAGCGGGATTCTAGACCAGTCTGACCACCCTTGGATGCTGGGTAAGGCTTTTATTGCGCTTCAACTGGTGCGGGTTTTGACAGGTTTGGGCCAGGAGCTCGAGTGAGGTGTCGTTTTCGGCAGTAGATTCGATTTGTCGGGGCCCCAGACCTGTCCAAGGCTTTTAGAGGGATTCAGGGGTGGAGGGGGTTGAAGGATTTTACCTTGTGGTTAAATGAGCGACTGATGAAGGGCTTGTACAGGAAATCGGTTTATGAAGTTTTCCATTTTCCCCGATTTTCCATTAAAAAAAAAATTCTTATCATTATGTATAACTTTCATAAGTATCGGAAAAAGAGTTTATTAATCAAAATACTTTCATTCGATAAATAAAGCTGTTTTTGGTAATTATTTCAATCCTGAAAAATTGATTTTTTTGTGACCGATTTTCAAATTGCGAATTGATACACTTCCCTATTTAAAAAAAAAAAAATCTGAAAATTTGTGTAAAAATGTGTAATAATATTATGTAGCTGTACAGGAATACAAACTAAAATTGGAAATTTTTACAGTATTGTAGCAACTCGAAAATACATATTATGGGTTAGTCTCGTTTGTAAAGTGGTGGCCAAAAATACACGTTGACATCTTTGTTAAGTGTTGTTGCACACAATTGGCGCCCAACGTGAGTTTGCGTTTGCTTCTGGATGTCTAGGTCCCAGCCACCGCAACGGACCATCTCTACGCGTCGCACGCCTGCCGGCGTCGACAGTGAAGCCTCTCCGCAGCATCCCACAGCGGCGCAGGACCACGACGAATGGCGCAGCGAATGGCAGCGGTCGAGAATGCGTGAATTCAGAGGGTAAAAAGGCATAAACGAACGGGGTGTAGGCCAGCAACCTCTGACACCTCGGCCCAAAGCCCAAAAACCCAACAGCTGGTTTCTAGATGGGACTCGTTGGAGGTCAAAGACGGGAAACTGTACCATCGTTGGGAAGGTCAGTCGGGTCGGGTTCACTTACAGTGGGTTGAACCGGCGCTTGCAGTTCCAGAAATCTTATCGAAATGTCCTGCTGGAGGCCATTTTGGTTTTTGGAAAACGTTGGGTAAACTGCGACTGGACTACTATTGGCCTGGGATGACGTCGGACACCAAAGCCTGGTGCAGAACGTGAGAACGATGTAGGAAGTTTAAGGGTCCAGGGAAGACGCAAAAGGCACCACTCAAGTAACTTCAGACTGGAGGTCCTTTTCAGCGTATTGGTATGGACATATTGGGGCAATTTCCATGCACAAAACGTGGCAATAAGTACATCCTATTGATGTCGGATTACTTCACGAAGTGGCCTGAAGTCGTTGCAATCCCAAACCAGGAGGCGTTAACCGTTGCATCTGCACTAGTAGAACATTTTGTTTGCAAGCACGGTGTGCCGTACGAGATTCACACGGATCAGGGTCGAAATTTCGAATCCAAGTTACTGGCAGATGTAAACGGCTTACTGGGTACACATAGGACCAGGACTACGCCTCTGCATCCCCAGTCTGGTGGCCTGGTTGAACGGCTTAACCGGACCATAACAAGGTACCTCGGGATGTTCGTGGACGCCAGCCAAGACGACTGGGATGATAAACTCCCTTTGATCCTCCTAGCCTACCGGTCTTCTCCTCATGATACTACAGGGCTGTCTCCAGCACAGTTGGTCTACATCTACGGTCTACATCTGCCAACCGACTGGCAAGGGCTGATATCCATCCGACCAAGTCACCGACGGAGGAAGCATAATCCCTTATACACCCCCCCCCCCCCCTCGGGTAATGTAGCAACTCGAGTCTTGTTTGAAAAGTGGTGTCCAAAAATACACGTTGACATCTTTGTTAAGTGTTGTTGCACACAGTATTGATAGAATTAGACAGTTTTTTGCATTTTCCCGGAGTTTAAGAATCGGCCAAAACCGTCACATAGCCCCTTAAAAAAAAAAAAAAAAAAAAGTTTAAATCTATGCTCAAGTCAATTTTTTGCCTTAAGGCATGAAAGTGTCAAAAATTCGTCCATTTCGTAACGCTTTTCGAATTTATTTCCCTGAGTCAAGACATACAAATGTCAAAAAAGGTGCAAATTTTACACAACGGTTTATTATTCTTCGATATAGGTTAATTAGGTACGCAAAAATTAATTCAGTTTCAGATAATCCCAGCGAGAACCCGTTTTTTGGATGTTTTTACCGATTTAGGCAATTTTGCCAATCTTTGAGCCTATGTATCTCGGCCACCGCTTGGTAAAAACCTAAATTTGACTAGCTCATTTTGTCGGGAATTTTGTGTACTTCAATTTATAATAGAGTAAGGTTCTCACTAAAACGCTTAGTTTTCGAGTAATAGCTGGAAAACCGCCAAAATTGCGGTTTTTCAGCCCTCCTGAAGTTAGCACAAGGTTAATTTGTCCGCGTTCTTGGTTATAGCACCTCTGGACGGGTAGAAATTACCCACCAAATTTGCGGAAAGTTCGGAATTTTTGTATGCTCCTCCCCCTTTTTGTCACTGAAACTGTTTTGCAGCCTTGGCTCATGAGAATTAGTTCGACCAGGGTCCGCTAGAGAGCTGAGCGCCCTCTGATTGACATTAGTGGCCTCCCGACAGCTGCAGAGTTGTCTCCGCTCCGACAGTATTCCACTATTTCACTCTCTCGAGCGGCTCTTCTCCGTTTCCCGTCACGTCTCGCCGTCCCAGTAAACGTCTTTACTTTATTTAAATGTTTATGAGTTCACGGACGGAGGCGATGAGCCTGCAAATTGAAAAAAAAAGCACGAAACCCGTCCCGAAGGAAAAAGGGAGAGTTTGAATTCGCTTGTCGGAGTAATTGATCGAAGAAACGTGCCTGTCAAGCTCTCACGAGACGTCTGTATTTGCGTCGAGTTATTGACAATCACAGCTTTGAACGCCTTCTCATCCATTTCAATACGTACTGAGTAAATTTGTATTTAATAATCCACCAAAAGATTTCCTCCATACTCTTGTGACGTTCGTTTTAAGGTTTCTGTCTCCTTAAATTATAAAAACCACTGACATAGAAAAATTGTCCAAAAATTAATTCTATGTTTGGACAGATGTGGGATCTCGAAAAATGAATTATACATCCAAAATTACTCGGAAAACGACATCTTATGTGACTTCCTGGGATCCTTCAAAAATCCCATTTGATGGTTATCGATTTGGGCAAAGGCAGCGAGGGAGGCGCGATTGAGTTGACAGCAGACGCCCTGGCCAGACAAGGGCTACAAGGGCACAGAATACCTACCATAGTAACTCCGAGAGGCAGCACAACGGGTCTACAGGCCTAAGGGAAGTGGGGCGCCCTTCAGGAATCCAATTCCACACCCTCTCCGGTACTAATCTAATCTGATCTACATAATCTTGCCAGACTTGTAGCAAAGTATTGACACGGAGCTGTGGCCCTTGGAGAAAAGGTGGCAAGCATTACGAATGCTGCCACTTCGGGCTTGGCCTTGGCATGGCAAAATATCTTAACTTGGAACTTCTTTCATTTTAGAACTTGATTTTTTTCTTCCCTTAAGGTATGGCGATGAAATTTAGTTCCTCTTTGAGTCTCCTGCTATGAGGACAAGCCTTTTTCGCCCATTTAGGAGTACATTTTATAGATTTTTGGATTGGATGTTCTCCTGCGTAGGAGGTAGCAGGAAACACGACGAACGACTGATCAGCCCACGGGTTTGGGCGATCGGGCTGAAAACATTGCGATCACAACTAGATGGTAAACCGAGTATTTTGTCAACATTTCAGGTTTTTTAAAAAAATGCCTACTGCACAAAACGGCTCCGACGGCAGATGGACATATCGTTTTTTGAATTTAAAATTACGAACCGTTCGGCGCATGCGCAGCAAGACCTTTTGCAAGTAACCTCAGCTTCCAGGAATTAAACTCAAGTTGTGATGCTCTGCGAACGCAGAACTCGTTCAGACTCGTTTGAAATAGATTCTGGCAGTTCTGCTGTTTATTAGAACTTCCAGAACTGACTCCGACCGCCTCCTCAATTGTGGAAAGTCGCGCATGCGGGATTCATTTCCTTCTGCGATCTCGTGGAGGTAACTTTTTCGTTTGTGGAGGACTGAAGTTCTAAATGTGGAGGGGAGAGTTTAATTCCAGAAAGCGTTCGAGTTCTGATTCGATTCCGAGAATAATGAACCATAATATGGTTCATTATTATAATAATGTCCGCCGTCCGGGCCGTTTTGGGCGGTACGAATTTTCAAAAAAAAATCTGAAATTTTGACAAAATACTTGGTTTACCATCTAGTTGTGCCCGCACGGTTATTCAGCCCGATCGCCTAAACCCGTGGGGCGCTATGGGGCTAAAATGAGGCTAAAAGAGGGTTTTTTGAAGGGTTTTGACTATGAGATCGAGTTAGGTGCCGTTTTCGAAGTATTTTTGGACGTAGAAACCATTTTTGGGGGTCCCAGAACTATTCGATTTCACCATGAGGATTTCACGGGGCTTCAAATGGGATTTTCGTGAGTATCCCAGGATGATTTTCCTCATTCTTTCACTCTCATTAATTTTATTCCACCAGCTACTGCGAAGGTTTGCCACACGTACGTCAATTGGGTTCATTAACGCGCTATAATCGATCTTTTCAATCGCCCATTTTTTTATCACCGGATGGCCGTCTCATGATAACGCTGATTTATAACTACAGCCCGAATAGGTGGCGGCAACCTTTCAAACTTGAAATTTTCATTGCCCTCACATCAATCCCATTTCATTACCACCGTCTTTTTTCACCAGGAACCAGTTTCAATATGTAGTGAAGATAAAGGGTTATTAAATCGCTAACTCGAATTAACATTCATCGAAGTTTTATTGGTCAATAATAATATTATTATACGACAATTCATATCATGATAAGAGTTGTGCACATGTGCACTTCATAAATAGGTATATAATAGAAAACGTTTACTGTAGCAATAATAAATAAAGATATTATATAAACAAACTTATGTTAAATTCACCAACTATCTACTTATAAGATAAATCTATGCCCCCATCCGTCAAATAATACCTAAAATAAAAAGCTCAAACTTGGAGTAGGTACCTACCCACAAGATTCTCTCATACCTACGGAGGATTTCTTCTTTTCGATAAGGACATCTTTTTGAATTCCCCCCCCACCGCACCTCACAATCCAACACCGGTAAGAAGACAGAATCCAAATATCTTCCCCTCTTCCTTCCTATTTCTTTCAGTTGAAAAAACTATTCGTTATTGAAAAGCGATCAGAAAGGGTCTGAGGCCAGGCGGGAGAGGTCGGGGGTTGGCTGGCTTGGGCCAGCAGGGTGTGACCCCCTAGTCTTGTTGGAGCTGCAGCACAAGAGGAGAACCATCTTTATGCGGACGGAAAATTTTGAAAAAATCAATTTTGCACATTCCTATCGAGGAGCTCTCATGACAAATGACAAAAAAGGTTTTCAGACCTTGCGTTTTTTAAAGAATCATCCACTAAGATCAAAACTAAATTATTCTCTAAATTATTTAACAGGAGCTCACATCAGTCAATTTTTTTTTAACGAAATGAAAAACGTGAAACATCGAAAAATCGCTAATTTGAATGAAGGCAAAGCTGAACTAGTGTGGATGCGTCGTTTGGCAGCTGAATCCATCCTTGGTCTGGATCGAAGAAAGTCGAACGGAGCTGAAGTGTCGTTGTGCTGCTTTTCCTCTTTCAGGGTGGTGTGGACGAGCCTTAACTTATGCCATTTAAGCCTTGACATTTAAGGTTGTCCGTCAGGGTTGGTGGTTCCGGATGGGCATTCGCAATCCTTGGCTTGGGCGTTGTTGGAGGTTTCGTCACAGGGTGGTGAGAGGCTGCGTTCTCGTGTTGGTTCACATTCTGGGGCTGCGCAGACGGGTTCGTTTTGGTTTGAACAGCATACGAGGGGACAGGCAGGTGTGGGCTGGCGTGGACGGCAGGAGGGTCCGGGAGATGGAGACTTGCTTCGGCTGGAAGAGCGACAACACCATGGGCCGGGACTGTGTTCTCTCATTTTGTGCCATTTCTGGAATATGCCGAGGCAGGATGGGCGAAGATCGTTGAGGTGGAAGCAGGGACGGTGGCCGTGGTGTGGGGCGTCCGCATGATTGTCGTGATGGGGTCCGTGGCCCATGTGGTGCTTTCCATGTGGGCCATGACCTGGATGGTGGTGAGGTCCGTGGAACATATGGTGCATGTCGTGATGCGGACCATGGCCAGGGTGGTTCTTGCCATGAGGGCCGTGATGGTGCTTGCCAGGGCCATGACCCATGCCGTGATGTGGACCATGGCCAGGGTGGTGCTTGCCATGAGGGCCGTGACCGTGATGATGCTTGCCAGGTCCATGGCCCATGCCATGATGTGGACCATGACCATGATGGTGCTCACCAGGTCCATGGCCCATGCCGTGATGCGGTCCATGACCATGATGGTGCTTGCCAGGTCCATGGCCCATGCCGTGATGCAGTCCATGACTAGGATGGTGCTTGCCAAAATGCTGTCCGGGTCCACCGCTCGCTGGTCCGCCACGTTCACAAACACCACTGTCCAGCTGCTGACTCAACTGCCACAAATAGTGCTTCAGAAACTTCTTCTTCAACTTCATCGCCGGGTCGCACTGACTCTTCCACATATGATGACCTCCTTTGTGGTGTCCTCCTTTCATAAAGTGGCGCCCACCAAATTTCCCACCGTGGTGACACTTGAAGTTGGGGTGCGCAAATATCTTCATCGTGCTAATTTCTCCTCAAACCTGAAACAAAATAAATCGGAATTAGTTGACGTGATATTCCGTGGTATCAACTTTAGTAACTATAAAGCATGGGTTAATGTCACCCTAAGGCGAAAATATTTCGCACACGGTAGTTTTGAACCAAAAGAAAAACATTGCAAGTTTTAGGCAAGTGTATACAGAAAAATTATTTTTTCAGATGTATGGGGTCTGATCCAATGGAAAAATAAACAAGTTCGCCCAAAAATTTTTCCAGTGGCCCGAAATAAAAGGCACGGGTCGGTCACGAAGAGGAAAAAAGGTCGTCAGTGAAGAGAAAATCACGAAGGAAAATACGTGTAATCAAACCATTCCGGAAACTTTTCCAGATAAGCGTCAACTAATCCGCCAGAGCGCACTGGCAATGAAATGAGAAAAGAGACCCAAATTTCGAGGTTTGTTCTGTTGGTCAACTTGCCAAGGAGTTTAGAAGGAATGAAGGAGCCCTGGCCCCTTATTAGAGGTTCCAAAGTGGAGGGGAAAGCTTATCACGGCGTTTCAAGTCAAAATTTCAAAAATTGCAGTCCCAGAATTGAAAAAAAAAACGCTGTTTAGTTTAGTTCTCCCATAAGGATTTAGCTTGAAAGTGGAAACACCAAGATGGTGGCTGGCCGAAGGGGGCACCCCCCCACTCCGGAACACCTTTCTGAGGGCTAGCGTTCAGGCCAGGGCTCCTCCATTCCTTCTAACCTCCTTGGCTTGCAGCCTTTTCATTTGTCAGTGAGTGGCCAATCACACAGCAGTCTACTCGAAATCCGAGTTCGCGGTCCCGTTCAAAAAATTAATTTTTCGTGGCTCGACAAAAATTCAAATTGCACTGGAAGGGCCCAAAACCCAATTTTCTCGTATCCTGACGTGAAGTACCTACTTTCCCGGACAAATAAAGATCAAGACACGGTTCCGGACCCAATTACCGTTGTTTCTGTTGCCAGAAATGTTGAACGTGAAAAAAAATCAAAAACAGCTGATAGGTAGTTATGGGAGAGTCCTCTGAGATGTGCGTGATCGAAATTGGGTCAATCCATATCAGCAGCTGAGGTACTGGACGAACGTGAAAAATCACGCATACTTTTCACTGATAAGTAAGACCCACACAAAGAAAAAAAAAAAAAAAAAAAAAAAAAAACACGCTGATTTTCGGTTTCGGGCCATCTTTTGCTCAGAATCGGAGGAATTAGGTTAGCAAAATAAAAACAAGCGTGTGTGTACACTTCTCCAACAGGCCCAGTCGCGACAAAGAAAAGTGAATTAAACTATCTGAACCGGACGAAGATTTTATGCCCAAAAAAACAAACAGAAATAATCTCGCCAAACAAAATTTGTAAAACGTTTCAATTTATTCACGCTTGCGAATAAAACTGAATTTTTTGAGCTCACCCGTACGTCAGCACTTGCAGCAGGATGGATAAATATCACTGAAAATTCCGTTGGGGGGGGGGGGATTCAGGTTTTGTGACGGAAGTAACCCATTTCGATTGGCCTCAAACTTTGTCCTTGACAGTAAGAGTTTTGGTAACAATCTGAAATCGTTACAAAACACTCAGTCTTCCTTGTTGAGAGGTCGAGTGGGGTGTCGATTTCGAGGCATTTTCGCACGACTGCCTCATACTCACCCGACTTCACAGAGGTGTCTACAGGGCTACAAATTGGGTTTTGTATGACATTGGTCAGCTGACATTGGTTCCTAGGAGGTCGAATGAGGTGTCGTTTTCCAAGTTTCGTACCAGTTTTGGACGTTTTTGAGAATAATTCTCACTTTATTGCTTCACAATGCTCAATCATTGCTTTCCAATGATTATGGATCATTATTCTTGGAATGATACACCAACGTAATACGACGGAGGTCAAAAATTCTTCCTCAAAATTTTACACTATCCATGGGGATCTATGGGGCTTTCATGGGGCAACATTTAGGGTTTTTGAAGGACCCCATGAGGTCAAAGAAGATGTCTTTTTCCGAGTAATTTCGGGCGCAAAGTCCGTATTTTCGAGGTCGCTCATCAGCTCAAACATTGTATCTATACAACGTTATATAGAACGTACAAAAGAAAAAAAAAAATTTCAGAGAGAAACAACCTTTTTATTTTGTAATAGGATTTCTTTATTACCTATATTTTTGATTGTCACAGAGAACTAATTTTTTCACAATTAAACATCTATCAGAGAATAATAAACACTTGTGTTAAATTGAAATTGATTTTTTCTCAATTTATACAACTTTGAAACCACTAAAATTTGCACCTTTCGTTTTTTGGTTTATCATTAAATAAACATTTGTTGGCTGAATTTATAGGTACTTAAAAAACGCAGCAAATTTTACACAAGGGTTTATTATTCTTTGATATAGGTTACTTGTGCATAAATTTAATTCTGTCAATGAATTTTTTTTTTTTTTTTAACTTGAAAAATATTTGACCTTCTCGGATCCATACGAAATCCCATTTGTAGCCCCATGAAAGCCCTATAGATCGCAACAGTGGAATCGGATCGTTCCGGGACCCAAAAAAAAAAAAAAAAAAAGGATTCTACGTCCAAAAATACTTCGAAAACGACACCTAACTCGATACCATAGCAAAAAGCCTTCAAAAAACCCCTCCGGGAGCACCAGAGCGCCCCACTGGTTTGGGCGATCGGGCTGAAAACCTTGCGGGCACAACTAGATGGTAAACCGAGTATTTTCTCAAAATTTCAGACTTAAAAAAAATAATTTAAAAAAAGCCTACTGCCCAAAACGGCCCGGACGGCGGATGGACATTTCGGTTTTGGAATCTAGACCTCGTGAAACGGATAAAGTCAAATTTTGAGCCCGATCCGTGTCGTCGACGTCTGTCGTGAAAATATCGACCTGTGTTTTGTTCCAAGAATAATGAACGAAAAGAGCAACAACAACAAAACTGAACATTTTACACAATAAATGATTGTTTTTTTGTGTTGCGCCTGCAATGTGACAATGAAAACTATTTTAAAAGAATTAAAACTGTACGAATATGGCGTTGCGCCAGATATAGATCCCCCAGAAATGGATTCTACGTCCAAAAATACTTCAAAAACGACACCTAACTCGACTCTCATAGGCGATACCCTTAAAAAAAAAAACCTTATATAGCTCCTTTTCAGCCCCACCTACGGGTTGAAGCGATCGGGCTGAAAACCGCGTATTTGGTCGTTGACAGTTCGTGTAGTATGTTCCTGTTGGGCTTTCATGGCCGGAGGTTTTCAAGGGGATCTTGCGCCATCAAAAACGGCTAGTGATTTTTTTCCCCTATCTTTATTCAAGCTTTCGGCTTGTGCGCCATCTTCAGGAACAAATTCGTTGTTTGTTAATTCTCCTCCGACCGTCCATCCGACGTTCCTCCTGCGAGTCCCAGAGGGGGGTCTTTAGGTTGGGTGATGTTGGTGGTGATGTCTTGTATGCTGGGGGTTAGGATTTACCCATCCAAAATAATTTTGGAATTATTGCAGGGTGGTGAGTTTGGTAGGTTGGACTATTTAAGGATTGGAACTCTCTGTTTAAAGTCAAACTAAATTTCCATATGTAGATCTCAAGTTTCAACTAAATTCCAGCCCTTAAATAGTCCAACCTACCAAACTCGCCACCCTGCAATAATTCCAAAATTATTCTGGATGGGTAACTCCTAACCCCCAGCATACAAGACATCACCACCAACATCACCCAACCTAAAGACCCCCCTCTGGGACTCGCAGGAGGAACGTCGGATGGGAGGCGACTTAACAAACAACTAATTTGTCCCTGAAGATGGCGCACAAGCCGAAAGCTTGAATAAAGATAGGGGAAAAAACTAGCCGTTTTTGTTGGCGCAAGATCCCCGTCGTACTCAATGAAAACCACCGGAGTATTTTGTCGAAATTTCGGGTTTAAAAAAAAATTGCCAAGTGCTATTATTTGAAGAATCAAGCTTTATAAACCTAAACGGATTTGACGCGTTTTTTTTTTTTTTCTTGTTTTTGTTTTTCAATGATTTTAGTGTAATTTAAAAGGTACTTACAGTCGAGTTGATTCGAAGGCGTCAGCTGGAGAGCGGAGAAGGCCGTGCGATGACGAAGTGGCGTAACTCCCGAGGCCAGGGCCTTTTATACAGCGGCGTAACTCCCCCCCCCCCCCTCATCTGTACGCCACTTGACCTCAAAAACCTCCCACCGTTTGTACGCCACGATTACGCCCGTCGGTGCAATCCGGATCGATGCGGCGAGAGTCGGGGGCTGGTGTACACCACATGGCGTAACTTTCTAGAGACAAAGGAAGTACGCCAAGTCACGCGTTCAACAGAAAACGTGATCTCGTAGTATGAGAGAGACTCGTAAAGAAAGAGCCGTTTAAAATTTGATAAGATGAAAAAATAACAATTTAACAGAACTAAAAAAAAAAAGAAAAAAAAAACTGAAAACTACGATTTTTTTTTTTTTTTTGTAATCTACCCTATTGGTTTTGAAGAGCGCTGAATCTGAAAATTACATCGATTTTTTTTTCATCGCCCACCGTTTTTCCGTAGCTTGACCCAATATACTGAAATTAATTAACTAGAACGGCTATTATGGAATGTAGAAATAAGGTTAAATATTTTAATATTGAATATCAAAGTTTAAAAAAAAAAGTTACGAAGTGTCATTAATCCAAACTCCTCCCACTTACAAATGGGTAATTCTACGAAAGTAGGGAATTTAGGAACTCTCATTTTCACCAGCATTTAAACAATAATTATGGGGTTTTTCTTCTGGAGTTCTATTTTCGATGGCCCAATAGGACTCCTCCATTAATATCCAATCATTTATTATTTTATTTTAGGTGAAAATTGAAGATTTGGGAAATTGGGCAGTGAGGGAGATAGAAAACTGCAAAAATGATTAGTTGGGGAGACAGATGATGAATGAGGAGGATAGCAAACACTCAAAAAGTACACAAATGTTTTGTTTTGCCCATAAATAACGATTTTAGCACGGGTGCGAAACCTAGCGGTTGTGCATTTTTACTCATTTCTATCCTCCCTCACTATTGTCTAACTCCCTCATTTTATTCAAATGTGAGGGAAATAGAATGAGGGGGATAGAAATAAAGGCGAATACTGTTTTTTGAAAGAGTTGACTCCAATATTCATCAACTCGAAAGGTTGTTTTCACTTCCTCTCGGCAGCCGCTACTTGGAGAAAAATAAATAAAAATCGTACACACGTACCGTATTCTAGTTTTAAGAGGAGATCTCGAGTGAGTGAGATGTCCTCAGAGCACCTCGAAATGTCACGGTAGCTCGTCATGCTCCAACAAGCATGACCATAATAATAATAATTATTATTATTGTCGGGAGGTGCAATTATTGTAAGTAGGAAAATTGCAATTTTGTATTGTTTTCTATAACTATTTCTTACATTCACCAATCCGATCCGGCAATTCTATAGAAGCTCCGGTTAATTAATTGTCACACATTCTCCGGCTTTAAATATCGCTTCCTCGGGATTTTATAGAATCTACCTATTTAATTCAAAATAGCTCTGTAGGCACCTAGTAGGTACTCGCTTTCCGGCTTTTCAAAAAAGAATGCAACTTTTTCTCTTGTCAGTGTCGCCTCGAAGGACCACCAGACGGCCGGTTTGTTGGTTTCATATTTTTCTCGTCATCTACTCGCCGCAACTAATTTTTTTTTTTTTTTTTTTTTTTTTTTCAAATTTAAAATAAAAAGTTTGAATTCTGTTTTGGGCAACTTTTGGAGCCGAAATACGCCACATAGAGCGACATTTCTCGTCATATACTCGCCAAAACGAATATTTGTTGTAATAAAGATGAGCATCCTCGTCCTCCTCCTCGGGCTGCAGCTCCAATATGCCAACCAACCCCCAACCTCTACCGCCTGGCCTCAGACCTCTTCTTCTCGCTTTTCAATGACGAAGTTTTTGTTTTTTTCAAGAAATAGAGGATGAGATACCAGAGAATATTTTATATAAGAATATTCTATTTGATGTCTAATCATTGAACAAACTAAGGGATTCTAAATCATTGCTGTTGGTTGCCGCAGTGTAATAGAGGATGATCGAGTAATCCCACCCAGTGTGCCCAGTGAGCGTTGGCGAGGGGGAACCTTCTTTCCAAAATTCTGTCAATTGAGCCAGCCAGTATTTTTTGAACACTGAGCCATTTTCGGTTTATTATTCTTGGAAAAATACCCCTATGTAATCGCGAAGACTCAGATCGGCCTCAAAATTTGCCATTATCCGTTTCAAGAGGTCTAGATTCCAAAACCGAAATGTCCGCCGTCCGGGCTGTAGGATTTTTTTTAAATCAGAAAGTTTGACAAATTACTCGGTTTACCATCTAGTTGTGCCCACAAGGTTTTCAGCCCGATCGCCCAAAACCGTGGGGCGCTATGGGGCTAAAATGGGGCTACGGGAGGTTTTTTTTTAAGGCTGTCGGTTATGGGTTAAGTTAGGTGTCGTTTTCGAAGTATTTTGGACTTAGAATCCATTTTCTGGGGTCCCGGAACAATCCGATTTCACTGTGGGGATCTATGGGGCTTACATGGGGCTACAAATGGGATTTTTGGAGGATCCCAGGTGGTCAAGTATTTTCCGTGTAAAAAAAGTTGAAAAAAAAAAAATCAGAATTTTTTTTTACATTTAATTTTGTACAATTTAATACCTACACCCTTGTGTAAAATTCGCAGCGTTTTTTGAGCCATTTTGAGGCAACGTTTTGGTGTTTTCAGACTTCTCTCGTCATCTACTCGCCACGCTGATTATTATTATTATTTTAATTTTTTTTCCCCCAAATTTTCCGACATCTAAAAGAGCCTAAAATGACCATCCCCGTTCTCCTCCTGATGTTGCAGTTGTGTTCGAAGGCTACGCGGATTTGAAATGTCCTGTGAGGCGCCTCAGTCTCTTCCAAGTTCGCTGGAAGAAAAAAGAAAAAAAAGAAGAAAAAAATCGCCGGAAGACTATTGACGATCGTCCTCTCGGGAGTTCGCCTACCTTCCCAAAACTGGAACAAACCGGATGAAACCGAACTGGCGTACAATGAGGCGTAAATGATGAGTCATCGCACCCCCCCCCCCCCCCCCCCCCCAGTAGATAACGCCCAGTCAGGTCGCCCCTTTTGTGAGCCTCCCAGCCCCGAGCTGTTGTACGCCTCTCGTACGCCTCGTTGTGTCCCTCCATTACACCAGACCAGCCTCCCCCCTAACTGAGCCCCTCAAAACAGTTGGAGAAATTCTGGAAGCCTCCAGAAAAAACCATTTGTTGAATTTTCAATTTTTTGAAAGACCAAATTTTTTTATTTCAAATTTATTTTAATAATTTACTTATTTTGACAGAATAAATTGTTGCACAACTTATACCAAAGAATAGTCAGAGTAGCAGCGAAAATGCAGTCGACGTGGAAAAAAATAGGTGGTCGTTCTGGGACCCCCGAAATGGGTTCTACGTCCCAATTTACTTCGAAAACGACACCTAACTGGACTCCATAGCCGAAAACATTCGAAAACCCCTCCCGTAGCCCCTTCAAAGCCCTACAGGGCCTCACTGGTTTGGGCAATCGGGCTGAAAACCTTTCGAAAAGCGAAACCCTGAAAAAAGTGCCAAAATTTTGGAGTTTCGGTAGTTAAGTTTAATACGCGCTCTAACTCCTGTACTAGTGGGTCAAAAATCAAAGATGACTAGTGCATTTTGTAGACAATTTAACGCTCTTTCATTTTGAAAATGGCAAAATTTGCCGTAGGACGCATAGTTTTGGAGTTATAAGCAAAATACTAAAACAAAACGTGCCAACGTTTGGAGTTTCGGCTCATGTCATTCATTTATTCCATGTAGTTCATTTCATCAATTCTGACGGTTCTTCATTCCTTTAAAATAATTACAAAAAGTGACTATTTTTTTTTTTTTTTTTACTACGCCTCCTTCTGAAATTGCTGCATTTGACTGTAGATGCAAGGGATACCCACCTTCTAAAACCGTTAGACTCGCATAAGAATTGGCATGAAAAGGAATAATCGCTTAGAATGAGTTTTGACGGAAATGGGGAAATTCGATAAGTTTTCCACGCGTTCTAACTCCTGTACTAGTGGGTCAAAAATCAAAGATGACTAGTGCATTTTGTACACAATTTAACGCTCTTTCATTTTGAAAATGGCAGCATTTGCTGTAGAACGCATATTTTTGGAGTTATAAGCAAAAAACTGAAAAATGAGCCAAAATTATGGAGTTTTCCGCGAATATCTCAGAACGCACAAGCCGATTTTTTTGGATCTCATCACGTTCGTATTCAACACTACACTATTCGTACACCCCAAAAACAGAAAAAGACTTGAAACTCCAACCACTTTTTTTTTTTTTTTTACTAGGTACAATGTACCAAGTCATGGTACAATGTAGATGTCATCCAACTAAGCTTTGACTGGACTGTTGAGTTAATATGTGCAGCGTTTTTTTTTTTTTTTTTTTAAGTTTTCTGAATCAGTTTCTGCACAGCACCGAGTTAGAATCGATCGGCATCAAGCGCGGATTATGACGTGCCCATTAGGTAGGTAAATAACTTTGAACGCTAAGCCTCAACAACAGGTGAAACGTTTCGTTAATGAACTCCTCCGGAAAATCCTCCTCGAGGGGGGGTTTCAAAACTTCTCGAGTGGCTCCCGATTTCGAGTGGCTGCCTTGTTACTGATGCATTCCCGTTAATTAACTCAACGACCGACCGGAAAGAGTATTTATTTATGAAAAGGAGTATTATTTAGAAGCTGCCCAGGAATAAGCGAAGTGCGTATTAAGTTGCCAGGTTTACGAATCTTCTTGAAAAATAGAACTAGAAAATAATACTTCAGTTTCTCAGCACTTGGTGATCGATAGGCTTCCATTACTTAAATCCTCCCTTGACGGATAAGAATTGAAGATCATGGATATGTCTTTCCCAAGAAGACTTAAATGATTTGTAGTCCAGTCACCAGGTGATTTTTCGTGTTCGTGTTCGAACACATAATATGTGTTATTATGATATTTGAATTTCGAGGTCTGGAGAGGGTACATGACGTGGGCTGCTTCGTCGTCTTTTGATTGGCCGGGAGATCCCTCTCTCTCTCTCATCTACGCAAGTCAGCCAACTTTGCTACGCGAAAAGTCGACCCCGAAAATCGAAAATCGGGTTAATCATTATAGAAGGTCATTCGAAAATTGAGCATCGAGGTTATTATCAGAGAAGGTTATTCAAAAATCGACCCGGGCCGAGTCTTTTTATTCCGATTCTGTTCAGATTTATTATTTAGCGCTCTGACGGCTCAGTGCCCAACTACTCAACGCCCAGCCAGGCGAGGTGTGACGTCAAATATGCCCGGCGTTCATTTCAAAATCTCTAACATTTCGAAAACAGCTCAGCACGTACATATACGGATTTTCGAACTAAAAATTGGGGTTTGTGGGTTTTAAAGGGTGCTGAATCCGAATATGTTGTCAGAAATGCTGAATTCTGACCTTTCCAAGAAGCCCATTGACGCGATCAACAAGAGATTTCTGCCTCACTTCATTAAGAAAAAAGAGAAGTCGATAGTACACGAAATTTTATAAACGTTATGCCAAGTGGTTGGATGGAGGGTGAATTCACATTGGTTTGGGAGACGACTCTTGTCCTGAACGTGTTGGAGGCAGGCCAGTCAAGCATTTTTCGGAATGTGGTAAGAGAGCCCAATACAACAAGGTGAACAGTTTGCTTAAAATTCCCCACATTTTACAATCACCGAAGTCCCTCATCCTTCTGATTGATCACAAGTAGACGCAAGGGTCGTATAGAATAAGCGTCGAAAAAAGTGATCGTTAACAAATTTCTCTGTACAAAATAATTTTAAAAACGTAATAACCTAACATCTAAAGTGGATAGGGGAAAGTGGGGCACATTGATACACTTTTTTTTTTGGGAAGCCAGTAGTTTTTAGTCAGACGGATTTTGAGGACGTTCTTGTTGTTAACCCATTAAGTATGTTTCATAGAAACCGGGGGAAAATGGGGAACAATTTTGCTAAAAGCGAAGTACCCCATGTTGAGGTTTTTTTTTTTGGAAAAAGTCATTTGTATCAATGTGCCCCATATGCGGGGCACATTGATACGGGCCCTGGGGCAGTATGATACCCCGTGGGTTACATTGATACAATTATGAAAATCACAACAAAAAAGCGTATAACAATCATGACAAACCTCTTTCTTAAGTAATTTTTCTTACAACTACTTGAAAATAACATTTTGCACCTCTCAAGTTGTCGAGGGAAATAAACTTACACGTGTAAGTATGTAGGTACATGCTTCATCAACTTCTTATAAAATGCAGCCGCCTTACGTAAGGACATCAACCCTTCAGTTACTTCTTGGACTGCAGAAGACATTGCAGGTTCATCGATGTCGCTCCTGCTGGTTTTGGTTAATTACTCTTGGAAGTGGGGCACTTTGATGCGTATCAATCTGCCCCACTACGCCATTTTGAAAACACCTTGCTTTTATGACGAAAAGTAACCAGCAATGAGAAATTAAAAAATCGGCATTTACTTCACTATAGTGCATTTAACTCCAGTTGATTATAATCAGTACTTCTCACTTGCTGGGTATTCTCAAACAAAACGAAAAAAAATTACTTCGTGACAACAAAATCACATGGCATTCTCCCTACGTCTTGTATTCAACTGGTGGAGGATGAAACTTCGCTGGAAGATTTCACTCCAGTAGTGCTATCTCTCGTCACAGCAATGAACCTAATAGGTTCAACCTATCACTTGGTCCATTGCCTAGATACTGTCACGGTATCAATGAGCCCCACTTTCCCCTACAGAAAAGCGGGGTTTAGATTCGGATTCAGCACACCAAAAAACGTAAAGGGCCATTAGAGTTGCGGCCAATTTCAAACCTTTTAAGGGTTTTGCACAAAATCAGCTGTTTCCGACCACTGTGCGGCGGACGGACATTTCGGTTTTGGAATCTAGACCTCTTGAAACGGATAATGTCAAATGTTGAGGCCGATCGGAGTCGTCGACCTCCGCCAAGAAAACATAGGTGTATTATTCCAAGAATAATAAACCAAAAGGTAAAAACCTATTAATCCCCCCGAGTCATGATGTAGAGGGATGGAGGAGCCGACCCGCAAGAGGTACAGGCGGGAGGAACAGTGCCAATGACATAGCCACATGTCGTGTAATGAGGTATTTTCCCGTCCCAATGGTGCCTAAATAGATGGTGCAAAACTAGCAACATTTGATGGCACAACATTTAATGTTACTGGCCTTCTGTTATAGGTAGTGAATTTGGGAGTCCCTCATGACCTGATTACTTACGTACCCGCATTTCGGACCTTTTCCGTTATCGTCCCACCAGCCCGCTCAGGCGCCCACCGTCCGAGCCTCCCGCTGTTATTGTCCCACCACCTCGAAAAGGGGTGAATGACAGAACAAGCAGTTATGTATCTAAGTGTTTTAATAAATAGATTTGTATTGAAATGTAATACAAGTCAGTGGGTCAAATGTAATACATATACATTCTTTACAAGGTCCTCGGTAGAAGCAGGTACCTGAAGGGTTTGACGACCCTACTTTCGGACAGATTCGGGCAGTTTCCCCTCTTCACAATCTGTGTTTTCTGTTTTCTGGCAGAATCCTCGTTCCACCTTTTCGGGAAGTTTTGAGGATCCGATTTTCGGAGATTTTTGAGACGAGGCCCCGAATTTCCAGGGATGGCGTTGCGGACAGTTTCCTGGTCGGGCAGCCCCCCATCCTTGTCTTCTCTCTTGTTTCTTAGCTGAGGACAGTCCGACATTCATCTCCCTCTCTGCCCGACCAGGTGCATGTACCACATGCCCTGATATCATCTTCATAGCGAGTTTTAAATATAATCCATAAATTGCACATATTGTACCATATTCTATGTTGAAGTGTCAATAAAAATTGTTTACAGGCCCTGATGAAGAGCACATACTGCTCGAAAGCTCGGCAAATGAAGTAGAGTTTTCCCGTTCTTGGCCGTAATCCCAATAAAACTGACACATATACACTCCGTTGGGTCTCCACTGGTTTATAACTCTACCCCATAGCCGGAACCCTTAAAAAACCCCTCCCGTAACCCCTTTTTAGCCCCACAGAGCCCCACGCGGTTGGGCGATCGGGCTGAAAACCTTGCTGGCACAACTAGATGATAAACCGAGTATTTTGTCAAAACCTGGATGACTACTCCACCTACGGAATCAAGCGGAATTGACTACCCAAATTCAGACCCATCGGGGTAGTTCAAATATTTCCCTAAAACACATTCACAGCGTAATAATTATAAATTATTTATTTCAAGTATTTACAAATTTTACAAAAATCCTCTTATTTACAAAACACCAATTCACAACTACCGCAACTAAACGGTTAACCTAACACTATCTAAAAGGTACCTAAAGTACCGTTTTTGACCAACAATTATGTACAAATTGGTAAAATTGAACGGTCGGCTGGCGCGCAGGAAGTGAATCATCGTTAGAGTAACTTTTGCACAAAACGGAAACTTCTACGCAGTGAAAATTAGAAACGAAAATTTCTCAACAAACTGTTTTCTTTAAAAACTCAACGATATCAACTCTTTTCAACTGAGACATTTCTCAACACCAAATTTTGAAGTAGCTGTTAGATTTTCAACACGCACACCAATTGTTGAACTTTTATTTTATAGAACAGGGTTCTCGGTAAAAGAATACGCGGCGCTTCAGTTCAATAAAAGCCCATCTCGGTTAATAGAGCCTGTTGGCTTGAAGGTTTTGAGGCATTATGTTGGCTTCTTATTGATAATATTGCTGGTCTTCGCGGTTGTCGATGCCGGCGAGGGTGAGCAGGTTGTTGGCGACTACGATGACGTTGTCTTCGACTTCTTCCTCGTGGACGACTTCTTCTTTGGTGTCCTCGATTTGAACTTCTTCTTCGTGGTTGTAGGCGTGCTCTTCGTAGTAAACCTCCTCCATGACTGTGACAAGAGGAAATGATTAGCGTTGCTTGGAAGGTGGATTTTAAGGTGAAGTACGTTATGTGCTCTACGGGCCACTAGATGGCGCCACCTCGAGGAACAAGCAGCTAGTCTGGGGGGACTCTCCAGTGGCGGATCCAGGCCCCCCCCCCCTCAACGAGAAAATATATGATAGATTTAAAATTTTATAATCGCCTAAATTTGAAGAGAAGTACTCAACATAAGTTAAACTTTAAAAATCAAACTTTGATTAAATGTCTGTGTGTTGTGTGGTGGCTGCGCTGCGTTCATCACTGTGCCGAGAAGGTGTCAGGTAGTGATGGGGAGCGAAAGAGTGAGCGACTCCTAAGGAGCGATTCTTTTCAGGGAGTTCGTTCACCAAATCACTCCCTTAGAGGAGCGGTAGTTCAGAGAATGACTCCTGGTTCAACGAACCCGGGGTTCGTCATACTGCAACAGGTAAAAAGGGCCAAGCGCTATCCCCAGCATCACAATGGAGGGTATATCGCTTGATCCTTTCTTGGTGCCGCTTTATGTTGTGAGCCAAGTAGGGATGGGCGTTTCGGTTTCTTTTAAGAAATGAAACGAAACAGTTTTTTCGTAGAATGAAACTGTTTCGGGGAAACTGTTTCAAAATAACAGTTTCAGCGTCAATGCGTTTCGAAAGAACTGAAGCAGGCTTGCACAACAATAACAGAAACAGAAACCAAAACGGTTTCGTCGCGCCTCAGACTGCTTCTTGTTCTCCTCAGCTCAAGCTGTTGCGAAACCGTTTCGTTTTCTAAGGGGGTTTCTTTTCATTTCGTTAATTTGCTCGTTTTTTTGAAACAGCTATTCCAGATTAAGTGAAACTGTTTCAACGTTTCTTCTCGTGAAACTGTTTCGCGTTTTTTCCCATCCCTAGAGCCAAGGGAGATGTTAACAATGATCCCTATTGGTCCAAAACGAGCGAAAGAGCGAGAAAATACGATTTTTGATAAAGAGGGGAGTTGGATTGGCCGGTAGTTGTATTAGGAGTTGACTAGAATGATCCTTATTGGCCCAAATTGAGCGAAAGAGCGAAACGAGACAATTAGTGATTGAGGGAGGAACTGGCAGGTATGTTGTGAGCCAAGGGAGTTGTTAACAATGATCCCTATTGGTCCAAAACGAGCGAAAAACGAGAAAATACGATTTTTGATAAAGAGGGGAGTCGGATGGGCCGGTAGGTGTGTTTGGAGTTGACTAGAATGATCCCTATTGGCCCAAACTGAGCGAAAGAGCCAAACGAGACAATTAGTGATTGAGGGAGGAGTGGGACTGGCAGGTATGTCACATGGGTACAAAACCCCCCCAAGAAATTGAAGAATTCCGATAGTGAAAAACACCGGAATGGGAAAGAAACTAAGCAAAGACATAGGTGCAAAACTTTAATTCTGTGTCAATGAGAAAACAATTTTGGAAAAAAGATTGGACGTGTACCCATTTTTCGGGGTCCCACATCCCTTCCACAAATGTTACAAAAAAATTTTCCGCCCCCCCCTCCCCGCAGAAAAATCCTGGATCCGCCCTTGTGACTCTCAGTAACATCGCGTCCTAATTTTCTGCTGTTTTTGGTTTTGGTTTATTATTCTTGGAATAATTCTTGGAATAATACACCTATGTTTTCGCGACGGGGGTCGACGACTCCGATCGGGCTCAAAATTTGACATTATCCGTTTCAAGAGGTCTACATTCTAAATCCGAAATGTCCGTCCGCCGTCTGGGCCGTTTTGGGCAGTAGGAATTTTTTAAAAATCTAAGATTTTGACAAAATACTCGGTTTACCAGCTAGTTGTACCCACAAGGTTTTCAGCCCGATCGCCCAAACCCGTGGGGCGCTAAAATGGAGCCACGGGAGGGTTTTTTGATGGGTTTTGGCTATGGGATCGCGTTAGGTGTCGTTTTCCAAGTATTTTTGGACGTAGAATCCATTTTTTGGGGTCCCGGAACGATCCGATTTCACTGTGGGGATCTTTCATGGGGCTACAAATTAGGGATGGGCAATCCATTTCCGATTTAAAAAAAATCGATTCTTTCTGGTAAAAAACCCGATTTTTTGAATCGATTTTTGTTAATACGATAAAATTGAGAATCGATACTTTTATCCCGATTTTTCCCAAAATCGGGATTTTAAAAAACTGGGGTAGAGAGGTTCAAAAAATTGGGCTTTAGCCAATTATGAAAATTATTGTTCTCCATGAAACATTTTCTTTCTCCTATTTATAATGAGGGATGATTTTTTTAATTGACTGAATCGGCTTCAAAGAAGTGATTCTCAAAAAATCGTTAGCTCGTTTCAAAACTATTATTTCTGCAGGATGTGGAAGATGAAATGTGGTTCGCGTGAATATTTTTTTCTGACTTTTTTCTTACCTACTAGCTGACCCGGTGTGCTTCGCTGCACTCAATAAAAATAGAATTTTAATGAAAAACAGGTTACACTGCGAAAACACACTGTCAGATTTTGAAAATTCATTATCTCATTAAGGCTAAATGTCCCCCGACATTGGTGAGATTTTTTTTCAACAGATCGCAGCACCTATGGGGTGAAATTTACTTCCGTGATTAAGCTTAAATGGCTGCAATTTTTTTCACTTTTCTTTCTGATTATGTCTCAGGATAGCTATACCTTTGGCTATAATTATATTTGGGGCTGGTAGGATGCTATTAATTAGGTTTTTAAATTTCTATTTTTTAAACTATCACTTTTTTCGGAAAAAGGAGATTCCACAGTGAATTTATGCACCTTGAGCAAGACAAAGATGCATCAAATCTAATTAAATTACATCTCCAAATGAATCAAATCAGCGCAATAAAGTTGTAATGAGAAATCAATCCCTGTCAATCAACATAGCTGGGTCGGAGCCTTTTCACATTGGCGTCTATGGGTTATCAAACTTCCGAGGACCGAACCCTCAAATCTTCAGTTTTCTACCTGGGTGAACCCCTCTCATTGTGTGAGTCTCATACCGCAAATGGCAAACCTTACCGATGTGGTCACTTGAATTTAATAGTTGTTTCGAGTTCCTTATATTCAGTCGCCAAAGGGTTTGACTATCGCAAGAAATGGTGCAGAAGCTTTTATTTTTTTATAAATTGTTGATATGGGTCTGAACAACAAATTATCTAAAATGGTACCTAGGTAGCAAAAATACTGCGAGGACTTCTGGCGACCAATATACCTCGATTTTTTCGGACAATTTCCAGTTTTTCACCTATTACTCGAAAACTGAACATGGCAGAGAACCATTAAGTACAAAGTTGATGAGGATATAATTCCGCGCGAATAACCTCGTTACACATTGGAATCGGTTCAGCCGTTTAGCCACAATCAAGAGTCAAAAATAGGCAATTTTTTCCAACTTGGCTGAAAAACAGGATTCGCTCATGTCTCAACAACCCGTGTAACAAATGAACGAGTACCTAATGCAAATGAATTTGCACAAAATGTATGTTGTAGAGGAGGGTCAAATTATGAGTCAAGGGAGCACCTGAAATTAAAATTTAAAAAAAAGCACTACCAACCGAGAAAACGAATTTAAACCAAAACTAGAAACACCCAATCTGACACCGCTCGGCACGCGGAAAACCACGTTTTTCAGAACGTTTTCTTTCAGCTTAGAAACTATTGACCCGATTCAATTTAGGGTGTGTGTGTGTGTGTGTGTGTGTGTGTGAAAGTTGATTAAATTAAATTTAATCAACTTCAAATGGCAAATTTTGCCATTGCGGCTATTCCAGGAGAAATTTTGATTTGAGCTTTGATAAGTGAGGGGCAGGCATGGCAAGCATGGGGAATTTTGACAAAAAAGTGTTATTTCGCACATTGTTACCCATATACTTCCAAATACTTCTACTGACAAATTTTGAGACCAATTAACATCTTCGAACCCGGTCGCGAATACATAGGGAGTTAGGTGTACTATTCTATAGAATAATTCGTAGGTATGTGAATAATAAACCTAACCGCTGCAAATTTGTGCACAAGGATCACGGGGCAAAGGGCTATCTTTGATTTTATTTTAAAATGTTCGTCCGCCACCCAGGCCATTTCGGGCAGTAGACATTTTGATAAAAAAACTGAAATTTTGACATCTAGTAACTGTTCTGCCTTGACATCTACTCTTTCCCACAAGGAAAAAAAAAAGAAAACAAAAATCGGGAATCGGCATAAACAAAACAATAACAATCTTTTTCCTGGCACTCTTCACTCCTGAATCTATGGTATATATCAAGTATAGCCAAAAACCGGAAAAAACAAGTTTTTGGCCATGGTATCAAGGAGGGTACCTATCGTTTCTCCAATTTTTAGTGAACCAAATCTGTCCAATTACTGTAGGTACGGGAATAGTTTTGTTACTTTTTTTCAATTTTAAAATAATTTTTATGGGCAGAAATGTTTTGTTCAAAAATGTATTGTACTCGTCCCACTTGCGTTATACTTTTTGCTCTTTACCTTAAAGGTAAGCGCACACTACTGACGGGGCGCAGCGCATCGCATCGGGTCGGAAAAAGTGCACGGTTTAGTTCAGTGGCATTTAAATGGGGGAACGCACACTACTGCCGGGGCGGAGCGCGTCGGGGCGGAGTGCATCAAGACATCGCTCTCGAAGCGTATTTTTCCGCCGGTCCGCTGCGACCCGGCCCGCCGCGACAGTAGTGTGCGCATCAACAACAACAAACAGACGGATTCCTCTTCACCTTTGAGGTAAGCGCTCACTGCTGACGGGGCAAAACCGGCTTGGTTCGTTCTTAAACTATTTTAAAAAGTTTTAAAATTGAGCATTGTTCAGAAAGTTTTCAAAAATCAGTTCGCTTGAATTTATGTTTTCTTGTAGAATGCGAACCTAGTTAGTTCCAACAAGTTTACTACTGTACATACAACTTAGTATGGTACATTGGATTCAGCATGATCACCAATGGTGATTCACCATACTGACTACAAAATTATTAACCTGTCACAAGAGTGCCTAGTAAGTAGTAGGTACTACTTTATTCTGTACGTCACAAATAACAGGAATTCCACAGGGACAGGCCGGTCTCTTTTATTCTGTGGTCAGGCCACACCATTGAAGAGGAATCCCGGCACTGAATCCCGTTGCGATGCGGCCCGATGCGCCGCTAATGTGCGTAGCAACATTTTTGCGATGCAGTGCGCTGCGCTGCGATGCGCTGCGCCCCGTCAGTAGTGTGCGCTTACCTTTTAAAAAAGCGAGACGAAAAAGTTGACATACCTATTCATATCAAGATGTGAGTCAGAATTCTAAGTTATTGAAAGCTGGCTGGCCCGAGCGGTCTACAGACGTGAAAACAGGCCACAGGTATAAAAACTCAACCCCTTGGGGGAGAGGCACCCTTCCGACGATGACAAAAATCTTGATCAAAATTATCATGCCCTGCCTCACGATTATCCTCCTAGAGACCTTACTATTGAACTTAGAAAATTGAGATTCAGGTGATAAAATCTTGAATAGTGTCCCACCATTTGTCTTTGGCCAGTTTTGCAAAAATGTCTCGTTTTAACACGGTTTTTTGAATTTGAAATTCTCATCCCCCCTTAATTTAAATTTTAGCGATCCCAAACATAATTATAGCCAAAGGTATTACTGTTGGGAGAAGATTCGCGTTTTCGGATTGAAAATTGAGTGACTCTTTTAGCTGCAATCACTGAAGTAAAATTGCTTCATTTTGGTGCTGCGACGTGGTGGCCAACTCTGGTACTATGAGGGGGGACATTTAGCCTTAATGGCTCGACCGATTTTGTAGAAACATCTTAAAAACTATCTATGCTTCACAAACATTCTCACACAATTTGGTGCCAAACACTCCACTGGTTTTTAAGTAGTGAGTCCTCAAACAGATTTGGCAGTCATTTTTATAGATATAGATTATATAATCCAATATATTAGATTGATGATCCACTCCTTGAACAAGAAATATAATATTATGTACAATCGCCTACCTACTTATTGATTGGTTTATTTACCTACTTATGATGTAGTTGATTCATTTTTGATCGAGTTTGATCCAAAAAAAGAAGTAAAATCGCTAAAAACCTGATTTTCGCAAAAATCGATGCTTGAGAAACGATATTTTGAGAATCGATTCCTTGAAGCCGATTCCGAATTGATTAAAAAAATCGATACTTTTTTACCGATTGGTCATCCCTACCCCTAAGGGATTCAGAAGAAGAGGTCGACCACGATTATCATGGAGACGGTCTGTCGAGGCAGAGGTCGAACGAGTTGAGAAGTCGTGGAGGGAGGATGGCGAAACTTTGTAGCGGCCCTGTACTCCTCTTAGGAGTCACAGGAAATAAGTCAAGTAAGTCAAAACGTATGCCTCGCGCTTTCGAGGTGGAAAACTTGGAATTACCATCTCGACAACATACCTGAACATCTAAAAAGGCAAAACACAATGCCGGATTGAATGCAAGGTAAACCCCCTCTGAACCTCTAACGACTATAATAGTCTCGACAATAACACATAACCTCTTTAAAAATCGGGTATTTAATACACCCGAGTGGGGTCAAGATCCCATAATATTGAACTTGTCCTTCACGGTTACCTTCTTCGCCGTCAATGAGCTCGACTTCTTCGCAAATCACTTCGCCGTCTTCCGTCACGATGGTTTCTTCGCCTTTTGCGCTGACGACCATCCCGTCTTCTGTTATCACCACGTCGTCTGGCATCACCTGAAAAAAAAAAAAAAAAACGCGGAAAGGTGAGAGAACGGTTTCATCGGATGACACGACCCAAGCCGCCTCCACTTACCTCCATTTCGTAGTCGACAACTTCGCACTCCACCTGCTCTTCCAGTTGTTCGTTTTTGACTTGATCCGGCCGGAGGAGGACCAGCTGCTCGCCGAGTTCCGGCGTCGGTGAGTTGCGGGATTTGATGGCCGAAACGCTCATCGCCGACTCGACGTAGACCTCTGGCTGACCTTGGGGCAACATCAGGTTCCTTCGGCGGCTGTGCCCTCGATCTAGTGAAACATTCAAACGGTTGCATTAAAAAAAAAAAAACCTTACCCTAAGTGTCGCGGCTGACAATATACAGTTGTAGCGAGCAGTCCTCAACAACATCAGATGGTGATGTGCGGCCCAGTAGAAATAGTGAGATGCGGCCCACTATACCTCCGTGAAACTTCAATCCTTACGACAAAATGATCCAAAGCCAGTACTCGATAGGAGCAGGCCGACTTTATCTTTTCACCTTTCAATCAGTAGTATGACCGAATTCGGACAATAGGAAGGTAAGAGGAAAACAGAGACCTTTGCGGGAGTTCGACGTTACGCACCCCAGCCCGAAAAACTCCGACAATACGCACCCGTCAAAAAACCACCTTACGCACCCGGCGCTACGATACCCCTGCAAAATTTACGTTACCCACCCGACAAAAACCACGAAATTTCGTAAGGATTTCTTTCTTGCCTCCGTAGCCACGTCTCTACCCAACGCTGTGCTTTCTGGACTTTTCGTCGTGGCTGGTGGGTGTCGTCCAGAGAGTTCAATTTCGGGTAGATGTCCGCATGAATTTGAAGAAGTTCGCCGAAATAAAAGAAAAATGGAAAGACTCACAACAATTGGTTGTTCTGGTGACCAAACTGGATTTGAGAGCCCTCAAAGATGGTGGGAATTGTCCGCTATATAATTGTCGTGTACATATTCCAACAACTCCTGAGCTCTGAGCGGGCTATTTCAAACTCGGGACTAATCCTTAATCCTACTAAAAAACTGCGATGGTAAACTCGGCCCAACCCTTAATTTACCTGGCCATGAGGCATTTGAAGTTAGAAAACTCGGCCCACCTCTGAACTGAAGGAAGTGAACGAAAGATTAACGCCTGCAGCAGGCGATTGCATGGTGTAAAGTGTCGATGTTCAGCACAGAGTTGGGCACATTTTTATTTATAAATAAGGTTGTGAATTAATTCACATCATGCTTTGTTTGTGAATGTGAATTAATTCATACTTTACCTATTTGTAAATGTGAATGTGAATTAATTCACATTCACAACTGTAAATGTGAATTACTTCACATTCACAACTTTTTCTGTAAATTAAATTAAATTCACACAAAAAATTGTAAATTATTCACAAAAATGTAAATAATTACAAAAAAAAGCCTTTGATTCTTTTTTTAATTCACAAATAATTTGTGTATTTTTTTAATTTATAAATAATTACAAATATGTGAATTTTTTTACATTTACAGTGAATTAAGACCAAATTCGGGTAATTACAGTTCTCATGGGTCTGCTGATATTGTAATACACTGAGAAAAGCCGATGAATACAATTTTTCTGCAATTACTACCACTTAATCCTACTGCCACAATAATACCACTTAATAATATACTACAATTAAGTGGTAGGAAATTGCCAGAAAAATTGTATTCATCTGATTTTCTCAGTGTATTACAATATCAGCAGACCCATGAGAACTGTAATTACCGCGAATTTGGTCTTAATTCGCTGTAAATACAGTTCTCATGGGTCTGCTGATATTGTTGTGTGAATTAATTCACATTCACATTCACAAACAAAGCATGATGTGAATTAATTCACAACCTTATTTATAAATAAAAATGTGCCCAACTCTGAACTTCAGCATGGCAGCAGGTCGCCTCTACAGGCGATTGCATAGTGTATAATGTCGATGTTCGGTGTCTCGGACTGCAGCTGGCCGCCTACTACGAACGCAAGACTAATATCGCCGAGCTCCATACACCACCAGTCAACCGCCTGCTGACGGACGTAGTGAACTGCAGATGATCGCCTGAACATCGCACACACTGCAGGAGCCCACGAGCAAAATACGTCTCCAACTTCGTCCGGATCACAGAAAGGCAGCCCAAAACCCCAATTATACGTTCTCGGCTCCTGCTAAGAACGTGAGAGCGGCGTGCGTATTGATGGATGCTCGAGTGGAATTTCTACTTTTTCCGGCTCGTGAGGTGCGTAATGACGGACCCCCGTTTTTGCTTCCAAGTGTACCACAGTCGCCCTGAGGCATCCGCGGCGCAGCTTTCAGCCCGCCGTCACATAATATGTGTTATATTATATAATATAATATATGTATAATACATGATTTTCCATCTTGAATAATCTTCAACATTTCTGGTACTAATGCATCCTCAGTTATTGCCTGCCCGCATATGACCTCACGATTATCTAGAGTATGTCTGAATTCTTCTACTATCTTTGTTTTCAATATTAATCGGTTTACGTTGTTTTAATTTTATTTATTTATTTATTTGTTTTTTCAAGGACATTCATGTTTTATTGTGCTAAAAATGTTCAAAGAAAAATAAAAGGAAATAAAAAGCTGGTCAATCTGAAATCGAGTGGAGGTAGCAGTACCTAAATGGGAAGTTTCAGCCTTCATTCGCAGTCCCAAAATGGAGTCTGGCGCCATCCTCCAACCCCAGACATCGAAACTTCCGCTGAGTCCCCCGCAGTCTCATGGCAACGGCTCGGATCACTGCGAACTGAGTCTTGACTCGTACCCAGGCGGCTACTTGAGAGTGGGACTACTTTTCAGAGAGAACTGTGACAAGCTGCTTGTGGAACCGCTGGAATTCTGTCGCAAGTGACCCACGGCACGAACATACTAGTGCAAGGGATGTCATCTGCTGCTCTATCATATTTTGCGTGTTTGGCCGCTTCTGCATGGCGGGACACTTGGGGCCAGTCAGGGTGGGCGTAGGAAACTGCGTCAGTGTTGAATACGCGGCTGTCGAAAAACGCAAGTATCTCCCTATGCCAAGTCCGCAATGAGAGCTGGGTTGCGGCCGTCACTTTCACTCAGTCCGAACGCCATTCCAGGCCATGCTTGCCATGCCAGCGCATACGGCTCTCATTTGGTCATGCCCTCGCTTTACCCCCCCCCCCCCCCCCCCCTTCTAACAGTTGAGGGCGTGATTGAGCCCCATTCGTTCTCCACACCCGTCGCCCAGCTCTGACAGGCCCTTGGGTTCATAATGAATTGCCAATGCATCCTGGAACTGAGTGGCAGAAAGGTAGCAATCGTCAGCAGCTAAAGCCACAATACAAACGACTCGCCTCTGTTTGATTTCTCGTCCGTCGAGCCGGAAGAAGTTTACAAAATAACAGGTAATCTTGGAAACTCAAGTGGTTGTGACTTTTATAGTTTATCAACAAATATGATCAAAAGGGCAGCCCTGGCGCTTGTGTTTCCCTTAACGCACTTGATCAACGAATCCATAAACGCATGTCACTTTTCATCAGCTTTAAAAATCGCTTAAGTAATCCCACTGCACAAAAAGGGGGACTTCGACGATATGTCCCATTTTCGGCCCATTTCTAAATTACCTGTTTCCTCGAAGATATTCGAAAAAGCAGTGAACAAGCAAATTAAACACCACTTCGAGGAGAATCACCTCTTTTGTGACGATCAGTTTGGCTTTCGCTCGGGGGGAATCAACTGATCAAGCAATTCTATGCATGTCAGACTTTGTTAGTGAGGGCCTTGAGGAGGGCAGATACGTCGCTGCCTCAATGGTGGACGTGTCCAAGTGCTTTGACTGCGTTCCGCATGACATACTTCTGGGTAAACTGTCCAAGTACAACTTCTCAGAGAATGCAGTAAATTTTGTAAAATCATACTTGGAAGATAGAATGGTAAGGATAGGCGATGATGTATCCCATGACACTCATCTGGGAGGTTTTTCAGTGGTTTAGGGGAGCGTTTTGGGGTCTACAATATTTTTGATTTTCTCCAATGAACTACCCCAACATACCCCAAATCGCCCGATTCTATTCGCTGATGACTCGACAATCTTGACCGCAGATGCCAACTTAACGGCCCTGCAACGAAAAACCGAGAACTCGGTTGATTCTATTTGCAGCTGGTTCCACAGAAATCGGCTGGCGGTCAATGATTCTAAAACGGAACAAATTTATTTCGGCCTGCGAGATCTCTCGAGTATTGATAATAACCCTGACAAAGTTAAAACCTTGGGAGTATTTGTAGACCCTAAGCTGAACTTGAAAGCCCATTGTGCACAGCTGGCTAAATCTTTAAACAGCATAGCATATCTTCCCCGCCGACTTACCGAAAAACTATCAAAATCCGCAGTCTTGTCAGCTTATTATGCGGTCTTCCAAAGTACAGCCACATACTGTATTCTGTGCTGGGGTCACTCCACACATAGTGACTTGGTTTTCGCTAGCCAAAGGAGAGCCATTAGAGCTGTTGCAGGAATTTCTTTCAGGAATGACTGCCGTGATGCTTTTCTGGAATTGAGAATTCTGACTATCCCTGCCCTGTACACCCTCGAGTGCCTGGTATATGTCTATAGGAACCTAGCGGAGTTCAGTCTTCCGACGCATTCCCATTTCTCGAGAAATGCTGATTTGTTGGTCCTCCCGTTCTCCCGCTTGACCGCCAAAGTAGGTCCCTAATACTATTGTAATAACTAGCGAGAGGTCGCCGACGCCTGGTTACAGGTAAAGCACCAAAGGAAGAAGAAGACACTTACTTTCGTGGTTCTTCATGTGCCGCAACAGAGATGACTTGTGACCAGTCGCGTACTCGCACAGATAACACGAATACGGTTTTTCCCCTGCAACACCACGAAACATTATAATACACTTCACAACCCTCCAACTCCGCATTTCGTACACTTACCAGTGTGTGTTTTCATGTGTCTATTCAGCACAAAGCTATACGCCGTTCGATAGCTGCACACCTGACACTGATACGGCTTGTCGCCTGAAAGTAAAACGGCACAAATTATGATGCGGTCTTGAAAATTGTATTGAAGAATGTTTTTTTATTAAAAATGAAATCATACCAGTGTGGGTTTTCATGTGTTTGGCCAGGGAGAATTGGTGGCCAGTTCTGTATTCGCACAAGTGGCACTCGTAAGGTTTTTCTCCTGCGGATCAAAGTGAAACCAGTGGAGTACGGCAACGATCAATACGGTAATTTTTTTTCTATCAACAATCAAATTACGTACGTGTACGAAAACGTACACTTACCAGTATGTTGCCGTTCGTGCCTGACTAGAGCCGACTGGTAGCTGGTTTTGAAACTGCACTGGCTGCAAGCGTAGTTTTTCTTGCCTGGAACGACAAAAACGAATCAGCCTTTTCAATTCGCAGTGGCTTGCGGGTCCACAACCTGAATGACAAGAAGTAGCTAAGAATAACTCACCAGTGTGCACTCCGTTCACGTGAGCCACCAAATTGGCGCGGTTGACAGATTTGAAGGTGCATTCCACGCAAGAAAACGGCTTGTCACCTACAGGGAATATAACATGATGAGAATTCAAGCGTCAACAGCAGACAGAAGTTGTTTTGATGACACGGGGGGTTCATGGTTGTCTCGTTGAATTGCCATACATCCGAGAGTATGTAGTGCTTCAAATACAGACATTAGGGATGGGAATCAATTTCCGATTTTTTCAAAAAAAATCAATTTTTTATTCAAATTTTTCGATTTTTTTTAATCGATCATCAGGTTCCGATTTTTTTAGGTTAATCGATTTTTTACCTACTACTGATTTAAAAAAAAAATCTTGAATCGATTTTCGTCATTTATAAAAATTAGTTTCGTATTTCAAGTGATTCAAGCAAATTTCGAGTCTTAGGTCGATTAAAAATGATGATTAATAGCTAATAACAACAAAACTCACTAGTTACAAGCGACGTCCGCCATGGCTTTTTCAGACAACTAAACTGATCTCGTCTGATTAAATATTTATTATCAAAATTTTCAAAACTAATACAATTTCAATTTTAAATAATTTTTTTAACGATTTTTTCTTGAATCTACCTGCTTTGAATATATCTACCGTTATCACTCATTAAAAAAACTTCTTTTTTTGTAAGACCAATTTTTGAATCGATTTTCCAAAAAAAACGACTTTTATGGCGATTTTTGGGGAAATCGATTCAAAAAATCGATACTTTTTACCGATTTCCCATCCCTAACATTACCGTTATCATTGAGATAAGAGATTATCGCTGCTTTGAAAAAACTCTTTTCGACGTTGTCAAACATTCGATGCCTCCAGCCCGTGGTAAATCGAATCGCGGCTGAGCGGATTGCAGTTTGGCGCTCGTCGCAACTTCACTTTAGCCAATTGCCGAACTACAAAGGGGACTTATGCATCTTATTCACATTGAAGATTGCATCGAATATTATAAATTCCACATGTTGCTTGCATGATACCGACCTGTGTGTTTCCGCATGTGTTTGAGAAGGTTGGAGGGACAAGTGGCCCTGTACTCGCACAGCTCACAGGAGAAGGGGTGCTCCTCTGCAACAATAAAAAATCTTTATTCGTTTCGACAAGGGTAAAGTTTCAGTTTTAAATAAGACCCTGTTTGATGCGGTGGCGTCACCTTGAGAACTACCAAACTGTATTTTAAAACCAAAGTTTACGGGGAAGCACACAGCTATTCTTGACCAACTGGGAGGGAGTCCAATTGCTCTCGTGCGACTTTGTCAAGACGAAGGGTCCACCAGGAGTGCGATCTTGAGACATATGATGGTACAAAGACGGCTCCAGGACGGGTAACAGGGCCTGCTCGTGGGAGAGCGACCCGCCGGACAGGTAGGCAACAGTATACCAGGGCAGTATACCATGACAGTGTGGTGCCAAGCTGGCTAAGAGTTTCCAAGCCTTGCCAAGATGGTCCCGACCTTTCCAGAGCTGTCCAAGGCTTGTTAAGCTCGCCCCAAGCATACTAAGGGTTTCCAAGGCATGCTAATACGGTGTCAAGCTGGATAAGAGTTTATAAGGCTTGCCAAGATGGTCCTGAGCTCTCCTTAGCTGTCCAAGGCTTGCTGAGCTCGTCCCAAGCAGACTAAGGGTTTCCAAGACACGTCAATATGGTGTCAAGCTGGATAAGAGTTTATAAGGCTTGCCAAGATGGTCCTGAGCTTTCCATAGCTGTCCCAAGGCTTGCTGAGCTCGTCCCAAGCTAGCTAAGGATTTTAAAGGCTTGCCAAATGATCACAAGCTTTACAGAGCTATCCAAGGCTTACAGAGCTGGTCCGTCTGAACAGCTGGCAATAATTTTGTACTCAAGAGTTGACTGCCAAGAAGGGAGCCAATCGCAATTCTCTGGGTCGAGCTCTGTGTTATAAACGTTTGCATGACAGAGAGTGACAGGAGGGCCCTCGATAGGCAGATCCACATACTCTAAAGCTGCTAAAGTCACTAGCTCGAACCTCTACCAATGCCAAACTGACACTCGACTACTGGGAGGCCATAAGGCGCGCCGGAGCCTCCAATGAGATTATTCTCAGATGGGTCCTGAACATGCTGTCAGAGCGGTGAAAGCCAGACAGGGGTCGAGTAGGGAACGCTTGTCCGCGAGGTTGACGCCAATGGCAGAGTACCCCGCATAGTCCCCCAACATGGATACAAGCCCTTTTGAAAGTCAGCACATACTCACCCGAATGTACATTCCGGATGTGTTTGATAACGGACGAACGAAGATGCGCTTTGTAATCGCAGTGTTCGCACGCGAAGGCTTTGAAACCTGCAACAGAAAATTACTTAATTCTTTAACTAGAATAAAAGCTCTGAAACTGAGCATAAATTAATAGCAATCAATCAAAAATTCATATTATGAAGTAGGACTTACTAGAATGGGTCGCCAAGTGTTTGTCCAAAGATGACTTGAGGCTTGTTTTGTAAGGGCACTGACTACACGCAAATGGCTTTTCACCTGGAACAATAACCAATATCAAATTGAGGTCCAAAATGTAATGCTGAGGAAAAAATATAGGGAGGGGGGGGGGGGGGGGGGTAGCACGTGGAAGTACCTGTATGAGTTCGCATGTGGGCGTTCAATGAAGACACTTGGGCCGAGCTGTAGGGGCACAGACCGCATTTGTATGGCCGTTCACCTGTGGACCAATAGAAATTGTATATTAAATTCCTAGAAGAGACCGTGAGACTGTCCGAATGTCCCCTTTGAGTCCTCGACCACGTTTTTGCTGGCAAGAAAATGATGAGAAACTTACCCGTATGGCTTGTCATGTGGTACGACAACGCTGCTGGATGGGCAGTACGATATTCACAGAGCTTGCAGGAGTAGGGCTTCTCACCTGAAATTAACATTAAAGACTGTTGACTGATGCAAAGGAAACCACAAATTAGAAATGGATGCGTTTTTTTTTTTTTTAATCGATAGAAGGCCTCCAAATAACACCAAAAATGGGGTTAAAACACAAATTTATGGAAAAAATCGCAATTTGAATTTTCGGCGGAAACCAGCTATCAGCTCTCATTGGTCGATGATTTTGCCAAGATGGCCACCATTAAAAAATCTGAAGGATCTGTCTTTCAGACATAAAATCAAGTCCATATAAGTCGACTATACACAATCACGTTCACAACAAAGCGAGCACTGCAATTTTCGCGTTACTCCAACGTCACTAGCGTCGATCACCAAGAAAATTAAGAAAAAAGATAAAAAATCGATCTGCACTCTGGCGTCTTTGGAGGGAAACGAGCCTTATGTGACGTCACACATGTCCTTAGAATCGACCAGAATAGTCCAGTCAATCCATAGAGAAAATGATAGCGATGTGGGAAAAAATATATGGTTGAATTTTTTGGTCTTATTCCATGTTTTTTGGGGGCGCTGAAGTTGTGCTCTGATATCTGTTGTGTGCTTTGAGATATTCGCAAAAAACATTTTGACACTTTTTGCTTATAACTCCAAGACTATTCGTTCAACGGCAGCTAGAATCAAAGTGAAAGAGCAAGATTTCATTTTTTTCTTGTCCTGCAGGTCCTTACGTGATGAAAACCTTCATCCAAACGTCACAGGTTTGATAGAAAATTTAATAAGCTTTCACGTGAAAAAAACGAAATTTGAATCGGTCCAATAGTTTCCTAGCTACAACCAAAAAGGTACCGAAAAACGTGGTTTGGGGCGCTTTGGATCACATGTTACAACTCTGCCCGCCATTCGTACAGTAGGTACTTTTCGACGAACTGTGGGTGGCTTATCCAATAGGAAATTTAACGCTCTACAACTTTTATTATGTAACATTTCTCGATAGGACCGGCCGTTTTGAAATTACAGCTGTTTCAAGTGCAAAACGTGATTTTCAAAAAAAACGTAAAACATCGCCCTTTTTCAAGACGCTCTGGCTCCTGAACTTTTGTGTCTACAATCAACTTTGACTAGTGAATTTCATAGGGAATTTAATGCTCTTTCACTTTGATGTTAGTGACTTTTGCTGTAGGACGCATAGTTTCGGAGTTATACGCAAAGAAGTGCAAATATTTTGGAGTTTTTAGCGAACATCTCAAAACGCATGACAAAATTTGTTAGATCGATTCGGATTCAGCACCCCATAAAACAGAATAAAACCAAAAAATCCAACCATATAGTTTTCCCCGCAGTGACTGGACTAGAACAACTTTAGATGAATATAAACTAAAATGATGCAATTTTCTCTTTTTGACTTCTAAAGAGGACACTGGATCATTTAATTCGGAAGGAAATTCGGGTGCACGTCCATTCCTTATTGTACAGGGTCCTACGAATAGGAATGTACGTTATGTAAGTGGCAATACCTGTGTGAGACCTAAGATGGTACTTGAGTGCAGAGGAGTGAGCACTTCTGAAGTCACACAGTTCACACGCGTAGGGTTTTTCACCTGCAACACGACATCAAAGTAGATTAAATAAATACAAACAAATCCCCCAACAATCCAGGTGCTATTTTAGTCAATTTACTGACCTGTGTGCTTCCTCATGTGCTTAACGAGATTCTTTTTCAAAGCGCAAGCATAACCGCAGACGCAAACGAAAGGTTTTTCGCCTGGGAACAAATCCACAAAGTTAGGTAATCATTTAAAGGAATATTAATCATTTTTCATGAACACTTGGTGAAGACAGGCCGAGGAGTCGCTTAGGCCAAAAGGATTAAGAGGGAAAAACTCTGCAAATTTTACACTAGGGTTTATTATTCTTTGATGTAAATCATCTAAAAATTGTTATATCAACGAAAAAATGTTTAATTTAATAATTTAAAAAAGCTTTTTTTCTTGTGAAAAATGTGGACGGATGAGGGATCCCGAAAAATGGAATATGCGTCACAAATTGCGAGGAAAACGGCACGATCCTCCGATAGCCCCCCCCCCCCCCCCACTGTGAAATCGGATCATTCTGGGACCCCCAAAAAAGGGATTTTACGTTCAAAAATACTTCGGAAACGATATCCCACTCGATATTATATGCAAAAACCATTAATAACCCTCCTGAAGCGATCGGGATGACAACCTTGCGGGCACAACTAGATGGTAAACCGAGTATTTTGTCAAAATTTCATATTTTGGTTTATTATTCTTGGAATAATACACCTATGTAATCGCGACGGAGGTCGACGACTCCGATCGGCCCCAAAATTTGACATTATCCGTTTTAAAATGTCTGGATCCGAAAGTCCGTCCGCCGTCCGGGCCGTTTTGGGCAGTACGAATTTTATTTTAAATCTGAAATTTTGACAAAATACTCGGTTTACCATCTAGTTGTGCCTGCAAGGTTTTCGGCCCGATCGCCCAAACCCGTGGGGCGCTGTGGCGCTAAAATGGGGCTACGGGAGGCGGTTTTTGAAGGGTTTTTGCCTATGGGATCGAGTTAGGCGTCGTTTTCGAAGTATTTTTGGACGTAGAATCCATATTTTGGGGTCCCGGAACGTTCGGATTTCACTGTTGCGATCTTTTTTTACTTGAAAAATATTTGACCTCTTGGGATCCTTCAAAACCCCGATTTTTAGCCCCATGAAAGCCCAATAGATCGCAACAGTGGAATCAGATCGCCCCGGGACCCACAAAAATGGATTCTACGTCCAAAAATACTTCGAAAACGACACCTAACTCAATCTCATAACCAAAACCCTTCAAAACGCCTCCCGTAGCCCCATTTTAGCCCCATAGCGCCCCACGGGTTTGGGCGATCGGACTGAATACCTTGCGGGCACAACTAGATGGTAAACCGAGTATTTTGTCAAAATTTCAGATTTTTAAAAAAATTCCTACGGCCCGGACGGCGGACGGACATTTCGGATTTAGAATGTAGACCTCTTGAAACGGATAATGTCAAATTTTGAGGCCGATCGGAGTCGTAGACCTCCGTCGCGATCACATAGGTGTATTATTGCAAGAATAATAAACCAAAAGGAGCGCTCCTCGGCCTGGGTAAAGAACAAACCTGTGTGCGTTCGCATGTGTCCCACAACTGAGGCTTTATCGGCGGCTTTGTAGTCGCAATACTGACAGTTGTACGGCTTCAAACCTGCACATATGAGTTAAGTCACAATACCGAGGGGGAGATCGTACCTCGTCGTCGTTCGTTTGTACCTACCAGCGTGGACGTTGAGGTGTCTTATCATGTGAGCCCGGTCCGCCGTTCGGTAGTCGCAGGTGTCGCAGCCGAAGGGTTTGGGATTTTCGTACTCTGCAAAAACAAAATGGAAAATTACTAAGGCGGTCTGCATGGTCCGACAATTTCGACGTTGAATCATCAAAGTGAAATGTCGACGATTCAATCGAGCTGGGAGCAATGAATTGTCAACAAGGTCGTCAAAAAGAGCGCTGCAACTGCGGTGGCAGTGTTTCCAAGCACTGATAACTTCTTATCTCAGTGATGACAGTAATTGTTATCTTCGCTCGATTTAGCGGTTTAAAGGAACTCAAACTACAAATCAACTTTTGATTTGTGTTCCTTTTAACGGCTATATCGACCTTATCAACATTGAATAGTCTTCTAGGTGCCACAAGGAGTGCTACGAATTGGATTTTCGACGATTTGACGGCCAAAAAAACAGCGGAACCACAAGGAACTCTCTCTCAACCACTCTTTCAATTTTGTGTTGAGCAAAGCGGACCAGACTTCTAACACTCAACAAGGCTTCACGTTTTCAATGCAGATTTTCGTACCAATGTGAGTTTTACGATGAGCCAGGTGCTCGTTTCGGCTGATCGACGTGAAGTCACACATGTCACATCTGTAGGTTCTGTCCTCTGAAATATAAAAAAAGACTATTAATTCCAATCAACTTTTCAACAATTTGTACCTTTAACAAATTTTGTTATTTAGGATGGTAAAAGAATAATTAATAAGATTAATTATTAATCTTCTGAAACGTTGATGTGGCCCTCGTCATGTTCGCCAACCAAATGGAAATTGATATAAAACACAGCAGACAAACAGTGCGGCACAATAAATAATGCTGTCATGATGGTTTGCAAGACTCCTCTTTTATATTATCCCAATCCGCCAAAATAAATTGAGATTTCCATTTGAAATAAGACATTTAGGCGCAAGTCCGCCCAGTTGCATTCATCTTCACTGTATCTCACCCCGCCCAGAACAAGAGGAACAAGGTTGGGAATTGGTGAAGAAACCGTAATTTTATGGCTGAAGTTTTTAACCATGTGGACTGAGATATCATGTCAGAGAAATTGAACTTCGACCTGCCCTTCAAAGTTGTCATTCATGTGAGGTCGAGGTGGAAAGAGGGAAGACCTCAGTTTGAGGACGGGGCTGTGGTCCGATGGATCCTTTGGTCTCAGAATCAGGTCATGGAGCGATGGCAAACCATTTCAGGGAGAACGCCATTAGCACCCGTGTACTTCGGCTGCGACGTGGCCGCATCAAAGGGGCCAAAGTCTACATATTGTCGGTCAGTCAGGCTGCACTGAAGGCCCTGGCCTCATTTTCAATGGGCCACGGAACTAGGTCAGAGAAATGGGAAAATTCGGCCGAAAATAGTTGAACTAGTAATGAACAAAGTACTCAGTACGGTTAGCACTGAGAAATTAGGTGTCTGAGGGCCACTTTCACCAACTCACTTACCGGACGTTTAAGGATAACGGGCAGAGTTACCGAGAGTTTAGAGCGATTTGCCTTTCACGACGTTGGACTTACCTGTCCGGTACCTCAAACCCTCGGTATCTCACGCGTTAAGGTTAACTGGTCGAGGCCCCACCGATTAACGAGCCAACGGGACGGTAAGTCCTATTTTTTAATGGCCGCCGCGGATGCAGATTGGCAAAAGACGTGATGTTTGTGGTCACAGACGTAAGTTGAGACGGCTGCGAGGCATTAGAGGAAAATTTCTCACAATTTCGGTGTACAATGAAATTGACGAGGGATTTGTAGCCGACTTGGGAAATAATTGCCAATTGCAGTGAAAGCATGAGAAGAAAGACAACTTACCGCCGTATGTTTTTGTTTGGTTCACCAGTAATTTTTGTTGGAAAATCCCATAAAATTGGCCAAAATTCTGGGTGGGACCTGATCAGCAAACTCATCCCACTTTTGCCGACACTTTATGAGGGCTTGTACCCCTGATGAGGTAAACTATACACATCATCCAGGTGGCTGAAATGATGACGGCAACGAAATTCGTAGTATATATCGTGATTTAATCATACTTTCAGTAAGTAATAGGAATTTACACAAAATATTGTATTTCCCCTCGCTTGTCGGCGAACGAACGGCAAAGTTAGATCCATAACACCGAAGATAATGTCATATGTAAACAATACTGGGAGATCACAAGTCAATTTCAAGGTTACCGTTGTTGCTGTCCCCTGAGTTTCTCTTCTCCGGGGACCAAAATGTGGACACAAATGGCTCTTTTGGGCAACACTGCACGTTAAGTTACCGAAACGGTAACCGACAGCCTCTGCGTTAAAGTTAACGTCGGAAATGAAGTGGTGAAACGTAATTTTCTAACGTCTCGGTAAGTTGGCAGGTTAAGGTTAAGATTTCGGTAAGTTAAACCCACGGTACGGCTTTTTGGTGAAAGTGGCCCTGAGCAGAGGAAATCACTAGTGAATATTTGGCGTTTTGAATTTTCCCGCGGTGGCACTTTTACTAATCCGCCAGAGTGCGCTAGCATAAGAAGGGAACGACGGGAATCTGCCGGAGGTGACGGCGGAAATGGCGGCCGTGTAGCAGCCAATGAGAGAGTAGCGCCACTTTTCCCTCCAGATTCAAAGTTGAAATTTTCGACAGTGCCCTGGAAATTTGTATTACACCGTAGGAGCCCAAAACTCACTGCTATGCCTTCAAATTATGAAGTTCTTTCAGAAAAAAAGTATTAGTCGACGGTCGGTTCCCGGTCCCATTACGTCAAAACAGGTCAGGGACTGTCCGAATCAACTCGAGTCCCTTGCCAGGGACAGGAGAGACTCTTGCTGGTCATTTACGGCAATGAAGCTGCAGACAACCTTGCAAAAGGAGGGCTCTGTATGTCTTCCAATAACTCCTCTGGGGAGAAACACCACGGTCTTCCAGGCTGAAGTAATGGGGGAGGGAGAGCTTAGGACGTGGGCTCTAGACATAGGGTATACTCTAGACAGCAATCAAGGCACTAACAGCTCCATCCATCTCGTCAAGAGCGGTGCAGGACTGTGCGCAAATGCTCAACACCCTGGCAAAACGCACAGGGTCTCCCAGGGCATACCAGGCAACGAACGTGTGGACGAACTGGCCAGAGAGTTTTCAAACCCCGTTCACTGGCCCAGTATTACAATGTCTACATTACATACCAGCAAAAACCATTACACGTAGGTACCAATTTTTTTTTTTAAGTAAATAATTTTCAAATCTAACTTACTTAAATGAGTTTTTTTGTGGCATTTCAAATTTTGGGAATGGGCCGTCCTGTAAGTGCACTGGTCACATTCAAACGGTTTTTCACCTGTAACGCAATCAACAAGTTTACAAAAAGGCAAACAACAAAATTTGACATCTAAGATGGGAAAACGAAAAATAAGTACCAGTATGGACTTTCATGTGACGACGGACGTGCATGCGATCGGCAGTCCTGTAATCGCACAGCTCGCAAGCATAAGGCTTGTCACCTGAAAACAAAAGAACAGTTGAATACGATTTGTGTATGGCAGATTAGAGGGTTCATAAAACTGCTGAAGTAGCAGCGACGAGAAACAGATGAGGGTGACCCCACTGAAGGATTTGAACTTGGACGGAAGGATGGAATGGTCGACCTTGCAAAAGCTTTGGCAAAGTACGTGTAGATGACGTCCGCTTGCTTGATCTCCATGAGTTGGGCCATTGTAGGTAATTTAGAAATTGATGGAAAGACGCCAGTTGAGGAAGAGCGATAGAACATTATGACGAGTGAGTAAGCAGTAGAACCACAGCGCTTAAGATGCTGGGGGGGGGGGGGGGGGATCCCATCCAGTAACTTGACCGAGTCCAAGCCACACAGTTCATCTTCAATTTGGCTCAAAATGGCATGAAAGTCAGAGAAACCCATCTGGGATCTTCAACCAACTGGTGGCATTACGATTCCGAGTGATTCACAATTCCGAGCGATTGGTTCAAAAATACGATCCCAAAAGTGAAAGTGGCCACCTATAAGTACGTCTACTGTATTGGAGCTCCAACACGAGGAAGGGGTCTGAGGCCAGATTGGTGGCTGGCCCGCTAGTTTATACTCACGGAGGGCTAATGCCTATCGCAACGTAGGGCACGCTTGCAACCAATGCCTCACACAATTTAGTAACAGGCCAGAAACTGACATCTTGCTAATAATTTCCCCAATTTTGGAACTCGAGCCGAATGTACCTCGAAAATTATTGGTCCTACTGTAACAGAAAATATGAGAAGACCAAAATTGTAGCAAATTTGATTCTCTACACAATTTGTCTCAGTCAAAAACCTCGAAAAAAGCGTTGTTTAGCGGTTACAGGCGAAATACTGAAATATAATTGGGAGTTGGCGCTACGTTAATGATCGCTTGCGCACTTTGCTCTAGCTGTCAAAAGGATCCATTCGAATCTGACGTCCATCTGAAATTAGACGTCTCAAATCCGACTTTCGATTCCTTAGAGCAAGGTTTGGCGTTATTGCACTCGGAATCCTCACTTTTGGTTTATTATTTTTGGAATAATACACCTATTTAATCGCGACGGAGGTCGACGACTCCGATCGGCCTCAAAATTGGACATTATCCGTTTCAAGAGGTCTAGATTCAAAAAACCGAAATGTCCGTCCGCCGTCCGGCCCGTTTTGGGCAGGTTTTTTTTTTTACTCTGAAATTTTGACAAAATACTTGGTTTACCATCCTAGTTGTGCCCGCAAGGTTTTCAGCCCGATCCCCAAAACCCGTGGGGCGCTATGGGGCTAAAATGGGGGCTACGTGAAGGTTTTTTTAATGGATTTTGGCTACGGGATCGAGTTAGGTGTCGTTTTCGAAGTATTTTTGGACGTAGAATCCATTATTTTGGGATCCCGGAACGATCCGATTTCACTGTAGGGATCTTTAGGGCTTTCATGGGGCTACAATTGGGATTTTTGAAGGATCCCAGAAGGTAAAATATTTTCGAAAAAAACAAACATTTTCAACAACTGGTCTGAATACACGCTCGAGAGGAAATCAGCGAAAAATGTCCTTGCGCTGGACCCATGAAGCAGCAGAGAGCCGCTTCTTTGGCCTCCAAGGCCTTCCAAAGCAGTGTGACCAGTTTATGAAGGGCTGCCTCAGTGGATTTTCCCTTCTGATAGGCATGCAGAGAAACCTGGACCGGCTCCGAAGTAGGATATCCCTCGGGAGTGACGACTTTGGGCCAAATGAAGGTGAAAGGTCGTCGGAAGCCAATGACGAAGGGTTCAGCAACGATTTGAGTCAGTTGAGAGGCCGATCCGGTTCGATTGTGGATGCCTCCGTAGAAAAGAAGTTAGATTAAAGAAAACATATTAGAGAATCTATTATTACCAGCCCTGAAGACCCGTTGTGCTCTCCCTCTTGGAGTTTACTATAGTAGGAGGTCTGTCCCCTTGAAAAGTTCAATAGCCCTCCAAGTCCTGTTGGACCAGTATCTCTCCCTAGTCGATTGATCCCAGAGCAAGATAACTTTTGCGCTCCAGGGCCTCACACTAGAGTCAAGGTTGTGGTTACCAATTCTAAATTTACAGGACGCCTCACGATGGCTGATGGATCATTTATATTCCAGTCAATAGAGGAAGTTCACCGTGAACTTCACCCTACATCAAATGTAGCAACTTTTTATTTTTTATTTTTATTTATTTTTATTTTTATTTTTTTCCATGTTCTTTAGGACCATTAGGTAGTTATGAATCCAAGTTTCCGTCATCCTCCCCCCCATTGCACTTTTTTCATTTTTTGACCTGTAGCTCTACTCCAGTGCATTTTTCGAGATTTGAGCTCCTATACGAAAATGTAGCCAACAATATTTCCAACACATTTGATGCATAACGTTTTTTTGTGGGACCGAGCGTATTCGAGATACGAGAGGGTGAAAAAGGAGGAAAATTGGCGATTCGGCAAATTTTCAACTTTCTTACAACTTTCCACCTCAGAAACAGGGGGAAGACTGTATTTCAGCGAAAATTTTATTGAATGAAAGTTGTTGAGAATTTAATTTACTTTAAAATGCTTGTCTCAAAAATCTTTTACGAGCAATGGGTAGGAGTGGGGGAAATTTAACAAAAACAGAAAAAATGCTTATTAGGAGTGTTTATAGGATCATATAATAAGATGACCTAATGAACTACAACTACTTAATAAATATTGACGAAGTGGGCCAAAAACAATACCCATTTCGTGTCTTCATTTTTTGGGCCCAAACCCATAACTGTTGAGTGCTTCCAGTTGGCCTAATACCATTATTTTAGGTCCCAGGGGTTGGCCCGCAGCCATTGAAATGTTGACCCCCAAGTCATAGGCCCAAAATCAAACAGCTCCTTCACTCTCCCGAGACCACCGAGTTAGCCCAAACCAAAATCATACGACGATGGCCACGTTCACCATAATGGCCGTTAGTGACGTTAGAAACTCTCGATTGACGAGGGAAATGTGAAATCGCACCTGAATGGGTTTTCATGTGTCTCTTGAGGTGTTGAGGCTGCGATGCTGTGTATGAGCAGAGGTCGCAAGCGTACGGCTTTTCGCCTGAAAACAATTTGTCCGGTTAAAATATAAAATAAAATAAAATCCCTCGAATCTGTTTGCCCGTAATATAACGTTGCCTCACCTGTGTGTCTCCTTCTGTGGGTGATGAGGTTGGTATAATGAGCGGCTCGGTAGTCGCAATGCTCACACGCAAACGGGCGCTCACCTGAACAGGAAAATTGGCGATGTAAGTTTATAAGGAAGGTGTTGTTGTGTCTAGCTATGACAATTCCTTTGAAAACAACTCACCAGTGTGGACACGCATGTGCGCCAGCAGGTTGGGCATTTGTTTGCACCTGTAGTCGCAATAGTCGCAAGGGTAGGGTTTATCATCGTCTGGAACAAATTATTTGGTGAAGAACCCATTTTCAAAGAGTACGATTGGTCTTAAAATGCCAACACACGAATGTACATACCTTTGTGGCGGGGCCTGGGACGAGCCTTGACGTGAGGCCGGACAACTGGAGTTTTTTCGGGTTCTCCTAGAAGCAACAATAAAACGTTCAGTTCATACGTTCATCCGCCAATTTTCGTAGCATTAGCAACAAAAGGAATCATATTGTCCTCGTAGTAATGTCAGCACAGTGTTGCAGACTATTCAGAGTAAAGCATTTTCATGTCTTTTTCGGGACACTAAAATTTTGAATCAAGAATGAGAGACCTAACAAAGTACAAAATTATTGACCTGTTTGCGACCACCTGGTCTGTGGACGGTGACGCCAAACGCACTTCGGCAAAGTGACTTTGCTATTGATCATAGTGGAGATGGTTACCCCGATACAGCGAAATATCGATTTCTTCGCCAATCATCATATCTTATACAATAATATAAAATCGTGTTTATGTCGGCGTGTGGTAGACGGTCGACGGTGGTAAGTTGGTACGGGATAACGCGTTCCCGAGTGAGTTTTTTCACTTTCCGCTCGCTGGCCGTTTAGGGGGTCGAAAAAATTACGAAAAAATACGAGCCCATCAGACCTGGAGGAAGACGGGGGGCAGTTTTGGGAAACGGTTCATTCTACGCTAATTTCGGATATATGCTGGTGTGTGGGAAGACGATTTTACGGCCAATTTTACGCCAGTTAAATTTAGCGCATTGAGCGACTGTCACTTGGTGGTGACGCCCGGGTCAAATTGAACGGAGTGCAGCGAATATTATAGAAAAGTGCATTTCCTATTGCATAAATGGCTTCGAAAACGACACCTCACTCGATCCCATAGCCCCATCAAAAAATCCCTCCCGCAGCCCCATTTTAGCCCCATAGCGCCCGAAGGTTTTTTTCCTGAGTTTTCAAATTTGATTTGATTTCACTAGCACTTTGACAGAGGGGGCCTTGCTTCGCTCGGCCGATCATTTGCTTGGCCAGGGGGCTCGCTTTGCTCAGCCACCCACATAGGTAGTTCTATTATTATCGAGGGAAGGCTTTTCAAATTTGATTTCACTAGCACTGTAACAGGGAGGCCTTACTTCGCTCGGCCGGTCATTTTATCGGCCAGAGGGTTCTCGCTTTGCTCAGCCACCCTCATAGTTAGTTCTATTATTATTGAAGGTGGAGTTTTGAAATTTGATTTCACTAGCACTTTGACAGAGGTGGGGGGGCCTTGCTTCACTCGGCCGATCATTTTATCAGCCATGGGGGGTTGATGTTGAAGGAGCAGTTGACCTTGATGCAGGGTTATGAACGTGTTCATCGATGCTACGCACCCCACTAGGGGAGCGAGCGAATTGAGCCAGAGAGACTAGTAAATCGATAATTCATTATTGAGACCGCTTAAGTGATATGATCAGGACATCATTATTGTCCCAACGATATTAAGGGTACTCACTGTACACTTTTGTCGTCGAATCGGTGTAAATTGGAAGAATTTCCGAGCGAGAGCTCCATTCCGTGTGCACAGTGGAATTCCCAGCATCCGTGCGACTACTATAATATAGTAGTAGATATTATCTACCAAGCAATAATTGTTTCTTTGCTCTGCTGACCCAAACGTCAACAACTGTGATGTTATCAGAGCGAGACGTCCCCACCGCCCATCGCAGGAAGGGGGAACGACGCGGCCAGTGGATTGTGAAAGACGTTCGCACTATCGCCCATGACCTGACACACCACAACCCCAGCCACCTTACAGTCGAAACTCCTGCCAAAAATCCCTCAGTGACCACCACCCTGGTCGAACGGTAAAGCTCCTCAACCCCCCCCCCCCCCCCCAATAATGAGCCAGACACTCCTCCTTTCATCTGGAAAATGGAGGTTTTCTCTCCAATCACCCAACGCCTAAAGAACTACCCCCTCCTGCGTTTGGGTATAAAGGCTGTAACACCCGTGTGGTGCTCCTGGTCTTATTTGCCCTCATGTTATGAGTGTTACAAGCAGGTCTCTGCAGTGAGAGCCTCAAAGACATTGCTCAACTCTGACGAAAATTTGTGATCGCGCCGCGAACCGAAGCTGAAATCGCGTCGCGAGTTTTCTCAAGTGGACTCTGTGTACTCCCAGAGCTGGAATCAGCGAATAGAAATTTTTACTCAAAACCTACTGGAGCGGCAAAGCCATAGATAGGACGTAATTTAAACTTGATATGAAAATAATTTAAATAAAACTTATGTGTCGTTATAACGAGAATTGGATTTTCGAATCATAAGAAACCTTGAATTCCCGGGTCGGGAAAATACAAATTTGAGAGTCTGGAAAGGTAAAATTAAATATTACTATAAATTTTGAAATTGGGGGGAAAAAAGGTAACCAGGACTAAGCAGAAAGTCGACGGAATTAGCCAGCCGCCACTTCCAGCAGCCAAGACACGGTAAGTCCATCAAAAGTGTTAATTTTCCTTCAGTTAAATTTTGACCCCTAATAATTGATAATTTAGTCCCCTGATAGATACGGACGCGGTTCAGACAACAAGGTTCATAATTCAGGAACCTAAACGGACTCATTAACGCCTCACGGGAACCGATACGGTATCTCATCCCTGGGCCCTGAGTCCTCGGCTCGCGGCTCTCCAATGCCCAGCAGACGACCACCAACCGGCAAAAACTGCACCCACCAAGCCTTTGCCAACCCAGTCTCGGCCGACCCAAACGCCCCAGCGCAGCAAAGCTCATCACCACCAACACTGCCCCAGGGCATTGCGATCCACTCCCGGCCATCGACTCGCTATACGGACTACACTCCAGCACAGAATTGCTGCCAGAATGTTGAGAGGGACGAGCTTTGCCAGCCTTGGACTGGCCTGGAACGCAGGAGGCATCCAGGCTGGGAATCAGCTCTGGAAAACTTGGCACCAACTTAGCAAGCCTTGGATGGCTCTGTAGAGCTTGTGACCATCTTGGCAAGCCTTCAAAACCTTTATCCAGCTTAGCACCATATTGGTATGCCTTGAAAAACCCTCAATTCAGCTTGGGACGAGCTTAGCAAGCCTTGGGTAGCGCTGGAAACCAAGGGAATATGCTTTTACAAGACTCTCAGGGCTCAATCAAAGCACAATCAGCCACTTCCGTGCTGGGGACGCTCCCAACCCCAAATGATTCTAAAATGTTGAAAGCAAATTTCAGAGAAGCCAGCCTAAACGACACATCCACAGTCGGTCCAACAATGTTCAGAATTATGAGCGCATTTTTTTTTTAAACAATTTGGTTACCTTTCACGATATCTTCTTGCTCTTCATAGATGATCTCCTCATCGTCAACATCTGCAACGCGAACGACTTTTACACAGTGTGAAACCTCAACAAACGCCAAACTTCTGCTGCCATCTTCTTACCTTCGACTTCTTCTTCGTACCCGTCTTCTTTTTTCACGATGACCAGTTCAATGCCGTTTTCACTCTTGAGCACTTCTTCGGCACCCTTCTGCAAGTCTTTCCGAGGGCTCCGGGCCTGAATGGTGAGCTTGACTTTATTCGAACGCTTCTGCACGGATTTCTTCCTCGCCATTGACACCACAAAGTCGGGACTGTCGTCGTCGTCGAACCCAACCTGGAAAATGGAGAATTACAAGATAGTCCAGTCAATGCGTTTCAAGACGTGGAAAAAAAAAAACATATAGTTGGATTTTTAGGTCTTATTATACGTTTTTTGGGGGTGCTGAATCCGAATCTGAAGAGATCCAACAGATATCTGTCATGCGCTTTGAGATATTCGCAAACTCTCAAAATGTTTGCATTTTTTTTAGGTTTTTTGCTTATAACTCCGGAACTGTGCGTTCTGCGGCAAAAGTCACTATTACCAAAGTGGAAGAGCATTACATTTCCTATACAATTCACTTGTCACAGTTGATTATAGACCCAATAGTTCAGGAGCTGGAGCGATTTGGAAAAGGGCACCAGCAGCATGGACACACCATGTTGGGTCGGCTGGACCGTAAGAGGGCAAATACATGCCTCCATTTACGGCGGACTGAGATTCATTGTGGGTCTGTACACAGGAAGCTTCAGTAAGCATTTAAATAGGATACAGGTCATGAGGAGGAGACAGCAGACCACCTCAAGTTCGAATGTGAGGCCCTGGAGCGCAGGAGGTATCTTGCTCTCTGAACTCTGTGGACCGAGGAATTTCATTTTTCTCACGTGAAAGCTGATTAAATTTCATATACAACCTCATACGTGACGTTTGAATAAAGGTTTCCATCACGAAGGACCTGCAGGACAAGAAAATGTCCATTTTTGGTATCATTTCGGCACTTATTTTGGTTTTTTGCGTATAACTCCGAAACTGTGCGTCCTGCGGCAAAAGTCACTGGTATAAAACTGAAAGAGTATTAAATTTCCTATAAAATTCACTGGTCAACTGGTAGACCAAGTAGAACAGGAGCTAGAGCGCGATGAAAACCGATCACATTTTTACACTTGTGTCAAAACGCATTCTAGCTGACTATTTTCCTCTGCTGGACAAAAAAGAGCAAAAGCAAAAATTGGTGAGTTCGCAAAGCAATTTGTGTGGTTCGGAACTTTTTGGCGTTTGCAGTAGGGCCTTTTTGGTTTATTATTCTAGGAATAATACACCTATGTTTTCGCGGCGCTATGGGGCTAAAATGGGGCTAAGGAAGGTGTTATTTGAAGGCTTTTGGCTATGGGCTCGAGTTAGGAGTCGTTTTCGAAGTATTTTTGGACGTAGAATCCATTTTTGGGGGTCCCGGAACGATCCGATTTCACTGTGGGAATCTTTAGGGCTTTCATGGGACTACAAATGGGATTTTTGAAGGATCCCAGAAGGTCAAATATTTTTCGAGTAAAAAACAAAAACTTTTTGAAAAATGAACTTTTCAAAAAAAATTTTATTGACAGAATTTTTGCACAAGTAACCTATAATATAGGTTACTATAGGTTACTTTATCAAAGAATAATAAACCCTTGTGTAAAATTTGCAGCGTTTAGGTTTTGTTATGTTGGTGGCCATGAATACAGCCTGTACCCGCCAACGAACAACCAATGAGAGAGCCAGTCCTCCCCCTCCGCCGTATACCCATTCCCTGCTCTAATTGAAAATTTCATTTATGTCCTGGAAATTTTATTTACAATGTAGGAGCACAAAACTCACTACTAATGCGACAAATTATGAAGTTCTTTGAGAAAAAAATGTTAGTCGAGATGAGGATCTCTAGCCCATTGACCAATATCGTACGTACCGGATCGCCAGGGTCGACATCTTCCACGATCTCACCATCTTCCTCAATGGGCTCGTCGTCATCTTCGTCAAGAACTTCTTCCTCTTCGTAGATATCGTCTATTTGTTCGATGATGACGCCGTTTTCGTCTTCTTCGACGATTTCAGTTTCTTGGAATTCGACGTTGTCCGAGTCCAGGTCTTCCCCGTATACGTCCCCTTCGACGATCTCTTCGAATCGGTTCCAACCAGTTTCGGAGTCACTCCCGTCGTATGACGTCATCGTTGAGATTAGCCTGGAGAAAACAGAAACGTGATGAGTACAGCAGGAAAAAGAGGTTATGAGGTAGATAGCGACGCTAAGAATTCCAAGGCCTGGTGTTAGCGACAAAATTTGTTGGAATTGTATTGAAATACAGCCTGGCATCGCCATTGACGTAAAGGACCGCCACCTTCTGAACTGAAACAGCACACCAGAACATACCCCCATGAGGACATTCCCGCGCGACCACCGAGTCAAGAATCTAAAAACCCTTGTCAGGGGAATAGTCATCCTGGACTAGAACCAGGGCGCTCAGGCAAAGCACAATAAGCCCATAGGCTTCCGTGCTGGTGGCACCTCAAACCCCCCTCCTGAGAAATCCCACATACATTCTACATTTTACCCCAGGAGGGCATCACTAGCGCTTTCAATCTTCCGTACTATTCCAATCAACCGTTTTCTGCATAACTGGGTCGGCTGACTCAGGGGCTGCGATTTATGTTGACTAGACTCTAGAGACAGGCATGAAATAACAGGGGCTCTTGTAGAGTTAAGGAGGACTCGCTCTTCCGGAGCTATGTCTCTCCCGCGTCTGGAACAGACAACGATGATAGTGAGAGTACCTGTTCGTCGAAGCACCACAGGATAAGGCCGAGTGTTCAAGCTCACTCTACCAGTTGCGGATCTGGTTCGAAGGCTCCTCCTCAACTTACGAGGCAGCCCACCACGACCACCTCGACTCCTACACCAATCCAAGGGGGACGATCGAAGATCGTGGGCTCCCCCTTGCCCGAGGATTCCTGAATTAGAGGGGCAGAAACCCTATTCTCCTCATTTTAAGGCCACCCCAGTACGAAGCCCGAGGGGGACTAGCTGTTATCGTCCACCTCCACCGCTTAAGATGCTCCTGACACCGTGGTGTCAGTCCGAACATTACGGAGGTGAGCATGAGGGACGGGCAACTAGTTATAGTCGGTGGGCATCAGAGAATAGTAGCTCCTTAGCAGCTCCGGCTTCCTCCCCGAAGACCCGAGAACGGTAACCTTGCGTCCAGTCTCCCAGACTCCTGGATTAGAAGAGCAAGCTCCTCACTTTAAGGCTGCTCCAGTACAAGGCCAGAGGGGACTAGTTGTTGTCATCCACCTCTACCGCTTTACATGCCCCTGACAGCCTCAAACATAACAGGGGCTATGGGCACTTGCCCCACCGCTGAAATAGAGACCCCCACCATTCAGGTCTTCGTTGGAAGGACCGTCCAGGGAACGCTGGGGGCGTTCTGGGTGGAGCACGGGGCGCTGTAATTGGTTTACAGTCTGTTCAGTCATAGAACCGGAGCCTTGGTGTAGACGGCCCCAACTAAGCCGAGGTACAAGCCATTCTAACTTGCGCCCATGAGATTCAGAAAAGAGGACTCAGTGAAGCTAAGATATACATATTCTCAGAAAGCCAGGCTGCACTGAAGCAAGAGCCTTCATGTTCAAGGCGGTCAGTCTGGACCTTCAAGCCGTTAAAGATGCGGCTATTCACAACAGACTCTCCATCATCTGGTGAAGATGCTGGCGCACAGGGGCAATGAATCGAGGACAATGAAAAGACTGACAGCCTTGCGAAAAAGGGAGCAACATCCCTCCATTATGGTTCACTGAAAGTCAATTTATCCAGCAGGTGACCCGATGGGGAAAAGACCAAATAGCCGCTTTGGAATAGGGTGATTTTTTGTTCATGGGGGTTCCTATCATTCCCCTGGTGAGTTGGTTCAGGGGGCCTGTAAAGGAGTCCTGTTGAAGTCCGGTTGAACATTTTGAAAGCAGATGTTGTTATCTATACTGTTTTTTGTTCGCAGGAAAACTTCCATTTCCGATTTTGGTTTATTATTCTTGGAATTATACATCTATGTAATCGGAGGTCGAAAATGCAGACATTGTCCGTTCCAAGATGTCGAGAGCCCAAAAACGAAATGTCCGCCAGCCGTCCGAACCGTTTTGGGCAGTATTTTTCAAAAATCTGAAATGTTGACAAAATACTTGGTTTACCATCTATGTAGTTGGCCCCGCAAGGTTTTCAGCCCGATCGCCCAAACCCGTGGGGCGCTATGGGGCTATAATGGGGCTACGGGAGGGGTTTTTTGGAGGTTTTCGACTATGGGGTCGTGTTAGGTGTCATTTTCGAAGTATTTTTGGACGTAGAATCCATTTTTGGGGGTCCCGGAACGATCCGATTTCACCGCTCGGATCAATGAGGCTACAAAATAGAATTTTTCGAAGGATCCCAGGATGTCAAATAAGTTGTCGTTTTTAGCGCAACCTTTTTCCAAAAAATGGAAAGGTGCGCTCACCTCCTCGACATGTATGTTTTTTTGTGTACAGAGCATCACGCCCGAGCGGCTCAACAGATTTTCATGAGGGTGGTCTCATTGTGATCAGCGAGTTCGTGGGGTGGTTATAGGCTACCTTGATTTTTCCTCCCTCATCCCTTTCATCGGTTTTCGGGAGGTACTTCACGACGAAAGTTGTTTATCTCTGATGTGTAACTAAGGAGGCCTCAATAGGGGGACGAAAGTTTTTGTCCGATTTCGTTGGTACAAGGGTCTATGGAATGAGCTTTTTAGGCTGATTCCAACGACTCCAAAACGATTTTTGCAGCCTGAGCCGTTCGTTACCTCTGATCGGCATAAGGTTTTATTACGCATCGGTCGTTAGGGTGCAGTTGTTTACGTAATGAGCATCACGTGGATGATGTGTTGTGTGGCATAGTTTGGTCGCTAGATACCTACTGTTTCTTAGTTTCTCTCGCTCATTAAATATATCGTAATATGTAACAAAAAGGTTGCGCTCATCTATTCAATTCAATTGATGGCTTGTTAATGTAATTTTGGGCGCATAATCCATTTTTCAAGGTCCACTCCTAAAAATATTTACCTACTGAGAAATAACTATTTTTGCACAATTAACCTGTATTATGCGGTCCAGGAGGGGGGGGGTCTCGCTTCGCTCGGCCGACCACTTTCTAGGACAGGGGGCTCGCTGCGCCCGCCCATTTGAGTACGTCAAGGCTTGACATCACTTAGTGATGGGGTAGGACATAAAGGAAACACCGACTCAATCGGACAGTGAACAACGAAGATGGGGATAGTTGCATCGAAAATTTCGCTCCGAATTATTTAAAAAAAAATTGCTGTACAATGTTTGGACAGAAGTGGGACCCCGAAAAATGGATTAGCGTCCTAACCTATGCGTCCAAAATTACTCAGAAAACGAAACCTTATTTGACCTCCTGGGGGCGTATTCGGACTGCCACCCGTTGATTCAGAATTGAAATGGCGGGGGGAAAAGTGGCTCTTCGCGTTGTTACTTCCACCCGTTGTGGTCGGAAATGTATGCAGGACTGCCACCCGTCGGTTCTGAATTGAAATGCAGAGGTTCTGCGGTTGGAGACTAGCCGCGGTGTAATGTTAGGAAGGATGTGAGGAACCAGTTTGTCTTGACATATTTCCAGTTCAAAAAGACTATTTGGCCGATGATCATTGAGTTTTCGATGTGTGATGTAATTCGAGTGAATAATTGAGCCACTGTATCGGTTTCGGATACATTTAGGATAACATTTCATTTACATAACATATTACTTTTAACGCAGGTATAGACGCATACAAGGACGAAACGTCAAAGACTGGCAAGTGGCTCCATTGGTCGTTTGGATTTGCCTACTGCGACCCTGCTGAACTCTTCTATGAGTGGATTGTAAATCGACCAAAAGCTCAGCCTGAAACTAGGCGTAGACAGGTGGCAGTCCTAAAACTCCCATTTTTCCATTCTGTGAGTGACGGGTGGCAGTCCTAACGTATATTTTCGATCAAGGACCCTTCAAAAATCCCATTTGTAGCTCCATAGATACGCACGGTGAGATCGCACCGTTCTGGGACTCTAAAAACTGGATCCTACGTTCAAAAACACTTCGAAAACGACACGTTTTTGGGACCTAGACCTCTTGAAAGGTACTATTCCAACGATAATATACCAAAATGCGCGGTGCCTTACATTAAACGCTTGACCACGATTTTTCATTCGTTCATTTATGGTACTCCCAAACCTCCCCACCGTATGGCCCAACATTGGTTGGTTTTTAGAATTTTGGGCTTTTTGACCATAAACGGAGTATGTAATGGAAAAATCGGAAATACCTACTTGGTGAAATGTGTAGCATCATGTAGAACTAACTGCCTGTTAAATATCAACCATTAAATATCAACAATTTGCAGGAGTAGAGGCATTGTAAATTTTGTCCTACATCTCCCCAGTTTCCCCTAAAATAAATTAAACACATCGAGAAGTATCGGGAAGTCAGGAGGTGTTGACAGGAATGAAACCTCATCCTGCAAGTTTGGCGACAAAAATCACTGCGGAAACGACGCCGCACTCGACTTGGTGGCCTTTCCAAGAGCCTACGTGACCCCTACGCAGCTCCTCAAGTTCGACGAACTGAGTATTCAAGGGGGTCCCAGACGTGACCGACCACATCGTCAGGCTTCCGAAAGGCTACAGAACGAAGATTTGCTAGGGTATCGTTTCCATAGAATGAGGGTTCCAACCATTCTAGTCAAGTTCGACGGGGCGATCCCAAAAACGTCACAACTACTAGAATAACTACTTATGATGAATTTAATCCAGCCAACCGCCATTACCGATTGGCGCGGATTTACAGCGTCGGCTGACGATTCCCCAATTCTCACATCCTGGACGACACCCAAAATAGCAAACTCGCTCCAAGCAAACCCCAGTTTCAGGCGAACTTCCACGCAAACCCCTCAACTGCAGATCCATTTCCAATGACGCAATAACGACAAGCCGCCAAGTCAACGGTTTCTGCCCACCCGACGCTGTCCGCAAACTTCGACTCAAAATCTCCTCCAAATTTACCCAAATTCTCCGGACAAAGCTTATCATTCGTTTTATCATAAAACTTAGCCAATAAAAACGACAGAGACACATAAAATGCGGACGCCCTTTGTGGTGTTGGTCGTTTTCCCCTATGATGGCCACAAGGCCTTGGAACTATCAGGATATGAATTACGCACCAAACTCACCCGAAATCCTCCAACGACGACAAACTACTGTATTTTGAAACCTAAAAAAATACACTTCCTTCACGACATTACACACTCGACGATGCCGGAAAACGATAAAACGCGATTTGATCTTTAAAAATTCGTGGAATTTTCACAAACTTTTTTGTCTGGGAGTCGAAGCTGCAAGGGCGGCCATATTGCGAGTGTCATCCTTCGGTGGGACGCAGGTTCGCCAACAAACGAAACCGAAATTTGCCTGTAAATTGCATCATTCCAGATAATCATGTTAAACATCTTTGCTGATTCGTGATAATATAATTTTTCCGGCATTGTATTTTATTATTCCTATTCCGTTCTTAGCATAGCTTGGTTTAGCTTCGACAAGAAATGTGAACAGTTTTTCGCCTGTTGCTAACAGTGACTCGCGCGGGTTGTCAGCACATCAGACGCCTCACTTATTCGAAAATCGATCTTAATTTATAATTAAGAAATTTATTCTAAGAATTATTCTTAGAAAAATTAGGTAGGTACCTACCATTCATAACAACGGGGGAACATTTTGATCGGCCTCTATGTTTGTCCTTATAATCCAAGTTGTGGCGATTCCAAAACCAAAATGTCCGTCCACCGTCAGGGCCGTTTTGGGCAGTAGGATTTTTTTTTTTAAATCTGAAATTTTGACAAAATACTCGGTTTACCATCTAGTTGTGCCCGCAAGGTTTTCAGCCCGATCGCCCACACCAGTGGGGCGCTATGGGGCTACAGGAGGTTTTTTTTAAAGACTTTTGGCAATGGGATCAAGTTAGGTGTCGTTTTCGAAGTATTTTTGGACGAAGAATCCATGTTTTGGGGTCCCGCAACGATCCGAATTGACTGTAGCGATCTATAGGGCTTTCATGGGGCTACAAATGGGATTTTTGAAGGACCCCAGGATTTCAAATATTTTTCAAGTAGGTAAAAAACGAAAAATGTTTGAAAAAAAAAATAATTCTAAACTTTTTTCTTTGACACAGAATTAAATTGTTGCACAAGTAACCTAAATCAAAGAATTATAAACCCTTGTGTAAAATTTGCAGCGTTTTTTTTTTAAATCTTAAATTTTGATAGGCAGGTATCTACCTACATACTCGGTTCTCCAACTTGGTTTACATTCCGATTACTCAAACCCGTGGGGGCTGTGTGGCGCTAAAAAGGAGTTGCGACAAGGGTTTTTGACGGTTTTTTTTTTGCCAGTGGATCGAATTGGGTATCGTTTTCGAAGTAGGTATTTTTGGACGTAGAATCCACTTATGGAGGGACCCAGAAGGGTGGGATTTCATCGGGTGGATCTTTGGGACTTTCGTGGGGATGGAAATGAGGCTTTTAAAGGACGTGAGGAAGTCGAATCCGAGTAATTCGCAACGCCCAATCCATTTGGAGGTTTCACATCAGTCCAAATATTGTTTTTTTTTTTTTTTTTTTTTTTTGTGTGTTTTTTTCAGTTTCGTCTATTATTCTTAAGGAACCTAATTCCATCAGTTATAGTTTAATGTTTGCAGGTAAAATTTAAGGAACTTAATTCAAGAAAAGCAAGCGTTTAGAAAGTTTTTCCGTACCTACTAAAACATCCTTAATCACGTGAAATGCTTGTGTAGCTACACAGATGCCTTTATTTCTCATGTTTTTAAATTGTTTTTGAAGAAACATTTTTTAAAATTTTTTCAAAACATTTTTTTTTTTACTCGGAAATATTCTACCTCCTGGGATTTTTCAAAAATACCATTTGTAGCCCCATGAAAGCCCTAAAGATCCCCACAGTGGAATCGGATCGTTCCCGGAACCCCCAAAAATGGATTCTACGTCCGAAAATACTTCGAAAACCACACCTAACTCGATCCCATAGCATAAAGCTTTCAAATAACGGACAGACATTTCGGTTTTGGAATCTAGACCTCTTGAAACGGATAATGTCAAATTTTTAGGCCGATCCAAGTCGTCGACCTCCGTCGCGATTACATAGACCTATCATAGACATATCATTCTTGGAATAATACGCAGGTGTATTATACACCTGCGTATTATTCCAAGAATGATAAACCAAAAGTGCTCACGTTACGTGTCGTTACATTTTGCATCCGAGTCGGCAAGGCAGCGGTAGCATCTTTTTCACTTTTGAAATGAAAAAAAAAAAAAAAAAAAAAAAAAAAAATTTGTTCTCCAAAATCGAAATTTCCACTCGCGTTTTGGGGCTTCCTGAACAATTTTTGGTTCCGTGTGTGTCCGTCTACATTTCCTTGCACCTCCACAATTTTGATAGGATATTAATCTAATTTTCAGGAATTGTGTGGGTGATTAAATCAGCAGTACTCCCTGCGCATGCGCGAACGTAATTTTCTTGTTACAGTCATAACTTCGTCAATTTCGAGCGGATTTTTGTCAGATTTTCAGGGATCGTGCAGTTAAGATCTTCCAGTTTTCAACGTATCGGGCATTAGGTCGATAAGGTGTCGTTTTACGAGTAATTTTGGACGCAAAATCGGTTTTTTCGAGGTCCCACATCCGTCCAAACATGGTCCAGGAAAATTGTTTTTTTTTTTTTTGGTTTTTTTCGAAAATATACCCTTTTGTAAAATTTGTAGCGTTTTATTAAACATGTCTCTTCGTCTTCTTCTTCTCCGTCGAAGTTTCACATTTTCTCCGCCATTGTCGTGGCAACCATTGCACCCCCCCCCCCCCCCTGTATAACTCAGGAGCGAAAAAAATTCGACAATTAAAAACGAAATTAAACGTAAAAAGCGACATTTTATTCATTACATGAAACACCTAGACAATAAGTACAATATACATTCGTCTTTACAGAAAAACAGAAGCAAGCTCGGAAAAATACGAAATGCCAACAGTGTCATTAAAATCTAAACCTACCCGGTAGCTTATTTACAATTTGAATAAATAGATTATTTACATCTTATAACAACTCTCATTTAAAACATTTACAAATAACGTGTGTTTACTCCTCGAAGGGATATATTTTACTTATTTACAAAACGTGCTCAATAGAATAAACATGGAGGTACGAAATGGGCAGTGATGTGATATAAATGACTGAAATTCATGACGTGTGGACGAATATGATTTTGTTTCTAAGGCTGTAATTATAAATCATTCTGGAATTACTAGATTTTGAACGAAATTTTAGAATGTCAAAATCTGTCTTGATTTCGTCTTGAAATATTGATGGGGCGCTGTGAACTTTAGCTGAAGTGCAAATTAGTGCAGGGTAGGTACGATTAAAAGTCTGGATTATGTACAAAGCACATACGATTTTCATTGGCTGTCAGCCTGAAAAGATGTTGAAATTCACAGAACATCTTTTTCATAGGATGAGGAAAAACAGCAGGCGTTGATCAAGCGGTAGGGAAAGATGGTAGGAGGGTCTCGAGCAAAGGAGCAGAGGAGCAAGTGACACTCAGGGATATCCCGAAGATGGCAACCAAGGACGTTCGGCGCAATTCAGCAACTCAGGCCAGATCCAACGGAAATCATTGCTTGGCGCCTCACCACGTGTGTGATCCGGTTTGGACGAATTATTTTAGTCTCCATGATGGAAGATGGCCTCGCCTGTTTTGCTCTTCAATTTAGTTCTGGATGGAGAGGAAAGAATGTCTGGCAACCAGAAGCCTCAAATATTGGGATGTGGACTGTTCTGACTTTGGTCAGTCAGAAATGACAGACTTCACTACGAGCTGCAGATTGAGTCTGTCAATAAGGCTATTTGGAACCAGGCCATCAACCACCTTTCGAGGCTCCAAGATCATGTCAATGAGGATGTGGTCCAACTTCTCAGCACAGGCGATCTGCTTAGAAGACTCAAGAGAACCAAGCCACACGAGCTTACGCATCTAGTGTGAGCATCATGAAGTGCCAAGTCAGAACCACAAGGACTGAAGTATCTTAGTTTTTTAACGTTCCATTATGTATCAGAATAATGTTGCTTATAAGTTATTACTTGGTGCAATAAACAAGTAAAAAAATAAAATATTGGGATACGCCGATGATATAGTGGAGAAGAGTGTCAGCACCAAGGTGATTCAGCGGGGTGGATTCACATGGGGCGAAGGGACAGACGGAACGCAATATGGTTGGCTATTTGGACTGCAATGGAGAATGTTGGTCGCCATCTTGTTGGAGCAGGTGGAAGAAATTTCAGTACCATTTCCGACGTTCCAGCGAGCTCCGCGCATGCGCAACGGACATTATGTTTGTAACCGCTAGTAGAGGTTGCAGTATTTGTCGATTTGTACTTTTGCGTCCATTCAACGTTTGATGTTTTTCAACAAGGTCTTTACAGATACACTGAAGTGCCTTTACAGATCTTGTGAAGTGCCAGGAGGAGCTTAGAAGATCAGTTCAAGAGGAAGGTTATGATTCCGTCCAGCAGGGGAACGCTCTTCCGACTCCACCACCCCCACCACTGGTCATCAGGAGACATGCTGGCCATGACGTATAAGACCTATGAGCGCTCTTGCATAGAGTATGGCTCTGAGGTCCTCTTTACAGCAAGCAAAGCTACTCTGAGACAGCTCGATGTGCTGCAAAACAAAGCTCTCAGGATCGTAAACAGAAGTGCCAAGTCTGCTGCTATTGAAGCCATGGAAATACAGGCGAACATTGAGCCAATGCAAGACCGAAGAGCAGCTGTCAAGTTCTACGACCGTGTATGGAGCCTTAATATGGATTACTGGGACACCCAGGAAACGTCCACCCAGCAGCCAATGAGTGTCACGGTGCAGGACATAATCGAGCAGTATGGGATCGATCGAGGGCCTAGGCTGACATTGCCACAACTAAAGCCCCCATGCAAACACGTAGCATTCTTCGAGCTTGAGCTAACTGAGAAGGTAAAAAAAGGCAAAACTGGGCAAACATTGCCTCAACTAAACTACTCAGGAAACCATTTTTCTTCAGTAACCTGGAAGTGACGGGCTACACGTGTTAACGGATGGTTCGGCCTGTAAAGCAAACTTTACTATCTAATAGGAATGCGGGGGGCTGGGGCGTGCTGCCTCTCAGAAATTTCGGCTCCTGTGGGTTCCCTTAAGGGAATTGCAACGAGCTTTGATGGCGAGATCAGAGCGGTCTGCTCGGCGTTGGAGAAGCTAGAGGGGGAATGCCACGTTCTCTCCATTGCGTCGAGGTCGACCACTGATCACGAGGGGGCGCTTGGTGGAGCTCCTCCGGGGGGCCTGCTGATAGCCTAACGGCTCTATAGCAGTCTCCACAGCACTAACCTGATCACGAGGGAGCCGAGGAGGGAAGATCACACATTGACAAGCTGATGAAAAATGGCTGTAAAATCGTGCTTCAGTGGATTCCGAGCCACTGCCAACTGACTGGAAATAACCGTGCAGACGCACAACCACAATGAACCACAGCCAAATGTTCCTGTACCTTTCAGCTCAGCGAGGCGCATTATTAAAAGCTGTCAGGGAAATGAGGTCAGGAAAAAGTGGAGCAAGCTGAAGGTTAGCTTTGCTGCTGCTGGACTCCCGCTCCTTTTCACTCTCCCGCTAGACGAATTCGTGGCATCCTTCCACACGGTAACCGGACACGACTAGTAAATAAAGCAAATTTTGCAAAAATATCTCTTCAGGATTGGAGTTGTCCACTCCTTCATCTGCCCCTTCCGCCAACTAGGTGAAGAGATGGACAAGGACCATCTAAGATGTCCCGCTTTGACTAATGTCAGACCACCTGGCACAACTAACGACCGCCAGATGATGGCAAAGCTCTACTGGGCCGCTAGAAGCCACAGGACCTAGTTGTCAAGAGCTTTGGTGTAATTTAAAAAAAAAAAACTGGCTTGTGCCAAAGTTCCTCGGATGGAACCTTAAGCCAGTAGAAGGAAGGAAGGGTAGCATCATGGGGTAGCATAGGTGTCACCCATGGAAGAAGGAAGGTTCTGCTTCTTGCGCCATTGTTCGACCCCCTCCTGCCGGCAGTCCATATTGTTGAATCTGCGTTTGAAGATATGTACTTTTTTTCCCTTAATAAATCCCTTCTAACACTTATTCACTGTCTGTATATGACCATAGTTTTGGTTGTACTCGCACTGATTCGAATACTAAATTCTGAGACACGATTATATCTGTGACAACCTGCAATGGCTGACTGATGTTCTCAGCTCATTTCACAATAGAAGGCACAGTCTTGGTATTTCTTATGGTGTTGTCACGGGTACAAGATGACTAATTCTATGTACCTGTGCCCTTAATAGTTCGACAAATATTGGTCCACACGTTGACGAGTGTGAGACGTTTTTTTTTGGTACGTTAGTGGATTAAACAAAAAGTAAGCTCCTTGTATTGACATTATGCGGCCTCGTCATTTTTGTGATTGTCAAAGTCGAGATATCCAAATAGAAACTGTTGAATTCGGGCGATTTTCAAAGCTGGATGTCTAGTTCTCAACGTGGGAAGAACTCAACGGCTCCATTGAAGGATGACGATGCCGAGCAATATGACGAGAGTGGATTGCAGATGTCGAAGGGCTGAACTGGTGGTGAATCTGTGTTCTTGGCCCCAATCGCTAAGTCCAGCTTCCGTCCTGGTGGCCACCCTGAGCACGTAGGTTGTTTTAGGGACGAGATCGTATATCTTGTACGGTTCACCTCCTTCTGAAACACGAGACGAAAGTGTGATAAATCTAGCGATGATCTCATACATATTCAGGAATCAAACACTCAAGTTCTGATGCTCTGCAAATGCAGAACTAGTTCAGAATCGTTCGGCCAGCAGTTAGTCTGCGAACTCACCTACTATGGGCCGAGCATGCCGTGTCCGCCACTTGATAATTAAATGCTCAACCGCCTGTCTCTCATCTAACAGCCTCATCTATTTAATATAATATATTAAATGTTTTTTAATATTATTCATTAATATTATTCCAATAAAGTAATTACTATCCGGTAGGTACCGTTATAGTATGCGGTCTACCAGAAATCCGTAGTTTGGTGCGCCACGCCCCACGGGTTTGGGCGATTGGGCTGAAAACCTTGCGGGCACAACTAGATGGTAAACTGAGTATTTTGTCAAAATGTCAGACAAAATTTCACATGCCTCTACTGCCCAAAACGGCCCGGACGGCGTACGGTGGAGGAGTTTTTTGAAGGGTTTGGGCTATGGGATCGAGTTAGGTGTCGTTTTCGAAGTATTTTTGGACGTAGAATCCATTTTTGGGGGTCCCAGAACGATCCGATTTCACTGTGGGGATCTATAGAGCTTTCATGGGGCTGCAAATGGGATTTTTGAAGGATCCCAGGAGTTCAAATATTCTCCGAGTGAAAAACAATTTCTAAAAAACTTTTTGTTTTTAATTTTGAAAAAAAAAAAATTAATAAAAAAAAAAAAAAATACACTGCCAAGTGGGATATTGTATGAAATGTTGAACGAAATTTTTCATCAATAGGGCACAAGTTATGGCTGTTAGCTCACTAACTCGAGCAAGATTTTGCCCCCCCCCCCCCCCTCCATTGAACTAGATTTTAGCTCACTCAGCTGACCAAGAGAATATCTGTCATTTAAATCGTCTATTGTACTCCCATAAGGTCTCCTTCTCAAATTTCAACGTCCAAGGGTGAACCGGAGAGATTTTAGCAGATTTTGAATATGTTTACATTAGGTACCTACCTACATATTATAGTGGCAGTGCGATACTGCTTCGAGTTCGATTGCTGTGAACGACACTGCACCTCATTCTTTGGATCTCTAACCTCTTGGAATTTTGACTCGAGATTTTTAAAAAAATCGATGGCTGCGTAAACAAACCATCCTAACAACCAACTTCTTCCATGTTGCTGAGGATGACCCGAATCACCATTTTGCGCCCACGCAAAGTGTTCCGCTGATTCAATCCTCAAAACTTTATTTGGAACCTCAAGTGGCCGAACCCACACAATCCCTGAAAATTTGACAGAAATCGGATCAGCATTGTGGAAGTTATGGCTGTAACAAGGAATCACACGTTTGCGCCTGCGGACAGCGTTCCGCTGATTGAATCGTGCTGGAACTGATAGGTGACCCTATATAGGGCTATACCCACACAATTCCTGAAAATTTTATTGAAATCCGATCAAAATTGTGGAAGTTATGGGTGTGGCAAGGAAATGCGGACAGACCGACAGACACGGAACCAAATTTGTTCAGGAGGCAGGCCTTACAGACTCGGAAGCAAAAATTGGTTACATTTTTTTTTACAGACACAGTATTAATTTTTCTCAAGTAACATAATCAAAGAATAATAAACCCTTGTGTAAAATGTACAGCGTTTTTTTTAAACACAAACAAGACAAATTTTTTTTTTTAACAACAAAACTATTGGAAGGGGACAAGTCCAAGGTTGGCATATATTTTTCAGGTGCGTTATTCAGAAGAGTTATCCGGTCAAAAAGAGCTAAAAATAAGAGGCGAAAGTTTTTTTTCGTAATTATCGACTTTCAAGAGCGGATATATCTAAAACAATAGTATTGTTTTACAAGGTATTGAAACATTAAATTTTGTGACATTTGAAGCAAATTTGATCAACTTTAGGGGGTGAACGATAACGAGGTGTTCTTGGCCTGCCCGGAGTGAAAAGCAATCCTAATCGCTTGTGTATGGGCATTGCTGTTTACTCCCTCGGGTTTGAGTCTACGGGAGTAAACGATCAAACTCCCGGAATCCCATTTTGACTGAGGACCATTTAGGGCCCCGATGCCGAGGTCCCGGACCAGGTTCAGCGGGTTTAGCCGTTGCACTCCCGGGCCTGGAGAAAGGGACCACTGCACTCCAGGTACCACAACACTCCCCGAATGGAAACCAACCGATACCACAGCCACTTTACTAGCTTACTCTGTGATCACAGCACTCCCCGAATAGAAACTAGCTGATACCGCTGCACTCCCGAAATTATGTGAGCTATCAGCGTGACCCAGAGGAATCCACGAAGTTGTCCTTCAACATTGGTGGGCCACACTCATCCCCTGCTATGGGTAGAGGGGAGCCAACGGAATCTTATTATGTGGAAACTCTTAACAGAGAGCATTTTGCATGGATTATTAACCCCCGTAGGGATTGTCAAAAATTGACAGTGGGCTTGGTATTTCACAAGCCCATGTCGGGGTATTGGTTAAAGTTTTCAACTAGCAATAATCGCACCTCAGTAGAACTTCATTGGTTACGATATTGCCTCTGCGCAAGGTTGCCTTCCAGTGCTTTCTAAGAGATCCCGGGTTTCAAAAAGGCTTCCGGAGGTTTCGAGAAGGTGTGGCCGGATGGGAGGGTAGTTCAAGCTGCGGCCTGTAGATGGGGTCACAGAACACGTTATCGACCACCACACAGCTACGTTACCGACCACCCTGAGGGGGGCAAGTCTGCTGACCAGTGATCAACCCCTTTGCGGAAAACCCCTTTTCATCGGAGTATTTCAATAAAAAGGGTACACAGTATGTTTTTCGGGAAGTAGAATCCGAATTCGACGTCAGTTATTGAGCTAAAACTTTGTAAAGACTGATTCAGCATTTTATTCGGTATACGCACTACCTTTGAGAAGGGTTTTCTCATGTACGATTGTAACCCATAAGCTTTAACACACGTTCATCACTCTGATGGATCCCCTTGAGACATCGTGATCGTCTAAAGGAGTGCTGGGCCCATAACCAATTGGAATGTACACTTGACGACAGTACCTATCACGCGCTAATTACTGAATGTTGTAATTGAAAGAATGAAAAAAAAACAAAAACACTTGGTTCAGAGTTTACACGAGAGTGAGAAATCTTTTTAATATTAAAATTTAATTACAAACAAATTTTGTTTGTATCTTTGAATCTAACCCCACATGTTCTCATCTATGATGGAGTGACCACTTAGTTTCAACAGTCCTTATGGTAATACAACATTTTCTTCTTAAAATCTAACACAGATGCTGCGGATTTAATTGAATACGGGAGATGTTCAAATAAAGCGGGTGCCAACCATGACAGTTGTCTGGTATAGAAATCACTCTTAGAGCGTTCTATTGCCAGCATGCTAGTCATTGTAGGACTCGTGAATCTACTTTTTTTTTTACACTTCTGCAAATCATCTTTAATTTTGTACACATACACTGCCAGTCTCTGTATGTACATGTAAGTTATTCTTGGAGTTAGTATTTCAAGGGTGCTGTATAGGTTCGCAGAGGATGAGCGTCTGTTCGATTTCAATGCTATTCGTAAAACTGTGTTGATTGCCACAGTCAAGGAGTTGAAATTATTCTTGCTCCATATATTATAAAACTATGAACAAATGCGTAGTACGCCTTCCTCATATTTCTATTTTCTAGCCAGTTTCTAAGCATAATGAAGATGTGAAATGTTTTCCTAACTCTAGCAACAAGTCCATTGATGTGACTCTTCTATTTTAGAAGTTGGTCTAAAGAAACGCCCAGATATCTAAATTAGAGGAGATTAAATCTCCTCAACTCTATCTATTCTCTCACACTTACAGGATCTGTTTTCTTGTTCGTAGCAGTTTTCTTGATGGACAGACAGAAATGACTCATTCGCCTGTCCTGCTATGTTTATTGAAAATGTAATATTTTTAGTTTTTGATACGTTCATGGTCAGACTATTTAGGGCAAACCAGTCTGTTTTTTTTCCCAAAGCCCGTTCAGCATTGAGGTGGACCTGCTGCCATGTTTTTCCCTTTATTATACAGCCGTATCATCTGCAAATGCAACCATACTTCTATCAATATTTTCGCCAGATACATTAGGCCAGGCAAATTAGGAAAATAAAAGGCAGTTAGCGGAAAGTTTAGTAATAGTCGTAATCAACACATTCCAATATGTTTTTTGAGTCGCTGAACACGACTCTGAAGTTTGCTGACAGGAATTTTACCCGGAACATTGTCAAAATCGCAAAAAACCTCAAAATTATGGCACGTTTTTCGGTTTTTCGCTCATATCTCCGAAACTATGCGTTCAAGCGACATGACCACTCTATACAAAATGAAAGTACATAAAATTTGCTACAACATGCACTAGTGACATTTGAAGTTTGGTGCAGGGAAACGGCCGCTAGAGCGCGTTGAAAAAGTGGTAAAATCCCAAAAGACGTGAAAAATTGCAAATCTCACCTTTTTACGTTCCATTTCCGTATTAACGACCCATACCTTGATACTGTACATCAAGATATGATGTCATCCTCTATCAAAAACAATTAATAAGCATAGTGGGCCCACTGCCCAGTAACCTGTCCTGAACAACATAAGTAGTCCTACACGAACGCGGAAGAAATCCACCAACAACCTCCCCACCTTGCAAATCCTGCCAGCAAACCTCAGATTCGTGTTCAGCGACCCAAAAAACATATAGGAACGTGGTGATTACGACTATTACTAAACTTTTCGCTAACTTTTCTAATTTGCCATACATCCCAAACATGGCTTCAATCCGAATTTTTGAAAATATTGGATCATTCATGGCAACCGGGCAACAGGCACTTTATCGGGAGGAATCGCCGAAATTAACAGGGGGATCAATCGCCGTTTTTTCCCAGTAGACGGGAGCAATCGCCGGTTCCCCAACGCCACAAGTAGCACACCACCAGTCCTATGTTTTTGTGACACTCACGAGTGTGGTACCGTTGGCCTCCATGCACTCTGGGCACTCCAAAACGAACTAGGACGCCATGGGTTAAAACCCTGTAGCAGCTACGTCTGACGCAGCAGCCTCGCTCACGTCGGTCCCTAGATGGCATGGCATTTACCTGTGTACACGTCCTGATAATCCGGCTGGTCCCAATTGACGGACTCGTCGTTGTTGACTTGAGCGAAGAGCATCCGGTACCCGAGGACGAGGTCCCTCTCGTTGTCAGACGTCCCGTCGGCGTCGATGTAGGCCGTGTAGGGGCCGACGTTTTTGATGATGACGCGACTCGGCGGGTTCGGCTTTCTCCCTTCCAGCAGGATGAACCTCCTCATGATGGCTCCCACGGGGTTCTCAGCCAAACACTGGTACTCCCCGAGGACTCGGTTCATGTTGTTCATTTTCACCTAGAAATGGAATCAGAGACGTGAGATGACAACAATCAGATAACAGCTTTACCTACTTGTTAAGTTACACATCTTTTAAATCTACGATTTCCCATCTAGTCATCGCAATCAACTACCTACTCAAGTGAAATTCTACCTATCAGCAATCTGAAATGACGAAATCAACTACAACATCGAGGAGTAATCCACGTCTACCATCTGGCAGGGATTCATCTTGTACATCAAGAAGAAATACTACAACGTTGAGCGGAAAATCAACTCGATGAAGTTGGAATCAAAGCTCAACATCAAGCAGGAATGCAACAGTTGCATGTTGCAACATTAATGCAACAGTTACTGCAACATTGAGCAGAAATTGAAATTCTAACATTGAACAGGAATCAACTCGCTGGAATCAAATGACAACATTGAGAAGGAATTCAAGGATGAAACTGTCCAGCACCTATGAAAATAATCAAACCCGTGGGGCGCTAAGGGGCTAAAATGGGGCTACGGGAGGGGTTTTTGAAGGTTTTCGGCTATGGGGTGTCGCATTCTAGTAGGTTGGGACGAAGAATCCATTTTCGGGCGTCCCACAACGATCCGATTTCACGGTAGGGCTTTCTTGGGTTAAAAACGGGATTTTTGAAGGATCCCAGGAGCTCCAAGTAATTTTGGACACAATCCATTTTTCGAGGTCCAACGTCTGTTCGAGCATTGTACAGAAAAAATGTTTTTATTAAATTTTTTCAAAAATATTTTTTATTGACACAGAATCAATTTTTGCAAAATAAACCTACACCGAACAATAACAAACACTTGTGTAAACGTTTCAGCGTTTTGGTTCATTATTCTTGGAATAATACACCCATGTTTTTGCGACGGAGGTCGACGACTCGGATCGGCCTCAAGATTTGACATTATCCGTTTCAAGAGGTCTACATTCTAAATCCGAAATGTCCGTCCGCCGTCCGGGCCATTTTGGGCAGTAGAAATTTTTTTTTAAATCTGAAATTTTGACAAAATACTCGGTTTAACATCAAGTTGTGCCTGCAAGGTTTTCAGCCTGATCGCCCAAACCGGTGGGGTGTTATGGGGCTACGGGAGGCGTTTTTTGAAGGCTTTTGGCTATGGGATCGAGTCAGGTGTCGTTTTCGATCTATTTTTGGACGTAGAATCCATTTTTTGGGGTCCCGCAAAGATCCGATTTCACTATTGCGATCTATAGGGCTATCATGGGGCTACAAACGAGATTGTTGATGGATCCCCTGCGGTCAAATATTTTCAAGTAAAAAAAACAAAAAAATTTGAATTTTTTTTTAATTAATTTTTTTCATTGACAGAATTAAATTATTGAACCATCGAAATCAAAGAATAATAAATCCTTGTGTTAAATTTGCAGCGTTTTTATAGATAGAGCCCCACTGGTTTTGGGCTGAAAACCTTGCGGACAAAACTAGATTTTTTTTTTTTTAAATTTTATTGCACCAAGTAAGCAAACTTATCAGCAATTTACAATTGATGAAATTTATACTAAATGACTCGCAAGACGCTATGACACATAACACTGCTTCTATGCGACTTGTTGTTTTGTGCAACTGATGCACTAGTATAATCACTCACTGAGCTAACTTTCACAGGGCACCCCACTCCCACAGGTCATGAGGTTTTGTTCTTTCAAGTCTTCTGAGCAGGCCTTCAACGTCGAGGAGCTGGACAACCTCGCTGTTGTGTCCCCGAAGCCTCTGCTGATGGGCTAATGCTTGTTTTTTGATGACTTTAGGAATTTGAAGTTCCCGGTGTAGTCTTTCGTTCCTGGTGTAACGGTACGCATCTACGCATGCTCGTAGCACGTTATTTTGAAATCGCTGAATGATCAAGCGATTGCTCGGAGCGGTGCAGCCCCACAATTGTGCACCATAGGCCCAGACTGGCTTAACGACCTGATTGTATAGTGTTAGCTTGTTGTGGATTGACAAGGATGACCGTCGCCCCATTAGCCAATACATCTTCCGAAATTTGGTGGTTAGTTCCATCTTCTTCTTTTTTTTTTTTTTTTGACATGTGCTTTCCACCGAAGCTTAGCATCGAGGGTCATGCCCAGGTACTTCGTTTGCGTGCGGTATGACTATGTTGTTGAGGTGAACGGGTATGTACTCACACCTACGGTTTGTGAAGTCGACATGTACCGATTTTGCCTCATTCATTAAATGAATTTTGGATCCTCCACTTTAAAGTCCAGCTGTGCAGTCTCTTGATTGACCTTTGTAGTTTCGAAATTGATTCCAAGTTGGTATCGCCGACAGCAAGGAATGCAGTGTCATCTGCAAACGTCGCTATGGTATTCTCCTCTCTTTCGGGAAGATCTCTGGTGAAAAGGACGTACAGGAGTGGCCCCTTGAGGTACTCCAGCTTGAATCTTTTGAGCTTTCGAATACGCATCTTCTTGCTTGATCCGGAAAAATCGGTTTGAGAGGGAGGACTCTAGCAACTTGGAATACGAGGCGGGAAGTGTTTTTCTGAGTTTATAGTTGAGTCCTTCGTGCCACACTTTATCAAAGGCCTGTGTAACATCAAGAAAGACGGCAGAGCAAACCTTTTTTTGTTCAAGAGATTGTTCAATAATGTGCATTATTCGGTGCACCTGATCAATTGTAGAGTGATGTCGACGAAAGCCAAACTGATGGATTGGAACGAGGTTCCATTCCTCTACTATTTTCAACAGTCGTTTTTGAATGATTTTTTCAAACAGCTTTGAGAGAACTGGTAGCAGAGATATTGGTCGATGACTAGATGGAAACAGAGTATTTTGTCAAAATTTCAGATTTAAAAAAAAAAAAAAAAAAAAAAAAAAATCCTCCTGCCCAAAACGGCCCGGACGGCGGACGGACATTTCCTTTTTGGAATCTAGACCTCTGAAACGACCACAGTCAAGTTTTGAGGCCGATCAGAATTTTCGACCTTCTTCGCGATTACATAGGTGTACGTATTATTACTTTTACAACAAACCAAAATCACCTCAACACACATTGAGGTTTTACTGTCAAACAATCCTACCTGGAGCACCGAAAATCCATGTCCGTAGATGACATGCGTGTAGGTGGGATCCAGCGTCCTGTTGAACCTGTACCAAGCATAGCCTGGCGGAGGTTTCCCGTGAGCTCGACACGTTATGTTGGCCACCCCGTTGGCGTAGCCGTACACGTTGGGCGACTTCAGCGCACCTTCAGGCCATCTTGGCTTTTCTGCAAAAATATAAATACCGCTGTAAACAATTATCGCTTCAAAAATCATCTTCAAAGGCGAGGCACGTACGTTCTACTTCGACCATGATGTTCATCACTTGGAGGTTGCTGCTTTTGGAGGTCACTTGAAAGGCTCTGCACTGGTAAAGACCTTCATCGTCCCTCGTCACATTGCTGATGTGGAGGCCCAAAGGCATCTGATGGTATCGACCATTAGCTGGAACAATTCAATATTAATTAAAAGTTGAACTCGCCAATTTGCGTTTATTATTCTCCAAATGATCAACTTCTGTACATATTTGGGTGATTCCTCGAAAAGTGACATTTTCCAGTCCCCAGCCATTTAACAAGTTTCAAAGGGATGTCACGTGATCCCGAAGTGATCCCTACGAGCCCCCAAGAATCATATTTTTCAGCCAAGTTGGAAAAAAAAACTGCCTGTTTTAGACGCTTGATTGTAACTAAACGGCTGAACCGATTCTAATGTTTGAGGAGGTCATTCGACGCACAATTCCATCCTTTTCATCTTTATTATACCTACGTAATGTTTAACTTACGATGGTAGGTTTTTGAGTTATTATAACTATAATAGGCGAAACACTGGAGAAAAAAATTCCAAAAAAACGAAGTATTCGGCCGTCAAAGTTCTCCCAGCTAACATTTTGCTACCATTTTTGATATTCTGACGTTCGGACCCAAAGCAACAATATAAAAGACATTGATTTAAAAAAAACTGTGCCAATTTTACACAAGCGTTTATTAAAAAAAAAAAAAAAAAAAAAAAAAAAAATGCGAAAATTAATCCTGTGCCATAAAGAAAAGTTGTTTCTGTACAATGTTTGGAGAGATGTGGGACCACGAAAAAACGAATTTTACGTCCAAAATTACTCTGAAAACGACACCTTATTTGACCTCCTGGGATCCTTCCCATTTGTAGCCCCAAGAAAGCCCCATAGATCGCCACAGTGAAATCGGATCGTTCCGGGACCCCAAAAAATGGATTTTACGTCCAAAAATACTTCGAAAACGACACCAAACTCGATCCCATACCCAAAGCCTTCGAAAAACCCCTCGCGTAGCCCCATAGCGCCCCACGGGTTTGGGCGATCGTGGTGAAAACCTTGCGGGCACAACTAGATGGTAAACCACGTATTTTGTCAAAATTTCAGATTTAAAAAAAATCCCTAATGCCCAAGACGGCTGGACGGACATTTCGGTTTTGGAATCTAGACATCGTGAAACGAATTATGCCAAATTTCGAGGCCAATCAGAATTTTCGACCTCCGTCGCGATTACATAGGTGTATTATTTTATGATCAACCTTAAGTGGGCACCCGGGCCGCCGCAAGACGTGTCGGGACTTGTTAGTCGGCCCTGATCCTATTTAAGATCCCAAAATATTCAACTTTTCACACCGCGAAAAACAACAGTTGTCAAAGTAATAAGAATTATTCCTCACTTGTCCATTTAAGATTAACGATTAATGTGATTAAACTTAATTAAAAATCTTAAATTAAACTTAATTAAAAATCAAACATCAATCAATGAAAAGTTTTTATAACATTCGGCCAGTTTTGATTTAAAACTGGCCGAATGTTATCAACCTTATCACGTCGCAATGTTCCTCCTAGTTTGTTGTTTCAAATTCCTTATTCATAAAGTGTTCTCCTATTCGTGGCGAACACATTGAAAATTGAAAAACGATGCAACTTTTACACACGGGTTTATTATTTTTTATATTAATAATTTATATAAAAAAATAATAAACCCTTGCGGGATTATTACCCAAAAATAATTCTAGATCAATGAAAAAATTAAATGATTAAAAAAAAAAAAATTGTTGTGAAGTTTGTGAACGGATGTGGAAGCCCAAAATATGGAAAACGACACCTCATTCAACTTCCTGCCATCCTTCAAAAGCCCTATTTGTAGCTCCATAGGGCCTCCCGATGATGTCCGACTGTTCTGGGACCCAAAAAATGGATTCTACGCCCAAAAATACTTCGAAAACGACACCTAATTCACCCCACAGCTGAAACCCTCCAAATACCCCAGAGCCCGACGGGTTTGGGCGATTGGGCTGAAAACTCTGCGGGCACAACTAGATGGTAAACCGAGTATTTTGTCAAAATTTCAGATTTACAAGAGAAAAAAATTTCGTTTTTGGACGACACAATGTCATCTCGAAACGTATGACAACATTTTTTTAGACCGATCAAAATTTTCGACCTCCGACACGAATACGTAGCTAGGTGTACTATTCCATGATTAATAAACCGAAAACAACAAATCTTTGAACTTTTTTCGCCTGACTACTGAAATGATTAAGACGTTGCCTCTTCAGTTACTTGAAACGTTAACGGAAAGTTAAGGAAAGTTAGTTTCCTCATTAAGCTCAACTTCACTGGGTTGCTTCCCAGATTGTTTGAATTTTTCATCAGTAACGCCAATCCCGAAAAAAGGGAGCTCTAAGCAGGATTGGAATTCACTCGCCCAATTGCCAATCATGATCACGGTTATTGAACAATAATTGATTAATAATCCTCTTTCAGCTGAGAGTATACCTGAACGACGGGGGCATCCTACGAGATCATTCCTCTCTTTTGGTTTAATTCTTGGAATAATACACCTATATGATCGCGACGGAGGTCAACGACTCGGATCGGCCTCAAAATTTTACATTATCCGTTTCAAGAGGTCTACATTCTAAATCCGAAATGTCCGTCCGCCGTCCGGGCCGTTTTGGGCAGTAGGAATTTTTTTTAAAAATCTGAAATGTTGACAAAATAGGTAGGTACTCGGTTTACCATCTAGTTGTGCCCGCAAGGTTTTCAGTCCGATCGCCCAAACCCGTGGGGCGCTATGGGGCTAAAATGGGGCTACAGGAGGCGTTTTTTGAAGGCTTTTAGCTATGGGATCGAGATAGGTGTCGTTTTCGAAGTTTTTGTGGACGTAGAATCCATTTTTATGGGGTCCCGGAACGATCCGATTATGGCGATCGTTTTATACGTCTATCTATCTATACACGTATGTGGGAACGGGAAAAAGTTGTGTACTTATCCCAATGAGGCCAGACAGTTGCCCGCATTGGGACATTTAATTTAATTTAACTTATTCATCTGAAGTACCTACGTGCTTGCATAATATACGAGGTGTTGGTTACGAAAATAAATTTAAAAAAAATTGATGATTTATTCTGAATTTACTTGATAGACTTGTCCCTTTTCAGGGGTGGCCATATTAGGATCATCGGGTGGCCTTATTGGGGTCCGTGAGTTGGGAGTGTGTGCCCTTGCTAGCTTTTCGAAATTTTAGTGTAAAACCACTCAAAATATTTCGAAATATCAGAAAACAGTTTTTTTGTGTAGTTCAAGATTGTGCCCAACTGTATGTCAAGTTTCAAGTCGATAGGCCCAGTAGTTTGGGTTGTGTAGGGGCCTCAAACCTTAACCCTCCAGGTTAATGTGGTCTTATTATGTGCACCTACCTTATAATATTATAATCGAATGGTAGAGCGCTTACGCAAGGAGCACGAGCACTTTTATATTGCATAGAAATGAAATTTAGCGCTCCAATCATGATGAAACTCACGATCTTTGAGTTGCTTATGTTTTACGTGCCAGAAGACCTTTGGTGGTGGATCGCCTGTTACTTCGCACCGCACAGTGTTGCTGGACCCTTCGACGAGCTTTTGGTGCTCGAGCTGACCGTGGAACGCAATTGGCTCTGAAATTGAAAAAGCATTAGTTATTCTTTAGTAAGTAAGCTTTAAACCAACATCTAGTGAACAAAAGTAACACAGGCTAACAAGAGTAAGCTTAGGGCTGGTTTATCAAATGCCTTAAAAGCAATTTGTATAATCGCCAGCGAGGGGTGTTTATCAAACAGACGTTTTGGAACGCTCACTGGTCATAGGTAGGTACTGTAGCGTACCACTTGGCATGTGTGTGGGGTGTTTTTCCTAATTGATTATTAGTAAGTTGAGTGGGTGGCGGAATGGCGTCCATGGTTACGCTGCCAGTGTTTTTGGAGGATGCAGAAAGGAGTACAGAACGGAGATTCGTCAGAGACTTGTCACAATTCGTGGTGATCTGCAGGCAGTGAGAAATGGAGGATCTGGATTCCTTAGGAATTTTCGATGAGCCCCGGCATTCTAGGTAATCCTCGCAGATCCTCGGAATGAACGGGAGAAAACTGAAAACTAGGCCTGTTTGACGCTGTTTGAGAGTGAATAAAACCGTTGTTCAGTCACATTGTGCCATTCCCATCGCACGTCAAATTTGTGTCCCGACCCTCACCAGAGCTATAAAATATATAAAGAAAAGCAGTTTCCTTTTTCTAGTTTGTGCTTTTTCATAATATGTATGCATATTGAATACCTATGCAAGACTGTTTGAGGCTGTGAGAGCGAATAAAGCCATTGTTCAGTCACTTTGTGTCATTCCAATCGCACGTCCCCATTATGGGGAGGTTTGGGACAACAAAATTATTTGTTTCAGTGTTTTACAATTCTAAGTACCTATGTGAACAAGCTTTTAAAAATCTGAAAATATAAGAAAAGCTCAGGGAGATGTGTAGCTACCTGCAGGACTGTGAAACAAATGGGAAATATTGCTGTTGGGGTAGTTACAGCCAACTCGGGTGCCATCCCCAGCAGCCAACCCCCCGTCGTTCCGCCCTGAGGGGGCGGGCCGCTTTTCTCGAGTGTTTGAGAGCTGCGACTTCTCTACAATTTGTATTCCCGTGATCATTAACTTTTGAGCCTCGACGAAATACAGGGAGGACGATGTTTTGACATTTCATGTTCCCCACCATCCTCCCAATAATCGTTTTCCAACACAATTTTTTCACGCTGAATCTAAATTTGAAATCGCATTTCCAAAACACCGTCATCCTGTATTTAATTCCTGAATAATATGAGAAGATAGGAAAATTAACATTTTTCAGCTCCAATATTACGGTTAAGGGGAGGAGGAGTCAGCGGCATAGCCGTCAGGCACCCCTCGTCCCACAGCAACCTCCACATCTAGTCAACTGCTCCAAACCCTGATTTTTGTTCCACTTTTGGAGCTTAGATACGACCCGTGGAGCAAATTTTTGGTGGTTTCATTTTTTTTTTTTTTTTTCATCATCTAAAACGGATTTTTTTCAAATTTTTTAGAAAAAGTTTAATTTTCCGTTTTTTCCACTTTAGGAGCTCACTTACGCCACATTTAGCTACTTTTTGGTGGCTTCAGACTTTTATCGCACTATTCTCGCCAAACTGTATTTTTTTAAATACCAATTTCAGATTTTTTCCGACTGCTAGAAGTGCCCTAGACTGAAGATGACCAAAATCGTGTCACCCTCCTCCTCCTCCTCCTTGGGCTGGAGCTCAAATATAATAGATTAGGGGGACACCCCCTGCTGGCTAAAGCCAGCCAACCCCCGAACATATCTCACCTGGCCTTTGACAACTTCTTCTCGCTTTTCGAAAATGAATGGCTTTTATTTGTCCTGAGTATCACTCATTCTCCCTCAGCACCGTTAGAATCCCGCGAGGAGCCGTCTCCTCCCCCCTTCAATCCCCCCCCCCCTCCGGTCACGTCGCCCCTGATTGAGGAGCTATGACTTCCCTCAGCCAAAAAAAAAGGGTAAGGGGTAAGCTTCTCCGGATAGCCGCCCCGTTTTTCTTCCCTACTGCCTCCAAACCACGTTCAATCAAACTTTTCCCAACATTCTTGTAAACTGAGCCTTTCAAACATTTTTGAGCCATTTTGAGCGGACTTTTTTGTGTTTTCAGACTTTTCTTTTAGGACTACTATGCTCGCCAAACTGGATTTTTAAAGACCGATTTCAAATTTTTGCGACATCTAGAAGTGCCTTAGAATAGAAATGAGCATTCTCCTCGTTCTCCTCCTCCTCGGGCTGGAGCTTCAATACAATAGATTATGTCAAATCTGTCTCAAACCTCCCCACTTTTCCCTACTCTGTCATTTCTTTATTTTCTTTCACTCTTCCAGGTTCGGATCCAGCTGGTTTACTGGCCTTCATCCTGAATTCACTCAAAATTCCTTCCATCTACTTCTGTGGATTCCGCTTATGACTTCATCTTGGCTTCCAACCACACAACTACTCCAATCAAGCGTTTCGACGACTGGGCATGACCCGAAGAATTAACCAGTGAGTATTGGGCCAATTAGGTACCGTAACGATCCTACTCGGTTTAACCAGCGGGGTTAATACGACTGATTACCTCCACGCGTTGGGCCACCCAGCGACGCAAATAGCGAATACCCCCGTAATTATTAACAATTGCAATCAAGATCAATTCATCACGGGTGGCAAAGTGGGCTCTGATCGATGAATTTCCTAACTGAAATGGGTTAAACCCCCTTCCCTAAGGTTACACCTAAATTATACTGAAGGCCTGATGAGCCTTCTGGGGGAGTATTTGATGAGCCCAACCACCGTAAGGCCGCACTACCACCAGCAGAAATTGGCAAGCTAAGACCAAAGAGCCACGTCTTTGAAGAAAGAGCAGCTCGAGAACGTGACGCAGAACGACGAGAACAGATTGTATTGGGCCATAACTGGCACCAGACACAATCTACTGGCTCGGTTTGCATTTATTATTAGGCAAGTTATTAAATTCATCTTATTAAATATATTAAAGTGTAGGACAAGACAACGGCGCCAGTAACAAGGGGTCAACGTGGCGCTTAGTCCCAATTAAATTGCTCGACCAGCTGTATCTCCACGCAGCCTGACAGAACCTGGCGAGCGGCAGCCAGTTTTCTCCATTCAAGAACCTAAGCAGGGTGTCCCTCGAGTGCTCGGGCTTCCCAAAGTACGGCAAGCGGAACTCCCCCAAAACAGGGCAAACCGCGACAAAGTGCTCCAGGTCCAACCCCCATGTTGCTGAGCGAGCAGATCTCTGTGCGCTGATCCTCCTGTGTCGGCTGTTGAGCCTCAGCAGGTCGCCACGAACTCTCAGCACCCAAAGCAACACGAACATTGAGGCCTTCTGAGTTTTAACTGTCCAATTGACACACCGAGCCCCCAAATCCAGGAATCTATAGATCCGGCTCGTCGATGCCACCGCCCTAGCCTTTGTTGCCTCCAACCACGCATCCTGCACAGCCCGCTGCATCTCCTCCAGTTGCCCCCTCCACTCGCTCAGGCCCTCAAGGGAGCCGCCAAAAGCCACCCCGTGCTGTTCGCACAAGCTATTGAGCCCCCTCCACCAGTACAGATTCCGGCAACAATCTCCCTGGCCACGATACGGGGGTATCGGCGTTCCGGCATACTCAAAACCTTCAGCAGATACTTACAGTGCAGCCGAAGAGTGAATACAAAACGCCGCAAATTTTACACAAGGGTTTATTAGTCTTTGATATACGTTACCTGTGCAGAAATTTAATTCTGTCAATGAAAACGCTGCAAATTTTACACAAGGGTTTATTATTCTTTGATATAGGTTACTTGTGCAGAAATTAAATTCTGTCAATGAAAAAATTAAAAAAAAATTTTTTTTTTTGATTTTTTTGTTCAAAAATGTGTTTTTTCAAAAATTCTGTATTTTTTACTCAAAAAATATTTAACATCCTGGGATCCTTCAAAAATCCCATTTTTAGTCCCATTAAAGCCCTAAAGATCGCCCCAGTGAAATCGGATCGTTCCGGGACCCCAAAAAATGGATTCTACGTCCAAAAATACTTCGAAAACGACACCTAACTCGATCCCATAGCTAAAAGCCTTCAAAAAACCCCTCCCGTAGCCCCATTATAGCCCCAGAGCGCCCCACGGGTTTGGGCGATCGGACTGAAAACCTTGCGGGCACAACTAGATGGTAAACCAAGTATTTTGTCAAAATTTCAGATTTTTAAAAAAAATTCCTACTGCCCAAAACGGCCTGGACGGCGTACGGCGTACGGCGGACAGACATTTCGGATTTAGAATGTAGACCACTTGAAACGGATAATATCAAATTTTGAGCCCGATCGGAGTCGTCGACCTTTGTCGCGAAAACAGAGGTGTATTATTAACAGAGGGCCCAGACCGGTGCAATTCTTATTACGCGTTACGGATTGAAATGTAGTGAAATATAAGGGGAAATGAACGATTGAGAATATATATTCGTATTCGTATCGAATGCGTATAGGTACATGTAAATGTCTAGAGTAGGTACTGAGTTAACTTGTACGCAAGCTTTTTTTCAATCTTAGGAGCGTCTTTGGGACATGCAGGAATTTTTTCCAAAAATTTTTCGAAGAGGTGGAATCTTTAATTTTTTTCAAGTTGAAAATTGACAGTTAGGTTTTCGTTTAAATGCACCATGCATGGTCAGTATGGCATTCAGTTGCCTTCCATGACGTTGGTACAGCCGACATCTAATAGCATGCAAATTGCGACTTCAGCTTCGGAGCTATTCGAAGGGCGTATGCGTTCAAAACGTGACCTCCAGGAGTGGGAACACAGGTGTAGGTAGCTTGTTCTAATACCTTCACCACCGTGCCACCCTCGTGTAGCAAACTATGTTGATCGTTATCTCTAATCCTCGGCTCTTGTGGCTCGGGCACAACACTCCCTTCATGGACGCTTGACATCTCACAAGTCGACCCTTGTTTCACGTCAAATCCTCCCACCCGGCCACATATTTCGGTTAAAACGTTGTCGGGAGCCAGAAGCGGGATTCGGTCGTAACATAAAACACGACGAAGGAGACCCCCCCTCTCGAGGAAACCAGATAAATATCTTGGCAAAGGATTTACTGAGAACGGCGGAGAGGAAAATCGGTGGAGGTTTTCCATTGTGTAAAAGGACGGTAATCGGCGGGCAAACACGTAGCCTTCTCGCTGTCCCCAAACCCGTAGTCTTTGTAGGCACCTTCCATGAATATTGAATCCAAGCACCCGACCGCTGTTCCTCATTCCCTGTACACCCACCCAAACGACCAGAGTCAGGTATCAGGGAGGCAACATCTCTTCCAACCCTTACGGTCACGAGGTCTCACAAGGTTCACCCTCAATCCGTGATAACACCCCCACCACCAACACAAAAACACTAACCCACATAAAGCCCCAGGAATATTTCCCAGCTTGCATGAAGAAATCCCACAACTGCCCTCACACGTACGGTTCTTGATCGCTACGCCAAAAGAACTTCCAAAGATTGTTTTGGTTCATGAATGGCACAGCAGAAAACTTTGATAAATACGATAATTTATTCATTTCAGATTTGAGTTGGGCTACTTTGACGATTCCAGTCTTGCCAACTGCGATGGGCTTTGATGAGGGAAATGGTACAACTGTATACAGTGCCACAGCGGATGTCTTATTGGAGTTGGCATCCTACAGGATTGTATTAGCCGCAGTCCCCTGAGAACGCCGAATTAAAAAGGAGAAAAAAGAAGATCGAATATACTGTGCTGTGCTTGTAATAGACGTTTTCATGTCAGATGGCGTTTTCATATTTGATGTGACGTCACTCTGACAAGAGCCAGCCGCCATTTGCAAGCCACCAAACTCACCCAACCTAAGGTAATTCCTCTTCTGTTTTCTCATTTGATGATCATTTACGTTCTGAAGAATTTTGGCCCGATGAAAGAAAGTCGCTTCAGGAGGAAATCTCCAACTACAAGAAAAAACTTCGTACTCTGGAGGGAAAATTGATCACCCAGGCATCCCTGATTGAAGACCTTCAAAAACCCATCGCGTCCTCAGGGATTTCTACGCCAAACTTCGTTGATGTTGACGTTCCGAAATCTGATGTTCAAGTTGATAGGTCGAAATTGACGGAGAAAACTGGGACAGGATAAAGGAGCTCAAGCGTGATATAATTGTGCTCCCTATCAACAAGTTAGATAAGGCACAAAAACTTCACGAAGCGGTATGTGCAGCTTGGGCAGCAAATAAAGATGTGTTTATACGACAGGAACTTAATTTGCTCTCCAATTTGGAGGATACGGAGGAACAAAAATTGAACATCGTGACTAGAAATGAGTACCTACTTGAAATCGAAACTTGAGGCGGCTCAACAAATTGAGGAGCTCCGGATTTTGCCTTGTGGTGGTGTGAATGATGGTGCAGATTCAGGATTCCCAGAACTTACAAATCGAATTCAACGGTTCAGAATTCTTTTTCAAGTTGTCGGAAAGTGCCCGTGTCATTGACGATCTGATCAAGCGTCGTGAGATGGATACTGTTATCACTTCTTCCATCTGGTCTACGTACCCATTTCCCACAGAGCTACTGATGCCACACTATCTCAATTGCTGAGATCGGGGAAAACTTCACCTTCGCCTGATTTCCTGGTACTTTCTGCAGGATTCGTCGATGCCTCCTATAACGAACTCAAGAACTTCAAACACGAGCTCCTGAAATTCTGTCTAATTTTTTCTGGCACCAAATTGATACTTTTGAAAGCCCCATACAACTATCATCTGCCACCACTATCAGATTGAGAGGGGTGGTTCTGACGGGGTGCTGCTTTCGGTTTACCACGCCTGCTTCGCGAGCAGAGCAAGACTGCTTCATAGCCTGGGGGAAATTAGAACCATGCACTCAACATCTTCAGGCTGCAAAAGCGAGCTATAAGAATCTTGGCCAGTCTCTCTTGGAACGAACGTTGTAGAGGCGCCTTTGCTCGTCTGGGCCTGTTGACGATGGCAGGTTTGTACGTCATGGCAGTGCTGAACCTTGTGAGGACCAATTTGACAAGCCTTCCTCAGGTTTCTGGAGTTCACGACCATTACACTCGGTCCCGGAGCGATCTTGTCGTCCCCTTCACTCGCCTCAGTACCGCTAAGGGTGACCCAATGTTGGTGGGCTCTCGTCTGTTCAACACTCTTCCCCAGGAGATACGAGAGCTCCCTATAAAGTCTTTCCTCAGGGTGGTGAAACTCAAATTTGTTAGGGCTGAGTTGTACTCTCTGGAGGAATTTATGGGAATTGACTGGGTTGTTTGTTGAGTATTTCGCACTTTTATTTGTTTTGTATGCTGAGACCTCAAACTTGATGTAATGTTTTTGCTTTTACCTGCTTCTATATGAACATAATATGTTCATGTGTTTTTTTTTACCCGTTTTTCATTGCTGCTATTGTATTATGTGTCTAAAAGTATTATTGTATTGTGAAGTACCTTTGGGCTCGACGTTTGTACTGCTTTTTGGGTATTAAAAATAAAAAATATTCTATTCTATTATCTGGTTCCTAGCATTTGTGTTTATTTTCGTTCGGCGAATTTCGTGATGCTTCAAAATTGTTTATGGTTTTGTTTGATGTGTTTTGTGGAGTTTTCAACCTGATCGCTCCAACCCGTGGGGCGCTATGAGGCTAAAATGGGGCTACATGAGGGTTTTTTGCAGGTTTTCGGCTACGGGGTCGAGTTAGGTGTCGTTTTCGAAGTATTTTGGGACGTAGAATCCATTTTTTGGGGTCCCAGAACGATCAAATTTCACTGTGGGGATCTATTGGGCTTTCATGGGGCTACAAATGGGGATTTATGGACGATCCGAGAGAGATCAAATGAGGTGTCGTTTTCCGAGTAATTATGGAAACATAATCCATTTTAGCAGCGTTTTTTGGTATTTTTATCATTTAATCATGATTAACAGGATGTTTCCTTTTTCTGACCTTCACGTCACAGCGAAAATATCGCACCTTCGAGTGTTAGGGAAACCAGGTGATTGTGTTTGTTGGTATTTGATGTCAATTTCTTGGAGGAAAAAATGGCGTAAAATTTATCGTTATTAAATTATCTGACTTTAGAACCGTAGGTCTACCTTCTGGCCGTTTTTTCCCCTGTAAAAACCTGAGTAGGTACCTATAGGTACCTATGTATACATAGGTAACTATGTATACATAGTTTTGGCCCAAATTTGATTTCATCATCGGATTCAGTGTCAAAATTAAAAACCTGGGACGCTGACGTTGATGGTTGTTGACCAACATTTTTGATTCGCCAGATTAGCGATCTGGACCACTATCAGTAGTTTAATCTTTGACCACTATGGTGAGTTCGTAATTCACCGCGCGATCTGGCGGCCGAGCGAGAAATTACTTCCAGCTTCCGAGCATCGCGCCCGTGTGTAGAGCATCAGGCGTTTTCATACTTACTCACGACAATGAGGTTGAAGGCTGCTCTCTTCAGCTGTCCGTTGTCGATAGCCTGACACGTGTAGCTTCCCTTGTCGACCCTTTCAATCCTCTCGAACACGAGCACCGACTGTTTCCCCGATTCGATAGTTCCTGGTTCGACGTGAATTCTGAAACAAAAACCCTTCCATTAGTTTTGGTTTATTGTTCTTGGAATAATACACTATTATAATCACATGAAAATGATATTAGAAAACTGATAGGACCACTGGTTAGGGAGGAATCAACCAATTTTAGTGGGAAACAGACTTTCAAAGTAACAACCAGTAACAATTTTCGTAGGTAGAATGCCTCATCTTCATACTATAATCATTATAGTATGAAGATGAGGCATTCTACCTAGTTATTATAACTAGGGCAAACGGCATATTTGCATATTTCGTTCCCGATATGCCCAACCTATATATTAAATATCGATTCTAGTAAAAATATAATGATAAAAAATCGGGAAAATATTTGCCCGAGCCAAATACAGTGACGATGACGACATTTACCCCGACGACGAATACTACCTTTCATTTAAAATTAAACTTAATTTAAAATGAATAAATTTTATTCTCGATTTATAAATAGGTACATATAAATATGGATAGGCAGGTTCTGGCAGCCGATTCCAACGGGTTTCGACAGCCAGATAGGTCATCAAACATTTATTTAAAAAAAAAAAACGATTTCAGACGAAGTAGTCTATTTCCACGATTTATTATTATTTATTTAAACGAAAAAAAAAAAAAAAAAAAAAGTGAGCCCCGATAAGCGTCACTACTTTTTAGATCAATGAGAATAATGAAAATTGACTTAAAAATCGTTCCAAAACCTCCAGAACAACGGCTCTTTCAACGATTCCCAGGCGTCTTGGAGGACTCATATCAATGACTTCGGATTTTTCGGATTTTTCGGATTTTCCGGTCTTTGTAGACGTCATTTCGCGTTGCGGGTGGAAACATGTGGAACCCTTTACCTCCGAGAACCAGAGCGCTTCAGTCCCTCGAGTCATTAAAGAGGTGTGCGCTGGCACATTTCGAAAGCCTGGAGCCCTAACGCTGTTTCACTCATTTCAAATTCCTTTCATTTCCGACTTCCTTCTACTCCCTTTCATTTCGCTCTCTCTCTCTCTCCCCCCCCCCCCTCAAACTTTTATTTTTCCTGCTTTTTTCTCTTTTGCCTCATCCCTATCATTCATTCAGAGCGTAATTGAACTGTTCATTTATTTAACTGATTATTTTTCCTATCATTCATTCAGTTCGTAAATGAACAGTTTATTTATTAAACTGATTGTTATTATTTTTTCTTTTCTTTTCGAACTATGTGATTGGTCTTGTGGTTTTGTGGCAGAGTTGTTGGAGTCTTGGAATTTTGTTGGGATCTATAGCTGATTGATTCCTATGCACTATGAGGGATACTAAGTATACAAGTCTTGTATCCTATGTACAATAAAGTTATTATTATCATTATTTTTATTTATTCCGCATTTCATTTTTTGGAGGGTTTGACGTGATTCCGACCGCTGAGCAGAGGTCGAAAATTCTCGTCGGCCTCAAAATTTGACAATATACGTTTCAAGACACATTCCAAAAAGGAAATGTCCGTCAGCCGTCCGAGCCGGTTTTGCGCAGTAGGTAGATTTTTTTTTTTTTTTTTTTTTTTTTTAAGTCTAAAATTTTGACAAAATACTCGGTTTACCGTCTAGTTGCGCCTGCAAGGTTTTCAGCCCGATCGCCTAAACCCGTGGGGCTAAAATGGGCTACGGGAGGGGTTTTTTGAATGGTTTTCGGCTATGGGTTCGTGTTAGGTGTCGTTTTCGAAGTATTTTTGGACGTAGATTATTTCAAGGTGGCAAATCTGACCAAACATTGAACAAAAAACTATTAATTAAATAATTAAAAAAAGAATTAATTTTTGCACAATTAACTAGTATCCAAGAATAATAAACCCTTGTCTAAAATTAGCAGCGTTTTTTGTTTTGTTTTGATCAATAAAATTAAATTTGATTAAATTTTAATAACTCTAAACTGATCTCACTAAATGACTACCACAGCCTCATCCAGGTCATCTTAATAATGCAAACAGCGTGCGTAGAGTTATGGGCTCTAAAGAAAGTACACAAAAAAGAATTGCTTTTACTGCCATTTTTATGACCACCTTCGGGATCCTCCGCCGTTCTCATCTTCGCCTCTCCTGCTCTGTCCGATACGGTTTTCCTCTTCTTTTTCCGAGCAATTTTCCTTTTTACGGCCAACAGCCAGAAGGTTTTTACGTCGAGATTAAAATCGCCGGTTTCTCGCCTTATTGATGGTGTCGAAGCAGATGTCGACGAGAGAGCCTGTTTTGGTTTATTGCTAGCACTCTGATGCAGGGGGGGGGGGGGGCTCGCTTTGCTCGGCCGTCCACTTTTTGGGTAGAGGGGCTCGCTTCGCTCGCCCGTTTGAATAATAGGTCGAGTGATGGGGTAGGATACAGATGAATTCTAATCCGACTTTTTGGGGTGTTGAAAATACCTAAACATCCATTTTTATATACCCGAAATTAGCGAGGAGAGGATAAAATTCCCGAGCGCCCAACGAACCTTCAGCGGCACCTTACTGACTTCTTAACGGCACCTTAACACCCTACCGACAGGTTGATGACACACACCAGACGCCCTCCAAGGACCCTACAGTTGCATAGGCCTAACAGACCATGCAGGGGCTGGCCCCTATAAGGTCTACAAATCGTTCAAATTAAACTCGCAGTCTAAATTCGCCGAATTCGTTCTTTCGGGATTTAGTATTAAAATTTGGATCCCCAGGTAGGATAAGGAGAAAACGCCGACTCAATAGGACTGTAAACAACGAAGATAGGAGGATTTGTGCGGATTTGCGTGCACAGAGATTGCGCTCTATGTGCGTATCGGACGGAAAATTGGCCGGGAATCCGAATTCTCAAAAAAAAAAAAAAAAAAAAAAAAAAAAAAAAAAAAAAAAAAATTAGGGGTTCACACGGAAACATGTCTCTTAACTTGTTGATCCCTAAAATGGTAATGTGAAGGTCTGGAACTCCAATAAAACGATTCTGAAAACGACACCTCATTCATCTCAGGCCAAAACCCTTCATAAACCCCACTTGCAGCCCCTCTAGAGCCTATTAGAGTCCCCAAATGGTGTTGTGAAGGTCTGCAACTCCGAAAAATCGATTTTACGCCCCGAAAACGCCACCTCACTCAACTCCCAGGCCATAACCTTTAATAAACCCCACCTGCAGCCCTAGCAGAGTCTCTTAGAGCCCCCAAATGGTGTTGTAAAGGTCTGCAACTCCGAAAAATCGATTTAACGCCCAAAAGTATTCCAAAAACAACACCTCTCTCATCTCTGAGGCCAAAACCCTTCATAAACCCCACCTTCAGCCCCAGTAGAGCCTCTTAGAGTCCCCAAATGGTGTTGTGAAGGTCTGCAACTCCGAAAAATCGATTTTACGCCCCAAATTAGCCCGAAAACGCCACCTCACTCAACTCTCAGGCCATAACCTTTAATAAACCCCACCTGCAGCCCCAGTAGAGCCTCTTAGAGTCCCCAAATGGTGTTGTAAAGGTCTAAAACTCCGAAAAATCGATTTTCCGCACAAAATTATTCCGAAAACGACAACTCACTCATCTCTGAGGCCAAAACCCTCCATAAACCCCACTTGCAGCCCCTCTAGAGCCTCTTAGTGTCCCCAAATGGTGTTGTGAAGGTCTGGAACTCCAATAAAACGATTCTACGCCCAAAATGATTCTGAAAACGACACCTCACTCATCTCCCAGTCCAAAACCTTTAATAAACCCCACCTGCAGCCCCAGTAGAGCCTCTTAGAGTCCCCAAATGGTGTTGTAAAGGTCTAAAACTCATTCAAAAAAATCGATTTTCCGCACAAAATTATTCCGAAAACGACACCTCAATCATCTCCGAGCCCAAAAGCCCTTCATAAACCCCACTAGCAGCCACTCTAGAGCCTCTTAGCGTCACCAAATGGTGTTGTGAAGGTCTGAAGGTGCAACTTGGAAAAATCGATCTTACGCCCAAAATGATTCCGAAAACGCCACCTCACTCATCTCTGAGGCCAAAACCTTATTAAAATAAACCCCACCTGCAGCCCCAGTCCACAAACGGTGTTGTAAAGGTCTGAAACTACGAAAAATCGATTTTACGCCAAAAATTATTCCGAAAACGCCACCTCATTCATCTCAGGCCAAAACCCTTCATAAACCCCACCTTCAGCCCCAGTAGAGCCTCTTAGAGTCCCCAAATGGTGTTGTGAAGGTCTGCAACTCCGAAAAATCGATTTTACGTCCAAAATTATTACGAAAACAACACCTCACTCATCTCAGAGGCCAAAACCCTCCATAAACCCCACTTGCAGCCCTTCAAGACCCTCTTCGAGCCCCCCCCCCCTGCACCTGAAGGGGACAGTTCGGAGAGCTTCGGCAGCCCTCTCTGCAAAATTTGCCGAGTATTTAATACTCCTGCCGTGTCCGGGTTACTCAATTTGTGAACAAATAAACCTCTCCCGTCCTCTGTTCAGCCCTCCATGCCCTCGATATTCGGACAGAAGGTGATGGCGTAAGTCCCTCAATACACAGAGCAATCAAGCAGGTGGGAATAGTGGCGGTATATTAGCACGTGATCAATTTTGGTCGAAGGTCTTATGGTCTGGTGATCTCCATGTTGACTTGTGGGATATCTTCGTGGGCAAACGTAGTGCTCCCAACAACGAGGTTCCGGGCAGTCAAACTGGGCTAGACTCTCCCCAATGTGGTTGGTTAACCTGTGGAGGCTGCGCTTCCCAATCACTGGGGTATTACAGGATTCCTGACCAATCTGCGTTCCAGTCCCTAGGAATCAAGACTCTTAGAGATCCCACGGTACAAACATGACACATCGTGTGAAGAGGTCTAGATTCCAAAACCGAGATGTCCGTCCGCTGTCCGGGCCGTTTAGGGCAGTAAGAATTTTTTTATAAATCTGAAATTTTGACAAAATACTCGGTTTACCATCTAGTTGTGCCCGCAAGGTTTTCAGCCCTTTCGCCCAAACCCGTGGGGCGCTATGGGGCTAAAATGGGGCTACAGGAGGGGTTATTTGAAGGTGTTCGGCTATGGGGTCGAGTTCGGTGTCGTTTTCGAAGCATTTTTGGACGTAGAATCGATTTTTGGGGGTCCCAGAACGATCCGATTTCACTGTGGCGATCTATATGGCTTTCATGGGGCTACAATTGGGATTTTTGAAGGATCCCAGGAGACCAAATAAGTATTCCCAGTGATTTTGGTCGCATAATCCGTTTTTTCGTAGCCCCACATTTGTCCAAACACTGCCCAGATTTTTTTTTTTTTTTTTTTTTCAAAAATATTGAATATTTTTGAAGAACATTTTTCTTAATGACACAGTATTAATTTTTGCACAATTTTTCTATATCAAAGAATAATAACCCCTCGTGTAAAATTTGCAGCGTTTTTTTTTCTCTGCCTTTTCGAAGGAGCCAACCAGGCGAGATTTTCAATATTTCTAGTTAGGAAGAAGCGGCCGACGTTTAGGGCCTAACAAACAACAGCTGGCGGGAGCGTTCAGGTTATGGCGAGGAGAGAGAGGAAGATGGAAACGACTCTGGGGGAATATGGTAGACCCAAAAAATGTCGAGGAGGAGGAGAAGGGAGGAGGAAATGGCGCAAAAACGAAGATTGAAGGGAGAGGAGGGGATTGGATGTTGCGGCATGTTGAAAATGGAAGTGGCGGGAGGGGATTGGAGAGGGTTAAAACGTTTCAACGTTGTTTATAGCGAGACTGAATGCCTGGAATATTGGGGGGCCTCGTGTTCCCATCGAAAAACACCGTTTTGGATGTTAAGTTGAGAGGAGGAGGGGAGGATGAGACTAAAGGATGAAAATACCATTGAAGGGGCCCTTCGTGACCCCGAAATGTCCGTCGAGGCTGCTGGAGGCGAAGAATGAAATCCCTTATTGAAATTCGCAATGAGAATGAAACGAAGCGTCGGGGGGGTCGAGAAAAGTTCCAAGGAAACTCCGAATATTGAAAAATAAAACAGGCCACGAAAGACCCGAATGAAATTTTTATAATCCTCTTGTTTTGTAGCCTCTTCCTTCCTTTTCCTGTTCATTTCCACGAAGATACGATCCCCCCCATTTTATTATATTAAAGCAAAAGTTGGAACTTTTCGCACGTAAACTGCGCTCTTTCCACGGAAAATCTCTCGGGGGACGTTTCGAAGAAAACGCCACCAATCATGAAAATTGACCGAATCTACTAAACAACCTCACAATCAAAGCGACGTTAATGAACTCGTCGAACGTTCGTTTTTTGCCGCCGGGCCTTTACGGTCAATCAAATGAGAAAATATTCGACGAATAATTTCATATTTATAAGGCAACAGTGCGAGAGGCATTGAGCGTGAAATGTGTTGTCCGTCACCTCGAGGCTGATGTTTCAAATAAACTGTATCGCTTGCCGAATGAACAAAGCAATTAAATTTCAATAAGGTAAGATGAGAAAGTGTAAAAATGGGTCAAGTGCCTAAGTGGAATGTAAATGCTACTACTACTAGGAACAGAAACAAAATTAACACTTTCTCGGGGTTTTAGGGGGGCAGTTCATCACAAAAATTCGATCGATTTGGAAGATAGTCCATCCCCTTGAAAAATGTGGCAATGACGGACTCTTTATCTGTTCTGTTTCAAAAAGTACATCCAGTAGGTATCAGGTAGCATCTTTCGAGCAAACAGAACTATATCCATTATTTACTATGATTTCTCTGTTGAAGATACTTTTCGAAGCGATAAGTTTTCAAAATTTCGGGATTAATTTCAATGAAAGACGTGTTGGCAGCACTGGTGGAAACACTTTTTGGCGAGTTACCCACTCGGTACACAACTCGACATCAGCGCGCTCTACAAAGCCATCTCCAAACCAACGCCGCCACATTTTGAAAATATTCTGCTCTCGCAAAACGGGGTTGGTCTGTGTCGCTAAACGACATCACATAATTATTTCGAATAGCTTTGCCAATGAATATTCTGCCAGTCGGTGTGATAAAAACAGTCAGGGAAGTATATGGGGCATTCGACGCCGAAGGTTAACTCAAAAAATGAAAGTTCTCCGAAATTGACCATTTTTGAATAATATTCAACATATTATGTTGTACCCCTAGGTGAGAAAATATTTTCCACAAATTTTCAGACCGATTTGTCGCGTTCTTGCCGCTGCACAGTCAGTCAAAGTTTGCGAAATGGGCAGGTTTTGGTTCACTTCGCCGGCTGTTATCACACTTATTCCGCCACCAAAAAAATAACACCGCCAGTGTTTTGGAAAGAGAATAACTTCCTCTTTTCTGTGGAGTAACTTAATAATTGAAAATTATTTTCAATCAAAATTATAGTTCACCTCAAAAATCGAGTTTGAAAACTTAGAAATGAGTTTTCTCCTGTTTGGGCATTTTTAACCCTTTCGCGACTAAACATTGTATGAACCCGCCTTGCCATATAATAATTTGTTATTTTAAGGGTATTTGTAAACAGTTCCAAAATATCGCCTCGCATGATATCACGTTTCTGGTCCAGAGGGGCCACTTCTCCTCACGTGATATCTCGTCTATGGCTCAAGCAGGCCACTTCTCCTCATGTGTTATCTCGTCTATGGCTCAAGCAGGCCACTTCTCCTCACGTGTTATCTCGTCTATGGCTCAAGCAGGCCACTTCTCCTCACGTGTTATCTCGTCTATGGCTCAAGCAGGCCACTTCTCCTCACGTGTTATCTCGTCTATGGCTCAAGCAGGCCATTTCTACTCACGTGTTATCTCGTCTATGGCTCAAGCAGGCCACTTCTCCTCACGTGTTATCTCGTCTATGGCTCAAGCAGGCCACTTCTCCTAACGTGTTATCTCGTCTATGGCTCAAGCAGGCCACTTCTCCTCACGTGTTATCTCGTCTATGGCTCAAGCAGGCCACTTCTCCTGCAACCGCTGTAGCCGACAAGAGGAAGCTGATGGGCTGCAGCTGCTAGGTGAATATGATATTCTTGCCTGATACAAGGCATACACCTGTGGAACACCCAGTTAAAAGGGCATCGTGGGACACCAAGTCGTTAAGTGTCAGGAAAAAAGTTATCACTGACTTTTGAGGAAAAATGCATTGCCTCGCATCCTTTTTCTTCGATAACTCAGACTACAACGAACTTCATCTACTGCTCATGAGCTTTCTCAGGAGGTTCCAATATTTTTATATTTCAAAATCTCTTCTTCAACTCTTACAATTCAAATTGTCTCAATTTGTAGGCATTTAAACACTTTCTATTCTGTCCAGATTCCTCTGGTTACCTGCTATGCGGAGGAGATGGTGAAGAGGTCGCTTTCTGCATTTATCACAGACGACATTTCGCCTGACAAATTTCATTTTTGCGCAATCAAACTCGCACACCGTGTCTCATGAGGCTCATTAAATGGATTAAGACAACGACAGCGAAAAGAATCCATTGTAAATATGTTGCACTGTTAACGAAGCTCTGTAGTACGCATACTGGCAAAAGAAAATCAAATAAGTAGTAAGTGAACCAAAACCTGCCCATTTCGCAAACTTTGACTGCCTGTGCAGCGGCAAGAACGCGACGAATCGGTCTGGAAATTTGTGGTAAATTTTTTCTCTCAACTAGGGGTACAACATATTCAAAAATGGTTAACTTCGGAGAACTTTTATGTTTTGAGTTCAACCTTCGACGTATGCCCCACACACGTAGTCACCTTCCCACCCAACGTTTGTCACTGCTAGGTGGTCTTGACAGAAAGTGCGGAAGTTGCAAAAGTGACATGTGTTTCTCGCGAAGGAGCAGCTGAGCCAAAAGTTGAACGGAGGTCTCTCTCATCTCAACCACTTACAACCCCCGCCGCCCTTTTCTACATACTCGCCTACATACTTAGCCTTCCCGAGTTGGGGGAGGATAAATTTCCGCGGTGGCTCGTCGCCCAGAACAAACTTCCTTAATCTTGGAAAAGGGATTTGACCCCCGTCAGACCCACGAATCCCTTTCTGTCTTTACTGAAGAAGGCAAAATGAAAAAAAAAAAAAAAAAAAAAAAAAAAAAATGTTGAGGAAATTTGGAGGAAAAGGGTTAACCCGAATTTGAAAGTAGCACTAAAAAAGAGAGTAGATGAGACCGTCTAATGGAAAATGAGAAGAAAGGAGACATTTAAAAATGGGCGAAAAGCCTCTCATTTCCACCTCAGCCGCGCACTGGGGGAAATTCCCGATTGTCCCCTACCTAATCAAGAAGCCACCGTCGCGATATTTTCACGACAAAAAATATAACAAAGTCTGTCCCAAGTGTACCGCATTCTTCTTCGTACTTTGGTTTATTCTCACAACTTGCAACTTAACAAGGGGGCCTCGCTTCGCTCGGCTGACCATTTTATCGGCCGCTTTCTCGGACAGGGGGGCTCGCTTCGCTCGCCCATTTGTATAAGTGACGGGGTAGGATTACAGAGGAAACGTCGCCCCAATCAGACTGTAAACAACATAGATAGGAGTTGCGCGAATTTGCGCGCGTCAGAAATTGCGCTCAATGTGCTTATTGGACGTAAAATTGGCTTTGGAAGCCAAATCCGGCATAAAACGCTGCAAATTTTACACAATCATTATTCTATGATATATGTTACATGTCCGAATATTAATTCTGCGGCAACAAAAAGTTTGAAAAAAAAAAAAAAAAAATAGTAGCCCCATGAGAGCCCTCTAGATCCCCACAGTGAAATCGGATCGTTCCGTGACCCCAAAAAATGGATACTACGTCCAAAAATACTTCGAAAACGACACCTAACTCGATCCCAAAGCCGAATACCTTAAACAAACCCTCCCGTAGCCCCATAGCGCCCCACGGGTTTGGGCGATCGGACTGAAAACCTTGTGGGCACAACTAGATGGTAAACCAAGTATTCTGTAAAAATTTCAGGTTAAAAAAAAAAAAAAAAATCCTACTGCCCAAACTGGCTCGGACGGCGGGCGGACATTTCGGTTTTGAAATCTGGACCTTTTGATACGGATGTCAAATTTTGAGGCCGATCGGAATCGTCGACCTCTGTCGCGATTGAATAGAATCTATTCTATTCGCCTAATTTTGGTTTATTATTCTTGGAATGATACATCTGATGTATCATTCCAAGAATAATAAACCAAAATTAGGCGACCCCATTGAAAATAAGAAAGTTGGGCGCAAGTGCGCCGATTTGCGCGCATCTCAGGTGGATCTCAATCCCACTAAGTAGTGGTAGCTAAACGCGGTCTCCGAGGCGGTAGAACAAATCGGCGTACCTATTTTTATCACTAGGAAGGCTTGTGTCATATGCTTGTAAATGTCCCCCACAGTTTGGGACATTTACATAACATTTATTTAATGTTACATTTACGTTATTTATGTAACATTTATTTAATGTTACATAAATATTATTGTCTGGAAGTAGCCCTTGTCGCCAGAAACGAAAGTTCCTTATTTACATTAAGAACGCACAACCGCTTGGCATTCACGTTTTAGTCTAACTATAATGGGGGGTTCGCATTGATTTTTTTCTATTTTTTTCTGAAAGTACTCCCTGAGAATGTAGGGAAAACAGTAGTCAGCCGCCTGAAATCGTTCCCAGAAAATTTAAATAATTTACTGAAAATTACGGCGTTTGAAAAACACGACCATGGAGGGAGCGTGGCGTCACTACCTCTTCAACCAACTGCGTAAGGGGATTTTTCCGCCCAGGGTTGCCACTCCACTACTCATCACAGAATAAAATTCAATTGAGCCATGAATCCTTCTGATAAGGCTTCAAATTTCAAGTATTGTGTATTATAATTAAAAGTTAATTATGTTTTCCGTCGTATCAAGTTATAATTGCTATAAATTTATCATATAAGCTGACGACACTAGCGCTCCGGGTGAGAGATTCACTGAAACTGTGACGTCATTACCTCAAACAGTGACTGGTGGGAAACGCTGGCCGATTCAAACTGTGCGTTTCGTTTTTTCGTTATATCTCCTACAATGATTTTTTTTCGTTGGTATTGGAGTGTGTGCACGTTACTTTTTAGCCATATTATTGAATGGTAGGGAAGATTTCCAAATCTAAAATCAATGCGAACTCCCCATTAGCCTGCAGTCCCTTCATGTAGGTAGGTACATTGAAGTTTCAATTTTTTTATTCAAACATTAAAATACGGTGGTACAAAAATTCGTTAGCCCATTAGACGGCAGACATCACAGAATGGGTCTCAGTAAAGGTGCCATGGTCGCTTAGCAGACAGAATCGGACTCCTATGAAGAAAAAGAAGAGTTTTCATTAGTCGGACTTTAAAAACCGGACGAACCCCCACAAGTTGGGCGAATTTGATAGGAAAAGAAGACTGCGGAGTGAAAAAAAAAAAAAAAAAAAAAAAAAAACTCGCTCGAAGGAGGAAGATGTGGAATAAGTAGAAATGGAAAGGAGCTTGGTAGGGTGGGTGGCCTTAAATAGCTGGGGAATTGGGTGGTAGGTTTTGCAAGCCGGGAGAAGAGTCTTCAGAAGTTCCCCCTTAAAAAAAGCACTTCGATCTAAGAAACTTTTCTTTAGGCTCCTCTTTCAGCCGTTATTAGCGAATCTACTTACCGCAAACGCTAAGTGATAAAAAGGAAGAGTCCGAAAAGGAGGGGGGGTATGAAAATTGTTTGCGGAAGTGGAAAGGGGAATGAGGGCGGTTAACCAGGGTTGCCAACCCCATTTCCCGATAACCGAGGAGGAAAACCCCCCGCTAAGCTGGGATGAAATGAGATGGTTCTGTCACTCACGAAATTCCACCAACGAAATAACTAACTAAACCACTAATTCTCAACGCGTCTGTATGTATGTGTGTCATGAGCCTACTCCTCCTAAACGGTAAGCAATAAAAATACGCCGATTTTTCTACAGTCTCTGCCTCCCAGACATCCGCTACTGGTAGGGTTGAGATCCCCCAAAAATGCGTGCCAATAGGCGCACTTGCGCCCAGCTTTCTTGTTTTCAATGGGAACCCCTGTTTTTTCCCACGAATTTGGATTCCTCGGCAAATTTAACGTCCGATAAGCGCGTTGAGTGAAATTTTTGGCGCGCGCAAATTCGTGCAACTACTTATTAGTACCTATCTTCATTGTTAATGGTCCGATTGAGTCGGCGTTTCCTCCGTATCCTACCTAGAGATCCGAATTTTAATACATAATCCCGAAAAAACCAGTTCTGACAATGAGCGAATTTAGACGGCAAGTTTAATTTGAACGATTCTTAATAAACATAAGGGGCCCGCCCATTGTTAGAATCGGACAGATCTGTGACGCCACGGGGGGGGGGGGGGGGGGGTTATAGGACCCGTCCCGACCTGGCGTTCTCTGTCCTTCCCCACTGCTCGGCGTTTGCACTGTCTCCTACCGAGCGATCCGAGTTTTAATACGAAATCCCGAAAAAAACGAATTCCGACGATTGGCGAATTTAATTTGAACGATTCTTAATAAAAATAGGGGGCATATATCTATCTTTTTTGTTTATGTCCTGATTGAGCCGGCGTTTCTTGGCCGAGCAAAGCGAGGCCTTCGGTCTGATTAAGTGGTCGGCCAAGCGAAGCGAGGCCTTATGTCTGAGTGGTAGTAAAAAGAATTATGAGTGTGGACATTCTCCCACGTGGGACACTCCAACGAACATCAGCGAACGTGAGAGGGAAGTGCTTCCTCGCCTGCCCGATGGCGAGCGACTGCTTACGAGAACAGCTCATCTCTTTGACCTCCTATCCAAAGTACATCAAAGGCAGATGGAAAAAACCCGAGTAGTACACGGGTGATCAAGGTTGAGAATCTTCGCCAAGAATGAGAATCTTCGCCAAAATAAGGAGGAGAATCTTCGTCAAGGTTGAGAATCTTCGCCAAGAGCTGCTCAAGCGAGGGTTCATTTATTGGTGAGGAGAAGTGCAGAACAGTGGATTTTATCGAGGTAACAAGCAGCTACACCTGCCAAGGTTATGAACACAGTCATTTTCTACTGGGAATAATGAGACGAAGATGTTCAGCCCCCAGTTGAGAGGAAGTGGCTAACTCAGTTCAACTCCAAGCAACCACTCAGAAGAAGACATGAACTGCCCAGCATATCAGCGATAGGGATGGGAAATCGGTAAGACGTATCGATTTTTTGAATCGATTCAGAATCGGATGCTCCAAATCGATTTTCCAAAAAAATCGCCATGTTTCGATTTTTTGGAAAATCGATTCAAAAATCGGTCTTAAAAAAAAGAAGTTTTTTTTAATGAGGGATAACGGTAGATATATTTAAAGTAGGTAGATTCAAGAAAAATCGTTAAAAAAATTTATTTAAAATTAAAATTGCATGAGTTTTCAAAAATTTTGATAATAAACATTTAATCAGACGAGTAATCAGTTTCACTGTCTGAAAAAGCCATGGCGGACGTGGCTGGTAACTAGCTAGTTTTGTTGTTATTAGCTATTATCATAATTTTTAATCGACCTAAGACTCGAAATTTGCTTGAATCACTTGAAATACTAAACTAATTTTTATAAATGACGAAAATCGATTCAAGATTTTTTTAAAAATCAGTAGTGAAAAATCGATTCACGATTTTCACAAAAATCGGAATTAAAAAATCGATTCAGCTAAAAAATCGGAACCTGAAGATCGATTCAAAAAAATCAAAAAATCGGAACAAAAAATCGATTTTTCCAAAAAAAAATCGGAAATCGATTCCCATCCCTAATCAGCGAGCAGTTTTAAGCAGGCCAGATTCAAACATAATGCAAGTGACTAGCTCTATCAATGTTGGATGCAGCAAATCATCACCCAGGATTACCCGATGAAGGAGCGGATCAACAGCGCCTTAATCTTTCAATACCCTTTAGTCAAGGGTATACATCAATTGAAGATAATCATCAGATAATTATGCATAAGTATATGATTTAAACTTACATTAGGAGTGGTGGGGGTGGGGGACCTGGACGACAGACGCCAGCATTCAGCCCCCCTCACTCTTTCGCCAGTTTTTGTCAAAAGAAGTTGTCTGGCCTTAGTTTCTCTGCCTTTCTGGAGTGATTGCTCTGTGAATAGTTGTGCGTAAGCATTAGTCCAGCCTTAGTTTCTCTGCCTTTCTGGAGTGATTGCTCTGTGAATAGTTGTGCGTAAGCTTCAGTCCAGCCTTAGTTTCTCTGCCTCCATGGACTGTAGTGATCTTCCTGTATCTTTCAGTACCCCCCCCCCCCCCCCCCCCCCGTATTGTCAACCATATTTTTCAATACGAAACCCCTCCTTCTTCAAATGCACTAAACCCAGGAATACCTTCGGGCTCGCAGTTTTCTCCTCTTTCTTTCATAGGCTTTTGGCTAAGGGATCGAGTAGGGTGTCGTTTTCGAAGTATTTTTGGACGTACAATCCATTTCTGGGGGTCCTGGAACGATCCGAATTCACTGTGGGGATCTATAGGGCTTTCATGGTGCTATAAATAGGATTTTTGAATATTCATTGACAGAATACATTTTTGCACAAGTAACCTACATCGAAGAATAATAAACCCTTGTGTAAAATTTGCAGCGACTCCGTGTCGCTACTCACCATTAATTTGTAAGTATATATTTTCTCTTTTGTTTGTACAAAATGTTTTTTACAATGGAAAAACAAACAGTCAATACCCATCACGTGCAATACCTATCCACAGTTATCCAGTCAAATCAAGTTATTTTTCACCCACACGCCACTCGATTTTCACACCAGTGTATTTGTCCATTTCCCACTCGCCAGCACCACAATGTTTCCGGCCATGTATCACAAAGATAGCCCTGGGTGATGATATTCCATCCCACACTCTCTCAAGTCACTACTTTGTGACTGTATACGCCTGATGAGGGTGGCCATCATGGCACCGAAAGCTTGCGCACAGTAAAGAAAAGAAAAGAAGTAAACGACTGGTTTGGTCAATCATCCCTCTCCATTTTACACCGACCAAGTCTCAGCACAACAAAGTTTTTTACAATATAAGTTTAGGTTAAGTATTGTTATATAAGTTTAGGTTAAGTATTGTATATATAAGTTTATTGTATATACAAGTTCTTTTTTACAATATAAGTTCAGGTTAAGTATTGTTATATAAGTTTAGGTAAGTATTGTATATATAAGTTTTGAAGTTCCCTTGTATCGCCGGAAGGATTCTACAAATAAAATCTTTTCATTTCAACCATTCTGGGAAACCTTGGCCAGTTTCCCTCATCCTGTGACCCTCCAAAAACAACTTTTTGCCTCCCCGCAATTTAAAATCTAATCTTCGTGTGGATGGTTGCGATGGAACCGCAGGATCTTGAAATGCAATGAAGAATTCAAAATATGCTTTTATTAGTCAAATAAAACCAACAAGGAACGGTTCGAATGAGCTCGATTGGATTAGTAGTAATCCGCAGGCAGCAACTGTTTTTCATTTTTGGGGGCAGCGTATTTCGTTAGAAGGTCGTGTTTTGAAATGGCTTTGTACGCTTCGGAATGCGTATGGTACTTTTCCAGCAATCTCAACCCCTTTTCCACCAGAGTGTACACCCCTGGGAGGCCAAACCGGCCGCAAGAAGGGGCCGTCGTGAGGATGGCGACGACGCTATTGGAGATCTGTTCGCAGTACACGGCAGAGCCCTGGTCTCTCCAGCAGAGATCGACGAAGGTGAGGGTCTTGAAGCAGATTTGAGTCCGGTTGACGGGCCAGGAGCCGCAGGCTGATTCGTCGTCGACGCAGTAGATGGCCCTGCACTGTTCGAAAGGCACGTAGACGACTTGGTGATGGAGGAGTCTTCCGTCGAGAATCCGCCACCCGCTTATGTAACACTGGAGGGCGAACGGGTCCACTTCGAGGACATCCACCTCTTTGAGGAGCGTATCTTCCACTTCGTCAGCCCGCCCTTGACCAAAATGCAACGGAATTGGTAGAATGCTCCTTTTGAACGAGAAACCAGGGCGTCCTCCGTGGTCGTACGGCTTCAAAGTGATTAAAGCAATGGTTTCTCTGAAGCCATAAGGACTTCTTTTGATCGAGTTTATGCTGTCTGGGACGTAATTTTCATTAAACACCATATTATCGTCCGCCGGCTCTGCGTTAGGCCCCATCCGAATCTCCTGCACCTTCCTCACCTCCATCCACGACGGCAAATCCGCCTGGCTCCAAATCTCCAAAGCCCACACGCTCCCAGCAACCACTTGGACGTTCTCAATGTGCTCGTAGAATCTGTGCTTCATCCCGTATTTGCTCCGCCTTAAAAATGAATCCATACTCGCGAGGACGTGCTTGTTAGTCAGAATGGACCCGGTGGCGAAGAACTCTTTGGTGTAGCGGGTCACATAGTGGAGGCTGACCGTCCACGGGAAGTGGAACTTCTTGGACGGACGAGGGCCCAAGTAATGATTTTTGTTCGGCGCCGAAGACACCTCAGCGGCCAAGAAGATCACCAACGCAGTCAAGTACATTTTGACTAAGGACGGAAATTGAACACGAAAAATCCACCGTTGATGGTTTCAATCATATGTTTAAAATGGTCCACTGTACAAATAATCCTGGTAAGCAACCTGGATTTTGTTGTTGTCAAAAAATCAAATGAGGTGTTGTTTTATGGGAAACTCGCTTCGCTCGGCCAGCCTCTTTTTCAAGCAGGGGGAGCTCGCTTCGCTCGCCCAAGGGATTACATACTAAAATTGGGATCGCCAGGTAGGATAAGGAGGAAACGACGACTCAATCGGACAGTAAACAACGAAGATCGGAAGAGTTGCGGGGATAAGCACATATTAAATATGCAAAAACAAATTTTGTGCTCTGCGCAGAGGACGCGCAACGGGTGTGCGCAAATGTGCGCGGGATTTTAATAGCCTTTATTATACCGGCTTGCAGCAGCCTATGAAGCAGTCTATCTTGTGGCATGCGTTGAACACGCATATAGCCCCATAGATTCCGACTATGGAGTCGGATTCTTCTGAGACCCCATAAATGGATTCTTAGTCGAAAATCACTTTGAAAACGACACCTCATCTGACCTCCTAGGCTTAGTCGTTGAAAACCCCCATTCGCAGCCCCATAAATCCCCAAGGCGAGGTCGGATTTGTCAGAGACCCTCATAAATTGATTCTACGTCTAAAATCACTTTGAAAACGACACCTCGTTCTACTTCGTAGCCAAGGCCATTCGAAACCCCCATTTGTAGCCCCATGAAAGCCCCATTGATCCCCACTGTGAGGTCGGATTTGTCAGAAACCCTTATAAATGTATTCTACGTCTAAAATCATTTTGAAAACGACACCCCATTCATCCTCCTAGCCGAAGACCTTCAAAGGCACCATTAGTTGCCCCATAAATCCACACGGTGAGGTTGGACTCGTCAGATACACTCATGAATGGATCCTACGCCTGAAATCATTTTAAAAACGACACCTCAGTTGACCTCCTAGCCAAAGTCGTTCAACACCCTCATTTGTAGCCCCATTGAAGCCCCATAGCTCCCCACGGTGAGTTCAAATTGGTCTGAGACCCCTAAGAATGGACTCCAAGAACAAAACTACATCGTAAACGACACCCCATTCATCCTCCTAACCGAAGACCTTAAAATGCCCCATTAGTAGCCCCATTAAAGCCTCATACATCCCCACGGTGAGCTCAGATCTGTCTGAGACCCTCTTAAACGAATTATACGTCTAAAATCACCTCGAAAACGACACCTCATTTGACCTCCTAGCCCTTAGTCGTTCAAAAGACCCAATTGCAGCCCCATAAATCTCCACGGAGAGGTCGGATTTGTCAGAGACCCCCATAAATTTATTCTGCGTCTAAAATCATTAATTGATTTAAAAAAATTTAAAAACGACACCCCATTCATCCTCCTACCGAAGACCTTCAAATGCCCCATTAGTGGCCCCATAGATCCCCATGGTGAGGTGGGATTTGTCTGAGACCCTCATAAATGTATTCTACGTCTAAAATCACTTCGAAAACGACACCTCATTTGATCTCCTAGTCGTTCAAAAGCCCCATTGTAGCCCCATAGATCCCCCATGGTGAGGTCGGATTTGGCTGAGACCATCATAAATGGTTTATACGTCTAAAATCACTTCGAAAACAACACCTCATTTGACCTCTTGGCCCTTAGTCGTTCAAAAGCCCCATTGGTAGCCCCATGAAGCCCCATAGATCCTCGTTGCGTAGGCATTTCCAGCGTTTCATGTTCTCAGTGGCACGCAGTGAGAATTGGGCTAATTCATTTCGTTCGGAAAGATGTTTGGGAATCGGCGAGGCAGTTGAGGGATCGGCGGTAATGGGGGTTGGAGTGTTTGGGGGCGGCGATGGGGTCGAGGGTGGAAATGAGCTCTTGAACCGACAATGGGTTCAAAAATATGAAGGAAAACGGGAGTTGAGTGGAAGGAACGTGGATGGTGAGGAGGAGGATGAAGAGGAGGATGAGTAGGTGAAGGTGGCGGAGGGGGATTGATGAGGATGAGTAGGCGAGATGAGAGATTCGAGGCGTTGAAGCTGTAGCAGATGTCGGAATGGAAGGAAAACGAGCCTTTTTGGAGGGTAAGAAAGGAGTGAGGATGTCCTTTGAATTTCGGCGGGGGTTGTTCCAGGAGGGTTTTCTCGAGGACACTTTTCTACTGGCGGGATTGACATTGAGGGGAAGGCAGTCGTGCGGGGAGGGGGGGGAGATTGAATGCTTAGGGAGAGATGAAAAACAAGAGCGTCACGTGAGATGACGCTAGAAAAACATTTTTTTTTTTTTCAAGGAAAAAAAATTCCATCACCCTACACCTCTCTTGAAAAGCCTAAGTGGTTGTATGGGGCGAGCAGGAAGTCGGCCCTTGTACCAGTTTTATCGTGTGTTGGCGTCTTCATTGCTGCGTCATCTTTCACGTCCTGGCTCGCCGCGTATCAGGTATCAAAATGGTGGACGAACATCGATCGAGCATCGGCGGGAGACGTCGACGTAAGGGGGGGGGGGGGGGGGGGGTGAATGATGATGACAGAAATGGTTGTGATGGGATCTATGTAGGGCGTGAAACCGCCGTAATGAAGACTTTCATAGGGGAGGAATGTCCTGAAGAGGAACACGATAGCGAAAGGCACACTTCGACTGCCACGCCAAAGGAGAAAATGCGCAACATCAACAATGTCCTTCGAACGTTCCAACCCAACAATAAGTGGGTCTGATTTTGATAATGGGATCCTCCAGTGCAATTTGAACTTTTGGCGAGACACCAAAAATTGATTTTGGTTTATTATTTTTGAAATACTACACCTATGTTTTCGCGACGGAGGTCGACGACTCCGATCGGCCTCAAAATTTGACATTATCCGTTTCAAAAGGTCCACATTCTAAATCCAAAATGCCCGTTCGCCGTAGGCTGTTTTGGGCAGTAGGAATTTTTTTTTTTTTTTTTTTTAATCTGAAATTTTGACAAAATACTTAGTTTACCATCTAGTTGTGTCCGCAAGGTTTTCAGCCCGATCGCCCAAACCCATGGGGCGCTATGGAGCTATAATGGGGCTACGGGAGGTTTTTTTTGAAGGTTTTTAGCTATGGGATCGAGTTAGGTGTCGTTTTCGAAGTATTTTTGAACGTAGAATCCATTTTTGGGGGTCCCGGAACGATCCGATTTCACTGGGGCGATCTTTAGGGCTTTCATGGGGCTAAAAATGGGATTTTTGAAGGATCCTAGGATGTTAAATATTTTTCGAGTAAAAAATAAAGAATTTTCGTAAATAAACTTTTTTGAAAAAAAAAAAAACAATAAAAAAAAAAATTTTTTTGAGATAAAAATCCAAAAAAATTTTTTTTTTAAATTTTTTTATTGACAGAATTAAATTTCTGCACAAAAACGTACATCAAAGAATAATAAACCCTTGTGTAAAATTTGCAGCGTTTTTTTGATGGCTTTTAGCTATGGCATCGAGTTAGGTGTCGTTTGCGAAGCATTTTTTTGGATGTAGAATACATTTTTGGGGGGTCCCGGAACGATCCGATTTCACTGTGGCGATCTTTAGGGCTTCATGGGGCTAAAAATGGGATTTTTGAAGGATCCCAGGAGGTTAAATTTTTTTCGAGTAAAAAATGAAGAATTTTTGAAAAAACAATTTTCTTAAGAAAAAAATCCAAAAATCATACTGTTGAAAAAAAAAAATTTTTTTGTCCGAAATTTTTTCTTTTGACACAGAAATAATTTTTGCACAAGTAACCTATATCAAAGAATAATAAACCCTTGTGTAAAATTTGCAGCGTTTTTTTTTAAAGGAACCGCGAACTTGGATTCCGAGTAGAAAGCCACTCACTGACCAATGAAAAATCGGACTGGAGGCTGCCAGCTGACAAGTGGGTTATCAAAGCGCAGGTTAGATTAACGGGAGGCGGGTGGTCCGGGGGGGTCAAAAATCGATATTGAGTTAGCATTTTCAAAACTAGACAATTTTCTGAATTAAAAAATGTAATTTTCAAATTTTTAGCTCAAGTAGAACAGTTGAAAAGCGCGCGGAAACACTCTGATTTTCTTGATTGAATGTTTCTCATACAGAAAGCCAAATAAAACTTAAAAACTTAAATTCGCTTCTTCGCTTGAAATTCATCGTAGCTCACCTGGAATCTTTTCTACTCATTAATGATTAATAATTAATTAAGTGAATTATTCACTTAAAACGTAGTCCGGGTTGTTGGCATAAAATTCAGCAACCATCTCAGTCACAATTTCGGGTGAGTTGCCGTCGATTCGAATTTAACGTCAACAACCAAAACAAGATCGTCAGGTTACATAATTGTGCAAAAATTAATTCTGTCATTAAAAAAAATATTTTTGAAAAAATTAAAAAAAAATTCTCTACCTATATTGTTTAGACGGATGTGGGACCTCGAAAAAATGGACTTTGCGTCCAGAATAACTCAGAAAACGACACCGTATTTGACCTCCAGGGATCCTTCAAATCTCATTTTTAGCCCCATAGATCCCCAAAGTGAAATCAGATGGTTCCGGGACCCCCGAAAATGGATTCTACGTCCAAAAATACTTCAAAAATGACACCTAACTCGTCCGCATAGCCGGATAGTCAGTAATTTAATAGGATGAATTGCATTTTCCCCAGCCAAATTGCAGTGTGGGGTAAATGCGGGTGTAAAAGAATGGGGTAAAATAAAAAACTATTGAAATTATTTATAAAAAAATTGAAAAAATCATCAAAATTTATTAATTTATTCAAATGAAATTCATATTGAAATTTCAAATAAAAATTTAAATTTGTATTAAATATTTCATAAAATTTATTATAGAAATTCTTATTAAATTTTTTTAATTAGAAATACACTATTTTGTTATCTACGCGTGGAATTCCTTCTATAAATTCTTCCAGCTCCGAAATCCAGGCCTCCAGTGCAAATTATTCACGCAAGAAAGTCATTTGAAAATTGACGGGTTTTTTACCAGCCGGCGCGGAAAATTTCATTTTGCCCACACAAAAAAAAAAAAAAAAAAAAAAAAATGGACTAGGAAGGAAAACGTTCTGTTCGTCGTGAAGCGGGCTGAGTATTTACACGAGGTTTTCACTGCAACTTGAGGCCTTTTACGGGGGTTTTTCCCGGCCGTTTCCACATTCGCCCCGAATTGGTGGGGCAAATGCGATCGATGAGAAGTGAACCTTTTGCGTAACTTGAAGTGTGCACCCTAATCTACGTAAAAAACGCTGCAAATTTTTCACAAGGGTATATTTTTCTTTGATATAGGATACTTGTGCGAAAATATTTTTGTCATTATGGAAATATTTAAAAAATTACAAAAAAAAAAAATCTGTAAAATGTTTTGACAGATGTGGGAATTCGAGAAAACTGATTTTGCCTTCAAAAACTACTCGGAAAACAACACCTTATTTGACCTCCAGGGATCCTTCAAATCCCATTTTTAGCTCCAAAGCTCCATAGATCCCCAAAGTGAAATCAGATCGTTCTGGGACCCCAAAAAATGGATTCTACGTCCAAAAATACTTCGAAAACGACACCTAACTCGATCCCATAGCTAAAAGCCTTCAAAAACCCCCCTCCCATAGCCCCATTTTAGCCCCATAGCGCCCCACGGGTTTGGGCGATCGGGCTGAAAACCTTGCGGGCACAACTAGATGGTAAACCGAGTATTTTGTCAAAATTTCAGATTTGAAACCTACGCATCTTGAAATGATAAATTTTGAGGCCGATCGATTCAGTTCAATCCTGAGGATAATAAACCTCAACGACACCTAACTTGACCTCCTGGCTAAATACCTCCATGGTGCACAATCCGAACGTTTGTCGTCGTGACATCTTTTATTCAACGATAAATTCTCGTCCAGTTCAGCTTTTGTTGTGTCCCGAGTTATTTTTCACGCTGATGCAGCAGTTTCTTCGGGAAAGGGGGGGGGGGGGACCTCGTTGAAAAACCGACTTCAGCCTATAAAAATTATTTTCACGGTATAAAAAGCCTCACAAGCCATCACCCATTATAACCGTCTCTCGTTCGCCCCCTTTGTGTAGTGGTGGACGTTAATTTTTTATAGCTCACAGAAGCTCGTGGCGTCCGTTGAGAGGAAGTGCTTGTTAGACGAGTGAGCTTCATAAAGATCCACTCCCTCATTCCATCACTCCCTCTCTCGTCCTCCCTTTATCTTTCTTCCTCTCTCCCTCACCAAAAAGTTACTCCATTAGAGTTTTGATACCGTCAGTTTTTTTACACAATGACGAGTCGACCAAACTTCATAACGGACCTCACCACTCAGAACACGACCCTTTTTAATAATTGTGTGCCACGGATCGATCTAAATAAACTTAAAAAAAAAAAAAAACCTACCCACTTCATAAAGTTCCCCCCAAAAATGCGCTCCGATAGGCGCATTTGCGCCCAACTTTTTTACTTTAAATGGCAACCCCTAATTTTTTACGTCGGATTTGGATTCCCCTGCCCGTTTTACGTCCTACGGCGCTCAATGTTCAAAGAGTGAAAATCCGTGCAACTATCCCTATCTTTGTTGTTTATGGTCCGATTGAGTCACCGTTTCCACTTGATTTCTCCCGAGAGATCCAAATTTTAATAGTAAATCCCGAATGAACGAATTTCGACGATCAGTGAACTTGAACGGGGAGTTTAATTTGAACGATTCTTAATCAACATAACAGGATCCTAAGCGAGTGGGGCCTGTGAAGTCTGTGCCGCCAATGGGAGGCGTCCGTCTATATTTGACCTTATAGGGGCGCCTGCAAGGTCTATGAGATCTTCCTCAGTCCCAACTCTGTACTGGTGTCGGCTAAGGTCGAGATATCGTTTACGGAAACGGTTCATTCCTCACTCATTTCAGATATTTTCTGGTGTGTGGGAAGACGATTCCTCTCTCTATTCCAAAGATTGGGAGGTTTTTAGGCACTTGAAGTTTATATAGGTCAGCACTTGGAAAATATTTGCCCTCCCAGGATCCTTCAAAAGTTCCATTCGAAGATTCCCACGGTGAAGTCGGATCGTTCTGTGACCCCCCAAAAATGTATTCTACGTCCAAAAATACTTCGAAAACGACACCTAACTCGACTCCATAGCCAAAAGCCTTCAAAAAAACCCTCCCGTAGCTCCATTTTAGCCACATAGCGCCCCACGGGTTTGGGCGATCGGGCTGAACACCTTGCGGGCACAACTAGATGGTAAACTGAGTATTTTGCCAATTTCAGATTAAAAAAAAAAAATCCTACTGCCCAAAACGGCCCGGACGGCGGACGGACATTTCGGTTTTGGAATCTTGGAGTTGTGGGGAGGTGTGTGAAATGACTAGTCGTTCTTTCGTGGCCAAGCTTTCGGGTTATAATTAACCATCTTCAGGGCTCTACAAAAAAGAACAAACATGCCGTTAGGGTCCAGATGTCATTAAGCTGCACAGTGATTCTTAGATTATAAATGTTACAAACCTTAAGTTACAGTGCGTTGTTACATTTCAGGTTCCTCCATCCCAGTCCTCGACCATATGCCAGAGCGCCAGGGTAAATTTGCAATAACTCCCTGGGTGGGTGGATGTCATGTTTAATAATATTAAACGGTTGTTGTTGGGGTTCCAGGTGGTTGTTTTGATGCGTGGGAGGGGGCGATTTAAGTCGGATTTGCACAGAACTACTTGAATTTAACTAAAATTGCGATGGGGAGTTGTTGGCTTGCGACTGCGACCATCATAAGGGGAGGTGGTGTTTTTTTTATGTACCCTGGCGATGGCTATGGCTGATGATCGAAGTAGGGGAGGGGATTACATAGTTTCTATTGCTTACGTTCTTATTTGAGTAGAGGGGTTGTACTATTTTTAGTTATTAGCAAATAACGGGATAAATTGGGTACCTAGGTGCTGGATGTCATTTTTTATATTCATAGTGTTAGGGTGTTTGAGGGTATTTTCGTAAATTCGGCGTTTGAAGGTAATTGGTTCTTCAGCTAGAGAGGTAACTTTGTGAAAATCGGGTTCATGTTGATGATTAATACAATGCTGGTCTAAGGCCGTCTTTTCTATTTTATTTTGGAAGTTGTAGCTATGTGCATAAATTCTTTTACTTAAGTTATGCATACTTTCCCCTATACTTGTTCGCAATTTTGGCTTTTGCATGGAATGTTATAAATGTTGAATCTAGTGTTAAGGGTTGGTTCTGGGTCTTTAAGTGGCGGCAAATGAGTTTTTAGTTTGCTGTTGTATGACCAGGAGATTTTGTAATTTTATTTTTTAAAGATGTTTTTAAATTTGTGGGCCCAATCGGTACGATAGCGTATAGCAGGGGTTCCCAAAAGGTGGTCCGCGGACAACCAGGGGTCCGCAAACGTTGGTGTGGGGGTCCGCGAGCTGCATCCAAAAATTAATATTTTAAGCTATTCTACCAGGAACTCAAATAATACAAGCCATCAATTGAATTGAATAGATGAGCGCAACCTTTTTGTTATTACGCGAGAGAAACTAAGAAACAGTAGGTATCTAGCGACCAAACTATGCCACACAACACATCATCCACGTGATGCTCATTACGTAAACAACTGCACCCTAACGACCGATGCGTAATAAAACCTTATGCCGATCAGAGGTAACGAACGGCTCAGGCTGCAAAAATCGTTTTGGAGTCGTTGGAATCAGCCTGAAAAGCTCATTCCATAGACCCTTGTACCAACGAAATCGGACAAAAACTTTCGTCCCGCTTTTGAGGCCTCCTTAGTTACACATCAGAGATAAACAACTTTCGTCGTGAAGGACCTCCCGAAAACTGATGAAGGGGATGAGGGAGGGAAAATCAAGATAGCCTATAACCACCCCCCGAACTCGCTGATGACAATGAGACCACCCTCATGAAAATCTGTTGAGCCGCTCGGGCGTGATGCTCTGTACACAAAAAAAAAACAAAAAAAAAAACATACATGTCGAAGAGGTGAGCGCACCTTTCCATTTTTTGGAAAAGGGTTGCGCTAAAAAATGGCTGTTTGTAGCCGGAGTTTCCTGTAAAGCGTGAGAGGCCGTACTTGCGACGCGACACCCCGTTTCTACCAGAATGAAGGGATGTCCGATTCTCAAAAATAATCGCGATTATTTTTTCAAAAAGAATCGATCGATACATCTGAGGATCGATTGTTTTCCCAAATTATTTATTAAATTTCAAATTTATCAGAAGAAGAAGAAGCATTACCAACATATTACGTTACGAAACCTGAATTCCAATTACTAATAAATCCAACTGCAAACCAGCACTATTACGTACGAAAAGGTAGTGGTTGTTGTGCAACTGTTTCCAAATGTAAAATAAATGTAAAAATAAATAATTATTTGCAACAATCAATTGATTTTTCCCTTGTGATATATACTTACACCTAGGTATAAGCAAACGGGGAAAAACGTTTTTACAACAAAATTATATATATAATTTACATATATAGGGGGTCCTCAATACATTTGTGGTTTGTTAACGGGTCCGTGACAAAATTTTATGGGAACCCCTGGCGTATAGAGATGAATTTACTGGAGTCTTTATTTACTTCTTTATCCTGTATTTGTTGCATTTCTGGTTTACTATGTGGGTGTTTATGGGGGTATCTGCAGATGTGTTCTTAGGTTTTTTAAAATAGTGGGTAATGGAGTATTTAGAGGGGTAGTATGGTTTGCGTGCTGCTATACGAATGGGTCTGGTTGTTCCTTAAGTTTTTGACTTTTTTCTCGAAAAAGGTTGTTGAGAATTGAAATATTGTAGGGTCGAATTTACTATTTCTTACTGGTCAGTTATTGTTTCTGTGTTTTTGTTGTTTGCTGAGTTTGAAGTCAATTAGTTTTTTATCTGCTTTTTTAATTTGCGATTTAATAGTTCGAGGGGGGGGGGGGAGTTGTTGTTGGCAAATATCTTTTCTAGCTTTGCTTTTACGGAGTTGCGGTACTTGGGTGAGGTTAAATTCAGTGCTGTAAACGCATAATTATATAGTAAATTATGTTTAAATTGTGTTGGGTGGCTAGAAGTGGGATTTATTAATTTACCGTTTGTAGAGCCCTGAAGATGGTTAATTATAACCCGAAAGCTTGGCCACGAAAGAACGACTAGTCACACACCTCCTATAACCCCACAACACCAACAAGGCCAGATAAGCCAAGGAGGAAAGAACAAGACCGGTTTTGGAATCTCTTGAAACGGATAATGTCAAATTTTGAGGCCGATCCGAGTCGTCGACCTCCGTCGCGATTACATAGGTGTATAAACCAAAATTAGTGTAATTTAAAAATAATAAAAATTGTTTGCGTACCTAGCTGGTTTGATTAAAGCAGAGGGGTGTCCTTGTTGAGCAAATTCACACTTTTCATCAACATAATCTTTCGGCCAGCTTTCAAACTCGGATGTTAGCGCGTGTTGATGTTGACGGGGTTGTTGCTGGGGGGGGGGGGGGGTGTTATATTATCGAAGAATACGAGAGTGAGTTGGCGTCGTCGGAAAAGGTCGGAATTGAAATTGGGAAAAGGGAAAATCCGAAGTTGACCCGAGATGGTACGAAGAGTTTGCGGGCGTTATGGAGGAAGTTTTCCCGGTGGGGGGGGGGGGGGGGGGTCAGAGTGAATGGAAAGGACGGCCGTCTTCGCTCCTCCCGCCGGGGGTAAAGTTTCGGGGGGGTCTTTTCAGAAAAGGGAAAATCCCACAATAAGAAGAGAGACTGCGGAGAATCGGACGGGGATTAGTGAATAAACCGGACGACAGAGTTGGGGGGGGTAGTGATCTGGGGAGGGGGGCACAGCGGGATCCGCCACTCGGGCTCTGAAACAGAGTGGGCCCATCCCAAACCCACGTACTATCCCCCTTCGTCCCTCCACACACAAAGTACTATCCCCCCCCCTCTCACACCACTCTCAGTAATTCAATAGGCAAGTTGGCCGGTGGAGAATCCCCCTCCGCTCATTTCCCCAGCGTCGGCGAAGCTTTACTCTCCCCCCCCCTCCACCGCCGGTCCCATCAATTCGCTCTAATACCCCCACCCACGCACGCACCCAAATTCGTTTTCCCCGGCTTAACGCAGGCTTCCCTTTGCCCGGACAGTAATTTCATTACCACCGTGTGAGGGGTGAGAGGAGGGGGGGGGGGGGCTTTTCGGAAAATTTGCGGGCAAGTAGCGGAAGTTTACGAGCTTTCAACATATTGACGACACCAACCCGATTAATACTCGCACAACTAGTTGGCAACTCCGCAAACGGTTTAAAATCACCGCCAAAGTTGATAACCAATCGGGGTTATATCTGTCAAAGTCAAACGCTCCGGGAAAACTTCGAAATGGTTGTTGATATTGGAGACTTTCCCATCCGTTGTTAAAATTAGGTTTCGCAAAGGTTTAACCGCTCATAATATTTAGCAGTTTTAAACTCGCACTAACTTTCTATCTTTCGGGAAAAACGGCCGCGATTTTCAAAATTGAACAGGTTTAAACACGATCTGAAGTTTGAATTAAATTAAAATAAATAGTACAAAAATAAATAAAATACAAAAAAAAAATAAATAAATAAAATAAAAAAATAAGAAAAAAACAAACAAACAAAATACATGGGCACAAAAAACAAAATAAAAAATCCCCCCCGAACGCTGTACAAAAGGGTTTATTATTCTTTGATATAGGTTACGCGTTAGAAAACCAATAACTGCCAAATGAATCGTGAATAAACTAAAACTGTGTCAATGGAACAAATTTTGGAGAAAAAAAAGTCGTTTTTTGTTGTCGAAATTTCATGCCTTTACTTTGGCACATAAACGAAAAAAGCGTTAAACAAATGCGTTAAAACAAGCCATCAATTGAATTGAATAGAGGAGCGCAACCTTTCTGTTACTACGAAACCAAAACCGTAGGTAACTAAGAATTCGTAACTTGACACACTGGGTATCTAACGACCAAACTATGTCGTCGGGATCGGACGAATCGTCGACGACGGAGGTGATTTTGATAGCCTATAACCACCCCAGAACTCGCTGATCACAATGAGACCACCCTCATGAAAATCTGTTCAGCCGTTCGGGCGTGATGCTGTGATACACAAAAACACACACACACACACACAAAAAAAAAAAAAAAAAAAAAAAAACACCATGAAGAGATGAGCGCACCTTTCCATTTTTTGAGGGAAAGGTTGCGCAAAAAAAGCGTTACGGTTGGTTCCCTAGCAACGACTAAACTAAAGACGTAAAATAATAATAGGATATTATCCTAATGTGTTGCAGACTCGTATGCAAGCGTGGTTCACACAACAGATTCTGTTATATTAGGTTTAAATTTTGTTGATGAAACAACAAAATGCATGACTCTACAATTTCAACATCAGAATCATTTACCATAGATATTTAAATCGAAATTTAAAACTGGATTTCCAAAAAACGGCCATTAAGAATTTCAATAAAGTATAAAAGATCTGTACACATCGGACAGATGTGGGGCCTCGAAAAATGGATTATGCGTCCAAAATTACTCGTTTTAAATTTTTTTGTCGGGAAAAAAGTTTTTCAACAATTCTTTTTCACTCGGAAAATATTTGACCTCCTGGGATCCATAAAAAAAATCTCATTTTTAGCCCCATGAAAGTCCTATTGATCGCCACAGTGAAAGCGGATCGTTGCGGGACCCCAAAAAATCGATTCTACGTCCAAAAATACTTCGAAAACAACACCTAACTCGACCCCACAACCAAAAACCTTCAAAAACCCCTCCCGCAGCCCCATTTTAGCCCATAGCGCCCATCGGGTTTGGGTGATCGGACTGAAAACCTTGCAGGCACAACTAGATGGTAGACCAAGTATTTCGTCAAAGTTTCAGACATTTAAGATATTAAAAATAAAATAGTAGGAAAGTATTTTTAAAACGCTGCAAATTTTTCACAAGGGTTTATTATTCTTTAATGTAGGTTACTTTTGCAAAAATTGTCAATGTTTCAATGAAAAAAGTTTGAAAAAAAAAAAAAAAAATTTTGGGGGGATTTTTTTTTTCAAAATTTTTGTTTTCTTCAAAAATTCTTTATTTTTTACTCGAAAAATATTTGACCTCCTGGGATCCTTCAAAAATCCCATTTGTAGCCCCACGAAAGCCCTATAGATGGCAACAGTAAAATTGGAACGTTTCGGGACCCCAAAGACGGATTCTACGTCCAAAAATTCTTCGAAAACGACACCTAACTCGATCCCATAGCCAAAAGCCTCCAAAAAAACGCCTACCGTAGCCCCATTTTAGCCCCATAGCGCTAAAACGGGTTTGGGCGATCGGACTGAAAATCTTGCGGGCACAACTAGATGGTAAACCAAGTATTTCGTCAAAATTTCAGATATTTAAAATAATAATAATAAAATGCTAGGTAAGTATTTAAAAAAAAAACTAAAAGAAAAACCAAATTTGAGATTTACAATGAAATAATAATAATACTATTATTTAATATTGAATATTAAATTAATATTAATAGGTTAAATATGAAAATTATTTTTAATTTTGTAAATTTTAAAAGAGACATTTAATTTTCTTTTCAAATTATTTTATTTACTTTATATATATTTTTATTTAATTTGTATCAAATGGACGAGACATTACGTACAAAAAACGTTGTTTACCTAATGATACAATTTTCGACATTCAGTCGTCATCAGTATCTGGCCTTTTTATTTAATTTAATGTTCTACAACATTTAATGTTCTTTTCAAAATATTTAATGATTATTTTTACATTATTTGGAAATCTTCATTTTTTCTTGATTTTTCTTTTTAATTATTTGTATTTTATGATTTTATTTGATTTAATTTAGTTTTTTTTTTTTTATGCTAGCAGCGTTTTGGCCATTTATGATCTTCCACTTTCTGTCCCTCTTCTTTTCGTCCAATTTCGTTTCTTCTTCCCACATCAGCACTTTTCCTTCTTTCCGTTCCCCCGAATTGGCTTTATTCCATATTCGCCCCGCCTCGCCCAAGTTTCCGGGTATGAAAAAGATGCGGCAAAAAAAGAAAAAGAAAAAAGGAACAAAGGCAAATAGAATCCGAGTAGTTCGGCGGGAGATTGTTTACCAGTGCATTTCCTTGATTATGGAACCTTCTCGCCGGAGAATTCTGAAACCTCCCGGCAAATATCTTCCGGGTGGGTTTTCAGGGCCTTTCGCTTTCATCCTCCGCCTCCTATTGTTTTCCGTTTCTGTTTTAGCTGCTTCGTCGCCCTTTTAGTTTTCTCCTTCTGCAGAAAACATCCTACTTTTAATCTCAAGTTGTTTGTCGGAGCCTGTTGAGTTGCCCTTGAAAGCGACGAAGGGTAACCTTAACAATCGTCGTTTCGTCCTTCGATCCGCGTATGTCAACGCGAAAGATTCGCTCTTTGAAAACGTCGTAATTCATCATTTCTAACGACACATTTGGGTTCAGCACCCTATAAAACCCCCTACACACATTTTTACTTCAAACATCCGTATTGTTGCGTGCAGAACTGTTTGTCGTGTTCCTGAAGAGACTTACCTCCCCTTGTCGGGTATCGGCTGTCCATTCGGGCCATACCAGGTGGCGTTTTCCTGGCCGACAATGCAGGTCACGATGTAAGTGTGGTTGACGTATCTCTCCGTTTCCTCCACTCGGGGAACCAGCTCGATTTCGCTCAAAACTCCGCCTGTAAAACAATCGGTATCGTTTCAGTGGCAGGTTCGACGTTGCGGAAGAAGTTGTAGGGAGGAGACATCGGGTGTGTTGGTGGTGGTGTGTTTGGGGGGGTTTATATCGAGATATGTTTGCGGTGAATAATGTTCGGGACGAGAGATACCTATCCAGAATAGACGGTAGATCCCCCCGGCGTCGATAAAACGCTTTCGTTGGAGGGGGTGCAGCAGTGTTTCGACCCTATGACATTTTTTTCTTTTCATCTAAATACATTGTATTTAGATGAAAAGAAAAGAAAAGTCAAAATCAGCAACAACAAAAAAAAAAAAAAGGTAAGTAGCTAACGAAAATATCGACAGCGAAGAAGTAAAACCGTCTAAGTTGAAAATTCCAAATTTTTCAGGGGACGAAAAAAACCGTATATAACAATAGTCGCTACCTCAAATGACTCCAGGCTAATGGCAAAAATCTATCTAAGCCAAAAATTTGCAAATATTTGCGTTACTCAGGTTTTCATTCCCTTGTTTCCAACTTAAGTGGTTTTATCACGTTATTATTTGAACTTTGACATCAACTTAGACGGTATTACACTTAAACTTAGACGGTATTAGGGGAAGGGCGGCTACCTTCAACCATTGGCGATTTGTCCGCCATGATGAACGTTTTTAGGACTGAGAAAATTACGACAGGAAGAAGAAGTGAAGAAGACATTGTAACCGTATTTTGGAGGTTTCAGCTTATTTGTGTGGCTTCAAGCAAGCCACTGGCTTGCTGCAGTTTAAAACGTGTTTTCTAGCGATGCAAAGTTTGTAAAATCATAATTTTTGTTGCTCTGTTGTACATGTCAGAATATTTATTTTGGAATGAACTCTGCATCTTCAGATTCATAATTTACTCTAGTTTGAGGAACAACTTGAGTTTTTCTGATTGCATGCTCTCTTTGAAGGTCAAGTCACTCTTAGTTCAAAAAGTGAGGGTGGGGTAGATTCAACCAGAACGAAGTGGGGTACCTTCAACCACTTTTTTTTTTGAGTGGTTGAATCTACCCCATCTATTGGGTACCTTTCAAAATTGCTTAGTTATTCTGAATTCGTATTTTTCTTTGTGATGAAACTAGAACTAGTAATAACTTTAATAACTTTATTAGTAAAAGCTGTGATGCAATAGAAGAGAGAATTCACAGATGTAATGAAGAACGTTTTCAAAAGACTGGGATATTTAGTTTTAGAAAAAAGAGAGAAATAAATTATACAATGAGCTCCTTGAATGAATAAAAAAAAAAAATCCTGGAAAGCTCATGCTTCGATAGTTTCGAAAATGAGTCAACATTGCAGATATAATATAATATATAATAATATAATATAATTCATAGGGCCTTTGGAAAAATATAATACATATTTGAATTGCGAGGCCTGGAGGGGGGGGGGGTACATGATGTCGGCTGCTGGATCATTTTTTGATCTCTCTCTCTCGCATCTATGCAAGTTAGGCAACTTTGCTATGCGAAGAGACGACCCCGAAATTAAAAAATCGGGGCAATCAACAGAGAAGGTTATTCAAAAATCGAGCATCGAGTTATCGACATTTCTAAAACCGTTCTGCACGTAATTATACAGATTTTCGAACTAACAATTTATGTAGGGGGTTTTAAAGGGTGCTGGAAATTATGAATTCTAACCTTTTCAAGGAGCCCATTGAGTTTATTTTTGAAGCTGAAGTATTTTGTTTCATTATTGTTATGCGATAAAGAACCTTTATTAATAGGTACCTACTAGAGAAGAACTGGCCTCATTTTACCAAGGCTGATTTAATATTTTATCAAAATTTGATGAAATATTAAATATAATATATTTAATTTAAAGATATTCATGCGTTTTAATGGGTGTACCCGTTCACCTACCCTATGAAAGTGGTTGAAGGTACCCCACATCATGGGTGAAGCTACCTCACTGGTGGGGTAGCTTCAACCAAAAACCAATTTTTATGGACATAGAATACGGGTATTTGAATCTGATTTTGTAATGATTTTACTATTTAATCGTTCAGGGCAATAGTTAAAGTGATTGTAGAAGGGAAAACCAATTCAAATTTCGCTAATGCAGAACAGAAATATCAGAATAAGCAAAAAGTGGTTGAAGGTAGCCGCCCTTCCCCTACACTTAAACCGTCTATGTTAGCTTTCCACATTTTGATTATGAGTGATGACACCGTCTAAGTTGTCAATCACCCACAAAAAGGTGAATAACTGAACTCGAAAACACCCTAACGATATTTATGATAAGAACCGATATAACTATTATAAACCTCGATATCCTTAAAACGTTTCATCGATAGAACTTGAAAATCTAGAGGAAACTCACCTTTTATCCTGGCAACGCGATCAGTTCATTCCCAAGTTCTCCAAATAAACAACATAGACGGTCTTAGATTCACGTTAGGGAGGTAACCAACTTAGACGGTTATAAAAACACTCATACAGTAGTAATGAGAGCTTGTGGAAACGTTTTGAAAGATCAAGACGATGCGCAAGGACACAATTTACCAGTATAGCTCAAATCCTTATTTTCGGCAAAAATCGAACTTAGACGGTTTTACTCCTTCAAATCATGATTTGTTTTCTAGCAGCAAAAGTGTCCAACGTTTAAGGTTAGAATACAATTTAGAAGTCTAGAATCAGCTGATTTAATATTAGAATATTATTTTAAAATATTTTCTCCTTTGCAAGACTATTTTTTTCCACGAAATTGCGATTTTAGACCATAAAAATTGAAAAACGCTGCAAACTTTACACAAGGGCTTATTACTCTTTGATATGGGTTAATTGTGCACAAATTAATTCTGCGTCATTAAGAAAATATTTTTGGAACAAATAAGAAAAATAAATCTGTACAATGTTTGTACCAGAAAAATACATCTGACGTAGAACCTCGAAAAAAGTATTAGGCGTCCAAAATAACGCGGAAAACGACACCTTATTTGACCTGAAAAGTCTCATTTGTTGCCCCATGAACAAATTAGAATTTTCGACCTCCTTGGCGATTACATCGGTGTAATTGGCTCAAGTAATAATAAAATGGTATTTCGACAACCCTTCGGTAAATGAAACTATGGCAAATTGCGAGAAAAAAAAAAAAAAAATTTCAGCGCGCTCTAGCGGCCTTTATATTGTTCCGAAGTGTAGTATGACATACTCTGCACATTGTGCAATTTGTAGGAAATTTTCTTTTTCTTTACTTAAGCTAATCGTGTGTTTCCAAGGGAAACGCTTAGTTTCCGAAATATAAGCGAAAAATTAAATAAGGTCGAACATTTTGAGATTTCGCTTTGGAGGTAATGCCGTTCTCTTTATGAAGACTTAGTGACAACCTTCAGATTCGGATTCAACGACCCAAAAAACATTGTCAAAATTAATACAATTTTTTCCTGGTGCTTCATTTTGGAACCACAAGAATTATAAGATTTATAATTTTTCCGAACAGTCAATCCCCTCCAACCACCAAACTCCCACAGATAAAAATTGTATTTATTTGTAATACAATTCCTCACGCAAAAATGCCGTGATTTTTCATGCCATTAACGCAACTTAAAAAACTAATAATTCGTCACTTCACGCAACTTCACAGGAGAGGCAAAAAACTGTTTTTACGCGCTGTGTTATCAGCAGAGACGAGTAACATTAAATGATGTCATCGTTGTGTCGATTTCAAAAATAACATTTTTGTCAAAATCATAATATTATCATGTACCTATTTTGTCAAAAATACCTGCATAATAAAAATGCTCGGTATGATACTTGACAAGTTAAGATGGGAAGCCAGGAAACCGGCCCTTGGTACAACTCACAGAGGAACAGAGAATAGAGGTAGCCTACAACTGCGACAGCAAGCAGTAAGCAACCATTTTTTCTTCTTTTTTTTCAGCTGCGCCGTATATTACAACTCCGTTCTCGAGCAGCCCAATAAAGTGTTGATTTTTTACTCCAGATAGGGTCGTCGTCTGTAATTAATTCTCTTAATAAGATAATTAATTAGAGACGACGACCTTGCAGGACATAATAATACGTCCATATATTATGTCCTGCAAGGCCGGATATGCGTCTAAATGCAGGAATGTCATTTCGTCTTGATGGCAACCTGGCACACTAGGCAGGCAACATGAGCCTTCGTGCCGGGTAAGCCAGTTCCTTTCTTCCGGGGATCTGGCGGACATACAACAGCTCGACACTTCGGGTAAGCCTGGGAACCCAATCCTCCATTTCTGCAGCTGGAGTATTCTTAGAGTCTGCAGATCGCAACAGCTTGCGTCATGCCTCTGATGAATCTCCACCTACACCCTCCTGCATCCTCCAAAACACCTGGCGGCGTAACCACGGACGCTGCGCTGAACGCACTCCGCCACTCACACCACAAACCTAATCAATTAAGTCCTTATTAGGACAAACAATACAAGGAGGTACACACACGAAACTCGCCCTGGGGGTGCCCTACGTTTCCTACTCGGCACCCAACAAATGTACTCCTTTTTTGACAAAAAAAAAAATAAAAAAATATCAGGCCAAACCACAACGACCAACTTGTGAATTTGGAAACAGACCTTCCCTTGAGCACCCATTCAAGAAACATCAGAAACCCAGGAGTCCGCCATAATGGAGAGGATGTCGGATAGCGTGACAATGGAGGTCAATAAGGGCATCCTTAGTGGAAACCTATCGCTTTTTTTTCGGATCAAAGACAGACGTGTCACGCCAGGTACACAAGATTGCGGTCGTCAAAGGGGATGAAGAGGATCAAAAGGGTCTCAACACTGTTGTAAACATCTGTAAATCTCTTCCCGTTCTTCTCATCAGTCGAGAATCACTTCCAATGGCTGTTCGGCCCTTTCATCGCGTCGCGTGAGTCGCCCTGTAAATCGCCACCTTCCCCATCCAATTTCCCCAATCCCGAAAACATACCAAATGCATGAGACAACTCTTGACTTAGCGGCCTCAAGAAGGCTAAAACCCAATGTTTAGATGGAAAGCAAAACATGGCTTGTTAGATGATCGATTTCGGTCAAACGACGCAACTATTTACGATAATGAATTATTTCGGTTTTGGTTCATCCGAGGCAAAATTCATAACTCTTTAAAAGTGGTTGGATTGCATTTTCTGTGACAAGCATAGTTTTTAAATTTCATTATCATAATCGTCACTTAAGTTCTGTACATGATGATACATAAGGCAACCGGTAAAAGTGGACTGTATTTATATTTATTTATAAACTAGTCTCTCCGGCTCGCTTCGCTCGCTCCCCTAGTGTATGAGTAGCATCGATGGACACGTTGGAACTCAAACATCAAGTAAAACTCCCTCCCCTTATAAAAATTTCCAAAATTCACACTCGTGGAACACTTTCGGGGCACTTATTAAGGTCCAGCCAACCCCCATCGTTCCGCCCTGGCGTGTTCCTCAAATCACCCGCTTGCAGACCCCGCGCGAATTTAATAATAATAATAACAATAATAATAATGGAACTACCATGTGGGCGGCTGAGCCAAGCGAGCCTCCCCTAGCCGGTAAAATGATCAGCCGAGCGAGGAAACCCCCCCCCCCCTCAAAGTGCTAGTGAAATCAAATTAAATTTGAAAACTCACAAGAAAAAAACCCGTGGGGCGCAATGGGGCTAAAATGGGGAGGGGGTAGAGTTAAGTGTCGTTTTCGAAGTATTTTCGGATGTAGCTGAGCGAAGTAAGGCCCCCTGAATTTGAAAAGGGTGCTGGAAGGTTTGGGGGGGGGGGGGGGGGGAGGTAGAGATCGCGGCGGGTGGGCGGTGGACTGCAGACGCGAATTAAAACGATCCAATTGTCTTCTTTTTTTTTTTTTTTTTTTTTTTATCTCTTTATTTTCAGAAAAAGTACATAAACAAAATGAAAACACAATACTTGAAAATTAGTTCCCCTAATGAGCCAAGCCCGCGCTAGGGGTAACGAGCCGCAATGAGCCATTTTTCCATTTCTTTAAATAATCATTATCCAAAATTTATCCTTACAATTTAATGAAATATACATTTTTGATTTTCTTCTCAAGTTCAATAATTTCACTATAAATTCCCTGTAATATGTTCACTTTAATCTTATATTAGAAGCTACATTCACGCTATCAATTCTCATCCGTTTTAAGACCACTTTGCATATCCAAGAAATGCTTCTTCAACATCCTTTTTGTTTTTAGTTTTTCCGGGTTCGCTACTAGGTGGTTTTTAATTTCGAAAGGAAGGTTATTAAAGACTTTGATTCCCGAGTATAAATATGAGTTCAGGAGAGCTGATGTGCGAAACAATGGAACCGACATGTGACCCGTAGCTTGCGTTCTGGTGGTGACCTCATGCTCTGGGTGGGTAAACTTCTTTTCACGCAGCACTTGCTTCAAGCTTTGCATTTTCACCAATTTGTCCAGCCTGAGGATACCCAGCTGTGTGAACAACGGGTCAGTGTGCGCCAGATAACCACTTTTGGTCACGATTCGAAGAAGGATCTTCTGACAGGTGACAATCGGCTGCAATGACGTGGGATATGTTCCGGCCCATACTGGCAAGCCATAAAGTAATTGCGATTGCGCCAGCGAAAGGTACATCAACCTCATCAGTTTACGGTTCAGTATGTTACTCAGACATGAGAATACGTAAATTAACTTTCTCAGTCTTTTACAAACGTTGGAAATCTGTGTTTCCCACTTCATATTATTTTCAAAAATAACTCCCAAGTACTTAGCGTTCTCGCTTCTCTCCACTATTGGGCAGGAACAGCTTGCATGTTCACAGCCAGGAGAGTGCAGATGGAGGGTCACATTTTTGTCTGGCAGTGTCGAGGGAGACAGGCAGAAAGGGACAAAGTTAGTTTTGGTAATGTTGAGCGAAAGCTTATTCTCAATTAACCATGAATAAACTTTTTTGAGTCCATCCTCAGCCAGAGCGAAAGTGCTTGCCCAATTTTCAGACTCAAAGAATAGAGCAGTGTCGTCAGCAAAAAGTATTTTCTCACCACCTGTATCGATATGACCCAAGTCATTTACGTATATGATGAAGAAAATAGGGCCTAAAACTGTGCCTTGCGGGACTCCATATTCTTCATTACACATGTATGAGCCCAATGACCCGTGGCTTCGAGATTGAAGATAACTCGCCATCCATTTAAATTCATTTCCCTCGATTCCTAGAGCTTTCATCTTTTGTAATAACTTATTGTGCGATAGGGAATCGAAGGCTTTAGCCAAGTCTATAAATACTGACAATGCTTTTTTACCCGTATCAAGGCTGTGCATTACTTTTGACGTGAGGAAGCATATTGCGTCTTGTGTATTCTTTTTTGACCTGAACCCATATTGATGCTCGTACAAAAAGTTAGAAGTTTCCAAGAAACCAATTAATTGTACCTTCACGCACTTTTCCAAGACTTTCGCCACGTTGCTTACCAGCGATATAGGTCGGTAGTTACCCAAATCAAGCCTGCTTCCCGACTTGAATAGCGGACAGACGATAGTTCTTTTAAGCTTGTCTGGAAAGACACCCTTTGTCAGACTAAGGTTCACAATGTGGGTCAGCGGATGGGAAATGCACTTTGCACACTCCTTCAAGAGTTGGCCAGAAATATCGTCCCAACCAGGGCTTGAGCCACCACGTAAGGAACCAATCACCTTACTAACTTCTTCCTCCGAGACAGGTCTGAAATTAAATTTTCCCATGTTGTAGTGTCTTGGGGGAGGTGGGGTGACTGTCATCACAGGATCAGGCAATGCAGAGGCCAGGCTGGAGCCCACTTTGATGAAGTATCTGTTAAAAGCATCTGCACATTGCACGGGGTCTGCTACGGCGTCAATCAACCTTTGCTGCTCTGAAACTCTCTTAATTGTATTTTCTGCTCGAGGCTTATCAATAATTTCATTCACTACTTGCCATGTTTTCCTTGGGTTCCCTTCTGATTTTTTTAATTTTTCTTTGAAAAAGTTGTTTTTTGAATTACGAATCAGTATTTTTAACTTTCGCTGGTAATTTTCAACAAAATCTCGTAGGTCTGTATTAAATGGTTGCTTCTTCGCTGCCCTGTAGAGCCTTTCTTTCTTTCGAATAGACGCCAATAATCCGTTCGTAATCCATTTCTTAAGTGGCTTGTATCTAGCTCCAGATCTAGCGGTGTCTTCGTCGCTTGCCTCAACAATGTGCTTTCTGAAAAGACCAATGAACTCTTCTACACTCTGATCCACATCTTCGGACGCTATCACGCCTTCCCATTTTTCCAATGAGAGAGAGGCACGTAATCTTTCAAAACTCAGTTTATGTTTCGGCAGGGAAATTCTTTCACAAGCGTGGGATTTCACGTTCACCTTCCATTTTATAAATGTAGCATAGTGGTCTGCCACGCTTGATTTGAAAACTCCAGCTGATATTTTGGTGTGATCAGAAACATTGGAAAATATGTGGTCTATGCAGGTACCACCCGGGCCACCAATCGTTGGTCTCGTGGTTTCGTTAATATACGACATAAACCCATGACTCTCAAAAGTTCCTAAGTATTTTTCAATTGTTCCATTGCCATCCTTGCTCGCTATATTTATATTCATATCGCCGACGACAAAAACATTTTGAGAGTCAATTTCATCCAGTAATTCGCTCATACTAGTGATAAACAAATGTATATCATTCATTGCAATTGATTTACTTGGAGATCTGTAAACGGCAAGTATAGTGGTATCTATAGAATCCACCGAAAGATTTAATTTAAGCGCACTACTGCCGTGTAATGCATTTATTTCTTCGACCTTTATGATATCTATATTTTTCCGTACAAACGCAACAGTTCCACTGCTCTTGTTAAAATTAGACGCCGTTGCAAAACTATAATAGTCAGTTAAACAGTGTTGCTTATCCAGATCAAAATAATTACCACCTAACCAACATTCTGAAAAAATAATTAAATCTGGCTTATATTCTATTTGCGACAACTCGACCAGAAAGTGGTCAAAGTTCTTGGATATGCTTCTTATATTTATATGATAAATGAAAAATTCCCTCCCTTCTGCTAGTATAAAGAAATTGTTTACTTCTTCAATTGAATCAAATTTTTTAGTAACAATGTTAAGTGATGAATCAATTATTTCCGACAACTCAGCCATTTTGAAACTAGAAGTTAGTGTTCATAATATAATGCCATAATGAGAATGGTGCCGTGAGACGGAGTAATGTCATTCGTACAACTCACGGACAGATTTCGATGGATCAAGTTTTCTCAGTTGCTCGACGTCACTGATGTTTACGGTTTTTGCTTCTGAGGTTTCGTCCTTCTTCATGAAGATTTTCCCATTCGATACCCATACGAATCGATAGCCAAGTTCCCTTCCGCACCTTCGTGATAGCCAGAATAGTCTATTATTTGAAGCGGTGAGTCGCTCATTTGCATACAACTTCGATTCGGGGAACGTTCCATGGATTTCCTTCGCCGTGATGTTGTTTTTATTTTCTTTGATGGTCCTCAACCAGATTTGTCTGTCCCGAGAGGTACTGAAATTGACCAGAACATCACACTCCCTCTTCACAGTGTCCGGGGTCCTTTTACTCTTGCCCGATCTCAGGCGGAACGCTGATTCATATACGCAGTTTTCAGGAGGTATGTCAAACTTGTTAGCAACGACTTTCAAGAGCTCGAAGATATTTTCATTTTTTGTGTCAGGAATCCCTCTTAACACCATTGTGGTGTTAAGCGAGCCTTGTTCTACAACATTCACTTTTTGCTTAAGATCTGAGACTTCGTTTTCCAATACTTGAACACGTGCACGCAGTGATAAATTTTCATTCTTCATACCCTCGAGACTTTCCTTCAGGTCAATCATGGTTTGTTTATTTTCTTCAAAAAATTCGTTGAAGAATCTCATTGATGTTTCCAGCGAATTCATTTTCGAGTCAAAGTCGCCAAATTTAGAAAGCAGGATATCCAGTTTTCTGTTTAGTGATTCTTTTGGTGGTGATGATTCAATGCTCGCGTCATTTTCGTCTGAATCTCTATCACTATCCAAGGATTGCACTTCCTTCACACATCGATCACATTTCCATTTCCCTCTGTTTTCTATGCTCATTTTTTTGAATTTTTCTACTGTCTGTATTCGGGAGCAGACAGGATGATACGATACCTTGCACTTCGAACAGGTCGCAGTCTTTTTAGGTGAACCGAGGTCCCCTTTGCATTTGCCACACGGTCCATTCATCTCTGGTCAAGATGCAAACGAAACACCGAGCTGATAAATTGACTTTATCGTAGCGCGACAGGTAAATAAACACTGAGCGAGCGAGAAGAAAATACGATCAAATAAAGACAGGAAAGTTGAGCCGATAAGACGCACGAAAAGAGATGTTCTCTGTTCGAGAGCTCACTGACAACTGAACTCACCATGAACTCGCCCCCTCCCCCTCGGTTTTTTTAAAATCCGACTTCGGAATCGGATTCGCCATAGATTGAAGCGCATTTGGCTCGCGGATACCATACCCAAAAAACGGCTACTTACTGGGTATTTTTGAACCCGAAAAAACGTGGGACAAACGCGAGTAAGACGATTTTTCGACGAATTTCCTGGGCGAATTTCCATCGCGCTGGTTTTTGGAACAGGTCGCTCTAAACGGCACGCGAATCGGTCATTCCGTTCAGCCGTGAAAAGGGGGGAAAAAAAAACAAACAAACAAACAGACAGACATTTCTCGGTTTTTATTAGGTGGATTATTGTATGATGTTTTGAAACTAATTTTATACCGCAATGTGCCTAACATGGGGCTGCGCTATGGGGCTAACATGGGGCTACGGGAGGTTTCGGCTATGGGGTTGAGTACCAGTTTGAAACCGCGTTGATACAAAATTTGATCATGGGTTTCGAAAGTTTGAGATTTTACTCAATTCTTCGACAGCGAAATTTCATCGCGTGATTGAAAAATCCTCCGCACTAACGCAAACCCGAAATGAGAAAAGTCTCGTTTTTCACCATTTTCCCACTTCTCCTCTTTTCAACACTTTCCTCAGCCGCAACTTCGTGACTGGGCCATCTCGACGGCTTTCCGTGACCGCAATCCACCCAAAATCTCGCTTGGAAGGGGGAGTCAATTGAGTGGTTCTCACGGAAATGTTGCACACCCCTGAAACACCCCCGTAATGTGTCATTTTAAAAATTAGGCACGAAATGTCCGGATTTAATTCGTCAATGGAAAAATAGTCCGGGGCGTCAAAATTACATAAGAATTGTTTTTATTTATTATTTTTGGAATATGAAATACACGTGACGGAGGTCAAAATTCTGATCGGCCTCAAAATTTGGCATTATACGTTTCAAGACACGCCGTCCGCCGTCAGTCGTTTTGGGCTGGAATTTTTCTAAAAATCTGAAATTTGGTCAAAATACTCGGTTTAACATCTAGTTGTGCCCGCAAGGTTTTCAGCCCGATCGCCCAAACCCGTGGGGCGCTTTGGGGCTAAAATGGAGGTGGCTTTTGAAGGGCTTCGGCTATGGGGTCGAGTTAGGTGTAGTTTTCGAAGTATATTTGGACGTAAAATCCATTTTTGAGAGCCCCAGAACGATCCAATATCCCCGTGGGGATCTATGAGGCTTTCATGGGGCTACAAACGGGATTTTTGAAGCATCCCAGGAGGTTAAATAAGGTGTCGTTTTCCGAGTGGTTTTGGACGTATACGCCGAGGGCGGAGGGAAGTTCACTGTCTTCAACCATCCTCCAGTATCTTTTTAAGGAAAGAAAAAGCATACTGGCCGGGGGTTGGCTGGCTTTAGCCAGCAGGGGATGGCGCTGTTCTTACAACGTACGTGAAAGATAAGTGAGAGGAGCTCTCTCGTAAATGTCAATTGTCAGATTGTGTTCAAGGCGTTTCCATCTCAGGTTGAGGCGCTGAGAGGATGTGATGGATACAAAATGAAAAAAAAAAAAGGGTTCGAGAAGATGGGCACACATTGGGAAGCCAAAATAGAACCGAATAAACACCGAGAGAACCAAGAAATGTACACAACACGGCCTATGCTTCAAAACACTCTTCGATCAGTCATCAGAATCTATTAGAATCCTCAAAACGAGTTGAGACGTTCAGCAAGTCAGCCTCACAATGTTGACAAAATCGACGACAAAAAAAATTTGGCGGTTCCAGAGAGTGTAACCGTTTCGGGATCGTGCTCCGGCGGTTCTCAACCTGTTCGGTCGGGTGTGGAGAAGCGGGATCGAATCGCGAACCGACAAAAACTGTACCTAACATGCAAATTAGCCGGCGGTGCCGTGAGGGTTCATTAATCCTTTGATCCTCTCAGGTAACCGTACAAGAGACTACGAAAGCCGTCAGCGTGATGTTAACGAAAGATGAAACGGTTGAAGGAAATAAGAGAATTTCACTTGGAAGCCGACAATATTGCACTGGGGGAAAAAAACCGCTTCAAATTTTAGACAAGGGTTTATCATTCTTTGATATAACATAATTAGCCTATATATAGGTTAATTGTGCAAAAAATTAATAATTAATTAATTAATTATTAGAGAATTAGTCTCTAATTGAAAAAATATTAAAGTATATAATATTAATTTTTTTCTGTATAATTTTCTGTATATAATTAAAGTGTATAATATTAAATTTTTTCTGTATAATTTCTGTATAATTTTCTGTATATATACGTTATTTACATTAATGTTCGGACTGATGTGGGATTAAAATAAATAAATAAATAAATAGGATTTTACGTCAAAAGTTTCTCGGAAAACGACACCTTATCAAATTTTGACCTCCTGAGATCCTTTAAAAATCCCATTTGTAGCCCCATGAAGGCCCCATCTATCTCTAACACTAAATAAAATAAATAAATATATCTTTATTGTCATCGGCAATCAACAAGTACATTTTAAAAAAAGTACTGGGATAGGACAAACGTCGGAGAAAAAAACAAAAAAACAAATTGTCGCGTGTCGAAAAAATCGCCCACTGCATAAAACTCCTTATCAATCAGGAACTCCTTGAGGGACCTCTTAAATTGGCGGAACGGAGAATCAATGGGGAGGACAAACGTCTGCACATGGAGCGTAAAATGGTTCATGACAGAGATCACACTGTAGCGGGTGGACCTCTTGAAAATTTCCAAATTGTGTTTTGGTACCCGGAGTAGAGATTCCCTCGATCTGGTGTTGAAGTTGTGGCCGAACTGGTCCTCGACAAACCTGTCGCGATGTCGCAGGAAGAAAAGCACCACCTTCAGGATCCAAACAGATGGAAGAGTCAGCAGGCCCTCCGATCTGAATCGCCCTCTGCACGAGGAACTCGGCGGAAGGCCCAACACGACTCGAACTGCTCGCTTCTGGGCCAGGAAAATGGTTTCCTCTGAACCCCACGAAAGGATGCCATACTTCGCTCTAGACATAAAAAGGCCATGGTAGGCGATGAGCATTACTAGCCTGGATGTCTGGCGACCATGGTCGAGTTCATTTATACCTCAGCTACGTTACGTGACTTTTGAACGTGAGGTTTTCGTCAATGGCCACTCCTAGAAACCTGGTACTGGAGGATACGGGAACGCTATCATTGCCCAGCATTATTCGGTCGGATGAGTCAGAAGAGCCACGAGCCGTGAACAGCATACAGTTTGTCTTGGCCTCATTGAGCAGGAGCTTATTGGATAGGGTCCATTCTTTCAGAGTCAGGAACTTTCGTTGGAGCATGAGAACACTTTCAGTTTTTGAGGGGGCAGCCGCCATAAAGTTTGTATCGTCCGCAAAGTTCACCACACAGGTATCAGAAAGAGGACCGGAGCCAGAAAGCTGCCCTGGGGGACCGATCTTAGCAGTGTTTAACTGGCTGAAAAGGACGGATGGGAGGTGCCTAAACTACTAAAACTGTTCGTCTTTGTACGTTTTTGGCTCCTGGGATTCAATCATCCGGTTTTATCGATCGGCGGTTCTGGGTGCGCTGCTGTATTCCTCTCCAGCGTGGGCTCTTAGGAAATGCTGAGCTTGAATCGGTCCAGGTGCAGTTCTGAGACGCCCTTCAAATACGCCGAACTACTTTGTGAGGCTAGAATGTGGAGTCCCTCATCTGGCGTGGAACATACACTAAGTACAATTGGCTCACGAAACTGCTCGACTTGTGCAAGTTTTGTGTTGGTGAGGATGCGTATATTCCAATGAACGTCAAGGATCTTACAACCTTCATCCCTTCAATACTGAATAAGGCCAAGGCTCACCTTCATTTGCGGGACCTCGACGCTTTGTCCACGTCATCCTTCAACGAGCACTTGAAGTTCATCCACGTGGCCTCACTTGGCTATGAGGGCTATCTTCGGCTTGATGGAGCTCCCATGTATGTCAAGTGTCTCTTCGCTCAAATTCGTATACTGGGGAAATATGAAACGCAGACGGGAAACCGCACTGGTGGACGGCCGAGCGAAGCGATACTACTCAAATTAAGGGTGTCAGATTCTTCAATAAGAATCAATATAAATCGTATCGATTTTGGTTTATTATTCTTGACTTTATTAGGCTTCAGCAACCTCTAGAGCTCCATATTCACCAGTAGGGCCTTTATTGCATGCTCTACTTTCTCCCTCAGGATTGAGGAGCCTTCAATGACTTCCCTCCTTGCGTCGAAGCAACATAGATCAGAGATCTCTGATTTGCTTTTCCGGTGGCGTTGGGAGGCAGAAAACATGGTCAGCGCGTTTTAACCCATAGTCCAGTCATTAGGTGAAAAATAGAAACATATTTTGGGTTAGAAATGGTTTCTATGGTTCTCTAAGTTTTTTGGGGTGGTGAATCCGAATCTGAGGTTTGCCAACAAAATTTCGTGACGGAACATGGAGAAAAATGCAAAAAACAGAAATGTGCAAAGTATCATGTTTTATTCACAATGTGCCACTTTTTTGCCGTGCCCGCCCCTCCCTTATCAAAGCTCAAATCGAAATTTCACACGGAATAGCTGCGACGGGGAATTTAATCAGCTTTCACGAGAAAAAAATTAATTTGGAATCGGACCAATAGTTTCTGAGCTACAACCGAAAACGTTCTGAAAAACGTGCTTCCGCTCTCCGCGCGGTCAGATTGGACGTTTCTTATTTTGTTTTAAATACGTTTCGTGCGTACAAATGAATGTTCAGAAGCTATAACAAATAGGAGGGGGTCCTGCCGAAATTTGGCTCGCTAGATTCTCAAAACCTAAAAATTGCACTTTTTGAGAAAAATGGCCAAGTTTTGAAGTGCTGTATCTCGGGATCCATTGGACCTACAGAGCTGCGGTTGCGCTCAAACGATAGCAAATTTAATCTTCTTTAATAAAGGTAAGAACATTTTTTTTCACAAAGTTGATAGATTTTGAGCTATATTCAAAAAACCAAGGAAAACCCGAACATTTATCAGTGTTTTGCATTTTTCTCCATGTTCCGTTAAGAAATTTTGTTGGCAAACCTCAGATTCGGATTCAGCACCCCAAAAAACGTAGAGAACCATAGAAACCATTTCTAACCCAAAATATGTTTCTATTTCACCATTTTGAGGACCTAATGACTGGACTACCAAGTACATCCTGAGCTTCTGGAGGGGCAGTCCAGGGTATTCAAGGTTTGTCATGAATCTCCCAGATTTGCCCTGGGTCTGAAGGGTGCTTGGTCCTCAGAGGGTCTACTGACTGCCGCCAAATCCAATCTTTTCAGATTTGCCCAAAATGCTCGTTCTGGGGGGGGGGTTACCACCACCCAAGTTCGTAGGGCCGAGTGCGACCCCTAGCGGCACCAAACCGACACTACTTTGCTTTCTACGTCCGCGTCAACGTCATTTCAATCGACCGTAAATGAATCTCAACAATTGTGCTCACCCAATTGAACCACCCAGAATGTGGTTCATCAACCAAAAGGAGGAACGAATAGAAAAATGCCCGTGGACCAAGAATTAAACCTCAAATGAGATTCATTGTGAGGTCAAGACCAGGTCACTAGTCAGACAGAACTTCATTAATTCCTAATCGCCTTTTTTCGTCTTTCCAGACGTTGAAAAATTAATTTTGTTTAAAAACTTGGACAACTTTCAAAGCGCTTTACGGAATGAAATAAGCCAGCCTCCGGACTTGGTAGTTTATAAGTCACCAGGAACCTTAATTTCCATTAATGAGTGAATACATTAGGGAGCGGCTGCTTGAAGGTGTATTTCCGAGAAAAACGCTGCTAATTTTACACAAGGGTTTGTTAATCTTTGTTATAGGTAATGTGCAAACATTAATAGTAGATTTTTTCGACAGAAATCGAGATACGCATGCGCTGTGCCAACCTGAGAAAACAACCGTTTTCCTACAGATTTCTCGTACAATATCAGCGTTTGTTGTGTTGCCTACCCTTTTCGGACACCGTTTTGTCATCATCAGGCTTGGTTATCGTGGCTACGTAGTACTTGTAGTTTTCTTTTACCAGAAAGTACGCTTGTTTAGAGTTTTTCCTACATACTGATTTTACTATTCTTTATTGTAAAATCATTGTTAGATATGCCGGCCCATTGTTGCTTCGGTATTTGTAAGGACGATCAACGTTACCCGAAAGAAAGGTTATCATTCTATCACTTATTTCAGTTTTTGCTCTATATCTAATAAACGATGCATTGTCCTACGAAAAGTACTATAATATAGTACTTTTCGTAGGAAAACTCATATTATGAGTTTTCAAATAGCATTAAATGTGTGCTCATTTTAGCCCAACCGGAGCTGTGTAGGTAAATTAGTTTCAGAGTTATGGCAATTTGAAAATTGGCCTTTTTTTCAAAATGTGAACATTTTAGTTGAAGACCTGAAGACAGCGGAAGCACGTTTTTCAGACGTTTTCGGCTGTAGCTCAAAAACTATTGGTCCAATTCCAAATTTCTTTGTTTCTCGTGAAAGTTAAATAAATCCCCCATCGCAGCTATTCCGTGTTAAATTTTGATTTAAGCTTTGATAAAGGAGGTGAGGGCACTGCAAAGAAGTGGTAAATTTCGAAAAAAAAAACCTGTTTCTTTGCACTTTTTTGCCTATCACGTGGGAACGGTTTGGTCCGATCTTACTTTTCTTCTTTTTAGGTTAAAGCTGATTAAATTTTATACAGGGGACGGCACGTTGAACAACAAAAGCGCCATTCGTATTCGTCGGAAAGGGTGGAAACAAGATATTTGACCCTCTACGACCACGTTTTTCGGAAGATTTTCTTCTCTCCCTCCAAGACTATGTCTCCGATCTAAATTTCATTGCCCCCACGCGAAGCTGATTAAATTTCCTTTCAGAAGTGATATTATGATTTTCGAAGACCTCAGGAAAACAGGCATAAAGTGCCTCCCCAAATAGGTATTCAGAGGTAAAATTGTCGATTTTCAAAGTGCTCTTCCAGCAGTTATAACGTTGAAATGGTTTGTCCTAGTAAAGAAAAAAAAGGCATTGAATGAAAGTTGTAGAATCTACTTTCATGATCCGATCATGAAATTTTACATAGGTAAGTTGATCATCCTAGTTTTCAGATTACCTGCCATAACGGCCATTGTGAAATTACGGTGGTTTTGCGACCTGCTAATCTGAAAATTTTCGACATTTTTAAATGGTAGCATGCCTTCTTTGTCATTTCCACACACAAAAAAAGGTAGGTAAGTACCTAATAAGGTTTTCAAAATATAGCAAATAATTTCTGGAAAAATGCGATTTTACGTTACCTATATCGATTTTTGAGATTTTGAAAGAACTAGAGGGCCTACTGACCCCGCTCTGCGCTTAATTTGATACTAATTAGATTGCCTACAATGTCTGTTCCATGAGTTTCATACTTAGAATTAATGATTTCCCCGCAACATTGGTCTAAGGAAGGTCTTCAACTAAAATGTTCACATTTTGGAAAAAATGGCCTATTTCCAAATTGCCATAACTCTGAAACTAATTTACCTACACAGCTCCGGTTGGGCTTAAATGCGCACACATTTAATGCTATTTAAAAACTCATATAGTACTTTTCGTCGGACAATGCATATTTTATTAGCTATAGAGCAAAAACTGAGTTAAGGCCAAAAAAATCGTAGTTTTTGGTGTGCTACGCGTGAAGCACAGCTTTGGGGAAGATGCAAAATTGGGTTAACACTACCTTATTGGGTTCGAACAACATATGTACTAAAAAAATCAGAGATACATCTCGTTTTGCGAATTTAGCTTTTTATTTTCTTGAATGGCTGTTGAGCCACAGCTCTGAACGAATTATTTTATGGGACGCAACTATTGCAGAGATATCACATTAAATGTCCTAATTTTTATCACAGCCCTTATCATCTCCTCCTTCCTCGAGTTGTTGGGTTTCCTACTTTTGATGGCCTCGCTACTATGTCCGCCATCGACATGCGCAGAACGGGTCGGTAAAATCTACTATTCTGGATCAATAAAAAAATAATTTGAAAAAAAAAAGTGGGACCTCGAAAAAATGGATGCGTCCAAAATTAATCGGATAATATTCTACCTCCTGGGCTCCTGCAACAATCCCATTTTTCGCCCCATGAAAGCCCAAAGGACCCACTAGGGTTTTCAATCTGGCGTTCCGCTATCCGCACATTGACAGAACCCGACAGAAATGGAAACGTTGGAATATTTTTTTGTCTACAACCCCGCACGGCAGCAGTGACGACAAGCAAGTGAAAGGGAGAAAAGAAGAAGAAGAAGAAGACTATCGTATCACTCTTATCAATCAATCAAATAATCTTTATCGACGAGGCAATTTATGCCTACTCAACGCATGGGCCACGCCCAGTTTTACATGATTTTTGATAATATTATTAATATCAAGTGCAACGAATGCCTTATATTTTTTTTCTATTATGTGTCCGAACAAAATCGTAATTTCTTCTTTCCTCACGTTATTACTGTACATAATAATTTTTTTTTCTTTGTCTTACATTACATGTTATTCTTAGAACAAATAGAAAAGAAAACTCAAAGAACCGACCTAAATCAATAGTCCAGGCAACGAAGACAAAAAAGCGCCCTGAGGTGGAAATAAATAGAACCCAAATCAAAATTGGCACAGACGTGGGGGGGGGGGGATGTCGTAATTAACATACTCAAAGTCCTGGGGGGTGGGATATGAGCTCTCGGGGGGTCCCTGAAGATCCCTTTTTGTGGTTTTTCGTGAATATCTCGAAAACGGTGAATTTTTTGAAATACCATGCATATAGTAAATGAAAGCTGATAAAATTCTCTACAACTTTGATTATATACGTTTTATCGAAATTCCGAACCCTT